>JAWDJX010000002.1:0-600000 GCA_033117895.1 Extremus antarcticus
ACTTACGTATTACCTACGCGTAGATAGTAGTATCCTTTAGTATATATAGGGCGTCGCCCCTAAATAGTAATCCTTTACGTATATTCTAGCTAACTTTCGTTAGGTTCTTTATTAGAGCCGCTAAGTCGCTAATTCGGCGCTAGCTCTCCTTATCTTATTACTATAGTACTATAACTAAATCTTAAAACGAGGTTAATAGTTCTTTATTATAGGTCGCCTTCTACGCTATCGCTACGTAGGCAACCCGTATAAGTAGACCTAGTAGGTACGACGACGTTAGGGTTTCTACTTAGTACTATCCTATAGCCTTATAGGTAGCGTAGATACGTAATACTATAGGTAAGCTTCTCGTAGCTTCTAGTAGTACCTAGGCGGCTATCTTAGCCTATAGTATTAGTAGTAGGTACGATAGGTCCTACTACTCCGTACTAGCGTAGTCTAGGCGCCGCGAGGGAGAGTCTACTAGGTTCTTAAAGCCTACTTAGTATTCGACTACGAAGTCGAAGGAGGCTAGGAAGGTTACCTATCTAGCCTACCTACTATTTAGCTACTTTACTCCTATAAATCCGCGAAGGTTAGTATAGTTAGTTAGTACGCGTATTGTATACGCTACGCCTTTAAAGTAGTATCGCTATTACTTAAACGCCTCTACGATAGCGAGGAGTTCCTAGTCGTAAGTTTCGTAGTTATATTCTACTAGGCTTATCTTCCTTAACTAGAAGGCGATAGGGTACTACTCGCTACTAAAGAGCTACGACGTAATTACCGCTATATTACGATCCTATAAGGTAGTATTACGTAAGTACTTCTTTAAAGAGTAGGTAGTAGTAAGTATTTAGGTAAGATAACTCGAATATACTATAAATAGTTATAGACCTTTTAGTAAGATTATAATATAAGTTAAATATAAGTATATCGAAGATATCCTTAGTCCCTATATACCTAAGTAATTATAAGTTACTCTATAGTACTCTCTTACTCTACTCTATAGAGCGAGTATAGAGTATAGAGTAAGTTAGCTACTCTATCGTCCTAGCTAAAGCCGTATAATAGAGTAGTCCTTATTCTACTCTAAACCCGCGTATCCTATATTATACTCGTAATACGCTACTACGGAATTAGAAGCGTCGCTTTCGAGGCGTAAGGGGAGCGATAGATTATAGTATCTTAATACGAGCGTAGTAACGAATACTTCTTTAACCTAGTAAAACGCTAGCTTCTCGCTTAGTCTCTAAAGTAGTAGTCCTTTCTTCTAGCTATTTTATACTCTCTTAAGTAGTCCTATAAAGGTACTTATAATTTCGGAGTAGCCTTAAATTAATTAGTAGTAAAAGTTAGCGAATTCTAGGAACTACTATACCTTATAGAAGGTTTAAGGTTACGGCTATTCCTTAATAGTAAGAACTCGGCTCCTATCTATTATAACGCCTATAGTACTTACGATAAATCCTAGGAATTCGACCTACTTTTAGAAGAAGTTATACTTCTTAATACTACTATATAAAGCGAACTTCTAGAGCCGCGCGAGTACCTTATATACGTAGCGCTCGTACTCCTTCCTAGTCTTACTATAGATTAGGATATTATTAAGGTATATAACGTAGATATTATCGATAAGGCCTATAAGGGCTCTATTAATATACGCTTAGAACGTAGCTAGGGTATTAGTAAGGCTAAAGAGTATAACTATATACTTAAAATAGCTATAGCGCGTATAAAATACTATCTTCTACTTATCGCCTTACTTAATAGGAATATAGTAATATATATCCTTAAGGTCGAGCTTTATAAAGAACTCGGCTCGACTAAGCCTAGCGAGTATCTCGCTAATTAAGGGGAGTAGGTAGCGATTCTTAATCGTTAAGGCGTTTAGGCTACGGTAGTCTATATAGAGGCGTAAGGTCCCGTCCTTCTTTAGTACGAATAGAATAGGCGTACCCGCTTCGCTTTCGCTACGCTAGATCTAGCTATTCTCTAAGGCGGCTTCTAAATAGTCCCGTAGCGTCGCTAGCTTAGTATTTAAGAGGTTATAAATAGGGCGGAAGGAGAGCTTCTTACCCTATTTAAGTTCGATTGTATACTTAGCGCCTTTAGGGTAACGGAGGTTCGTAATATCCTTATAGTCGAAGACGTTAGCGAATTAGCGAAACTTTAGTAGTAGCTTCTTCTCTACCTCTAACTAGCTATCCTCCTTATTAAAGGAGACTATAAAGACCCTAGGTAGGCCCTTAAATTCTTTTATAAAGGCCTAGGCTTTACTAACTCGTACCTAGTATAATACTAGTAGGGCGCTACTATAGCGCTACTAGTTATCGCCGCTATCGACGTAGACTACCTACTACCTTCGCTAAGGTTAGCTAAGAATAATATCTAGTCTATCTATATCTATTACGTAGAAGACTCCCTCTATCTTACGCTCCTCTCCCTTAGAGTTAGTAAGGCGTAAGCTTACGTAGTATAAACCGTAGTAGAACCCTTAATATCTCTAGAACGAGCTCGCCCTTAGTAAAGTAGCGGAGGAGGCTACTAGTAGGCTATACTTTAGTATATAGGCGCGGGAGACTAAGTTAATATCTACTACGTTATCTAGGAGGAACGTTATAGGTACGAACCCCGTAGGCGCTACGATAGCGCCTTCTAGGTACTATATAGGCTAGGTCTCGACTTTACCTCTTAAGTCTAGCTACGAGTATCGGCTAGACTCTTCCCTTTTCCCGCCTTTACCTTACCTTTAATTTCTACCTCTAAGTCGCTTTCTAATACCTTTAGGGAGTCGGTAGTAACCTAGCGTACTAACTACTTCTTACTACGGTACTAGTTTTAGTAGTAGCCTAGCTTATAGTAGTTATAGTATTCTACCTTACTCTTATTATAGGCTAGGCGATTACCCTTCTCTACGCCTACGCTACTATCGCGCCGCTTTAGTACGTTACTTCTATCCTCTCTCTTAAAGGGTAGGTCTTAGTTACGCTATTAAGAACGTTTATAGTCTCGTATAGACTTAGGCGCGTCGCTATCGCTACGCTTCCTTAGCTTAAGAGCGGCTTTATCTACTATTTTAATCTAGGAGGTAAGGGCGACGAGGTCGATTCTACGTAGTAGCTACGCGTAATACTTTACGATAGTAGCGCGTAGAGTTAGTCGTAGTTTAGTAAGAAGATAGCGAACTAATTAAGGTTCCTTATATAGAGGAACTAGCTACGCTTCTAAAATTACTAGCTCCGCCGCGAAGCTAGTAATACTCTATATAAGGAGAGTTATAAATAGATAGTATCGATATAAGTAAGTAGTAGTTTCGAGTAAATATAAATATCTAAGGAGGAGAGATAGTTATAGGGAAGTAGCGCTTATATAGCGGTTAGCCCTAAGGGCGGTACTAATAGGCTAGCGGGGCTAGCTTATTACGTATAAGCTCCTCTAATACTCTAGCGCTTCTCTTATCTCGCGTCCTTATACTATAAGGTAACGCTAAGGTCGCGATTCGTAGGATCCCTAACTACGTCGTATACGAATTCCTAGAATTCCCTCTATATACGATTCTCTATATCGTTTATATTAAATCGTTAATACTATTACTCCTTCGTATCGCCTACGAGGTATATAACTCTATATAGTACCTTCTTAATATCGTCTCCTTAGTACTCGCCGCTAGTAGTAGCGAAGATTACCTTAAGGTCGCGAATATACTCCCTTACTTCCTTAATATCCTTACCTTAGAACCGCTTAGGTTCCCTTAGCTTTAATCGATAGGTAAGGGAGTAGTAGGCACGACTACTAACCGTACTTAGCGCCGGCGTCGCGCTATAAGATACGTTAGCGTCGTAGTTATTTAGGTCTAGGTCTAGCTATCTATTAGGGTCTAGTATATTACTTAGTATAGTACCTACGTCGCGTATACGTCGTAGCTACTCGACGTCCTCTACTATTTACGCGATCTATATCTCTTACTATACTAACTTACGCTCTATTTTAAGCTACTATAACCTATCCGTATTAGCCTTAATCCGCTAGGCTATAGTAAGAGGTTCTAGTATAACGGAGGGTTAGTAGCCGTTATTACGCTAGCGCTAAGCCTATAGTTTAGCGTTAAGGTCGTCTATAATATTCTATAGGTCGTATAGTCGTAGAGAGAGAGATTAGAACTATAAAGCTAATAAGCTATAGAAAAGATATAGTAATATATAGAATACCGCTTAACCGAATAGTTAGTTAATAGAAGAACTAATCTCTATAGTTTATTAAGCGCTTACGACGAGTAAGATATACGCTAGTACGTTACGTACGTTATATAGGCTAAGGCTAGAAGCCTTAACCTTATATCTAGTAATTATTCTTATACTAAGTATTAAGTCTTAAGTAGGCTAAGTAACCTACTACTTTATCTTTAAAGGATATAGAGCTATCGACGTCTACCTTAGAGTCTAATAATAAGGTTAATCTTCGCCGTATAGCTACTTAAAACCTTACTAAAGAATAGCGGAAGAGATAGAAGAAGTCGGCTATAAACGAGAGCGTCGAGAGCCTTACTATAGCGCTTAATATAACTAATACTATTTAGTTAAAGGAGGCTCTACTACTAATTATTAAGTAGGCTAGTAATAATTTTTAGAAGATAGACGAACTAACCGATTACTAATAGTTTAGAGTTATAATCGCTCTTAGCTATAGTAGTAATAAGAACCTAGCTCTTTCTATTATTTTCGTACCTATATATAGTCGGATACTACTAATTAAGAAGGTACTAAACTAATTAGACGCTATATTATAAGAAGGTTAATATTATTATATAGGTATAGTAGTCTTAAGTTAAATTAAATTAAATAAGGTATCGTCTTTAGATATATCTACTAGTAGATTTTATATCTTAAGATAGGTAGAGTTCTTCCTATAGCTTAGTTTAGAGATAGCCGCTACTACGGCTCTAATTTATCGATATTTACTACTAAGATTAGGCGGAATAAAGTTATTCTAGCCCGTATCTCGAATATATCTATAATAATAACTCCTCTAACCTCTTTTTTACTTATATAAGCTTAAATTTACGACGTTAATTATCTTAAATAGGCTTAGCGTATTTCTTAATCTAACGATACTTCCTATACTACCTTAAACCTCTATAATAATAATAATAACCTTATTATATTCCGTAGCTCCTTTAATATGCCTAATACTACTCCTATATCGCCTTAGTAATAGTATTACGCCTTATAGTTATTAGATTAACCCTCTTACCGTCTACCGTCCTTACTATACTAATCTCCGGCCGTAGACTACTAGGGTTAGCCTCTAGCTAATAATCTAAGTCTAGCTCCTTAAACGATAGTATACCGATACCTCTAGCTATAAGGAAGTTATAAAGGGCGGTATAGGTATATACGAGCCTTATATACATATTATATAGATATTCCGGTACCCTCTTAAAGAGCTAGAAGCGCTACTTAAAAGATACTAAGTACCTACTTAACGATATTCCGTAGCCTTAAGTAGTAAAGGTTAAATAGCTCCTTCTCGTTTATAGGCGGTAATCTAACCTTAATAGCCTTATAGATATAATATCTAGTCTTATTATATAGATATATCGTTACTAGTAAGTTTAAGTAGCTAGTATCTATAAGATAATAATAACTAGTAGGTACCTTAAAGTCGTACGATCCTTAAGCGCTTAATAGTACTCGTCTATTATAGGTAGAGCCTTTCTAACCTAGTAAGATATAAGTAAATAAACCTTACTAGTTAACTATAGCTAATACGTTCTACGATAGAAAGCCCTTACGATTACGATATAGCGCTTATTTACTAGTAATATAAGTAGTAATATAAGAGCCGTTAAGCGTACTAATATAGCTATTAAAGTAAGGCTAGTATAATAGTCTATCGCCCTTACTAACGCTCTACTTATTACTTCTTTACTATATAACGAGCTCTCGATAGAGTAATATAATATTATTTAATACGTTATTAAATATCTTAGATATTATCGACTTAGAGTAGTAATATTTCTCCGTAATATCGTTATACTAACAACTAGTAGTAACTACCTAAAGGAAGATTAATAACTTCTTATTCCGGCTAATATAACGGCTATCTTTAAGGCCTAGTATTATACTTATTAACTTATTAAATTAAGCCTATATAAAGTATATCTACTACTATAAACAGACTTTACTTCGTAGTATATCTTCTATCTAATTATAACCTTTAAAGCGATTATAATATATCGACCGGTAAGCTTCCTTTATCGCTTACTAATTAACGTAATCGCTAATAAGGGTTACTATAGCTATAATAATTACTCTTATATACTAGTTTACGGCCTAGCGGTATTCTAGTAAGTATAAGAAGGCTCCGGAAGCTATAATAATACGTAACTTAAGGTAATCTAACGCTCTATAATCCTACTATCGATAAGGATTATAGAATTTAACTAATATAGCTCGTACCTTATACTTACTAGCCTATTATAGGGGTTATAAGCGCTAATTAAACCTTATATTCACTTAGCGTTAGAATACGACCTCAGAATGACGCTAGTGGAAGTGGCTACCGAACACCCCTATTAGATCACGACATTCACCCATTAGCGTCATTTCAGCTGCCAAGAGCCGTCAGATCTGACGAGGAATTTCCTAGCGAACAGGCTCTAAAGCAGCAAGTCATATCTCCGTCTGTCTTTCCCATGGCCCCTTGATCTGCAACAGGGATCTTCCAGCTTAAGAAGAACGCATCCCCACCCTGCAGCTTTGTTGCCTTCTCTGTTCGCCACCCGATCGCTTTCCTGACTCTTCAATTTCCATTTGTCACTCACCTTTAACACCGTCATCTTGCACTATTGTTGCAACTGTACCAGATCACTTGACAACGCCCTGATATAAGGTCCAGACATGGACGCCGCCCGTTAAGGCGATGACAGGACTCAGCCTCGTTCATGCCTTGAGGTAGTGGCTGTAGCAAACCCTACAAATCCGGTGTCGGCCTGGCCATGAGATCTCGCTGTGCATTCTATGAAAACAGTATTGAGACTTCCGACCGCCGCGACGATGGATAAGACTCCGCAGGCTGGCGCCTCTGGCCTATACCAGCCCTTGCGGACGCCTACATCGATACGGGTGCTCGAGCTGGAACCCGGTAAGGGCCGATCTGCTTTACGAGCAAAGTTAGAGACCGTCAATCTAAAGGACGACCCAAAGCCTACGTACGAAGCGCTGAGCTATACCTGGGGATCATCGTCGAAGGGCAGAAAGATCTATATCGCTAGTGAAAAGCTGAGTATTACCAACAACTTGTACGATGCGCTACGGAGGTTGAGAAGGAAAGACAAAGTCAAGACGATATGGGTAGATGCCATCTGTACGTTGCGATCTACATGGATGAGCTGTATGATACCTCTGACTTTGTGCTTAAAGGCATTGATCAGACCAATAACAGAGAGCGGAGCCACCAGGTGGCGATAATGGGCAACATTTACCGGCAAGCGAGATACGTGAACGCTTGGTTCGGCGAACCAGGGCGGTTTTGGTCTGCATACTCGACGCTCCGCTTGTCCATAGTAGCAGACACCGGCGAGGCTGCACTCCCGCACCCATGGCTCAGAGGGCATGTATTGAGCGATGCTGTGCTGCGTACTGTACCCGCCTGGAGTACGCGAGTATGGGTCGTACAGGAGGCGGCTTACGCGGAGGAACTGTACCTGTGCTTTGGTCGGTTTCGCTGGATGTATCCCTATGGTGGATTCCCTGGACACTATCCCCCCAGGATAAAGCAGTTGACCGAGTGTCTATACAGCTACCACGGTCGACGGGCAGGAGTGCACACTCTGTCCGGCATGCTCGACACCCTCTCCACAACGGATTTGTCCGCCAGTGACCCCCGCGACTTTGTCTATAGTATGTTGAGCTTCGTCAAACGGGACGAGGCTCGCGCTATAGGCTCGGACTATACCTTGGCGGTAGAGGAGGTATATGCGAAGGCAACCTTTGCGGCGCTCAAACACGAAGGCCACTGTGAAATATTGGATTATGTCCAATCTGAAGGGCATTTCATACAATACAAGACAGGCAAATGCGAGGGAATTCCCAGTACCGCAAGCCGAGCGTGGGCGAGCCGGCCACAGTGGTGAGAGCGAAGTACGATCAGTGGCCTCTCTGCAAGCCGGTCGCTTCCTTCCGACACCAGGAGCAGTACCAGCTCAGCTGCCGCAAGCACCCATCAGCCAGGTCGCTAGCCATGTCACATGAAGCGCCTTCGCGACCATCAGCGAGTCCGTGAGTAGGCACCGTCACACTGTAGCATCGACTTGATACACGACAGCCAAGGGCGAGCGGCTCACGGAGTGGGTGCAGTTCCGACATCACAATGTTCAAGAGCAATGGCCGATGTATCGCCACGGCAATGCCGCACATGTCCCGGATACAGTAAAGTCTGCGACAGCTTGAGCAGAGGTCTCTGAAACAAGCGAAGACGTGAGCTGGCTTCCTCGGGCCGTAAGCTAGGTAACGTTGAAGCACCTTCACTGCCGCAAACAATGCAACAGCTCAAAGGTAAGGAGATTTCTACTTTTTCATTCCAGCATTTACAGCATACATAAATACAACATCACATCTTCGACCTCCTCCCCTCCCGCTCACTCCCATCCCACAGCCCATCATCCCGATCCCGCTCATACTCGACATGATAATCCACCGTCTGCAATATCCCGTCCGTCAACCCCTTCTTGCTGTCCCCATCATCCACCACCCTTTCCTCCCCTTCCGCCCGCCCTTGTCCGTAGTGGTGAGGCGAGTACCCCACATCCATCGTCGGCGTCTCCTTCCCTGACTTCGACATATTTCCCGACCGCACCTGCGACTTCGCGAAGCTACGCAGCCCGGACATGGGGCTGGAGCGCGAGTCGCCATGGCCTGAGGAGTTTTGGAGTTCCCAGGGTTCGCGGACGCCGGCGTTGGCGACGCCCGCGGCCCAGTCGGTGAGCCAGCGTTTGATGGAGGGGAGGCAGGCGGTGATGAGGGAGATGTTGATTACTACTAAGGTCCAGATGGAGGGGGTGACGACTTTGAAGGGGCGGAGGGAGGTGGGAGCGTTGTAGAAGTCGGCGTACTTCGCAATGGTGACGGCTGTGAAGATTGGGGTCCTGGATATTGTCAGCAACTAACGTGTCAGCTCCGCGCCGATGAAAGAACGTACATCACCCGCAGACCAAACATGAAAGCGACAATGAGCCGTTTTGATAGCGGCATCTGGATGCCCGAGACCATGACTGCAGGGAGCACCGACAGCGCAAGATCAGTGAGAATGTCGACCACTCGAAGACCGATCAACGCGCTGTACTGGTCGATGCAGGTATCGTCCTTTGTCGGTCCCATCACCCATCGTGTTGGTCCACATTGCAGTGCAACTGTCAGGATAGCAGCAATGGCCCATGCAGCTGTAACGGCTATGACACCGTGAAGTGCGATTGCAACCCATCGTTTCGGCTTGATAGCAACCACGAGAAGAGCTAGGGAGATCTTTAAGCATGCCAATAAGAGGTAGAGCAGGATGTTGGAGGCGTAGTATCTCTATAACATGGTCAGAGTGCGACATCGAACCGACGTGTACAGTACAGTACTCACCTTACTTAGATGTTGTACCTAACCGGCCGTTAGAGCATCGTTAGGCACCTGTCCAAATCCGCGGTTCACAGCAAGACATATAGCGATCGTGTATCCAACGGCGAAGACCTACTGAAGATCAGCCCTCCGTACTACGAAACCTTCGTCTCCAATCGATATGCTTGTTCCAAGTTCATGCTTGACTAACCAGCGCAGCAACCAGCGCAATGTCATCGAACCGTAGCTTTCGGAACGTGACGATGGTCATCTGTAGCTTGACTACACATGTCAATCCCGTAATTACGATCAGCAAAACCGCTGCTAGGAGAGCAAAGGCGCCTTAGTTCGTGGAGGTTACTAGGCGGAAGGGCGGTAGTAACGGTTCGTGGAGGCCCGTCGTTAGAACAGCGACTCGTAGTTGCGCTAATAGAACTAGCCATGATAGCCGCTGATCACCTCGCCCAGCGGTAGAAAATCTGGAAACTCGGGGATCCCGCTCCCGTACACGTGGTGGACTAATCGGAAGCCTCTGAATGTAGTTACATCCGAACGCCAAAATTCTCGCGTTCTCAAAAAACAGCTCATTACAACAGCTAACTCGACGCGTCTATACTATCCACCCCGAGATTCTCATTCCATCACTTAGCAAAGCCTCAAAGGCACGAACATCGACCTCCGATGAGCAGAACACACCTCTTTTAAGGCGCCGCCGACTCATTGCGTCCTTGTCTCAAAGTCAAGCCACCCTTCCCTTTGCGATGCCTGCAGCGACTCCAACACTCGGATCCGGCGGTGACAAGAGTCAAGACACGTCTCTGGTAATTGATGACGGCCAAGATGATGACGAGGAGGGTCAAGAAGGGATTCTACTACGCAATACCACTATCAAGACGGCGGATCTCGCATGCTTTGAGGTCAATTCTGATCTGTATAAAGCCTTTAGTAGCTATCGCTTACGGACACGTACGAAACGAAGCACAGTCAATGCCCGTGTCTCATCGATCTTTGCGCACGGCGTAGAGCTCGAGGAGCAGCAGGACGACGGCGAATACCACGGTAGATAACGGCCTTGTAAGTACTGCCAAGATAACGGCGTTGAGGAGCAGCCACGCTCGTGCTCAGCAACTGGATCGTCTACATACTACCTTGAGCACCAGTTTTGATGGGGTTCAAAGGGCAAAATCGTAAAACAAGGGACGGTGCCGGGCCAAGCTAAGAGGAGCTGGTATCTACCAATACAATAGACATATGGCATGCCTCTCTAAGTCGAGCGCTAGCAGCAGAAGTTCATGAATTGGATAACACATGGCGTGACGTTGTGATGCAGGAGTGGACGTTCGGCAAGCCCAGTGGTGCTGAGGCTGGGATGAAAGGCTGGGATGTGATGTACGTGAGTGAGGATGGCAAGGTTGAGAAGCTGTATGCTTTTATCGCGGGCCTTTCCTTCCGCCTGAGTGAGTGGACACAAGGTCATGAAGAGGGCCTTGAACGATTTAGAAGTTAGAAGGGCCATTGGTTGGTCCTCAAGTACACACGATACTCATGTGTTTTGCTTGATGGGGGGCTAGTCCCATGTCCTGTGCTAAATTCATTCTTCTGTCATCTGCTTTGGTCATTCTGCGCGTTTGCTCTACTTAGGAGTCTTCGAACGACGAGCGCTGTGGCTTGCTGAAGTGCAGTGCTTAAGTTAAATGGGTATCTTATTCATCACTATCATTAACACTCGTGATGTTGTAGCATGGGTAAGCCACCCGAGTCGCGCAGATCAATCGCTGTGTGGACTCATGATCATTGCTGCACGACGATTCTGTGTCAAGCCGATGTTCCGAAAAGCCGTGGGTCAAGGTCGCCGATGTCTTTGAAGTCTTCGAGTTCGCCGAAGAAGCCGTTTGCCACTTGCAATTCAAATCAAGCCGATCCAGGGCTGGCAGGATCGTAATCGCTCGGCATCGATGAGGACGATTCGAGGCAGTTGTGCTTGAAGCTAACTGTCTCTCCTATGAGATAGAATTCCTGCTGGTGCTCTGATCCTAGTGCAAGCTAATCTCCATTCAGCATGTAACATACCAGGACTAGTATAGCTTCACGCCTTTTGCTAAAGATCATCATATGCTTCGGCAAGTGGTAATATTCATTCTTCAGAACGAGGAACCTGTGGCCTTGATGTCGTCGTCACTCCACGTCATAGGCATGGACACCTCATGTACTCCTGATGAGGACATATTAGACCTTGTTTAGTTGCATTGAGTCATTCATGCAGTGCACAGTAAGTGCCGTTGAACCCGGGATATCTCGAGCGCATTACGTCACTCACGATGGACCGAGAAGATATAAGTAGGGCGGCAAGATCCCACACTCTTAAGATAATTTACTTGAACGCCACTAAATAAGAATAACCCTCAGCAAAAAGCTGCCAGCATACGCATATACCTACTCACAAACCTCCAACGACACTACCCATCTCCACTAACAGCAATGGCTCCCACCGCACACGTCCGGTCTCTCGTAGACCGTAACGCAGCTGTCTCCGATTACGTAGCACCACCCGCATACGCCCAGCTTAGGGAATTGTACGCCGCCAATCCAACCATCCCTCGCACCGTGATAATCTCCTGCGCCGACCCCCGCTGCCATCCAGAAGCCGTCTTCAACCTCCCCTCGTTAGACCCCTCTCTCGCTACCGCCGTGATCCGCAATGCAGGCGGCGACGTTCAATCCGCCCTCCCCGCCATGCTAGCCATCGACAATTTGGTTGACTTCAACAATGTCATCTTGTTGAAACACACTGATTGTGGGAGTACGTTGTTTCGGGACGATAAGATTAAGGCGCAACTTAAGGATAGAGCAGGGAGTTCTGCTAAGGAGATTGAAGGAATGAGGTTTGGAGAAAATACTGTTCCGGTGAAGGAGAGCGTTAAAAGGGATGTGGCGTGGTTGAAGGAGAACTTATTGGCGAGCGAGGCGATGAAGAATGTTACTGGGATGTTGTTGCATCTGGATAGTGGGAGAGTTGAGATTATTACTTAACAGAATTGGTGGAAGTGGCTTGTCGATGGTGGTAGAGAGTTTCACACTCAAGCAATCAGGTTTTTGGGAATTGAATAGATTGGTAACCATCGGCTCTTACCAGGGATGCTGTTAGACCAGGCGTTGTATAACGCCTGGTCAAGGCTTAATCAATCAGCCTCCCTTTGACCCAAGCCGCAGGCCCATGGCTGCCGCTATACCGGACTAGGAAGGATGTTCGTGAGCGTGCGTTGATCAAGGTGTAGGTGGCTAACTGGAGGGTAGCCCAACGGCCCGGAGGGCGCCAAATAAGGCAGTAGCTACGTTTGTGAAGTGGATAGATCGTCGTGAGCCGTGTCTCAGGTGTTGTAACCAACCCTGCTATGGTCCGCAGGTGGTAAGGGTAACCATATGGACGGTCTTAGCGGAGGTTCGGATAGATACTGTGCCTTCAATCAGCAATACCTCCGTGATTGATGGCGTAATGGCTGCTTCAACTGCGTTGGACGCTATTGAATCAATAAAGCAAGATCCTTCGTCTGCGGCAGTGCGTTCAGAGCAAGCTCGGCTACGCAATCAAGGGCTGAGTAAGAGAGGTAAGTGAATGGTATAGAAGGCCTTCAATCTCACCGATTTTGAAGCCAATATCACTACCATTCACTTCGATATCGCCATGGCTCCGTTTTTTCAACCGCACCGCTCGCAGAAGAGTAGTAGACGCTTCTCAATGTGACTACGTTGTTGCGGAGTCGTCGTCGTCTATGGCTATCGCTCGGCCTCTTTCACCCTCTGAGGCTTCAATTAGCAGCAATGTCGTTCCATTGCAGTCGTCTAATCCTGATCCGGAGTTCTTGTTTGACACGCCGTCGTCCGTCTCGTCCGCTGCCGCTGAGAAGGAGAATATCGAGCCGGACGTTGCGGTGCTTGATACGGAGGGTGATGAGGTATTCGGAATCGAACGAAGGCCTGATTGTTGTACCACCAGCGAGGGCCGAGCGCCTTGGAGACGTTTATGCGCAGACAAGCCGACGATGATCAGTGTTCGCCGAGCAGTAACACGGAGGTCGTGCGAATCCATTTCGAACACTGGGAGTCATACGCGAAAGTTAGACACAGCCTCTCTATGGCCACATACACGGAAGTTGGTACGACTCGGCCGGGACGGAAACAGTCACAACCTCGGGCAGCTGCGGACGGGAATGGCCAGACTGAATGGATACTTGCACCGGATCGGCGCGACTGACAGCGACCAATGTCCTCGTGGCAATGCGAAAAATACTGCCAAGCACGTCCTGTCACCCCCGCCGCCAATGATGATCCCAACCGATCCGGAATACTCAGGCAGACTGAGAAAGCTCGAGGCAACCTCTCCTTCTATCTTGGAGGGAAAAGACCTACGGACTCCGAGAAATGGACTCCCAATATAATTGCAGTACGAGCGACGATAAAATACGCGATGTTGACCGCCCGACTCGACGCAGAAAACACACCTGGCAATCCTCCGGACGCCCCGACGCCAGCCTCCTAACAAGCCAACCCCATACATGCTCCCTCTTGGCGAGAGCAAGCCCAGCTTCGTTCGCGGAAGAGGCGACCAATGAACACTTGGAGAAGCGACTTCAAGAGAGCTTGCAGAACTGATGACCACGAGACTTCGCCTAACAAACCGACTAAGAAAGAGAAACTAACGATGTGCGCACCTCAGGATCTTCGAGATGAAGTTGGGCGTTGAGATCAGGTAACCCGACCAAGCACCGCGAAGAAGTCCAAGAATCGAGGCATGGGAGGGATGTTCGACACAAGCCACCTTACTCCTCAAAAGGGCAATGAGAAGGCCGGCAAGGCAAGATTACGGTCCGTAAGCCTAGCGAAGCGCAAATCTTCCTTAGAGATTGAATTTGCCAAATTGTTCGGCCTAGATAACGAGTATGGACGATACCTTATAGACATTGAGGAGCGAGCGTATAAGCAGACGTTCAAGGACCCTAACAAAAAGATTATCCTAGTAATAGACGAAAGATGTAATCGTTACGTAGACCTCGCGTATAAGCGCGGCATTAGGCGTACTAAGAAGTAGATTACAATGAATATTGTTACGGATAGTAGCGAGCAGCCCTAGAGGAGAGCGGCTAGTGCTTGAGGCGCTAGTATTAGACGTAGTGCTAGTTCAAATTCTTCGTACTATTCCGATAAATACGACTTCGTATACAATGTACTTCCTCCCTCTTAGCGCTCCTCTAGGAAGCGAAAAGTATTAAATAAGCTTACGCCTTCGCGGAAGAAGATAGTACGCTTACCGAACTAAATACTATCTCTATTAAAGAGCAATTCCCGTACTAGTACAGGTACGACTATACTTCTTAAAGAATAAGAGCTATTAGTACCTAAACGAGGACTAGTCTACTCCTCTACTAACCCTTAGACTATTCCGGAAACGACGAAGAAGAACCCGTTCTTCGAAAGTATACTAGTACTAGAAGTATAGTATAGGCGGATACTACTATATTTCCCTTTTAGTAAGACGCCGTATATAGAGTAGGTATTAAGTAATTAGATTAATACGGATCTTACTAGTAGTAAGTAATAAATATCTAGAAGTAAATAGTAGTAATCTATACTAACGTACTTTAATAGCTAACGGCGAAAAGAAAGCTAGGGCCTTAGTTATAAATATAGCCTCGTCTACCCTCTTATACTTTACGGGCCGTAAGTCGTTAGCTAGCGCTCGCGACTAGGACGACGTTTAGCTAGGATAGTTACTAGATATAGATAAGCGAGACGTCTAGAAGCTTATAGCTAAGATATAAGGCTCTAGTAAGAAGCGTAAAGTATCTAATTCGAGTACGCCTTCTTCGTTAAAGAAGTAGCGTAGTCCGTCGAATAGATTAAGTAGTTATTCGTTAATAAGCGGCGGTCTTAGTAACGATTAAAAGAGCTATTGTATTAAGCTAGCTAAGATAGAGCTAATAATACTACGATTTACTACTAGGGTATCTCGATATTCCGATATACGATATATCTATTAATTAATCTAAGTTATTCTTTATAAGTAGTTCTCTTATAATCTTACTTCTCGCCTAGATACGTAGCCTATAGAATACTAGTATCTATAGTACGACTATAAGTATAGTAGTAATACCTCCTAAGAGACTTCTAGCTCTACTATACGTAAGGCTACGAAATATAAACGTAGTCTAGATAGGAAACGAACCGCCGACTAGGTTTCGGTAAAAGCTTTAAGCTATAAGCGCGGAGCTAGCGTATCTAGGGGCTACTATTAGTAAGAATTACTTTTATAAGAAAAAAGGTAACGAACTTATAGTAGTAATCCGTAAGATAGTTAAATATAGTAAGATAGATACTAAAAACTCCCTATAGATAGAAGGGTAAAAGGGTTAGTAGATATCTTAGATAGTATAGGGTTTTACCTATTAGTCTCGTACTATAGTAGTAACTCTAATACTAATCGTAGGTACGACCTAGTAGATCTCGCTAAAATACGTCTAGCTAAACTAAAAGTAACTAATAGGTAGAAGCGTAGACTATACGTAATAGAATAATAGGTAGCCTTCTAATATAGAGAGAAACTCCTTATATTTCTTATTTATTATATACTTCCGCGCGAGGGGTTCCTAGTAGATACTAAGGATTACGCTAAGAACTACTATAATCGAGACGGCTACGAAGACTACTCCTAACTCTACGATATTAAACCCGTAGCGGGTTAAGAAGATTAACGGAATAGCGCTAAATAGTAGGTATAGTAGGCCCTAGGTAAACGTAATCTAGATACTATAGAATAGTACGACCGGCTTAGTTACTAGTAGATATACTAGTCGATAGAGAGAGATACTAATTATCTTAAATAAGCTAACCCGTTCTTCGTTACTTTAGACTTTCTATCTAATCCGTTATAGTAATATAGAAGTATTCTTCTCTCTAGGTACGACGGAGCTAGGATATCTACCTAGTATCGAGACGCTATAGTATCTAGTAGCTTCGAGCTTATTATACTATTTATTTAACGCCTTAGCTTTCTAGGAGAGTAGAATTAAGCCTCGTAATTCCTTAAAGAAGGCGGCGATAAAGATTATTAGTAGCCCGTAGGTATATACCTATAGTCTAAAGATCTAACGCTATATTATATTCTACCTAATAAAGCTACTAACGAGCGGCCCTAGGCTACCGCCGCTAATCGCTCCTATTATAAATAGTATTATAGCCTAGTTTCTATCCTTAGTATAGTAGTAGTTAGAAATTACGCTACCTACTATAGTACTAAAAGTACTACTTATATAGCTAGCGAAGAATCGCGTAATAAGTATACTAGTAAAGGTAGGTATTAATATATATATAAGTTAGAAGATAACGAAAAGAGCGCTAGTTACTATAAACACTAGTCGTTATCTATTAATCTTAAAGAAGAGGGCGAGAAATATAGGTACGACCCTAAAGCCTACTATAAAGATAGTAATACTAACTTCTACTACTAGTTTAGAGATATACTATTACTATATATACTATTTATTGCTAGTAGCGTAACTACTAGCTATATAGGTAGTAATAGTCTTAGTAGTATAGCTAAACTACGTTATAAAATTCTTACGTTATTAAGACTAGAGATACGGATTCGTATACGGCTTTAGGTCTAGATATTATAGCGGTTACTATTCGTTTATACTTAAAGGGGTCGACGTCGTAAAACATAATAGTCGAGGTAATTCTATATCGAACGTAAGGTATTACTACGTAATCTCGTCGTTAGGTCTAATAGTCTCGTATAGTATCGAGTCGCTAGAATCTTTCTTCTAGTTACTATCGTTAGCGAGCTCTAGGTCTATTATATAGATAATCGACTTTAGTCCTATAGAAAATTTTATTATATCCTATTTCTCTTGTTTTTCTAATCTATTAAAGACTTAAGTTTCGTTAAGAGAGGTATAAGAGAATATATATAGAGTTATAAGATATACTAACGATAGAAATTAAACTATAACGGTACTTACGCCCTAGACGTTAATATACGTCTAAACCTTCTCTTAAATTCGCTATAGGCGCGTTATATCTATAGAGCCCTCCTATAAAACCTACTCTAAACTCCGTAAACCGCTATAACCTAAACGAGGTTACGGCGTCCCCCTATTAATAGTAGGACTTTCCCTACTCCCTTCCTTCTCCCTTACTACTAAAGTTAGCGTCGTAGACGTATTCGTAGACCCTAAACTCGAATCCTTCTTCCTCTTCTAAAACTTTAATCCCTATAAGCGACTCCGACTCCTTAACTCCCTTACGCTACCCTTCTATAGTATAGTTCCCGACTTATCCGTTCTCGTACTTAGCGTAGAACTTAACTAATTCTTTAGCGAAGTCGTCTACGATATACCTAGTATAGGCGCTATAGGGTTAAGAACCCTAACGCTAACGTTTAGTAGGGAAAAGCTAGAATACGTCGTAATTTCGCGATTTAATTCTTCTAAGGCTATAACGATATTCGAATATCTTCTAGACTTTATATAAGTACGTATAATACTAGTCCTCCTTTTTTAATAATTAGAATTTAGTATAGAATGAAATAGAGGTAAGAGTAACGTACTTTCGTACGCGTAAACGGATACCTTTCCCCTAGAAGATATTTAAACCCTAGGCGATTTCTAGGAGTCGACTTTATCTTATAAAACTATTACGATACTAAGTAATACCGTTTCCTAAAAGCTTAGAGTAATTAGCTCGATAAGATTAGAGTAAATATATTCTAAGTTAGCTCTTTAAGTAGGTACTTCTACGTTATAGTCAAACCTAATAATATAAAAAGTATCTTAGCGACTAACTTTAATAATTAGATTCTTACTAAAAGAAGAAGGATCGACTTCTATCTATTACTTAGAAACGGTAAAGTATACGGAATAAGACTTTATCTAGGAGACTATTACTTATAATAATATAGGTATATTTATAGCCGATAGAGCTCTATAGTAATATTTACGTAAAATGCTTTAACCTAATTTATCCGCTCTTAAGTTAGGGACCTAGATATTCTTAAAGATTATATTAGATACCTTATAGCTATAATACCGCGTAACTAGCTAACCCTCGATCTTTTAAATCTTTTCTTCCGCCTTAGTATAGATATCGTAATAGCTCTATTATTCTACGAATTAACGAAGTTACTACTTAGTAATAGCGATAAAAGTTTCGCTAAATCGTTTATACGTCTCTAGGATTATATCGCTAAAGCCCCTCCCTAAGTAAGTTAGAGTAGGATATTTAGAGGAGATAAGAAGTTAGAATATAATCGAGAAATCGTAAATAATCTCGTAGACTATTATGTTACTATAGCCTTATCTAGGCGGAACTAGCTTCTAGCTAAGCGATAGGACGGCGTAAAACTAAGATAGTATATCTTTCTCGACGAACTAGTTATTTAAATAACTAACTAGACTCGAATCCGTAGCGAGCTACTATATATACTTCTTATAGGCCGCGATACTACGGCCTTCCTTTTAACGAATATTTAGTTTATTCTATTTAAATATTCGGATATTTAGGATAGGTACTAAGCTAAAGTAGCGCTACTAAAGGGCGTCGTACTATCCTTAGAGTAACTAAAGGGTCTTTACTACGTAAAAGCCCTTCTAAACGAGTCTTTACAGCTATATTCTATAATTCCTACGAATAGTCGTAAGGCTCGAAAAGATACGATACTACCTATTAGTAGGGGCTATAACGGCTCTACTCCTCTTATTATTAAAAGGCGGTCTATAGTTACTTAGAGCGTTTATATAATATACCGTTAGAAAGATATTTATAGCGACGATACGTATATCTTTAAACTAGAACGCTAGCTTAATAAACCTGTTATAGGGAATAAAGGACTTAAACCGACCTAGGGATATCTACTATTTAATAGGGGCCTAAGGATATACCTTAGCTAGTACTTAGCTTTAACTAAAGCGGCTTATTCTACTATACGCCTCTATTAAGTATTTAGTAGTATAGAGAGTAGAGATCTAGAGGTCTAGAGGGAGTCTTTAACGCTTACCTATTCTAACTTTAACGGTACTAGGGTCGCTTTAACTCCCTAAGACGTTTAAGTTAATGTTACCGCTAGCCTATAAAACTATAATAGATATATAAAAGGTATTAGGTATAAGGACGAACTAGTAGCGCTTATAATACGTAATTAAAGAGTATACTATAGCCTAAGCTCGAGCCTCGTCTAAAGTTATAATTAATACGGATATAGATAATTCGAGAAGTCTTAAGCCTAGTTTTATTATAGATTCTCCGTTATACTTAATATTACTTATAGACGTATATTTAGGTACTATTAAGCCTCGTATCTAGAATTAGAAATACTTATAGTATTCTCTTCCTTTAGTTAAAGTTTAAGTAGTATCCTACTTATAGACTCTCTATAGTAATAGGTATATTACTAGATTAAGGATAAGTTTAGCCCGACGGGAAGTTAATATCTATATTGTTACTTAGAATCTACGCCTATATAGTTCCTAATACACTTTTATAATATAAATAGGCGGAATATTAAAACTAGATCCTAGCTTAAATAGTTATTTGTCTTCTATATTAAGTCCTACGTAATAGTAATACTTCTAGACTTAATTTGAATTGCTCTAATAATCTATGTGTTTAGTTCTTAGTTTCGTTAAACATTTAGTAGCTTCCTATTGTAATTCTAGAAGTAGACTTATATAGTTAATTCTCGGAGAAAGAAAGTATTAAAGTAATAAAGAGAATCTTCTTAGTTAACAATTTTCAATTTGTTACACAATAACTAACTAGTTGCATTCAGGAATGTTTCGGAGCGAAACTACGTAATAAGTAAAGGGAGCGAGGGAAAGTAAGGCTCTAGAATGCAGGAAGGCGGGAGCGCGGGAGTGCGGGGGTATAAACATGTGAAGGATCGTATAGCAGCTTTGTTTTCGCCCTACGAAGTCGGGACATAACATTACGTCTGTGATGAAAGCGTGTAGCAAGCCATAGCGCGGCTATCTTTGCTAGCTGAAGTCGTGCAATACATATCGCTGTGAAGATAACCGGGTGCCTGGTTTCTTTCATATACAAGAAAGGAGAGAGGAGCCATAGCGATTCTCGAAGTCGAATCAATCATCAGCAGATTGTGAGGAGACTGGATCGGCCTAGTCTTACTCTGGATGTAATTCGTCATCCCTAGGTGCAAGGTAGCTACACTTAAACGTCACCCTGTATCAAGTCGAGCCACTGTAATTATCGCTTGAATTTCCATAGTGTTTACCACAATCTCAGCGAATCATGAAGCCACCTATCAAAGGATCTGTCGGGTCAAAAAACGAGGTGCTCTGAGACACGATCCAAGCTTGTCCACCAACTTCAGGAACAATTGCTCTGTGCGGACCAACACTACAGAGCTCTGCCACTTTCACGGTCATGGTACTACCGATGATGCTCTCGATGCGGATAGTCTCATTCATACTAAGTTGACCCCTTGCATATAGCAATGCTGCTCTTGCGCTGACACCGGTGCCGGTAGAAGAGCGATCAACCATGCCCTCCTCGAAGACGTTTACGTTCCTGCTGTGGTTCGCGCGATCGTTCGGTGGACCTGTAAATATAACACCAAATAGTGTGGAGAGTTCTGGACCCGAAGGATGCTCGACTGGGAACGTGTTCACTACGGCTGCTTTGATCTTCCGACCGAGATCAACGATCTCGGTATAGTTTTTGACCGCCAGATCAACTTTCAGAGACTCAGCATCCACAATGGCGTAGAATGCGCCGCCGAAGGCAATGTCGAAGTCTACCATTCCCAAGCCTGGCACCTGTACCTGCTCGCTCGGGCGATAGATGAAACTTGGTACGTTGCGGAAGAACGTTTCTCGAATCTCCCCTTCAACAACATCTGCCCACGACTGAATTCTACCCGCAGGAGTGTTGATGTTCAGCGTTCGAGTAAGGTTGACCGCCCTAGCTAGGCTAGAAGTTGCAGTCGCAAGTACAACCTTAGTGATTGCCAGTATAGCGTGGCCACACATCGGACTATAGCCGTCTGTGTTTAGAAAGAAGACATCGAAGTCGGCAGCCGGGTCTGACGAGAGTGTGATCACCGCGCCGTACATGTCTGCGTGACCTCGTGGTTCGAGGAGTAGGCCGGTGCGAATATGGTCATAGTTATCCATAAAGTAGCGACGCTTGGCAAGGACGGTTGACGTGTTGGGACCAAGATCGGGTAGGCCTTCTACGATGATACGGAGCGGCTCACCGCCAGTGTGTGTATCAATAGTCGTTATTTTTTGCCAATGAGGTGGTGGCAGCCATGACCAAGGCGACAGGAATTTTGCGCCAAAGCTCTGCCCTTCCATGAGTTTAGTCGGTGACGAGGGATCGTAGGATGCGCCAGGTGGATCGGAACCGTTGCCAGCTTTCTGCGCTCGTGCTGCCATTACTACCTGCTCCAAATTTCAAGGGTTCAAATTCGAAAGCCACTACATGTGTGCCGAATGAAGAACATAGAATGGGACAGGCGTCCACCGAGGTATATGTTTGAGCCAACTTGAGGTGGACCCACTGCTTGTCTCCGAAAGGGCGTGACGTTGTAGAACAACCCCGAGAAAGCCCGAGCATATGGTAGTGATCCCTAGACTAGTACTAATGTATCTAGTGTCACTGTTCTTGTTGGTACGGATCTTAGTGGTATGAGGGTTTCTCCTCTCTGCTGAGCTCTGCAAATAACGGAACATACGGTCGAGATTTTTTTGGTGATGCTCGCACCGACCTCGGTTTCAAGAAGCGGCTCAGAGCCGTTGTCCAAGACCTTTTACTGAAACTCGCACAAAGCATGCAGACAGATGGCCATCTTCAACAGATACTTGACGATGATGAAGGGAGCAGTGGTAGCGATCTGAACATCGCAGCATCAACTTTCCAACGAAGAATCTTACGCTCAGCGTACATGGAAGGGGTCAGCGAACTGATGAGAAGGACCAGAGGACTGAGCTGCCTGGTACATTCAACCCGATGATCGTCGGCGACCTTTTTTTCAATCAGTCCCAGCCATGGGGTGACCTTGTGCAGGAATACGTGGACCACATCGTTGCTGCAGCACGAACAACAGTAGAACTCATCCTCGCTCATTCGGCTGACGCTTCGACAGCCGAGAGTCTGCTCCGCGAAATCATCAATCCTGCTTTCGAAGGCTGCGTGAAAAAAGGTACGTCGGAAGGTTCAGGAAGTTCTGCAGCCACATCAATGTGGGCACCCGATCACATATAATCATTATTTCACGGGTACGACACAGAAAGCCAGGAGAGAACACGCCAAAAAGCAACAGTCGAAAATACTCCGTTCTTTCTTCGGGAGCAAATCTCGACCTGCACAATACGGAGCTTTGCCTCAGGATATCGACATGGAGAAGCTTCTCGAGGCTTTGAACCCAACGTCAGAAGGCAGCATGGATAAATTCGCTTGTTCTGAAGCTACATACTGCATGGAAGCCTATTACAAGGTAAAGAGCCTTGCTAACTTCACGCAACATCACATTCATTGTAGGAATGTCTGACACTTGATTGAACAGGTGGCTATGAAAATGCTAGTCGATAACATCGCTGTGCTTGGCATCGAGTCTTGCTTGTTGGAGGGCCTGAAGGACGCATTCACAGCCCAGACAGTAATGCGTTTGGAGGACGACTTGGTCCAAAAGATCGCAGCTGAAAATCAGGATTCGGTGACAGAGCGTACACGTACACAAGAGAAGCTGCGAATCCTAGAAGATGGGCTCCATACTCTGAACCGATACAGGCGGTCTAAGCATCAAGGTATAGAATGGCCTTCTGGGCCAAGTGAAACTGGAACAACAAGACAGCTAACAAACACCACAGACTCCGATATGAATGAGCGTGACAATTTAGATGGTTGCGAGAGACACGACACGAACGATCTTGGCTCGCCCACGTTAGTCAGTGAAGACGTGAATAATGCGATTCACGATGCTCTTCAGGAGGTTGAGCCTTTTGTGAGGACAGCAGGAACCCAAGAAAGGACTCTCGACGGTCCGAACGGCTGGAGCGGATTTCAGTCCAGTCACAATATCCCTACTAAGCCTAAGAAGAAGAGTGTCATTGCTGCGATGTTTGACAACAATGCAGTTGGAGAACAGGAGTAGAAGTTCATTCCAACTTCACTTATTAACGGGCGGCACAATTCAGCTGCACACATCATGCAGCCGATAGGGTCTGATTCGGGCATGCGTTCGCCATTTGAGGGCAGCCGTAGGCACACATTGAGAAACGCCGCAATTCCTCTGTTATTGCGATGACGCGCTATTGTACATTATAGTACTCCTTCCCGAGGCGAATTTGTTGCTAATCAAAAAAGGTAGTGGGCGTGTCCGGCTCAACTGCAAGGACGATAGCTGAACTGTGTAACGGAAGCGAGCCGAGCTGCCTTCTGGGTATTAAACATGGCACAGCAAACGCGACCATATCCACCGCCAGCGGCAATGCCGCCTCCTTTGACTTCTTCATAAGCCGCTTCGTCATCACCTTCGTCATTGTAGTCCAGCGGGCAGAAGCGCAAGCAAGAGCATAGTAGCCGGCCCTCATGGAAGAGCAGCCGCCGCTCGTCGCGCACAATTTTGCGAGAGGAGGACTCCGATATTATTGAACGCGGCAGTGATATATTCAGTGACACGACCAAACGAAATGTCGAGAGGGAGTCTGGCGGTCAGTGTTTTCACTGCGGCGCAGTGCCAGTGGAGATCTGCCATGTCGTTCCTCGTCGAGATATTGCATACAATGAGCTTCACCAACAAGACTTTATTAGGTTTCGCCTTCATAAAAGCTGCAACGCCGTACCTTTGTGCCCGACACGAACAGCCCGGGCTTTGCGTTCTTGCTTTCTCGTTAGCCACATTTCGACCCATAACCCCAATCGCCCGCTGCTTGCTTTTATGTTCTCCTTGTGACCCGAATAAGGTCGCGAGTGAGCGATGCAGTAGAGAAGAAAGAGATGGAAGACAGCTCGGCGCCGACCTAGCCTTATCAATCGCTCTTACCCCGCTGGGTCCAGAGGCCCCGGATGCGTTGCCATATGGGACATTTGTCGCATATGCACGAGCCCAGAGCCGGAGTGGCTGTGTCCAATCACATCATTCGGTCATTACATTCAGCCAATGGCGGCCGAAGTGACACAAACGATCCGAATCGTATCCTTACCTTTGTATAATTAAATCACGGTCTACGAGGCTCGTTGTTCCCAAGCTTGCCGGCAGCGGACCTGGTTATTCCAGCAGCGTCTTAGGGTCAGGGTTTTGCTGGACTGACCGAACTCAAATCGCTGTAGTAATCAGGCTACACCGGCAGGTTGTACGGTGGTCTCCAAAATCTACCTAAATTGAAGGCGTTAGCTTCTTTAATATATTCTATACCACAAATTAGCGGCATGTCCAGATTGACTTGTAGAATCTTTGGGTTATGGTCAGCGGTGGTGTAGCTAGACTTTTTTATGTGGAACGAACTTAGTTACACCACCACGGTGAATGTTAGTCCAAGCACGGAGGTGAATAAAACGTCGTCAAAGATCTCGCTCAGTCCACTATGATTGTTGCCCACCAATTCTTTGTGTTCCCTAGAATGTCTCCCATGTTGCCCTCCGGTATAGCCGTGAAAGCCATGGAGGAGTTGGTCGCATGACTTTTGCGCTACGGCTCTCAGAGACGAGTCTCCTAATGGCTCAACCGATATGTCGCCGCTGATGGCGGCGGTTGTATATGTGGATCGACGTGTTCTGTCTTCGTCGTCGTTGCTGCTGCCGATACGACTGTGCGCACAGTTTTCACCGCTGTTGCTCCCGGCCTTGACGGTGGTAGTTGAAGGTTCGAACCGAGTGAAATGCTTGCTACGTCAAAAAATATTCGCCCAAATTCTAAATGCGAGGTGGTGTCAGGCGACAGACTGAATCGATACAATAAGAAACGGAGTTAAAAGAGAATCACTAGATTACAATTTCAAGCAGCCTTCTGACCCTCGCTTTGTTGTCGATGCTCGAGCATAGTTCTGTAGACTTCACTCAGTCCCTTGTCCCCTTTTGCGATAAGCGGCTAGTTAAAGAAGCATCAGTATGTGAGTAGCACAACTTTGTGGCAAGGTCCATATTGTACCTCAGAGACTGAAACCCTGTGTGCCTCCGAGAAAGTTTGCACTCCTGCAAGATGTAATCGTAACCCTATCAGAACTGATTTCGTATCATCTGCTGAATGATACGCATCTTCCAGGAGGTCGGAGGGTCTTCGTGTATGGCCATTACATCTAGGGACAGATATTGCGAAAGCTTCGAATGCATCCTCGACCTTTTTCATCTCAGTCAACAGTGACCCAACTGAGTGATGGAGGCGAAGGACGCTCCTCAAGACCTCCTGCACAATAGATTTGGCGTCATGTCTGTTCACTAGAGGATGTTGCGGCTGTTCTTCGGCTGAAATGCAACCCTGTTCTCCACCCAGGTACACAGTGCTAGCAGATATCAGCGCTAAAGCGGTTTCACCTCTAAAGTAACTGTCATGAGCCAAGTCTACCCAAGCTCTCTCATCATCCCCAGCCTCGGGAAGTGTTTTATGCAGTAGCTGAGAGATTTTCACGATTTGTGAAAGAACATTCTGGTCTTGTCGGGCAGCTTCGTCGTGCCAATTTGACAAGAAATCGTTTTCCATCGCGGAGTTGAGCGCTGTAATCTCTGTGCCCTTGTTTATCCGTCTGATGCGAGATTGTGGCCGGTGCGATGGAGCGATAGACAATTTCTCTAGATCGTTGGATAGATCTGAATCGACTTCACGAGGCATATTCTGCTTATTGAAAAGGTCCAACATCTTTCCAAACAACACGATTCCAAGATGGTCTTGTAGCCAGAATTTCTGCCACAAAAGACATATCTCCATCACTTGGAAGCAGATATCTGTTTTGCAAACGAGGTCGAGCGTCCAAAGAAGGTCAAAGATTTCATCTTCAGTAACTCTCGTTAAATGAGTGTTTCCAAAGTTGTCTTCTTCCACGACAACAGGGCGATCAGGTAGAGCATGCGAATCGTGAAGTAATCGAAGGAACCGTACTCTGGCAGACGTTTCATTGAAGAAGTTTGGTGATCTCAAACAGTATTAGTATGGTCAGAGCTAGTACAGTAGGTATCACCTTACTGCTGAAACCTCGGTCTGACTGCCTTAGCTATACTCATCAGGGCGTCACGCTCGCTCGCGCTGCGGGCAAACGCAAGACAAAAGGCCAAGATCAAAGCCACCCGGCTTCTAGGCTCATAGGGGACCCTGTTGATGCAATATCCTGGATGAAAGCAGCGGACAGATATTACCGGTTTCTGCTCGATATGTCGTGTGGCCAGAAAGGGCGCGGATTCGATGTCGGAACCTTGAAAGCGGGCAAGCCGGTGCTCCATGAGAATGGTAGTGCAACAAGCAAGCACGACGTCTGGTCTTTTGATACAAAGCAACTTGTGGATTATATCGTGGCATTCGTTCTCGGTTGGTCCGTCTCCTACATTTCGAGGCCTGAATAGAAAAGCATCCAGTACGCACGTGTCGTGTATGGATCGAGATCCGTGCGTGACGAAACTGACGACTTCATTAACGCCGTGAAGCACCGGCGAATCGCGGACGAAACTCTCGAATGGATCTACGTAGTTGTGGTCGCTCGCTGGCCTTTCAAGTAGAATGACCAGATCGTCGAACCCATCTGCCAATCTGCAGGCTTTTTCGATTTCTTCTGCTGACTTCCGATGCTGGTGCCCAAAGTCCTGAATCACTTCTCTGACTATCGGGTTTGCAAAGGCTTCTGATTTCTTTTCGCGATGGGGTAGTAGTGATAGGATAGACTGCAATATAGGGATGCCTAGGCAGACTCCCTTGCTTGACTCCATTGCAAATGGTGCTTAGATTACACAAGAGAGGCGGCATACTAAGCCACAAGATGTAGATATACCGCTAGAATGTATCCCAGAGCTGACAGGCGGGTCCGAGGCTGGCCTAGGTTTGGCTGCGCGATCAAGCACCACCGGTGAGACTTCTGGCAAATCAGAGGCGTCGATGGTTTTTTTTGAAATCATGACTCATGCGGGTCGTGCCGTTTGGTGGGAGGAAGCTTTGGACGTAACGCTTTCCAAAGGAATTCCAAACACTGTCCTGATAACTTACATACATGTCCACGACCACAATCATAATCCTTGCAAAGGGATGCCAGACTTACACCAATAAGTACTCAAACAGAACCCTCTGACTCGCGGCAGTTGTGCACCATCCACGATAACACTGGTTGGCTGATCATATTGTTGCTCCGGTGCCTCTCCAACCACTTCATCGCCACTTCCAGAGCCAAAGCCACGTCTAGAGACCCTTTCACCTACTTCATCGCCGCTTTCACCTTCCAGTCAGCTTTTGCATTCCTTGTCTACAATGGAGCACAAACCCTTGCATCGCCGCCACCGAGCTTTTGTCCCTTCCCTTCTATAACCTCAGTCAACCTCAATCAACCTTAGTCAACCCTCAGTGTGCCTTTGACAATGCGGCTATCGAAGCCATGTAGTGTTAACATCCAATTTTGTATCTCGCCTTCGCACCCTAGCTGTTGATAGATGCGTTCCATCGTATAAGCCTTCGCCGTCGGGAGCCATTACTAAACCGGCGCGCCTACGGCGTAAAGCGAAGCCGTAATCATTTTCGGAGTTAGCCTATCCTACTAATTGCACTCGCCAAGTCATCCGTGTCTACACCATTAAGGTTCGTACAAACTATAAGCCTCGAACACCGTTAACGACGAGCTTCTAACTAAGCTAAGAAGCAACCTCTTCGTAATTCGGGCTTAGAATATCAGTATCTATTATATCTTCTAGTAGATCTATATAGTATCGATCGTCGCTATAGTAGAAGAGTCCTATTACGGTATTGTATATAACCGTTTCGTACTAGTATAGCTAGTTAGATCGCGACTAATATCTATCGTACTTTTACTAGCTATTATAGAACTCCTAAGGGACTCTACACTTAGGACAACCTCCTTAAGCGTTAAAACCTTCGAGATGAATTTACTCCCTAAGTCCGCGTAATCGCTACCTAGCTCTACTACGATAGTAAGCTTTAAGGGTATATTCTATATAGTCGCTAACTAAACCTTTACCTACGTAGAATCTATATTTATTTAACTACTATGTAAGATATGTCTACTAATCGAGGACTTCGTCGGTATTATCCTAGCCGTATATTAGAGAAGGCTAGGTAGATACTAAAGACGCAAAATTATTCTCGATAGGTCCTTATCGCTAGTAGAACTCCTATACCTATAGAAGTATCTCGAATACGAAGAAGATTCTTAGTACCTATCCTTCTCGGTATAAGACTTTTCCGGCAAACTAGTACGCTACTTGATTTTCGGCGGCAAAGTTAACCTAGTCTTGATTCGCGACTTTGACTATAAGCGCCTTACCGAGAACTTGTCCGTCGTAGGTATAGAGTACTATAATTACCTTTCTTAATATAGGCTTATTGTTATAGAGGCCGTTACGGTCGTCCTACGACTATAATAGCTCCGTTAAATGTAATCTCGAGGCTTCTATACTCGCTAACGATACTTAGTACGCCGTCCTAACGGCTTCGTACGGCTCTATAGTATAGAAGTATAAACTATAGCCTCTAAGTCCCTCCGAATTACGAGGAATCGGTAATTCTACTAGCTACTTATAGATATCGCGTATAGTCTGTCCGCCTTCCTATCGCGTATATTCTTCTAGAGCGTAATCGGGCTCGGGTTACCTAGTGCTCGCAAAACATAACTAATAGCCGACGTTTTTCTAACGCGTGAACTACTTCGCTCCGTCTAAGCGATGCTATGAGTCAAAAGGCCGAGTTTGATAGTTACGCTCGCGGGCTTCTACGGCCTTAAGAATAGAACGCCGTTCTTCGACAATAGTAGCTTTTTCAAAGACACACACCCGGCTAAAGAGCGCTAGACAACCTCGCTATAGTAGAGGTACTATTCGCTTAATTACATCACGTTCTTTTTAGGTTACCTATAGCCGGTCCGTTTCTAATACGCTATAACTATCCTGTCCTACTACCGTTCGGTCGTTGTCGGCATGTGAACTTGCCTCGTTTCCGGCGTCGTCTTCCCTACTGAATTCACTAGGCATAGAAGATTGTGGCCGCTTCGGAGCTAGTTCGTCCGCTAAAGCAGATGTTGCCCGTCTTTTCGAGTTCTGTACCCGAGAGCTCGCTTCATTAAGGGATGCGACAAATACATTTACAGCGACGTGAGTCCTCGAGGGCTAGCCGTTCTTACTTGCTACCGAAGTGGCGGCATCGACTACTAGTAACGGATCGTCAAGCCTCAAAAATTGCTGCTACATACGCGATACCTCTCGGTAAACGTTAAGAAGCGAAGGTTGAAGTCGGTCTAGGAAGGCGCCGTCAATTCCATATCGAGCTCCTCTCTCATAGGGTCGATGTCTACTTTGCTACGCAAACCCTACGCCTAGGGAAGCCTCGGGAGACTTGTCGTCATACTAGTCAATAGGTCTGCTGATGGACTTGACGTGCTTCTCGGTGATGGCAATGGTGATCTGCCGGAACAGACGATAGCCGATCGGAAAGCCGAGAGCCTTTTGAGTATACTATTGAAGCACTTTCCTAAGCTCCGCGGTCTTGCATGGCTTAGCTAGATTAACAACGGAAGGGAACAATAGAGGGCTATTAATGTCGGATCTAAGGCATGTACGTTTAAGCATACAGCAAAACGGGCGGATGTAGGTAAGCTCTTAGTACATGATCCGCGTAGTGTACTTGTCGAGGAATCTCACTACATAGAACTCCTTATTAGTGGTACGCCGAGCCTTGTTGACTTGACTGATGACGGCGATCGTATTTGCGTAGACGCACACGCCTCGACGAGCGTCCGGGGTGTTTCGATGCGTAACAGCTAATAGATCAGTTCCGCGCGGTGTTGACCCGCCGTGGAGATAGATGAGAAGCATGTTCAGTCTCTGAAGTTCACGGTAGAGACTGACATACTGCCGAACGGCAACGTAATCCCAGCCGTCGTCGGTCATCAAACCATCGTTAGTCGCTAGGCAAGCAATCCTTGAAAGCTCGAGGTAATCATCGGAAAGACCATTGGCCGGATCGGACACAAACGAATAGCTAGCTTACATGTTAGAGAGAGTATCCTTGACTTTAGACTAGTAACAGGGCGGATCCCAGCCGCACATCAAGCGGTCGCAGCACTATCGCGCGCGCTCCGATACAGAGCGACCTATGCTCCGAAATTCGTTCATTGTCATTGATCGGTCCTCCCATGAAATGACTTGGCCATCTTCGCTCCAGTTCACCCGAAACGATGGTCCCTCGGAGCGTGAGAGAGACCGCCTATATTCGCGCAGACTGAACAATTCGTCCAAGGGAGCCGGCGACCCCAAACACATTTTCTCTATGCGCATCTGCTTGAGTTTGTCGAGTTGACCGCTGCTGGGTCGAGCAGACCACTCGAGGGTAGGATGAGCGAAGCGAGGTAGAACAGATTCCAGTAAGATTAGACGTGCGCAATAAATCAATCCGGAGAGTTGAGAAGTGTAGTTGAGCGGCCGTGCGAACGTTGTGCCATTGGCAGAGATGCCTAGCACGCAACTGAAATATATGAGAAGTTTCGAGCTCGGTCTTCCTTCATCATATTCTTCTGTGGCTAGGAAATGGACGAAGCCAAGGGTCAAATCGGCAAGTGTTTCGTCCAAGCTTTTGGCTACGTCCGTTGTCGTCGTGGCTTTCTGCGGCGGATTGTCCTCCTCGTGAGGTTCACTATCGGGGTCGTTTCCGTTGTCCAGATCAGAACCGCACTCGTCTCGTGAATCGGAGTCATCAGTACTATTCTCGGACCTGTCGCTGTCATCATTGTCACTGAAAGACCTGATTGCGAAGCTCTGCGGCCGCATGCGTTGTGATCGACTTCGTGACGGTGTCTGATGCCGAGCCAATACTTCATCTGCAAGTGAGGTCCCCGACGACTGTTGAAGCTGATGGCCAGATTCGTCACAGGAGTCGTCAGTTCGCCAACCTCTGTGATACCACGCCTGCTCCATTGCTTGACACTGCCGACGCTTGAGCGATCTCCGGACGTAATCTTCTCCAGAGCGCTCTTTCAGCCGCCAGAAGCGCACGCAGAAACAGACACATCTTTTCAGCAGTCCTAGATACTTTCTCTCAGAAGATGGACGGCCAGTCAGCATGAATGGTGCTTTGTAGGGTCGGTCAGGGTAGAAACTACGGAGCCAACACCGAATAAACACAGTTGTATGTTTGGCAGTATCTTTACAGCGCTCGAATGCCGTAGTCATGGCGGACAGCATTTGAGATAGTCGCATTTCATCCGTTGCAGGACTGAAAACCTCTTGTCCGTCACGATGGTCCAAGCACAAGCCTCGAGGGCTGTAGGTGTCGGGAAGCTGCGTTAACGCCACGAGGAGTGCACGATTCTCACCATCAAACAGCTCTTTCCATCCGGTTCGATCCATCCAGTTGCTTATCAAGGTCATGTCCGTGCCGCCTACATCCGTGATCATCTCGCCTCGTCGCGCACGAACGTGAGCTTCCTCTTGACTGTGCATGCGCTCGAGGAGGACGCGTCGTGGCAGTGATGCCTCATTCGCTCTGGAGATGGCACTTGGGAGCTGGACGATCCAAAACCCAGAAGATCCATTCTTTGTCCAGGACAAACACGTGTTCCTGTTGGTCTACAGTGTGCACCCCCGTAATGCCGTGTTTGCCTCTTTTGTGACGTTTGAAAAGTTCACAACTGGTCGTCCGCTCGTCGCAGATCTTACAACGATATCCGGAACGAATGTCTAGATGGGGATGGGGCAAGTAGTGATCGTTTCTTCGTCGGAGAGTGTTCGGATCGGATAAACCAAATTCGCGAATCAAGCGCGAGAGATGGGCTCGCTTCCACCGAGGGATATCGTGCTTTCCCGGATGCTGAGAAACAGATCTTGGGGCGAGAGCATGTTTGCAAAGCCGACATACAATGACGGATTCTGGAGAGTCGAGATAGAGATGAAGCGGTTCGAGTTCTTCATTTGCTCTCGCGACATTAGCTGGGACTTCCATGGACTAAGTCACGACGTAATGAGCTGTGGCAGGAGGATCACGGAGCAGAACGACAGTGACGCGGCGGTCGTAAATCAATGCAGGATTTCGAGGAGCCGCATCGCTGGAACGCGACGTGTTCCGAGCGGAAACAAATTACCGCACGGACGGCACACAGACGACACACAGACAATGCACGGACGGCCTGAGGGTCCTACCGCTGGAACACGTCGTGTTCCAGGCGGCAATAATTGCCGTAGGTACCCTAAGACGGGTTCGCCCGCGCTTTACTCTCTCCTTCCCTTCCTACCCCCATCTACGCACGAGCTCCTCTATCCCGCTACTCCTCCTTCCCTCCCTTACTGTCTCTCGCCAGAACCGTCCTTCTAGCATCTCGAATCCCCCTCTCCCCTCCTTCTCCTCTCGCTCCAATGCCTCGTCCTCTACCACCCACTCTCGTACCGCCTCCGGTCCTACGTATACGAGCGCGATCGCTACCTCTCCTATTAGCTTGCACCAATTACACTCTCCCCGACTTCCCGGACTCCCCCTATCGCACCCGTGCTGCCGGATCCACTCCTGCCCCCCCCCCCGCTGCTCCATCTCCCTGACATGCTCGATCCCCTTCTTTACCATTTCTCTCCGGAACTCATCCTCTTCCCCGTCCCCCGCTCCCCGGCATCCCTCCCATCTGTGCCCGCTCTCTGCTACTCCCCGTGCTGCTCGACATATCAAACACACTCCATCCCATTCCTGCAGCATTTCCATGACTTCGCTCTGCGAGTCCTTCTGCCCTCGCTCACTCTCTTGCTCCTGCCTCTCCTGTCTCTCGATTATCGTCGCGATCATTACAGCCGTTGCATTGCTTACAACTTCGCCCCATACTCGCCGCGGATGTCGCTGCCCCAGCCAACGTCCATACTTCTGCTCCTCTCCATCCTCCTCTTCGTCGCCCTCGAATCCGACTCTCCGCAACACCGTCCGCCCTTCAGCCGTCTTCCACAGCCCTCGTACGATCGGCACTAGCACATTCGGCCATTGACACTTCACCTTGTTGTCTTGTCTCGTCGCACAAAGCCTCTGACTGATACTACACCGATGACAGCTGTGACTCTTCGATTCGCTTTGCATTGTCCCTCGGAATTGATCGCACTCGGCCTCGTCCAGCCCGATCTCCTACCTCTTCCGTACTGTGCACTCTAATGCCGCGTGCCTCCACGCTTTCGACATTACCCAGCACGCCCCACATCCGTCTGCCAACTCATCCAGCGTCCGCTCTACTGTTCGACGCTCTTGTGCTGCCTTGCGATGCTCTCTTTCTAGCCGCAGTTGTCGCACCTCGCTATTGCTCCGTCGCCGTCGTCGTAGCAGATGTCCTGCCCGTCCAAATACGAGCTCATCACCCGCCGCCGACAACTCCTTGTCTTCACGAACTCCGCCATTGTGTCGTCGTCCACCCCGCGTAAGTCTCTCTGCATCATCTGCGTACGATTGTCGGCGACGATGATAACGGAATCCACGTCCTTACCGCCACGTCCAGCTCGTCCGGACTCTTGTGCGAAATCGATCATTCTATACGGTAAATCGATATGTAACACGAACACCACGTCCGGGAAATCCACCCTAGTCCCTAGTACTAATGTTGCTACGATGAAACCTCCCTTCTCGAGCCACCCCGCTAACCGTTCTTCGTTGTCGACGGCACCGGCGTAATAATGAGCACTTTCCAACTCGGCGGCGAAGCTCTCGCATTGAGTACGACTCCGGCTGTACACTACGCCTTTACGGAAGCCCAAATGCTTCTGCATCCGCTAGCATAACCGGAGCGCCTCTTCTTACACCTCTCTAGGCTTGTATTGCTACACCGTGTACCTCGTTCGTACGCGTGTTGTCACGGCGCGAATGTATCTCGCCATCGCGGCTACTATACTTGCTTCCAGCTCGAACTCGCACACTATAGGCAACGTCGCCGTTAGCAAGATCGTCGGACATCGCAGCCCTCTTACACTGCGTAGCCACGCGAGCTTCGGTCTCTAGTCGCTCGCGGTGAACGTCAAATGACACTCATCTACGAATATTCGCCGCAATATACCTTTCTCCTATAGCAGCCGCGTATAGCTCAAAAACCCCGTGAACGGCACGAAATCGGCACTAACGTACACTAGCGCTACCGGGTTGACTTCCCCGGGCCGCCACTCGATGCAATCGATACCTAGCTTCTTTGCCTTCGCTACTAGATCGTTAATTAACGACCGAAACGGCACCGCTACGATCGTTACGCCCGGATCGTCTATGTAAGCCGGCGCTATAAACAGTAGACTCTTGCCCCCTCTAGTCGGTAGTACTACTACTAACACCCTACGATCCTACTCTTATACTATCCGGCGTAATACTTCTCCCTACTCTTTCGACCGGAATAAAAAGTCTTTATACTATAACACCTTCCGTACTACTACCTACATTCGTTCTTCTACCTACTACCCCCTATCTTTACCCTCTCTCTCGATATCTACTACTACCGACGTCGTATTCGGCGTACTATACCTCGCTATCGCCTCCTACTATCCGCTAATCCCGTTCTTATATAGCGCTAGTACTATCCTACGCTCTTCCTACGTTACTTCCTACTCTATAATCCCGCTATTACTCCTCTCCTCCTACCCTCGCTTTCGCCCTATACCGCTATAACTACTTAACCCTAGAAACTCGTACTACTTCTTACTTAGCGGCTAGAATGTATCTACGGTACGACTACTAAGATACTTAATTATATCTACCGATATACCGTATCGATTTATTCCGACCTTACTACCTCTTCTAGCTAATATCTCTAGTATATTATTACCCTCGATCTCTAGCTCTTCGATATCGGCTATCTCCTCTACGTACCCGTAAGCGAATCTATCCCCGATAACTCTTCGACTAATACTAATCGCTATATGTCGATAATCGTACGTTGTTAATCTTACGCCTAGCCGGCTCTCCGTCTCGCGCGTAATAACTTTCGTTAAGCGATCCGTCTCCTACGGGCCCTTTTCGTTCGCCTATACGTAGTTACTCTATCTATAGCCCTTTACCTACACCGATAGATACTCCTAAAACGACTATACGTATACGAGATATACGGCTAGTAACTATCCTACCCGCTATAGTAGAAAGCGCGGGATTACCTTTAGCTTGTCTAGCTACGACTATAACTTGTAATATCGGGTAACGACTACTATCTACCCGTATATTACGAAGATATTACGGTCCTACGCGTACCCGTTCTAGAACTATACCGTACTAATCTCTATCCCTTATATAGGTTCTCTACTAGTTAAGTATATATAAAGTAATAGAATCTCGCGGAATTAATCGACCTCGCGTAGATATATACGTACCTATCGTATTACCTACTCGCCGCGGCGGTGTATCCTTTTTCTAGCTACTATATCGAACGCCTAAGTTAATATCTACTCCCGCTTATCCTTAAGACCGTTCTTCCTATTATTAACGAACGAGATACCGCGCTTCGTAAACGTTACATTATCCGTTAACTTATCGAGCGGGATCTCTACTCGCTCTTAATCTTTCGTCTATATTAGCTTCCTCTATAGTATGTCCTCTACCTCGCGGACTATATCGTAAACTATTTTTTAAAACTACGTAAGTCGGATTAGTATCCCTCGAATCGCTATTTTCTTACCGTCTCTTAACTATAATACTATACTAGCGTTACTATAATTTAAAGCGATATGCTTCCCGTAAGCTAATAGACTAAGTATCTTACTTATCGGACTAAACGAGCTATCCGTAAGATATTCCTACTACTATTAAAGAAATCGCTAGTCGTCGTCTATAGTCTACTCGTCCCTCTCTACTAACGGTAGTAATATTTCGATAGCTAATACTCTCGAGTAATAAACTACGCCTACTAATATATACGAAAAATTATTGCCTCCTCGTAAGCGATTCGTATCTTTATTAATGCCGAGTACCGTAAGAAAATGTATAAGCGTACTATCGAATATTTTCCTACGAACTTTCTAAAATATTAACTCTCGAAAAAAAATTAAAATTGCTTGTAACTACTATTCCTTACTATCCCTACGCTTAATTAATTCCTAAATATTTTTTAAAATCTCTTTAACGTTGTCTTACTATAGGAAAAGTCGTTTCGTATCGCTAAAAAAATTATTTATAGTGTTAATATCCTTATCGTCGTTACTACTCCCTCTACTTTTATCGTTAGACTCGCTCCTACTTCCGCTTTCGTCTTTACTCCGACTTCTATCCCGACCCTCTCTTTCCTTACCCTCTTAACTCTCCTAATTTTTATATACCCTTATACTATAGTATACTAACTACTATATATATTAGGCGTACGTTACTTAACTCTTAGTATTTTGTAACCTCGATAACGGCCGTATATCCGGCTCGTATAGCTTTGTACCTCGTAGCTAACGTCGAATTTCATTATCGAGAGTCGCTAACCTACTTACTAATCGCTCTAATAGCTATACTACTAATTGCATAATCTACTAAAGCTCCGTTTCGTTACGATCTAGTAGTTAAGTCGCGTAACTAAGATGCCGTAGATTATAGTCCGCTAGATACTCCGGCTAGTAAGTACGTAAGAACTAGCTAGTACGATCCGTTTTTACTAGCTTAGAATCGGCCTTCTCCTACGCTAGCTTCTACTTTTCGAGCGCTTAATCCTACTCTTAAAGTACGCTCGTAACTTATAGCGACGTCGAAGTAGTCGCTACTCCTCTGTTACTCTACCCGCGATTTTCTCTATCGTTCTACTCTTCGCTCTCCTTATAATTAACTATAAAATACCGCTAGAATCCTCTAGTCGAGAAAAAGCTCTATACCTAAACGGGATACTAATACCGATCGTTAGTATACGACGACTTCTACCTATATACCTAATTACTATACTATCGGATTATATCGTTATTAATACTAATCTTTTCGTATTCCGGCTCCTTATAGATCTACGCTTTCTTTAGTCTTCTAAGTACCTTAAACGGCTCTCTAAGTAGTACGGGTAGCGGAATCCTAGACGGTTTATAGAGTTCGTACTATTAGAACAAATCGATAATAGCCCTTCTCTCTTTCGCTAGGATACTATAAAACTCTCGGAGATAATACGCTAGATTACGTACTACGTAGTTATATATACTACAAACTAGCGCCCTATATTTCTCTAAGTATTAAAGTATAGTCTTAGTATTCTCTATAGTAATTTTTACGTTCTTACGAAGCGGATTTATAGCGTCGTCGCTAACTTACGGGTATATAATCTAGTATTACTCTTCGGTCGTAAAAGTAGCTTCCCTACGGCGTTCTACTATTTTAGTAGTAAAAAAGCGATAATAATAACGTCGATTAAAAACCTTAATACGGCGAATTCGACCCTACTCTTCCGTATCCGATGTTATTAAGTATTGTATAAGCGAACTATAATTGTTTTAAGTAGATTCGAAGTAGCGGTTAGCCTAATTCCTACTATACGATTCCTACTTTATTTAGGGCCCGTACCCCGCTACCCTAGCCGTTTCCGGCGCGATTTCTAGTAGGAATCGGGGCCTTATATTAGCTAGGCTATAAACTATTTTAATAGTCGACTTAACTAGTTAGCGTAGGATATATCCTATAATAGATCTTCTACTAGCCGCTCGTACGAGTACTTAGTTATCGATAATAGCCTATAGTAGATTATAGTAATTAGCTATATACTAACGAATAGTTAACTACTTATATTCGTAGTATAGCCGTAAGATACGGCGGTAAGCTAGAGTAGAGAATTATAGACTTCCGTCGCTTATATAACTATACCTATTATTAGCTTAACGTCGGCCTATTAGCCGACTTTTACTATCTAAGTACTAACTAACCTAGGCTCCTTATAATCGAAGCTAGTTATAGAGGAGCTAATTATTAGCTTATATAATATCGAGCTCTATATATATAGCCTTTATCCTCTACTCGACTTCCTACTCGACTTCCTACTTAACTTCCTACTTACCTTATAGTACCTACTATATAGTTATTAGTCTCGTTATTAGGGGAGCTTATACGTAACAAGCTAGCCCTACTAGCCTACTAGTACCGCCCCTAGGGCTAACTACTATTTAAGCGCTATTTCCCTATAACTATCTCTCCTCCTTAGATATTCGTATTTACTTAAAACTACTACTTACTCGTATCTATACTACCTATTTATAACTCCTCTTATAGTTAAATATCTCCTATCTCTTCTATAAGGAATAGCTAGTTTAAGTATAGAGGTACCTAGTAGCTCTACTATACCGCTACTATAGTAACTATAATAGGCTATAATACGCGCTAGCGCGTCGCGCTAATAGAAGATAACGAAGGGGCCTTAGGCCCTATTAATAACCGCGCTACTACGGCTAGTAACGAAGCTATTACCGATTAGCTAGAAGGCGTAAGAGAAAGAGATAATAGTAGTAATATAGAGCCTATAGGGCCTACTACTAGTCTATAATAGCCCTAACTCGGTACTATACTAGGTAATATAACTCCTAGCTCGTCTCGGACTATTTTTAATACCCTAGCGTTAAAGATAGCTAAGTAATACCTCGAGGAGCTATAGCTTAAGTCTACGGACGATATAACGCTCGAAGAGCTATAGACGTATACTAGTAAACTAGTAGTATATACTTAAATCGTTACTAGTAATATTAATCTTAAGCGTAAATACGCTAAGATAGTCGGGGTCCGTACTAACCCTAGAGCGCTTACGGAAGAGGACTAGAAGGTTAAGACGCTTATTAAAAAAGCCTACCTCCTCTAGCTAAGAACGAAAGGCTATAGCGCCTTCTTAGAATAGACCTAGGTAGTCGAACGCTAGTACTCTATCTTCTCGTATAAGTACTATAATATACTAAAGAGGACTATATTTATAATAGACGCTATCGACTAAAGTAACGCGTAGTTAAAAGAGGTATATAATATCCTTAACCGCCGCTACCTATAGCGATATACCTAAGGTAACCTACTATAGGGCGAGATAAAGCGTATTATAGAAGACGCTATTACGCCGCTAGCGGTACGCCGCGCTAATACCGCGTACGCCTACTATACTACTATATAGCGAGATAAGTAACTAGTATAGGCCTTCTTCCGCTACCTATTAGATAAGGAGGTAGAGCTAGAATATAGGATTGAGGATAGCCTAGCTAAAGTCGATATATACTACGCTAAGCTACTAGGCTACCTACGTAATAAGCTTATTAATAATAACGCCTTCTTATAAGTAAAGACGGTCGACGACCTTATATCTAAAGCGTACGCGGCGGAATAGATCCTAGGGGCGACTATAGCTAGTATAGCCCCCTTAACTTTAAAGGAAAAGGACGAGGATAGTAGCTAAGCTTATAACTCTCCTAATTCTTAAGGGTAAAACCCTATATAAGGGGGCTTCTAAGGGCGTAGCCGTAGGGATCGCGGAACGCCTTAGTATAGAGGCCGTACTAATTAGGTCGTTACTACGGTATACGACTATATAGAGACTCGATACGCGTCTAGCGCTAATACGACGCCGCCCTATAGAGAGTACGGATAGTACTAGGTAGGAAACTAGAGGCCCTAGTTACCTAGTTATCCTCGCTATAGCTAGGGCCTAAAATATAAGGACGAGAGAAACGCGTAGTAGTAGAAGTATATACGTAGGCTAGAGGCGCCCCTATAACCCTCTAGGCCCTCGTTAATAGCGGAGCTTAGCTTAACCTAATTAGCTAGCGTACCGTATAGATATATAACCTACTAGAGTACTATATACTAGCTAAGCTAACGGCGCGCTTCCTAGACGATAATCGTATAACGCTCTATAAAGCGTATCGTATAGATATTACTATCTATAATTATACTAGTATAGCTAAAACTAGTAATTAAATATTCTAGGCTAGAGTATTTAAAGGCTACGATATAGTCCTAGGGTAGGACTAGCTTAAGGCGGTAGATCCCCTTATTAGCTATAGAAGAGGCTCGTTCTTATAGTATACTAAGGGATATAGGAAACCGTAGTACGATACTATATTTACTATAATAGCCGCTATTAAAGAAGGCTTAGTAGACTTCTAGCTAGGAATAGACTAGTAGGTTAGAGGTAAGAAACCGCGCCTAACGCCCCCTAGGCTATACCTATTACTAGAGCTAAGGGTAGCCGCTACCTCTCTTAGGGATAACTTTATCTCCTTTAAGCTAGGACTAGATATACTAGTACTAGACCTAGAGACCTTTCGAGAAGAAAGTAATAGCCTTAATATTACGTTAGCTAGAGCTACTATATTTACGCTATCCTCCTAAGGAGGTAGTAACCGAGACCTAATAACTATACCCGTATAGTAAAAGAACGAGTAGTATATCGGAGCTATAGCGATCTATAATTACCTCCGTATAGCCTATACTCCTTACCTAGAGCTATATCGCCTACCTTAGATAGTATACGAGCTAATAATCGCTACGGCTATAGGAGGACCTATACTACTAGCGATCTATTAAGAATTTACGGACGTATTCTCTAGCGCTAAAGCTAGAAAGCTAGTAGAGTACTCTAGTAACAACTACGCTATCGACCTTAAGGAAGGTAAATCGCCTCCTTAGATACCTATTTATAATCTATTATAGAAGGAGCTTAGGATCCTTTAAGAATACCTCGACGACGTATTAATAAAGGGCTAGATTAGACCTAGTAAGTCCCTAAGCGGAGCCCCTATTCTCTTCGTTCTAAAGAAGGATAGTAAGATAAGGCTCTACGTTAATTATAAAGGACTAAATAAGATTATAATTAAGAATCGCTACCTACTACTATTAATAGGGGAGCTCCTAGAGTAGCTTAGTACCTCTATAGTATTTAGTAAGCTTAATCTCTACTACGCGTACTACTATATACGTATCTAGGAGGGAGATAAATAGAAAACGGCGTTTAAGACTAGATACGGCTTATTTAAATACCTCGTTATACTCTTTAGACTTACTAATACCCCTATAACGTTCTAGGCCTATATCTATAAGGCTCTAGGTAACCTAGTAGATACTATCTACGTTATATACCTAGATAACATCCTTATCTACTCGAAGAATATAACGACGTACGTTAAAGACGTTAAGAAGGTACTATAGAAACTCCGTAAGTAGGGACTATACGTAAAGCTCTCTAAATACGAGTTCTATACGTAGTAGGTAGAGTTCTTAGGCTTTATAGTAACTCCCTCTAGTATTATAATAGACTAGGAGAGGGTCTAGAGTATATACGAGTAGCCTACGCTATAGTTCTTTAGAGATATCTAGGTATTCCTAGGCTTTACGAACTTCTACTACTAATTTATATAGGAGTATTCGTAGATAGCTAAGCTACTAAACAACCTACTAAGTAGCGGTATATTACTTAAGAAGAAGAAGAGAGGTAAGCGCTAAATCGTAAGGAGAGAATAGCGCTAGCCTATAGAGGCTACGGAAGTATTTACTACTCTTTAAGGCGCCTTTACCTAAGCTCCTATACTAAAGTATTTCGACCCCTCCCTTCTAATTATAATTATTACCGAGGCTAGCGACGCGGCCTACGCTAGTATCCTCCTATAGCTAGCCGTTACTAGTAAGCTATTAGAGCGCTACTAGTACCTAGTCGTATATTACTCTAAAACGTTTATAGAAGCGTAGATTAACTACGCTACCTATAATAAGGAGCTTATAGCTATCTTAGAGTGCTTTAAAATATAGTAGTACTACTATAAGGGCGTAGCGTACTCTATCTAGGTACTAACTAACTATAATAACCTATAGTACTTTATAACTACGTAAGCGTTAACTAGCTAATAAGCTCGTATTACTAAGTACCTCGCGGCCTTCGATTTTGAAATCGAATATAAGAAGGGGATAGTAAACCCTTTAGACGGCCTATCTAGACGGCCTAACTACTTCGCTAGCTTTAAAGATACTACGAAGAGATAATAGCTAGTAGGTATACTACTAACGCTATAATAGAAGCTAAGAGTTATAGAAATAAGGGGATTACTATCCGCCCCTATAGTAGGACTAGGTAGCCCTCTTAGCGCTTATAGCGATAAGACTATACTAGCTACGTAAGACGTCCCTATCTATAAGCGATCTAATCCGTCGCTCGTTACGCCTATTAGTACCGATATAGTAACGGAGTACCCTAGTAATACCTTAGGAACTACGACGGACAAATATACTATTACTATTATTTATACTATCGCTAGTATTAGAAGGTCTCGACCTCCTTATACCTCGAGCTATAGTAGCTATAGCTATAGTAGACGAGTCTACGTTTATAGATTCCCTAGAGAGTCTAGTTTCTCTTATTCGCGATATCTAGTTAAGAGACGCCTTCGTATAGGATATCCGTAATAGGGATATAGTATAACTAGGTAGCTCCGACCTAGCTCTAGGTTAGGAGAGCTACTAGCCTACTAACGCTAAGTACCGTTTCGACTCTAATAGGCTACTACGTAATAGGAACCGTATATATATCCCTCGTTATACTACGCTACGTTAGGAGCTCTTATAGCGTAACTACGACGACCTAGTAGCTAGTTATTATAGGCGTAACTAGACTTAGGAGGTCCTTACCTATAAGTATAATTAGCTATACCTTATAACTAAAGTACGTACGTACGTCGATAAGTATAATATATACTAACGTACTAAGCTAAAGTACTATAAACCCTTTAGCGAGCTTTAATCGCTTATCCCTCTATAGAAGCCTTAGAAGTCTTTATCTATAGACTTCGTCGTTAGCCTACTACTATTAAAGGGGTTTAACGGTAAGGTTTATAACTCTATCCTAGTTATCGTAGATAGGTTCTCGAAGATAGTACGTTACTTCCTAGTAAACGATACTATAGACGCTCTAGCCCTTACGGAGCTAATCTATAATAAGATCGTTATATTCTTAGAGCTACTAGACGATATCGTCTCTAATAGGGGCTTAGTTTTTACGAGCGAATTCTAGAGTACCTTATACTACTAGCTAGTAGTTAAGCGCCGTCTCTCTACTACGTTCTATCTATAGACTAATAGCTAGACGGAACGTCTAAACTAGTAGCTCGAAAGCTACCTTCGGATCTTCTATAGCTATAACTAGAACGACTAGGCGCGACTATTATATATAGCGGCGTTTACTTATAACTCTAAAGTCTATTTAAGCTACGGCTTAACCCTAATCGAAGTAGTAATAGGCGTTATACTATCTATCCCTAACGGTATTCGAGACGAATACCGTATAGAGGGGGGGGCGAAAAGGCCCTAAGAAGCTAGTAGACTAGGCTAGGTAATAGCTAATAAAGAGGCAAATTACTTTCGATAACGCGAGAAAGAGCCTCGAAGCTATAGTAGAGCTATAGGCTAAGTACTATAACTACTATACGGAGGCTAAGCAATTCCTCGTTAGAGACTAAGTACTCGTTAACGGATAGAATATTAGAAGTAAGAGGCTATATAAGAAGCTTAATAATAAGTATCTAGGGCTATTTACTATTATCGAAAGGATAGGTAAATAAGTATATAAGCTTAACCTACTATAGTCTATAAAGAGACTATACCTAACCTTCTACGTCTCCTTACTAGAACCGTATAGAACTAGGAAAGGATACTAGCTACTACTAGTAGACGAGCTTAAGGACGAAGATAGTAACTAATACGAGATTAAGAAGGTTATTATATATAGCCTAAATAGTAAGGAGAAGAGGCTATACTAAATACGCTAGAGTAGTTACTTATAGAAGTATAACGAGCTTAAGTACGAGGATAAGCTAAAGGGGGCGAACGCGTTACTATAGTTATACCTAGAGGTAAATAGTTTAATACGCGAAAGCTTTAGTACCTCCGTAGAGGCTATACTATACTAGGGCGGAACCTCGAACTTAGAGGTAACTATACTATCTACTAAAAGAAGGAGAGGTAGACTACGTAAGGTAGTTTAATAATTAAGAAGTATAATAGAAGTTATTTACTTACGCCCTATAGCTACGTAAATCTCTTATAATTATAAATTACCTCTATATAAGTATATAGAACTATAGAGGATTAGAGATCTAAAGAAGAAGAAAATATACGCTTTATTCCGTACTAGGCTCTTCTTAAGAGAGGACTAGTAACCTTACTAAAAGAGTATAGTAGATATATACTATCCTTTCTAACCCCTACGTATATAAGCCGTTTACTTACCGGTCTTATATCGCTACTCTACTATAGTATACTAGACGCTTCTCTTAATTCGTTATACTATATATCGCTCCTAACTCTATCTTATAGTTCGATATAATATTACTCGGCTCTATACTACTAGAGATACCTATATAATCCTTAAAAGAACGACTATTCTTCTTAAACGACGTACGGTAAGTAGTACGCTACTTTAAGATACTTAAGGTTTAATTTCGAGCTCTTATAGTTACTATACTTATCGCTTAGAGAGGCGTAAGAGTAGCTAGAGCTAGCTAGTAGCGTATCGTTACTCTAGCGGCGAATATACTTACGGTAGATATAACGACGGAGATCTAGTCGTAGTATAATTTACTCCGGAAGGTTAGGGACGACGAGGAGGTCTATCGAAGATACGTTAGTCTCGTCGAGATTATATACCTAGTACGGCTTCTTCTTAGCGTCCGATATAGGCTTTAATAACTTAAGACCGAGAGTACGCTAGGCCTTTACTATCGAGTTAGGGTTACTAAGGAGGCTCGGGTTCGGAGCTTAAGGAGAGGACTACTAAGAGGCCGGCCCTATACTAGAGAGGTTACGAGTCTCTAGCGTTAAAGGATTAGCGAGAGCTTAAGGACTACCTTCGGTACCTATACGCTAGCTACCTTAAGTTAGGGTATACGGCGTACTAGGACGACTATATAGGTATTCTATCGTTAGCGTATTAATCGGTATAAAGCTAGAAGGACGGTAGTCTATATTTAGGGCGTTCGTATTAGGCCTAGCTACGATAATTAGTAGGTATAGTATAGAAGTAGCTAAGGAACTTACTAGGAGTACTACCGCGACGGTTATTAGGCGGAGTAGAGCTACGGTTAGTCTAAGAACAACGCTTACTAAATAGAGGTATCGTTCTCTTACTACCCGAGCTACTAGGTATATTACTACTAGATATAATAAAGTAATAATAAAGTAATAATAAATAAATAAGAAGGTTAAAGGGCTTTAAAGACCTATAGTAATATAGATATAAGGTAGAAGGTTGAAGGAGTAAATAAAGCTCTAATATAGCTCTACCTATATAATACCGCCGCTAGAGCGATACCGTAAGGGCTAGGTAACTCCGCCGTCGAACTATATATACCTACTACTACTAAACGATATATACGCTTAATATATAAAGACCGCTACTATAGCGATATAGTACCGCGATAAGTAAGCGCGTAACTAGCGCTATAGCGCTACGGTACCTACTAGGACTACGCGTTACTAGCTCTAAGGACGAAGCCTTAAGAGGGAGGAATAGTTATTAGGAGAGCTTATACGTAATAAGCTAGCTCTACTAGCCTATTAGTACCGCCCCTAGGGCTAATCGCTATATAAGCGCTACTTTTCCGTAACTATCTCTCCTCCTTAAATATTCGTATTTACTTAAAACTACTACTTACTCGTATCGATACTACCTATTTATAACTCTCCTTATAACTACTCTATATAACTTAAAACGGAGAGTATTCCTATATAAGTATCTTTAATATTCTGTATCTTAGGGAGTAAAAACTAAGGAACGTCTAGCTTAAAGTATATTTTCTTTATATTTAAGACTCTTAGTAACCTTACTATCTTCTACTTTTAACGTAAGGCTAATTATATCGAGCTATTCTAGGTAATAAACTATAGTCTAATTACTAGGATATACTATAGGGATCTAGATAGTAATATCCTTATAATAAGATAATAACTTTAATACGACTAATAATATAATAGTATTTATATAGTTAGATACTTATATAACAAATATAATTAGTATTAATTTCGAAGTAGAATACGTTATTAAGCGCCTTTAGTTAGGTAAGGATAGTACTTTAATTAGAAAGAGAATTAAAATAGGCTTAAGAGGGTTAGATAGCGTTCTAATAGATTAATCTATATAGAAAAGTCTTATTTTAAAAGGTTTATTCTAACTAATATAAGATTAAACTACTAGATACTTATATATAAAAGTTATTAAGTAGAGAGTTATAGTAAAAATATATAGATATAATAGCTCGCTTTACTAAGGATTAGTAGATTATTATAACTTAGTCGGTTTTAGCTAGATACTACGTAACTAATTATCTACCTTTTTATTATTCCTATTAACTAATAACGTAGTATATAGATAGAATTAGGTAGGAGTATAGTACTTATAATTCTAATATTAGTATTTTTAAGAGAAACTACGTAAATACTAGACGCTAGCTAACCGACTCTTATAGTAGACTTATATAATTATAAATATTTAATTAATAGAGTTATATTTATAATTTTTTATTTAATACTAACTTTATTTAGTCCTTTTTAATATATTTAGCGCTTTTAATACTAAGAGCTTTATTTTAAGGATAAAGGAGGGTCTAAAGAGTATTATAAGTATTATAATAGAAAGGAAGTTAGTAAATAGCTTAGCTAATAGTATATTTATAGCGTTTTTAGCTAATATATTATAACCTTAGAAGTATTACAATCCTATAAAGTAGTCTTACGTAATTAAGGTTAATTATACTTCTTTAAAAAGTTAGAGAATAATAGAATAAAGGTAAGAATAATAACTTAAGTATATATAAATAGCTATAGACCTTTTAGTAAGATTATAACATAAGTTAAATATAAGTATATTAAAGATATCCTTAGTTTCTATATATTTAGAATACTCTCGAAATATTCTTCCTTACTCCTTATATTCCCTTATACTCTTATAAAGTAGTAATAGGTAATACTAAGTAATAGAGATAGAAAGAGAGTACCTTATAGTAACTAAGCCTACTATATTATATTACGGATTAGTTAGCTTATAAGGGCTAAATTTAATACTTATAATAGTAGGCTCTATATAGAGAGGTTAATAATATAACCGAAGTAGCGTAACTAGCGGCCTTAGATAGTAACGTTAGTAATCGCTAGATCTATAGCCTTAAATAGTAGCTTATAGGCCTTATCGTTAGAGCTAGTATTATCTAATATATAATAACTAAGCTTCTAATTAATAGCGTACTAGTTAAGGACCTTAAGTAGTAGCTTAGCTTAAACCTTATTAGTATATAACCGGTAGATACGGCGAAAGGTTAAGAGACGTTATTACCGGCCTTAAGAGCTAATTTAGTAAGCCTATACGCTAATATATCCTTATTAGTTAGGAGTAGTCTAAATATTAAAGGTTATATAGACTTTACTAATAGATTTCGATAGTTCTACCGCTAATAGCCCCCTTTACGTTTTAAATTCGGTTATAATCTAACTACGTAGCGTTAAAGTAGCCTTAGGTAATAACCTACCGAGTCCTTTATATATATAGCTTATTAAGGCTCTAAAGTAGCTATTTTTAAAGTATAAATAACGCTAGCTAATAGAAGATAAACTACTTTAGTACTAGTAGCTTAAAGACGTTATAATTCTTTATATTTACTAGCTTAAAGAGGCTACCTACTACTAGTTTAGTACCTATTAGATAACCGGTCCTTAGCTTACGTCTATAAGCTTCTTTTATATACCTACTAGTAGTAATAAGTCTCTTAGTTATTATAAGTAGTAGCTATCTCTTTCTATTTACTTTATACTCGTAGTAGTAGTATACTACTACTCCGTTAGCTACTTAAATAAGTAGTTCCCTCTAATTCTATATCTTAAAGACCTTTATACGCTTACTAACTACTATAGCTATCTACTTCTTATAGATATATTTCTTTTCTTTAATCTTAAACCTCTATAGCTCCTTTAATTAGCTCTATATTAGATTACGACGGTAGAGAGTAACTTTATTAGTTGTACGTACTTAGAGGACGGTTTAAGCTATTATAAAGGGGCTATAATTATTAAGATATATTAATAGAGGTCTCTAAATAGTAGAAAGTAGTATTTATAAGGTATAATACGCTATATACGCGTTCTACGCGTTTAAAAGACTAGATAGCTATCCCCTTTTAGTATTTACTCGGCTCGTATCGACCTTCCAAATAAGGTAACGCTCTAGTCTATTAGACTGCATTTACTTAGTCTACTAGATACTAGCCTATTAGAGGCCTACGTCTAGGTCTAACTACTTAGTACCGCGGTGCTAAGCGTCCAATAGCGTCTAGTCCAACAAGATTACTAGTAGCTATACACCTAGTCACGACAATGTACCGCAGCGCTACTACCTAACGCCGGTGGGGTAGCGAAGCTACTCCTGAGGCGGGCACCTGGAAAGAAGCAGTGAGCCGGATCTGATTGGAAGGTATCTCGAACGAGAGCACCTGGGAAGAAGGAGTCGATCGGCTCTGGTTTTATGACTTATCGGGGAACAGAAAGAGTGAGTCAACCGGCTCTAATAGGAATGCATCTCGAACGGAGCACCTGGAAAGAATGAGGCAGCCGGCTCTGATCGGGACACATCTCGCACGGCTGTAGCAGAAGTACACGAGGAGAGGATATTACCGTAGGCGACCACCTAACGCCGGTGGGGGGCCGCAGGCCCTCCTGAGGCGAGCACTGGGAAGCTTCAACTCGACGAGCACTAGGAAGCTTCAACCCGACGAGCACCTGGTCAGCTTTAATCTCATAAGCACCTTTGGACTCAACAAGCAGTTAGAAAACCGATGCCTCCATGCCGACGGATGAGCAGGAGTACGGTGACACGCTCAACTTACCATCACCTTTGCCCTGACCTCGTATAATATGTAAATGAAATGTATTCCAATACTATACCCGCCAAGGTTAGTTCAGGCCCGGCCTATCCTTTCCGAATCCGTGGGAAGCGGGCAGTCGGTGAAGGCCTCGTCTGAAGATTGGTGACATTATGCTCTCTGGCATCGTAACATACAGCTCACTCGTCCTCGCTTGATGTAGGTTGCTACCTCTTCACCATAACCAACAGGATAGCATTGACGCCCTGGGCTTGCCGGTACGGAACTGAAGCTGTACTTTCCACGGACACAGAGCCATCGCTCTCGAGACGCTTGACTTCGGCCTCGTAGCCGTCAGTTGTCCAGACCGACTCTTTCACTGTCGCTACAATGACACCACCGCTGGCAGTAACCCGAACGCACTCTCGCAGAGCTGGGACCGGTCCAACGTGGCCTCCGGTGAGCGTACCCACACAGACCACCGCTCCGTATACACCATCGTCCATTGCAAGCGGTGTGGAGAGGTCCGCAGTGTGTAGATTCCTGTACACCTCTTTCTTTGCAGCGAGCGCGAGCATGCGCGTTGAGATGTCCGCCCCATCAATGACTGCATCTGCTCCGAGCGCCTCTTTCAATGCCACACCTGATAGACCAGTGCCACATCCCGCATCAAGGACCAGCAGTCCGCTCTGTGGATTGTGTCTGGCAACGGCTTTTGCTGCTTCTTGAGGTCCAACGTAGCCGTGGCTGGCATCGGTGAGATCCCGATCGTAGGTGCTGGCCCACTCGTCGTACAAATCTCGACACCTTTCTGCTTCTGTATTGCTCTGGGCTGGGATGCGGTCGAAGAAAGCCTGGCCGGCTTGTGGCAGTTTGGAGGCCATGATGGTAGTGTTGCAACTACACACACCTCCGCACTCCGCACCTCCACATCTATCTCGACTTCAACACCGCTGCCATCACTGCTATTTTGGTCCCGGATTTTTTATACAAATACCCTCCCCGACCTCGTAATGTTGCAATTGAGGCGACTCCGTGGCGAGGGCGGTAGGAAGGCCGTTGTTGCGCTTCGACGAGGAGATGGACACGGAACGACCAAATGAATGTTTTAGTGATACTAGATATTCTATCTGTCTGGGTAGAGCACCGCGGACAGGAGGATGAGACGATCCGCCCTTGAGCTCTCAGCTCTCGAAATGGTCCCGATGGAGCTCTGGGGTCCATCCAGCACGAGGAGCCAGGCACTATCACTGACACAGATATCTTGCACAAAAGCCTGTCGATTCCCTGTTCAAGATGCTGCAGGATTCTTGGACGAGCATTATCCCTGGAAACGAACATCTGGACAGTCACTTGTACCCATGCTCGAAGGCCACACCAACCACATCCGTAGATACCCTGATCTTGTAGATGCGGTCCCCTCCAAGCACGAATAGCTGCCCGGCTTCTCCGAACACCAGATTACCCATAGTGCCTTCCAACTTGATGCTTCCAAGGAGTGTGCCGTCGCTGCCCCAAACCACGACACCAGTGCCGACGACAGTCGCCCAGACATTCCCGCGAGTATCGGTTTTGATGCCATCAGCTGCAGTTGCACGATCTTGAGGCATTGCGAATATTCGGCGGTTGCTGAGAAATGCAGACCTATCATACGCATAAATGGTGGTGTTTCAAGGGTCAGTACTTCCGGCCCTGCTGTGCACTCTCGTCAAACTCACCGCGGGCCCTGGTAGTCAATTGTTTTGTTCCCTATATCCGCCCCAGTATCTCCAATGTATACAACACTGTCGTCGACGTTCGCGGCCAAACCGTTGGGTCGGCCGAAGCCATCGGCCAGTACTCGCGACCGGTTTGTGGCCGGATCGAAGGCGTACACCTGATTCGGAAGTATTGGGATTGGTCGGTTGCCCTGGCCGTATCCTGAAAGCACGTCAGTCACATCCTGCTGTCCGCTCTTCGTCACACCGGGTGCCAACGCGCTTACCAAGTGGCGGATCCGATACCCAAATCACTCCATCGGACGTAACAGCGATGTCATCCAGCGAGTTGAATGGATATTCGCCATACGATCCAAGCACCAGGGACGAGTTATACGGTGGGTATGGATTCAAAGCATAGACTCCGCCCGGAGGAGATTTCGCCAGCGTACCTTGCGCCGCATAGAGCAGCACATCCCCAAGCGGACTGCCACGAACGTTCGCGACGGCACCGATAGGGTTTGGGACGGTGTGGTTGATCTGTTCGATTCGCAGACTCTTTCGAGACTCAAGGTGGGTGAGGCGGTGGATCAGACGGACTGTGGTGTTGCCAGACTTCATCATGTCCGAGGCAGTCCATAGCGACTTCGTAGGAGCGTGGTAGGAAGCGCCTTCGTGGTAGAACTGAGAGGTAGCTTTGGTCAATTCGATGACCTCCGGAGATGATCCGAGAAGACTCGTGAACGCCGTATCTTCGATGATGATTCTGGAGTCAAATGCGCTCGAAAAGATGCAGAGGATTGTGGCCACGGCCAAGGCCGACTTGAGGTGGCGATGTGAAAGCATAATGCTTGTGTTGAGTGAAACAACAGGAGGCCAGCATCGATCTTCTTATACTGGCGACACATCACCAGAGGTCTCGACGCACTTTGAGCAGCGTCACCTTTGTGGAGGCTCAGCCGGCTTAGCTGGTACAGTCCATTTAAGTGCTCGCATTGCGAGCCTCGTGCGTTGTTCGCTAGTCAGGCAGTCGCATTGCGCGCGATGCGTGGAAGGTCTTCGCGGCGTGTCGTTCGCCTCCGGATGGCTCTGCATATACACGTAGAACTTCAAGCCCGGGTTGCGTATCATCGGTTATGGTCGAAGTCGCTTTGTACGATATTGCAAATGGAAGCAGTGTTCTCTTAGACGGCTGGTCCGAGAATCGCTTATCCTTAAGCGACTTCACCTCTCTCTCGACCTTTAGCAACACCTTCTGCAGCCCCCGAATCGCCAACGGAGCGATGAAGCTGGAAGGTGTTCGTCGTCTGCGACATGGAGTATATGAGCCTGTTTCAGGCGAGGCAAGGCTGGGCTGGATCAACGAGGTCTTTGAACAAGCCGAGTTGATCGTCCAGACGGGCAACAACTTCCTCCGTGTCTCTGTGCGATGTTGCACTAGCTACTGCGCTCCGCATTTTTCTCGCCACCTTTGCGTAGCTGGCAAGCTTTCGCCTGTCCGCACATACAGTAGCATCTTGGCTTCCATGCTGTAATGCCCGACCGCGGAGACACATCCACGTGCACACTCCGGCACAAATGTCCCGCAACAGCTGTGGTGCGAGGTCAAATAGAGAGTGCAAGTCACTTTGTCGATTTTGCCGTTCGACCATCGTCTCCCAATCGAAGGCACCGACGACGTCGCTGATTGCACGGAGAGTCTCGTGCGCCACTCGCAAATCCAATATCTCTCCTTCGAGGGCGTCTTGCTTGGTGCCGTTCTGCGCAACAATGCTTTCGATCTGCATGTAACAGTTGAGTTCCAGAAAGCGAAGGACTGCCTGTTGTAGCTGCGTGCCGTGGGTGGATTGGGCTGAAGATGATTTTCTGCATTTGGCCTTTGCTTTAGGTTGACTGCAGTCACTACCCTGCAGCTGCAAGCATGAGAGGCCGGCTTCATCATGCCAACGGTGGAGGTGGTCGAAGAGGCATTGTATCTCGTGGAGTTTGACCCCCTTCCGCTTCGCTTTGGAACTGCAGAGAGTTTGCGCGGTCTTGCGTGCAATGAGAGCCAAAGCCAATATAGCGTCGAGGTAGCCTTCGAATTGGTTTGATGGGCGTTGCTCGACGAGCTCAACATGGTCGTCCTGGATGCGAGAGATGCAACTGCGATCAAGGCAGTGGAACGCATCTAGCCCGTAAACATGCCAGAAGAGAAGGGTTCTACGCTCTTGCGCTCTTGCCAATGACGAACCGAGGGCCTGAGTTGACAGGGCCCGACTGTCGTCCCGGAGTTCCAGCGTCATGAGGACGAGGGACTCGTGTGTCAGAAACAGATTTCCCAAGCGCGATTCAAGGCCTGAACTGTGGTCGTCCTCGAATTCGAAATTTACCATGAGCGCAAGTGCTTCAAGCTCGTCAAGGCGGATCGAGCTTTGGCTGCTTGCTGTTTGCTGGGCCTCAAGCAAGGCTTTCCTGAACTCGCGGCCTAGTTGCTGCTGCAACTGCCACTTGTTCTCGACACCTGTGAAGGGCATACCGCGGCATGCGATCGCAGATACGAGAGCAAGACTGCATCGCCGAGCACCATAATCAAGCCAGAATGCATCCTCAAACACAACGGGCAGAGAAGGGGCGGCCTTGTCGAAGTACGCATGTAGTGCTCCGTCGAAGACATTCGGATCCACGCCAGCGACTTCTAGCAGACTTTGAAGTTGTCCAGCGTTCATGGGTTCCATGACCGGATCCTTCGGCAGCCCGTCCATTGTTTGCCGACTGATGTTCCGCGTATCTGGCGTCTCTGAAACGGATGGCTGATCATTTAGGTCCAACAGCTCCCAATCTGTCTCCTGCATGAAGACTTGATCAAGGAAGTAGGCACTGTCTGAGCTGAGTCCGAACATGGGATCGGAGAAGTCGATGTCGTCCACGCTATCTGTTATGAAGGTGTAGGTTTCATCCGGAGGTATTGAACTGTGAGTAGGGGGGTCTCGTTGTTGCAACGAGTGGGTTGGGTGGCAGGCTGTAGTGGTATCCATATCTATGTCCGCCATGGGACCGCTGGGTGTCGGCCTTTCATCTTGACGGGCATGGCGCGGTAATGTTTGCGCCCGTGTGTCGAGGCCGCGGACATTTTCCTGTCGCCTCTTGCGGACGCGGATATCTTTGGAGTCATCTACACGGCACAGCGTTTGGCGCAAGCAACATTGCGAGCAGGTGTCATGGCCGTCGCTCAATCGTGTTGAGCGATCGCACTTGATCTTACGTCGGTAACAGAAGTCGCACGACTCTCGTTCGCTACCGCGCTTCAGCGACATTGTGAGGTGGCAAACTCGATAACATGAAAGTTGATATCGACGCTAGGTCGGAAGGTGTAGACTACGGACGGAACGGGAGTTCGACGGTCATTTCACGGACATTTTCCGGCACTTGTTTTCTACCGTCAGGCAACATCCCCTCCGTTCAAGTACTGCTTCATGATACTTACATATAAGTTGTCCCACCCAGTATGTCTTCAAAACGCGAGACTCACGGCATCGACAACTCATCTCACCATGAATAGCACAGCTCCTCCCGACACTGGTTCGCCCAACAACGTACCAGCACTTCCTTTCACACCGGCCCTTGCACCGAACGCGGTCTTCCTGACCATCTTTGTGCTCCTCTTAGCTGCTCAACTCGTTCTTGCAGTAAGGTATTGGCGGTTCTATGGATATGCAATTGGGATGGTGTCTGGTCTCCTCCTGGAATCCCTCGGTTACGTCGCAAAAGTCCAACTTGCACACAATCGAAAGAACAAGAGCGCCTACATCATGTGAGCATGCTTGTCTCGAGATCCGGTACGCGGACTTCAGCTAAGGTTGACTTTTAGGTACATTATTGGCTTGACACTCGGCCCTACCTTTCTCTCATCGGCGCTTTATCTGGGAATCGCGGCACTGCAAAAACACTGTGGCGCTCGACGTTTTGGCTGTATCGGCCCACGACTGTTCGCGACCCTGTTCATCCTTGGAGACTTCGCCTGCCTTTGCTTCATTGGTGTTGGAGGCTCTCTGTCGGTAATATATGCCAGTAAGCCCACCGGCGTTGATCTCATGATTGCGGGTCTTGCTACACAGGCCTTGTGTACGGCAGTCTTCTGTTTGTTGCTTGCATTGATTAGTCGGGAGATGCAGACACGCATGACGGGATATATGATCAGTGAGTGGACTCGAATGGGTTAGTGGAATGATGCTGACTTGGCCGAAGGCGCGGCTATTGCATCCACATGCCTCCTTCTTCGCTCTTGCTGGCGCGTGGCCGAGCTCAGTGATGGGTTCAACGGTCCACTTGCGTCCAAAGAGGGCATTTTCATTGCTCTCGACAGCTTGCCCATGATCATCATGTCCTTGCTACTCACAGCACTTCATCCAAGATTGTGGTTTGCGAGCATGGACAACACGTCAAAACGTGGTGCCTGGACCTGTTGGTCGTAAGCGTCTTGCAGCCTCTTCTAGCGACGCTCAGCGCAGCTGGTAGAGGTCCAAACAAAATAGATCTTCGAGCTTAGACTTAGGTGAGTTGGAGCAAATCGTCCAGCTCCTCGCCCCGAAGACGAACACATGGTCCATCAACATAGCGGCGCCTCAGTCAAGGCAGCGGCCTCATAAGCTGTGGTTCATCAAGCATGACGCGTACCTTGACTTTGCCGTCTTCGTGGCCTCTACGCTCTTGTGCGCTCGTGAGGCTCAATGTGCGGGCGGAAGTGTTTGAGCAAGGAGCGATCGGTGGACAGTTGGACGTCCGCAAGCGCGGCTCGGGTGTGGACAATTAGATCTATGACATCTGCATCGTCTTCCACATGCGTTCAACGCTCAGCATACTTGGTCCAATGACCACAGCTACCACAGCTTATCAAGCCTCTTCATGAACTTGCCCACACCCTGCAACTCATTAGCTCCACTCCCCAAAGTAACATAGAATAATGTACTCACCGCCTCCACCTGCGTAACCTTCCCCTCGAGCTTCTGCCTCGTCTCACTACTCTGCTCTCTCCGCGGCGCCGCCGGCTTCCCGTGCACCAGCGCTTCCTGCTCGGTCGGACGATACACTTGACCATGGACGTCGTAGCTTTGGCCAGCGGTGCCAGCGTTTTGGGTTTGTGTGTAGTTGTAGTTGCTATAGCCAAAAACCTGCTGTTGGCCAGGCGCGCCTGGTTGGTATGGCTGCTGGCCGGGAGGTCCAGGCAGGCCGGAGGAAGAGTATGCGGGCGGGGCGGAGGGGGTGGGCGGTTGGTTGGACGGTTGGTAGCCGGGTGTGCTGGGGAGACCGGGGGAGGCGAGGGCGCCTGGACCAAAGGAGGGGGCTTGGGAGGGGTAGTTTGCGTACTGCGTTTGCGCCGGTAGTCCACCGTACATGGATTGGCGGTTGAAGCTTGCTTGGCCGGGCGGTGGTGATGTGGGCTGTGGGTGGCCTTGTCCCGGCGGAGGAGCGAAGGACGGGTTGTATGGTTGAGGCGATGGTCCGCCGCCCAGAGGTGGAGGTGGGGGTGGAAGGGATCCAACGCCAGATCCGGTACGTTGTGGTGGAGTACCTTGCGTAGGTGGACCAGAGAAGCCTATCAAGCTTGGATGACGGACTTGCTGGCTTGGTGGGCCGGAGAAGAAAGATTGTTGGGGTGTGGGCTGGCCGGAGCTGTGGAATGTGTTCGGCACGTTTGCGTACTGTTGTTGCGGATAGGCGTCGTATTGTCCGGTGCTTGCCAGGCCGGTGCCAGCCCCTGCGTCTGGTGGTGGAGGTGTCTTCTCGCGGTAGGCGATCGGCTCTGGTGCGGCAGGTGCAGCTGGGTTGTAAGCCATGGGTGTAGGCGTAGCTTGCGCAGGCGGAGTAGCAAGTGCACTAGCAGAAACTGGTCCCAGTATAGAGTGGGCAGACGTGGTGCTCTCGGTTCTGGGCGGGAATTGAGCACCTATTGCCGTCTTCTCCAGTTGTTGTACGACAGGGCTCATTGAGTCTCGGTGCTCTGCAGGTGTCTGCAGTCTTGACGGAGCATCTTTGATGTCGAGCTTCTCCGCTGGGAGAAGATTCTTGAGATGGCCTAAGAGCGTCGAGGCATCCTTCTCAGTCCAGCAGTAGAGATCTATGCTGTTGATCTTGTACAGATACTTTTGCTCGTTCCGCTCGTTGTAGCTCGGTACGTGCCATTGATCGTGCCCTTGTATGCTCCCAGTATCGATCGCCAACGTGAACAGTGTTGGCTGCTTGTACGAGTACGTCAAGCGCGACAAACTGTCGAAGGAGCCAGAGAAAGCATCCTGATCTGATGTGCCGGCATGGTTCGCTATTTCGACCTTGGCTCTACTTTCGGCAGCATTGTGGAAGAGGTATAAATAGGACCCTCTGCTCAAGCGATGATGCTGCGGTTTCGAGGAGGGTGGAGCGAAGTAGTAGTGTACATCGGTGAAGCTGTTTCAACCATCAGTATCAGTATCTTGGCATTGCTCTATCTCCTAACGGATCGTACAGCGTCGTGAGATGACTATCCCCCGGTCCTGCTGGCATCTTGTCTGTCCTTTCCGAAGCACTTTCGAAGTAGACGTCCTCCCCGATTGTTTTTCCAACGTTCACACTCTCAAAGGCAGCCTCCCCTCGGCATGCAACAGATCAATCACGTTGATATAGATGCGGGTGAACTCAATCAAAGCTTCCAGGTACGCGGAGCTCAAGGAGGATGCAACCCATACGGTGGCCGCGAGGGCGAGGCTCTTATACGCCAACTCGAGCAAGACATCTGCCAGCATATGCACTGCTATTCTGGTCAGCCATACCGAAGCTCCATCCAAGATGCTGGCGGTTAGGACGACCAATGGGAGTGAGAGCTGTCTGCATGGTTTAGCGGATCGATGAAGCTAGACCGTATTTGGGTGATGCCGCAATGACCTCCGAGACTTGCATTGATGGAAAGGACGACTCGTGGGATCAATGGCGATTGAAAGTACCGCTATCACCCTCGCATCCGTCTTGTTGAACAGCTGAGATGACATCTGGATATCGCCGATAACCCTCGACCGCCAGTTGCTCTCACGCTCCACGGACCACCAACCATGTCGCTAGTGAACCTCTCGCACGTCTGCTCGCATCTCCAGAACGCCTCGCTCGCCCGACTCGGCCTCACATCAATACCCTACTCGAAACTGCACCTCTCGCTATCATTATTACTACACAAACAAGGCTTCCTCTCCCAAGTCAAGCTCGGCGGTCCCTCCCCCCCCCCATCATGCTTTCCCCCCGGCATGCGCGACAGCAGCTCCATCTCCTCCCACCCCCACCAGCACGGCGACGGAAGCATGCATAGCCCTGAATCCGCACTCCAACGAGTAGTCAACGGCCCCGGACCAGTCACCTCCGCAATCCTACGAGGAGAAGGCTTCAGCGATGAAGCAGTCACATTCGCCATGGCCGAACGTTTAAAAAGCGCCGCCCAACTCGCCCACGAAGGCTGGAGCGACGTCGCCACCTCCTTCCTCATCGACCACGGGGACAAGTCCATCGAACAACTTCGAGACGATGGCATCAGCGAAGCTTCCATCTCCATCCTCCACCAACACGCCCCGCTCCTCACATCCGCACGAGCAGGCGTAGAAAAATGGTACAACCGGCAAGAATACGAAGAAGAAGAACAAGACAAAGTCGCCGAGGCCGTCGAAGCCCGACGCGAAGACCCTCGTGTCCCCGAGTACAGACCCATCCCCTACTGGACCTACTTCAACCCCCAACTCCGCTCCTTCATCCTCCACGAAGGGTTCCCAGTCTCCACCCTCCGCTACTTCGCCGGCCCGCAGAACAGCCTCCGTACCACCCGCGACCTGGCGCGGGACGGGCTCACCATCTCCTCCATGGGCTTGGATATCCCGAATCAACCTTTCAACCCCCCGCCTCCACCTACGCAGCAAGATCCCTGGGATCTGGAAACAGAAGGCGTGATCACACAAGCGAATCGTGCGTCAAGGCGGTTATGGTTGGGGCTGAAGTATTGGGATAATATGCCGGTGTTACGGAAAGCTAGTATGCTCTCGAAGCCGACGAAGCGGATCTGGTTGACTGCGAAGGATATGGGCGGCTTAACACGAGGGTTTGCGGCGGCGAAGGGGGAGATTAAGCCGTTGAGTCAGGTGGGGGAGGTCATGGCTGTGAGTACGGATTTGGGGGTGATGGAGGTGAGGGAGTGTGCGGAGCGGAAGGTGGGGGGGATGGTGCTTTGTCGGGTGTGGTGACGAGGGACAGAATGATTGGGACGAGACGGATGTTGCAGCATCCACCAATGCTAGGTTTACGGAAGGACAAGCTCCGACTCGTGCTGTGCGATGATCCTGTCTCGCTGGCTGGCTCGTGGAGTCTGGAGTCCAGGTCTCCACCATGTGATCCAGATCGTCGAATGGGGACCGGTCGTCAGCCTACTTCGCTCCAAGTCATGCGCAGTGAATGCCATAAGCGAGCCAATCGTCGACCGCCTAGTCTTCACAGTCGTTTAATTCAACGAACCACCACCTACTCAGTATATGAGCACAAACTGTAAAGACGTTGGACCAAATAGCCCCAGACTTTAAGCTTTCACTAGCTCGCACCCCGCGTCCATCGGGCTTTCCTCGTGTTTGGCCGATGTCAACAAAGCTCGTCACCAAAACGCTCTTTCTCTGACCACCACAACTTCGTCCTTTCCACTAACATGTGAGCTATCTCTATACATTAGCGAGTATGGTAGCCACACGACGCATGGTCCAGAAGGACCCGATTGACAACGACGAGCTGGCCTCGGATCCTGAAGCCATGTTCAAGAAGAAGCCGGTGCGGAAGGCGACCGCGAAGACAAACGCGAAGACATCCGCGGACAAGACGACGGCGACTGCGACGAAGGGAAGAGCGACAAGAGGGAAAAAGGTGGAACCTGAGGAGGCGGTGGAGGTGGTTGAGGAAGCACCTGTGAAGACTGCGAAGAGAGCGCCTGGGCGACCGAAGAAGGATGCTGCGCCGGTGGAGGAGGTGGCGGAGGTTGCAAAGACGATGAGAGCGACGAAGACGGGCTCTGTTAGGGGCAGAACAGCTGCTGCACCTGTGGAGGAGGCACCGGAGGCCGAGGTCGAACAACCAAAAGTTACGAGAGCGACCAAATCTAGTACGCTGCGTGGTCGCAAGACTGCTGCTCCGGCTGCTGAAGAAGAGCCTGCAGCCAAAGAAACGAATCCCACCAAAACTACCAAAGCCGGCTCTGTGCGAGGCAGAAAGGCAGCTCCAGCTGTTGAAGATCCGCCTGTACTGGCAGCACCCGAGCCGAAAGCAACCCGCGGTACCCGTGCGACAGCGGCCAAGGCACAGCCGTTGAGTCCTAAGAAGATCACGCAAGTGTCCAAGCCAGCTGCGCGCGCGACGACGACCGCGAAGCCTGCCGCGAAAGCAGCGCCTACAAAAGCTCCGGCAAAGACTACAACGAGGAAGCGAACGGTTTCTGACGAGAACGCTGACGTGGCGGAGCTGCAGACGGCATTCGAAGATGAAGACACTGTTGTCATGCTATCGAGCACGCCAGCGAAGAGCCTGCCGGCTCCAGGGCGAGGAAAGAAGCAACCGACCCAGCAGGAACAAAGTGAGGCATCCTTGAGCTCCAGGCCAACCACACCGAACGATTCGACTCTACAGAGCTTCGGCCAGGACGAACTCACGATGGAGGATGAAGCGGATGACGCTGGCGCTGTCTCCGAGCAAGAGGACATCGACAACACCGCCGAAGAGGAGGTCTCTGAAGACGAACTCTGTGGCCCGAAGACGCCTATGAAGCGTGGCAATGCAAGTGCGGAAGCCGCCTATCTTTCTTCCGTACAACGCACAATCCGCAAGTACGAACAAGAGCAACGTGTTGAGACTCCTGCCCGCCGCCACAACGTGCTTGGCTCTCAGCGTGGCACACCTCAGACACAAAAGCCATACTGCAAGCCGCAGCCGCCGTCTTCTGCGATCAGACCGATGACTGTGTCGAGAGCTACGAATCGAGCTTTCGTATTTCGCGACATTCGTGAAGGCGTACCGTCCTTGCCAGAGCTGGAAGACGAGCCGATCGTTGAGGAGGACGATGAGTTGTCATTCGTTGTCGACGACAATATCATCCCTATGGACAAACCGGAAAGCGAACACGATGATGAGGTGTCCGAACCAGCGACTCCAACAACCACCACAGCCGCCCCACTGCAGCTTCCTTCACCATCAGTATGGATCTCTGACGTTGAAGAAGTGGCAAAGGACGAGGAACCTGCACAAACATTCATTTCGCACAGCGTTCACGAAGACGGCTTTATTGCGCCAGCCGAGATAGAGCAGGATCCGGACGAGACTATGCTGGCTGAGGATGCGCCCTCCGACGGAGAGACTGATGACGAAGAGGGCGATGATGAACAAGACATCTCGCAGTCTATCACCCCTAGCGAGTCGTTCGAGACTGATGACACGGTCATCATCACCCGTCCTGCACGCAAGCAGGAAGAACAGACGGTTGTCGACCACACTGTCGACACAGTGGCGGCCGGTGAGCAAGACTCTACGAACCACCATAAGAGCCTTGCGCGGAACTCCGATATTGAAGTCCTCGACTGGCAGAAGCCAACAAAGCAGGACAACACCATCACTGTGAACTTTGCCGATCTGTTCAGCGGAGCTCGCAGCGCAGGGCACGGAGATCTGGTCGAAGAACGGGCTGGTGAGGGTGCCGCGGCGCTGGATGTCGAAGAAGGAGCTGATGATTCTGCTGTCGATCCCATGGACGTTGATTTTGACACGAGCCTGGAGGGAGCGAGTGTGGTGAACGAAGCGGAATCTCGACGACAGACTCTCGACCTGAACGAGTTTGTTGATATGGCTGCGCTCACAGAGCCAACGGAACTCTCGAATCTCTCTGATATGCACCACGCGGACCATGAGACTGAAATGGGTGTTGAAAGTGAGGCCGACCTTGGTGCAGCTCTTTCATTGTCGGATGATGTCGACGAAGACGTATGTGTCGAGACAGTGATTGAAGACGATCATAGCACCGTCGAGGAAGCTATGCTGTGCGCGGTACCCTCGACTTCGCACGACCTGGAACAAGATGCAGCTGAGGAATCTGCCACAGCAACCGCGAAGTCTGTCCCAGAGCCTGAAGCAGGCGCCACCGACGTGAATTCACCAGTTTTAGATGACGACATGTTTGACTTGGACTATTCACGACCACAGCCTCAAGCGCAGCCGGAGGTAGAGCCAGCCCAGGCAGCAATCGAAGCAGAAGAGGATGTGCCACACTATGCCCTCCCAACCATCGCGTATGACGCCAGGCGCAAGTCTCTGCCAGCCATCATGCATCAGACACCTGCCAAAGCCGCCACTCGACCGCATACTTCTGACGGAGCAAGCATGCCGAGGATCGTGAATCCTTTCTCTGATCAGTGGTGGTCCAGGTCTCGTGCAACTTCTGTCTCTACCACACATGCCAAATCTAGGCAGAGCACTGCACACACTATGCCTCTTGCAAGCTCTCCGATGAAGTCACCTGCAGCAAAGACTCCGACCGCGACACCAGGAGAGCGATTCCCTCGTCGTGCACCGCGTCAGGACTACGAGGACCATGCGCAGACAGTCGCAGCGCCGCGCTTTCAAACACCTGTTGACAAGCCAGCGACGAGGCGTCAGACGTTCCATAGGGCCGCTTCGGGACGACTGACTGCTTTCAACCCTAAGCCTGCAGCCATCGAAGCGCCGCAAGCTGAAGCCATCGCCACACCGAAGGCTGTAGAGTCCGTCCCTACTACTCCAGACTTCATTACGAACGCCACAGAGACACCAACCGCGACGCCAGGCGAGCGGTACCCACGCATGAACCTGCGCAAAGGATATGCGGAGCATGCGCAAACAGTAGCAGCTCCTCGCTTCCGCACACCGGCGAAGACAACGCCTCTCAAGCGTCCTGCTACGACGCAAAAGCCCGAGTCTTTGCGCAAGGCTGCGCTGAAGGCCAATACGCCAATGTCCTCACGCACACCCATCAAGACACCTTTGAAGGCACCAGCCATGACGCCCGGACAAGAGCCCATGACGCCTCATCCAGCAGCACCGCTTCGTGGCGTTGTCGCTCTCGTTGAGGTCTTCACACTGGAAGGTTCCTCGGCTTCAGCACCATTCGTCGCTCTCCTCCATCGCTTAGGCGCGAAGACCACCAAGGCATGGAGCGACCGCGTCAGCCATGTCATCTTCAAGGACGGCTCGCCAACGACTCTGCAGCGTGTTCGTCTCAACAACAAGGCAGCTGCCAAGAAGGGCTCGGACTCTGTTATCCACTGCGTGAACAGCCGCTGGATCACCGACTGCGATAACGCAAGCACCCGCATGGACGAAGCCGACGAAGCATACGCCGTAGACGTCGCCGAGGTCCCACGCGGTGGCAAGCGCCGGCGCAAGTCTATGGAGCCGTCCGCGCTCCTCAATATTGGTGGCAACATCGTTCGCGACCGCAAGAGCAGCACTAGCCGTGTGAGCTCCTTCGGTCGTTCATCCTTGCTTAAGATGGTGACCGAGGCGCCTGCCGAGCCTGGAGCTGAGAGCACGCCGATGAAGGACGTTTCGATTGCGGAGAAGGAGAACAGTGGTGAAGAATGCAGCTCACCCGTCACTCCGGCGTGGATCAAAGAGCCGAGTGCGCTGGTGCAGCAGACTGCGCCTATGAATCGCGTGAGGAAGCTTGATTTGCCTGGGAAGGATATGGCGAAGCATAGGAGGTTGACGTTTTGGAATGGTGGGAATTAGATTGGGATTTGGTGGGTGGCTGATAGGCGGGTAGTTGGTGTTCGTGGGAGGACGACGGCGTTGGATCGTATACCCTAGGGGAGGCACTTGCACAAATTGACTTGATGGGTTGGGTATGGTTGGGAACAGGATCGATCGTTTTCTCGTAGTCTACCTAGGTCTCGTATGTGTGAATCTTCTTTTGGTGACCTGGCTTCGCCATCTGTCTGCTTCTCCCCATGGCCGTGGCAGCGTTGCCACGCTTTAGGCCAGACTGACCGCCAACTGCAGCGACTCCGTTCTTTCGTGGCGAACCATGCTTGTTATCGCAGTCCCACCAGAACCTGCAGACGAAGCCATGGCGTACTTCAACTACTACCGCGAGCGTCCCGTTTGTAGGGAACGGCGTCTGGACCTCTCCAATCCCGAAATCCATGTATCCTTCGTTCCTTCATACAGCCGCCGTCACCCAAGTCCTCATAGCCTCCCCAGCATCCGCCCCACAGGCCCGCAGCATCTCAGTCGCCTTCACCTTAGTCACATCCAGCTGCTCCACCAACAACGCCACATCCGCTTGGTCCACCTTGATCAACGGCTTCTTGGGCTCCTCCTTCTTGGACTCCTGCGGCTTCTTTGATTGAGATGTCGCAGAGCCAGCTTCAAGCATCTTCATCGCATCCGTCAGCGCCTTGACGTCGACCTCCTTTTTGCCTACAGCAGGCGCTTCAACATCCTCGCCGCGGGCGTCAAGAGAGGACATGGCTTTGTGAGCTTTGCGGTCCTCCGCATTCGCGGGAAGGGACTCCGGGGCGTCCGCACCCTCGGTGATGTTGTCTGGCTGGGGTTCTTCTGCCATTTCGGTTGATCTTGTGTTGGTTTCTTGGGGTGGTGTGGTATGTAGGGCTGGGGACGTGAGGTCTCAGAGCTGAATTGATGGTCTTGGCGTGAAGATCGTAGGGCTGAAGTCTAAATTTTGCTTGTGAGGAGAGTCATTCGTGGATGCTGGTCGGACCTTGCATATGAATCTGAACATGATTCCAGATGCTATGTGATCATGATCAAGACCAATAGCCAACCATCTAGCTGAAACGTGTTGCACGATATCCTGATCTGGATCTTCTCTCTCCCCATTTCTTTTCTATCCCATACCACAACCGCCAGAAAGATTTCAAACATGAACGGAGAGCAAACCCGATCAAACGGAATGTCGACTACAAACTGGGAGCCATCGTCATGGCGGTCAAGACCGATTAAGCAACCAGTCCACTATGAAGACCAAGCAGCCGTCGACAAGTCTCTGGCCAAACTCCAACATCTACCACCGATAGTCACGCCAACGGAAATATGGAAGCTGAGGCGATCACTCGAGGATGTGGCACTCGGCAAGGCATTCCTACTGCAAGGCGGTGACTGTGCGGAGCTATTCGACTACTGCAACGATGAGGCGATCGACTCAAAGATCAAGCTGCTCCTCCAAATGTCACTCGTCCTCATCTGGGGTGGCAACAAACCTGTTGTACGCCTCGCGCGGATGGCAGGACAGTATGCGAAGCCCAGGAGTTCGCCGATGGAGACGGTGAACGGAAAGCAGATCCCTAGCTTCCGTGGCGACATTTTGAATGGTTATGATATCGAGCACAGAGATCTGGATCCTGAACGGCTGGTACAGGCTTACTTCCACTCCGCTGCGACTTTAAACTATGTTCGCGCACAGTTGAGCTCCGGTATTGCGGATCTACACAAGCCGCTGGACTGGGGTCTAGGGCATGTTCAGGATCCAGAGATGCAGAAGAAGTATACGACCATCGTTGAAAGCATCAGCGAGTCCCTCCGCTTCATGCGGACAATCGGGGCAGATACAGCCGGCCAACTACAGACTGTGGATCTCTACACAAGCCACGAGGGTTTGTTACTGGCATACGAGGAGTCGTTGACCCGCAAGCTCAAGCATCCTTCAAACCGCAACGTCCCCCCAACAATGAAGGCCGCAAAAGCACCAAAAGTCTCACCTCTCACCGGCGGCGCACTTACCAATAACTCAATCCAAGAACCAGAAACGACAGGCTACTACAACACCAGCGCGCACTTCCTCTGGGTCGGCGACCGCACTCGTCAACCAGATCACGCTCATATCGAGTACTTCCGCGGCATCGAGAACCCCATCGGGATCAAAGTCGGCCCTACCACGAGTGTCGAGGACCTCACCCAACTCCTCGACATCGTGAACCCGCGAAAGGAAGTCGGCAAAGTCACCCTCATCACCCGCTACGGCGAAGGCAAAGTCAATGAGCTGCTGCCCAAGCACATCGAAGCAGTGCGGAAGACCGGCCATGTGGTGGTTTGGCAGTGTGATCCTATGCACGGGAATACTCGTTCCACGACTACTGGTGTTAAGACACGGTCCTTTGCTTCGATCTTCTCGGAGTTGTCTTCGGCGCTGAGGATACACAAGGAGACTGGTTCGTTCCTAGGTGGTGTGCACTTGGAGTTGACTGGCGATGCGGTGACGGAATGTACGGGTGGTAGTCAGGGGTTGCAGGATGAGGATCTGGGCGAGAGGTACGAGACGTTCTGTGACCCGCGGTTGAACGAGAAGCAAGCTTTGGAGCTGGCGTTTCTGGTTGCTGGGAGTCAGCGTGGAAGTAGTGCAGTGTGAGCTTGTCTTTGCTCATGGCACTCAAAATTCGAGCAAGACTAGTGGCAGTCGAAGAAGTCCAAATTTTCGACGGACTTCAGGTCTTGATGTGCTACTATTCGACACAATATCGTCTTGAAGACGCTGTTGCTAAGCGCGAGAAGATGGGGTGTCTTGTTCGTCTGATCAATCGATGTAAGATTCTCCCCTGATCCATCGATTCTCGCGCTGCTATACTGCTACTTGGCTTGCTCAGTGGCCGGCAGCTGCTGCGGGAACGATGGCTGGCACAATTCCGATGACCGTTTATTGAAGTGGTAAATCAGCCGCCGCAGCAATCATCTCGTACGCTTCTATCACTTTCTCGTCTTCGTATCGGCGGCCAACCAGCTGTAGTGATATGGGAGCATCGACATAAGTTTTTGGATCATCTGACATGCGTTAGCATCCCATCTTGAAATATCATCGAAGTGACTTACAAAGCTCATAGTTATACTTATCGTCCTTGTTCCTAGGCTGATAGTCCTTGTCAACCTTGTCTTCCTCGCTACACTGCAGCCCCGTCGGGAATACCAAGGCTGGATAGTCCAGTATATTCCATTGGGAGGTGTAGCTCCAGTATCTAGCACAATTGTGCGGTGGAGCGCACCCAGGTCCCACAGGGCACAATAGGACATCGACTATCTTCTCCTCTGCATCTTGGGGAAGCGGATCCGCGAAAAAACCTAAAGCGATGCGTAGAATGATTAGCAAGTGTCTCAGACCTCAGAACGAGGGGCGGAAGGTCTCAAAGCATCGCACAGTACTAACTGCGATCTTCGAGAACCCTTGCACCCGTCAATTTTTACGTACTCGCGCCGTTATCGTCAGGTCCAGGTAACCCAGTTCCCACCGAATTCCAATGCCTCGCGTACGCTGCTTTATACGCCTCCCGCTCTATGGTCAAATCCCAGACTTCGGCTACAGACAGTGCTTTGACGTAAGGGTTCTCCTTGATGATCCAATGACTCATAGGCCGCCATGGCTCCCCTGAAGCGTCGATAGCAGCCTTTTCTTCCGCTCCGCCGTCTCCGAAGTACAAGCTCGCTATTATCCGCCATGCGTCCTCGTGTTTGTACGGCGGGAAGTCGATGACTTCGATCTGTGGGTGCGATTTGAGTTTTTCGACGATAGTGTTGATGCCGCGTACAATTGGGGGGTGCGGCATTACAACACCGTCGTCGCTGAGAACGCCGACGCGAAGCTTTCGCTTCCCTCTGGTGTTGAGTTGTGGATCGGTCTTCCATGGTAGGGGGATGAGCGATGAATCGATCTTGTGAGGGGCCTGGTCAAGGATAGCTTTCATGAAGATCTGCGGAATAGAAGATCAACGGGATCAGTATATATCTCGATCTTTGCAACGAGTCGCAAAGATCTTGGAGCGTTCATAGGGGCCGACGGCGACTCGGAGAACCGTTTCACACAACAGTACTTACCTTAATGCCTTCTATACTTGTGCTCAGTGGACCGATGACAGGAACAACTTGCTCCTCGCCCAATTGCGTCCCTGCCCAGCCTGCGACCGGGAGGCGCCAGGCTGTCGGTCGTAAGCCGAAGACGCCGTTGTTGGCTGCTGGACTTCGGATCGAGCCACCTAAAGTGATAGGTAGAAGGGTCAGCAAACGTCTCAGACCTTTAGGCGAGTGATAGAAGGTCTCAGAGCGCCGCATGGTGCTCCATGATATCCCAGGGAACCCTTTGAGCCCTTAGTTCGACCCACCGATGTCACTTCCTATGCCGAGACAACTGCCTCGGAGGCCTAGGAGAGCTGCTTCACCACCACTGCTGCCACCTGATGTTAGGTTGGCGTTGTAAGGATTTGTGGTGACACCGTAGATGTTGTTGGATGTTTCGAGGTGCATCAATGTCTGCGGTTCAGTGGTCCTGGCATAAAACACGCAACCGGCTTTCCAGAGCAATTTTAGGATAATAGCGTCGTCCGGGCCCGTTCTTCCGACCCACGACACGAAGCCAGCGTTCAAGTCGAGGCCCTTCATACCGACATGTTCTTTCACGCTGATGGGCAAGCCATGCAGTGGGCCAACCGGCTTCCCATTCTCGCTGAAATGGTCGTCCAAAAACTTCGCACGCTCCAGGGCCTCTGCAGGCAGGAGTTCCGTACAGCAATTCGCGAGTCTGCTTGCCAGACCGGCTCGTTGGAGAAATGCTTTTGTGACCTCCAAGGCAGTAAGTTCGCCACCAGCCAGTCGAGGAAGAAGCTGTTCTGTTGTCGACTCCGTGATAGATATGGTCTCTTTTGGAAGGAGTTTCGCAGGAATATGAGTAACATTCAAGGGCAGGTCCTTTGGTGGTTCAGGAACAGCTGGTTCCACGGCCGCAATGGTTTCTGCTCTGTGCGTTTGCATCTTTTGGGCCACTTCTCTCCACTCTTCTGCTTTTCTTAGAACCATCGTGACAGCGTCTGGTATGACGGCAAGTGTTCTTCCTCGATAGGATGTCGGAGCGAAATGAAACGCAAGTGTTATACTCTTGACCAACTTACAAGATATGAGAATATAGGGCTCCACAGCGTCTTGCTATCAGTGCGGCGTAGCTTGTCTCGCCTGTTCGACGGCATCGATAGGCAACTCCTCACTTGATAGCGGCTTGGAGCTTAGCTGTTGAAGCTAGACCCGAGTCCTACAATGCCAGATGGCGGGCGTTGAATTTCATGGATAGGCTGTACATCGAACCTGAGGTTCCAACAACGCCTTGTGCTGTAGCAAACCACAACGGGACGGATCGCTGCTTTGTGTCGCGCAAGTTTGGCATCAGTCGCAACGTCCTCGCATTCGGGCTGAGAAGACCCATGTCGCTCATCAACGGTCGCAGCTACCGATTGGTCAATCACGCGCAAGGAGAGCTGTCGTGCCTCGGCTTGTTATACAGTGGGCCTGATTGACGGACGATCGTTACACTCGACCATTGTTGCGCTTTAGGGCGTGCCGTCCGCGAAGATATTGAATATGACCTCAAAAGCAGGTTGTAAGCCTTAGCAGTCGCCTCATACTTCTACCTGGGTGCGCCTCTTGTGTTACCACCACCACCACCAGCACTAGAACCTGTGGCGCTCGGGCTATCGTGCAACATGGCTGGTGTGACCTGTCACTTCTCGCGTATGGCAACCGCATACTGACATTACTGCAGCAACCAGCGTAATCGCCTCCTCCACCGTTGCGGCTCTAGCATACGCGAATGCTAAATTTGGGATCTCGAACGATCTATGGGCGGTTAGCAAGGCAATTGGAGCCCGCATATGGCTCAAAAGACTGGAAGCCGCAGACAGGATCAACATCTTTTATATCTTCGAGAAATGGGCGAAAGATCCTAAAGCGGCCCACAAGACCTTTCTGTTGATACCAAACGACGCTGCAAAGGCCGATCGGAAGACAGAATGGACATATGCTGAAGCCTATGACTTGATCCTTCGCTATGCAGCGTGGCTCGAGAACACGCATGGCGCGCAGAAGCATGAATACATCGCTATGGACTTCACGAACACGCCGGCATTCATCTGGATGTGGTTTGGTCTCTGGTCTCTTGGCGCGATCCCGGTATTCATCAACCACAATCTGAGAGACCGCGCCTTCGTCCACAGTGTCAGGGTCTCCACGACACGAATCCTGTTCATCGATCCAGATGTGCGGGAGGTGTTGAACGAGAGTACTCTCGCCGGCCTTGGTCCGGATGAGAAGGGCCGAGCTGTCGAGACAGTCGTGATCGAGCCAGAGATCGAGCAACAAATTCTGGCTCAAACTCCGTATCGTGCCCCCGATGAAGATCGGGGAGGCGTCACGCAGCTCGACACCTGTCTTTTGATCTACACCTCGGGCACTACAGGTCTGCCAAAAGCAGCAAAGGTCTCGTACTCAAAGGCACTGACATCATGCAAGTTTATGCCTATTCTGCTTGGTCTGAAGCCAACGGACAGGTACTTCACCTGTCTACCACTGTACCACTCTTCTGGCTCCATTCTGGGAATACTACAAGTGCTCGGTCCAGGCTGTACAGTAAGTCAATGCCACCCATGTTTCTGTTTCTGCTGACCCACAAGCTAACGATATGATCTCAGTCCGTCATGGCACCAAAATTCTCCCAACGCAACTACATGCGCTGGGTCTCTGAAACTAAAGCGGACGGCATTCACTACATTGGAGAAATGTGCCGCTATCTCGTCAACAGCCCTCCAACGCCCTACGACCGCGCCCACAAACTCCGCTTCGCTTACGGAAACGGCATGCGCCCCGACGTCTGGCAAAAGCTAAAAGACCGCTTCAACATCCCTACCATCATCGAATTCTACGGCGCCACGGAAGGAGTCGGCATCACTTTCACCCATTCGCGCAACAACTACACTCGGAACGCGATTGGGCGGCAAGGCCTGCTGGTGAGGAATTTGATGCAGACGTGGGTCCTTGTCAAATACGACCATGAAACAGATATGCCATTCCGAGACCCGAAGACTGGGTTTTGCGTCAAGTGCGACACGAACGAGCCTGGCGAAGTCCTGAACCCGATCGATGCAGCGCATATCGAGGAGAAGTTCTCGGGTAAGTTGATGACCAGAGCCAGCTCCTGGCAAAGAGCATCTGTAGCATTTGCTGACGTGTACTCTTTTTTGCTCTAGGATATTTCGGCAACGAAACTGCCTCCATGAGCAAGGTCATGCGTGATGTGTTCAAGAAGGGCGACGCTTACTACCGGTCTGGTGACTTGCTGCAGAGGGATGCGGAAGGACGGATGTTCTTTTCGGATCGGATTGGCGATACCTTCAGGTGGGTGTGGAACTTTTGACTTACTGTGACATCTTAGACTGACCGATGCTCTCCGCATGTATCAGATGGAAGTCCGAAAACGTAAGCACAGCAGAAGTCTCCGAAGTCATTGGCGAGCACCCGTCCATAAACGAAGCGAATGTCTACGGTGTGCAGCTCCCGAATCACGATGGCAGAGCCGGCTGTGCAGCGATCGTGGTGGCGGGCGAGCAGCAGCTGAGCGACTCCTTGGCCAAAGACATTTTGAACCATGCCAGGAAAGGTCTGCCAAAGTATGCCGTGCCCTTGTTCTTGAGGCTCAGGAAGGATGTAGAGGTTACCGGCACTCTGAAGCACCAGAAAGTCGGGCTACGGAACGAGGGTGTCGATCCGACGAAGATTGGCGGGGACGAGATCTTCTGGCTCGATGTTGGGGATGACAGCTATAGGAAGTTTACCGAGAAGGATTGGCAGCGGATATGTGATGGGAGTGCGAAGCTGTGAGCAGATGTTGGCTGATTTATCCTTCGGTGTACAGATACGAACTATACCATTGCTTTTGATCTCAGGACCTGCTGCGTGCCTTCGGTGCTAGCTGAAAAGGGTTGATATTGGCGTATTTCGCTTGGTGGTGTATTCACAATCTAAAGCTTCGCCGTGTTCTTCGCGTCTTCGCTTCCTGGCCTCGTCAGCCTCTGCGCACTCACAAGAGTGATGACTTCGCGACCTACTACTTCAACAAATACTTCGCCGCATGCTCCACATGATCCCCCGCAAACGTACTAATAAAAAAGTAACTATGATCGTACCCCTCCCGATAGTTCACTTTCAACCCCTTCCCCGTCTCCTTCGCCGCCTTCTCCAAGTTCTCCGGCAGCAGCTGCCCCTGCTTGTAGAAATTATCCCCCGTCCCCACATCAATCAAGATATCCGTATCGTTTGGGAACTTCGGCAGCAGTTCAGTCGCATCGTGGTCCGCCCACTTCTGCTTCTGGTCCTCCCCAAAGTAGCCCGAGAAAGCCTTCTCGCCCCAAGGGCACTTACTCGGGTTCGCGATCGGCGCGAAGGCGGAAACGCTCTTATACATCCCCGGGTTCTTCAAGAACAACGTCAAAGCCCCGTGCCCGCCCATACTGTGCCCTGTAATGCTCACGCGGCTACCGTCCAGCTCCTTGAACTGCCCAAACAACGCCTTCGGCAGCTCCTCCGTAATGTACGAATACATCTTATACCCCTTACTATACGGCTCCTTCGTCGCGTCAACATAGAACCCCGCTCCGCTTCCGAAATCATAACTTTCGTCTTCGCCCTCAATCCCGAGCCCACGAGGCGAGGTATCAGGGTACACGACCGCGATGCCCTTTTCGGCTGCTTTACTCTGGAAGAAGCCCTTCTCGGCGCCGTTGTCGCCGGTGCAGGTGAGGCCGGCGAGGTAGATGAGGACGGGGGCGGGTTTGGAGGTTGTGGCGGTGGAGGGGAGGAAGAGGTTGAATTTCATTTCGCAGTTTGTTGTTTTGGCGGAGTGCTTGAGCTTTAGCAGCTTGCCGCCGAAGCTGGCGATTGTTGCGTCGGTTGAGATGGACATTTTGGCGGTGGTGGTGTGGGAGTGAAGGAGAGTGAAGGCAGGTCGTTTGTATATGAGATTGAGGGCAGCTCGAAACATGTGGAAGTTTTACCTTAGAATGTTCAATGGAAGTCGAGGAAACCCCACCATGACGATTTAGCGGGGCAGGAGCAGCGGAAATGCAGGGGCGGGATAGGAAAGAAAGTCCGCCGAGCCAGTGAGATATTGTGAAGTGAAGTAAGACTTTGTGTTTGAGAGGTGTGGACGAAGTCGTCGAAGACAAGACGAGGTATTGCAAAGTGGATGGAGACAAACTGCGTCCTATGTTGTTTTCCAGAACTCCAGACGCCGCGCTATCCTTCGCAGAAATTCGAATCATCGCATACCCATCCTCCAGTGAATGCTCGGGGTTGCTGCCTTATAGCAGCTCTTCGCATGTCCAGTCCTCGTACCTGCGACGAATATGTTAGAACAGGACATACTCGGTAGAGGTAATCAACATACCATCCATCCGGCAGATACCTCCTCACCACCAAAGGTATCTTCTTCTCGCGCAGCTCCTTGATTGCAATTTGCAGCGGATCGGTCTCGCCTTCCACGTCTACGAGTACTGGTGCGTTCATGCTAGGTATCCGTTAGCTCATATCGTTTCTTGTGTGGCCTTTGAAATCCTGCGGGTCGCATTCATCGCCTCAACCGCGGAAATGATGTAGCATACCTGATCTGCAGTGCCCTCGTCCCTAACACTCGCGCTCTCTCATACTTGGTCATGTACGGCGTAGTGGTCCTCTTCTCCGTTGGTATCCTCCTATCCTTAATCCCCTTGACTGTGTTCAATGCCCTGGCCCTCGTTTGCGCTTCCACATCCCCGCTCTCAACAACGTTGTTGGTGTAGTCTGTGCTGTCGAGCTGCCCCTGAGTCTGTCGTTCGGCAGTAGAGGGGTCGTCCACGTCCATGCCCGCTGCAGCTGGGTCGTAGTCCTCGACGAAGTTTTCCTCCTCGATCAGGTTGTCCATGTTGTCCCTACACATCGCACAGTCAGTATCAGGCCTTTGCAATTCCCGTGAGCGAAGGTGGTGACTTGCTCTCCTGCACCGTACTCCTGCCCCATATCATCCTCGCCGCCGCCGTAGTCCGACATGCTGTGCTGTATTCACTGCTGTTGTCGCGCAGAGTTGTGTATATCGAGATGTTGTCGTGGAGATGTATGCGACGCCTTGCTGATATCGGGGGAGGTTGATGACGTCGTGAAGGATGTGGTCGTCCTGTTAGTGAACGAGAAGAGCCTCTGAATATTTGTTCGCTAGCGCCTTCCTCACGCAGGTCCGCTCGGATGCAGCCGAAACCTAATATAGCCAAGCCAAAAGTTCGACCCACATAAACTTTTCGTTCTTGAATGTTTCTGATACCTCGACCTCTTCTGCATCGGCCGCGGTCAAGATGGGCAAGAAGAGAGCCGCGGAAGGTGCGGGAGGACTGTTGGCTAAGAAGGTGCGATACGATGATGGGAGCCCGGCAGCCACGACCAACCCATCTACACCACATTCGCCCGTCTTCACAGATGCAAACGCTTCCATCGCCGACACGACACTCACTTCTCAATCCGCATCACGGCGTCCCAAGAATTACATTTGCACCGACGATGGCTGCGGCAAAGCATTCGATCGGCCTGTACGGCTCGAGGCACACGTGAGAACACATACCAACGAACGTCCATTCGCGTGCGAGGAAGAAGACTGTGACAAGGCCTTCTTTAAGTCGGAGCATCTCAAAGCCCATGTACAGAACAAACACAGCAATTCGGCTGATCACATCTGTGGTTATGTCGTCAGGACCACCGAGGACGGCCAGAAGCAAGAATGCGGCAAAGCGTTCACCACCTCAAGCAGGCTCAAGAGACACATGGCCATGCACGAAAAGCTAGAGGAGTTTCGTTGTACCGAATGCGGTGAGACCTTCCGCAAGATGGACACACTGCAGCGTCATATCAAGAAGGATCATCTCGACGAGCTGCCCTTTGTCTGTACCCATTCGATGACCCAATTCACCGCGGAAGGCGAGGAGATAGAAGAGGAGTGCGGAGAGGCGTTTCCGACGATCAGCAAGCTCAAGTCCCACGAGAACCGTGAGCATACCGGCGACCGCTATTTCTGCGACGTCTGCCACCCACCATGGTCCTCAGCGGCAGCAGAAGGTGATCCCGACGCTACGATGGCTGGCTTCGACCGACCAGGCTTTCGTACTTTCGCCGAACTTCAAGTCCACAACAAGGAAGTGCATCCTCCAATGTGCTCCATCTGTGGCAAGACGTGCGTTTCGAGTCGTGACCTCACAGCCCACATGGACATCGAACACAACACAACTCTTGGTGACCGAAAGCAGAGGTACCCATGCACACATCCTGACTGCGATCGAAGCTTCACCAAGAAAGGCAACCTTTCTGTGCACATCCAGTCGGTCCATGCGAAGCTCAAACCATTCGTATGTGGACAATTCGACTTGCTCGGAGACCAATACTCGCGGGAAAGAGTGCCTGGGTGGACCGGGAACAATGGTTGCGGATCAAGTTTCACTTCGAAGGCGAGCCTCGAAGGACATGTGCGGACTCAACACCTGGATCTGCTACCCTTGCGGAAGCCAGCCCGGGAGAAGAAGGGTACGAGAGGCAAGAAAGCGAAGGCGGAAATGGCAGACTTCGTGGACTCGCCAATGGAGCTCGATCAGCCCGACGAAAGCGGCCCAATGCGCAACGATGCACTATCTCAGCTTACCGGTCATGCTTACGCCGAATACCGACCTATTGCATGTCTTGACTCGAGCTGTACGGTCCGATTCCTGCGCGAATACGACCTCCAGCTGCACATGCGGACGAAGCACGGCTGGGCGGAGCTCGACCACGAGGACCACGCTTTTGCACAAAATGTGAGATTCTGGATTGGTGGTGACAACGGCTATCCTGGTGATGAAGACATGTTCCAGTCGACGGAGATGGGCTATCAGGGTCCTCACGAGCATCGTGCCGGTGACCATGAGCCTTTTGGCGGGCCACCGATGTTTGAGGAGGAGGACATGATGATGGTCGATCCAGCACTTCTATGACCACGAGACGAGGGCATTTCGACAGAGACATTCGATAGAGGTGCTTAGTTGATGGATGTTGTTTCCTGTCCTTGACTGACGGCAGCATAGCACAGCATAGCATAGCATAGCCAAGATACCCAGATGAGCATTGTCCGTACAGAAAAGAACACTTCGACTTGTGGTTTGCAATCTGCACATCCCATTAGCACGTCCATCTGCCGTACCTTCCTAATTCGGATTTCTAAGCACCTCCACAATGTGCCTGACTTTCCTCCCGGTGTTCGGACTCGCGTCAGGGAGCGTTACCGCGGGACGAATTGATACTCCGTCGATGGGTCTGTTTTGTACTTGTACACATGTATATATCAATGCTAAGAACCAGCAAGAATTCTGCTTCCACTCTACTTAATTATACTCGTTTCCGCACGATGTCGTCCCTTCCTTCCCAGATGAAGGCTATAACCATCAATGGTAACACGGCGAAGGTGTCTACTATTCCGGTGCCGAAGGTCAGGCCGACGTAAGTCAATGGGTTCTCCGAGATGATGGCGATGGGCGTGCTGCTACACTTCTCGCTGTGTTCCTGTCCGGCCGAATTCAAGTTTAGAGACGATCGACTAATCCTTCTGCCGCATCAGATATCTCCTGGCCAAAGTCGACTCCATCGCCTTGAACCCAACGGACTGGAAGCATATCTCCAACAAAATCGCCGCACCTGGCGGCATTTCCGGCTGCGACTTCTCGGGCACGGTCGTCGAAGTCGGCTCAGACGTCTCGAAAAACCTCAAGCCTGGCGATCGGATTGCGGCTACCACTCATGGAGCCAACTTTAGCCAACCGGAGGATGGATGTTTCGCGGAGTACGCTGTCGCGAAGGCGGATTTGGTTGTGAAGCTACCGGATGGGTTGAAGATGGAAGCGGCGGCGACCTTCCCGTTGGGTGTGAGTACGGTGGGCCAAGGTTTGTTCCAGCAGGCGTTGGAGATGGAGGTGCCCGAAAAAGGAACGGGTGGGGAGGGGAAGAGTGTTTTGATCTATGTAAGTCATTCTCGTTATTGATCAGGTGTTCTTCTGCATACTGACAGAAGACAGGGCGGGTCGACAGCTACCGGTTCGCTAGGGATCCAATTTGCGAAGCTTGCGGGATATAAGGTCCTCACCACGTGCAGCCCGCACAACAACGACTTCGTCAAGTCTCTCGGCGCGGAAGCCGTATACAACTACAAAGACGCCGACTGCGGCAAGCAGATCCGGAAGGACACGAACGATTCATTGAAGCTGGCATGGGATACGGTCGGCATTGATGGAGCGGGCCAGATCTGCGCTGATGCACTCTCGTCTGACGGCACGGGAGCGAAGTACGGCTTCATTGTCAATGGAGTCGAGTTCCCACGCAAGGATGTTGAAAGCTCGAAGTTGACCTTCATGTACACGATCTTCAACGATGCGTTTATGAAAGGTGGGCGTGACATGGCTGCCTCGAAGGAGGATTTCGACTTTGCGAAGATGTTCTTCGAGCTCACGGAGAAGCTACTTGCGGAGGGGAAGCTGAAGACGCACCCGGAGCAAGTCGGTGGGGGAGGCTTGGAAGGAGCGTTGAAGGGTATGAAGGAGATGCAGGAGGGCAAGGTTAGTGGGAAGAAACTTGTCTACCGGGTTGCGGAAACACCGAAAGATTCGCAGGCCTCGGTGGAGCTTTGAGAAGGGGATGCAGATACCGGGATGGCCACCATCCATCTCGAGGTTGGTGACAGAAGTGATTGAGGGACGTGTTGTCGGACAGTAGCCTTTCCAGTAATCGAATGGTAGAGAAGCTCGACTGCAACCCGTCATCACTACCCGGTAGCCATTGTTTTGAGACCCTCGATGGTATTCCTCCAAGACGGCCGGAGTTAAATGGATTTAATTTACCGGGCCCGTTCGAACCGCGTTGGATCTGCCTGCTGTATGTACTCTAACCTTCAAGCCTCCCAAATTTCATCATCAACAACGCGGCGCAGCCTGAGTATGACCATTCGGGCACCACAATACCATCTTTGCCCTCATTACCCTTGAACGAGGCACGTCAACATGATCGGCGCCACCACAGACCGGGCACTGCAGCTGAAACCAAGACCTTGGCACAAGCGGTAGATAGTGCATTATTATTACCGCTATGGCCTCAGCCACGAGGTTCAGCTGGTGCTGTTGGGTATATCCCACAGTTTGCTGCTCTCGGATCGCGGTAACAATCTTCCCCTGCACACTCACGCAATGCAAGGCGCTCGAGGCATCCTATCCTGCGCTTCTTGCAGGCAGCGAAAGTAAGTACTTCGGCACGTTATACCCCTGACCACGAATTGACTATCAACACAGACTCAAGTGCGACCGCAAAGATCCATGTGGCAACTGTGTCGCGAGAGAAGCAGAATGTGTGTACGCTGCATTACCTCGAGGTCGTTCGGCTGGACGAAGTCGCGAAGTCAACAACGAACTTGGTGCTCGCCTACGACGGCTGGAGCAGCTAGTCAGCAATGTGGTGTCGCCGAGTCCAGCGAACCAGCAGTCGGGCCCTACACTCAGTGTTCCGCAGCAGAGTCTCCGGCAGGGAAGTTTTGGTGAGGAGTCCGTGAACGACTCCTCGGATGCACTCGAATCGTTATACTCTTCGGGATCCGAATCGTCCCGGATCAAGCCTGGCCGAGTCGTCCTGGACAGCAGCGAAATCATCTACGTATCTGGCGACCACTGGACATCTGTCTGTAATGAGGTATGAAATGTTATGAGAGTTCTTGCAGACCATGATGGTGCTGATCGGCGTCTTGGTCGTAGATTGCGGAACTGCGAGAGCATATCGATCAGTCTTCCGAGATCGTCTTTCCTCATGGCATGGAATCGAACCAAAGCAGAGCCCCAATGCTACTAGAAGGGCCTGGAGGCACTTCGGATATCCAAGATATACTCTCTGACCTGCCTCCTCGCAACATCGTGGACAGATTGATCTTTCGCTACTTCAACTCGGCGGAGTATTCGATCGGTAATACAGCTACACATTTCAAGGGCCACTGGAAGTACTAACCGAGCCAACAATCATTCTCCACACACCAACGTTCGACCAGGAGGTGAAAAATGAATATTTTCTCCGTGCCACAAATTAGCTGACAGGTGATTATCCTCCAGTATCAACAATTCTGGCTCGAGCCGCAAGAGTACTCCACGACCTGGGTCGGCCTGCTTTTCTCCATCATGGCGATGGGTGCTTTCATCTATATGAGAGCCGCAGAGCCACTTCCAGGCGAACTTGGGAGACCGGACGAGGTAATGGAGGTCTTCCAAAGACGGTCGACCGAATGTCTCATTATGGCCAACTGCAGCGCTGCACCTGGGCCATATACTATGGAAGCACTGCTGATGAACATTCAAAACGAGTTTATCCGACGCCGGGACGCTCACTTAAGTGTTTGGCTTCTAGCAGGTCTCGCAATTCGATGCGAATGGGATACCATCGTGATCCGGCAATTTACCCGCAGTTCACCATCTTCCAAGGCGAGATGCGGCGGCGGATTTGGGCTTGTATGAACCAGCTCGACTCTCTGACATCCTATCAACTGGGTCTTCCGTCTATGATCCAGGATCCGCAATGTGATACTCAGCTGCCTAGCAACCTATTGGACGAAGATTTTGGGCCTCATAGTGTGCATCTTCCAGCGTCTCGTCCTGAGGTGAGTTGAAAACCTTGTCGTTCCACCGCTATACCTGATCACTGACGTTCTTCCTCGTTCGGGATAGACTGAAGTCACGCCCATTCTCTACACAATCACAAAAACGAGGATTACCACCGTTTTCCGAGCAATCTACAACCGCGTGACTCTCGCTCGTACCGAGTCGTATGAAGGTATCATGGTGCTTCACAAGCGTCTTCTTGCCGCGAGAGAATCCATGTCGCCTCGCATGAAGATGACAAGATTCTCCAGCAGTGTCACAGCCACCCCGTATCTGATGATTCGACGGTACAACCTGGAGCTGCTGTTCCAGAAATCGTTCTGCTTGCTCCACCGTCAGCACATGACTAAATCTTACCAAGATCCCACTTACAACTTCTCGAGGAGGACATGTCTGGAAGCCGCCATGACCATACTCCAATACCAAGCGGATATCCGTCGAGAGCTGCATTCCGGTGATGCGTTTCATCGGAGCAAGTGGCTGGCAACCTCACTGGAGCAGCTCGATTTTCTTATGGCTTCGATAATTATCTGCCTCGGGCTCAGCTCTCAAGCCCGCAGGCAGTCTTCTCAAGCGCATGAAAATGGTGAACATGGCGTTTCGCCATATAACCAGCTCCAGCTGCTTGAAGCCCTGCGCAGCGCCCACGACTTCTTAGATGAGCTGAAGAACATCTCGAAAGACTGCCAGAAGGCGTACAACGTCATCTCGACTATGCTGCAGAAATTCTCATCCGACGGCGGCTCGCAGGCAGATGCACACTCTCCGCCGGTGTACCCTGTGCCTGATATGGATGTTGGTATGGATGTTAGGCCCCACCCTGGACAATGTAGGCACAGAGGCTGTAGGTCGGCGTCATCGCCCGTGACTAACAAATACTCCCAGCAAATGTTGCGGCAAGCTCCACCATATCGACAGACCCGAGCCTTGAGACTGCTCCTACTCAATTCTCTCAACCCGACTTCGCATCGTCAACATGCGAAGGCTTGGACTCTTTCTTCAACATTGCCGATGTGGCAGACTGGGTACGTTACGTTGCTGAAAGCTCGCTCGAACGACATAGACTGACCAGAGCTCGCTCGCCAACAGGACCTGTGGGAAACGTTCGTTCGAGGCCCGAACATCGATGGAGAGGCATAGAGTCTAGAGGAAAAGCATCGTTAGCAACTGATACTCTGCCCATGGAACACCCTCCACTGGCTAATGCATTCTACGATGATTTTATGACCATTCAGATGTCGGCTTCGACATGTTGGCAATATCTGGGTGGAAGCAAGTACAATCTAGCTGGCCCCTCGAATCAAGCTGAGATTCGTTGTCCTGCGCAAAAATAGTCGCTGGGATCGTCAAAGCATCGTATAGAGTCGGTTCTCATGCGATATGTCAAGGACGGCTTGTCTTGATCAAACTACCGCGCCCTCGAGATATGGCTAGTGCCGGGAGTGGGCAACTTCGCTACGCTACGCAGAACATCTCGTCGTATCTTGGCCGGCGATTCAGCTCTCTCAGCCGCATGGCCGCGCACTGTTCCATGGACCACGGCCTTGGCGAGGTTTCATTGACACCATATATCCGTTGTGCATGATGGCTATGCTCTTCAAAGGACAATTGATAGCATTCGACAGCACATATATCAAGTGCGACCATCGCCTCTAATCTGCACTCGACACCAACAACACGTTTGCATTACCACATTCACGACCATCTCAACCAGCATCTCATTGGACGATCGAGCCATCTACAAAGTGATCGATCGAACAGTAATTCGCAGACCAAATCATCAATCGGCAAATCCGACCATCAGCTCGCATTGATCGAACAGCATAACCATCAACCAAAAACCAACCGAATCCAAACGACAACATGAGCAATCGTTCTTGCGACAACAAACGGCCCTCTTTCACCGAGAATGATATTCCGGACCTGACAGGATATGTCACGATCGTTACTGGCGTCGCCATCCGCAATACACGTATCTACATTGCAAGACGGTCCGAACAGCGAGTGAACCAAACCATACGAGATATCCAGCAATCGGTCCCGGGGCAGAGACTGGACCTCCGGTTCCTTGAGCTCGATCTCCACGACCTCAGCTCGGCGAAGGCTACTGCAAAAGCCTTCAGCATGCTGGAGGACCGACTTGATTTATTGATCCACAACGCTGGAGTGGGTAATCCTCCACTTGTGTTGTAATGAAGCTTCGCTTACAACTCCGACTCAGATTATGACCGTCCCATTCGAATTGACCAAAGATGGTTACGAACGACAATGGCAGGTCAAGTACCTGTCCCCCTTCCTTATGACAACTCTTCTCCTACCACTCCTACTATCAGCTGCATCGCGGTCTCAACGCCGGGATAGAGTACGGATGGTTAACGTGGCAAGTGACATGGCCTTCGCGCTCGGCCCAAAGAAGATCGAATGGGAGGGTAAGTTCAATAAGTCTGACGCAGCCCTGAGACGTTTGGTGCTTTCGGTGAAGACACAGACTGATGACAACCTTCATAGACGTTAACATGACTAAGACGAAAGGCATGATTGAGACACAGTGAGTACAAGCTGAACCGGTTGGTCGAATATTGGGCTCACCTACGACGCAGCAAGCGTTACTCGCATCCCAAGCAAGCCGCTATCCGCAGTTCAAAGGAGCTGAACGACCTATATGGCCATCAGGGTGAGTTCATATCAATTTCCAAAGCAGTGGCGGAACGCTGACATCAGATTCTCATGTAGGTATCACTGCCTACTCACTGCATCCTGGCCTCATCAAATTGAATCTCCAAAGTGGTAACAAAACTTTGCTTGGACGGCTTTCTAGTGTGGCAATGAACCTTTCCCGTACCACAGCGCTGGAAGGCTCGTACAATACGCTCTTCTGAGCTACGTCGCAGGAAGCTTTCCAGAACCAGGGCTGCTACTTTGAGCCGGTTGGAAAGCTATCAACGAAGGCAGACACGTGGCTGAACGAGAAGGAGGCTAACAGACGGCTCTGGGAGTACTCACAGTCGGTCGTGAGCAATGTGCACTGACGCTACGATGTGTCTGTACGATAATCGTGGCTGGTGGATCTGGGCTGTGTTTGGTATGGTGTACGGGAGTTACTCGCTGGCTCTGGAGGACTCTTCGATAATGCGACGTATTACTTCTATTTGGTCATTAAAAAGCTGCCCACAATGCGGTGGATATGCTTGCAAGTCATGCGCGTCAGGTAATTTCGTCCAGAGACCGCAATTTGATGTTACAGTGAATTCGTGCCGTTTGTGTTTGGACCTTTGCTTCATAGGCACCGTACAAACCTCGAAATTCGACGCAGTACTAAGCAGACTATGTGGGCCTTGCAATTGCCTCAAGGTCAACGAGGATGTGTGCCGGTCGAAAGATGGCTAATCCTCCCAGTCCCGGCGCGATACACATGTTCTCGTTGAGGTCAATGCGAGGCATAACAAGCTTCATAATCTATCTGTTTATACGTATCTTAAGCGAATGACTGAGGTCAACCCAAGCATTCGATCTTCGTCCAATCATGCCAAACAACACCATGTCTCGTAACATACCAGCCGTTCGCTATGCCACATAATCACCGTCGATTCATCTCTCTTTTCTCCTCTAGAAGACGTTGCAAAACCCAGAAGAACCACCATCAGCAAGATCGTACGGCCAATCTGTAACATCTCCGGTGGTCAAAGGTGGCGAGCTCTGGCATCCACACATGATCTTCATGCTGAACAGGCACTTGTCGAGCTGTACACATAGTCAGTACTCTGTCTCCATCGAAGTATCAGCAGGTACGGTCTTACGTCTTCACCCTCGAAGCGGAACTTGCACGCATTCTCGTTGGTCGAAGAGATAGTGGTCTTAGAGAGGTCGCACACCGGCATGTTGAAGAACAGCGAGTTCTTGAAGCTCAAGTTGTTCGGGTCTTGGTTCGCAATGGTTTCGGAAAAGTCTTGGTTCGAGGGCACGCCGCCGTAACCGTTGGCTTCTTGGTTGCGGACGGCTGTCTGCGTGATGGTCTCGACGTCGAGGTTGAATTCGCCGATGGAGGAGAAGCCTGGCGTGTCGAAGAGAGTCTGTAGTAAGGACATGGTAAGTTAGCGAATGCCATCAGTCTGACGAGTTCTTTCAGATCTGTGCGTACCTGATCAGTCAAGGCACCAGCGCTTAATCCAGCGCGACTCTGCTCATCAACAGTTGGCGGCGTCTGGAGGATATAAGCATTACCCTCCCCATCGCAGAACTTGACGCTAGCAGGGAAGATATTGTCGCCTTCGCAGATGTTCGAGTTGGAGCCCTCGGCGAAATCGGCCTGTGTTGCTTTGACAACGATAGTTCTTGCGTCGTTCCAGAACTGGTTGACCAGGAAAGACCCGATGACGCTCATCAAGTCGTCCTGGAAGAGATCACCAAGATTTGGCGTGGCGGAGGCGAAATCTCCTTCGAAGAGAATGCTTGGAAGCTCTGAAGCGGAGTCGCGGTAGGTCACGTCTGGAACTGCGTCCAAGCGACCTTGCACGAAGTCCCGGAGATTGGCGGAAAGAGCGTCGAAGACGGCACCGACGGATTTGGAGACATCGGCGAAGTTGTTCTGGGTGCTGGTCAGCATTGGAAGTATCGTCAAGGACGGCGAGACTCACGAAATCTGGGTCGAACTCGACGGGGGCAGCTTGCCCAGCGATGACGGGAACACTTGTGCTCATCACACTGAACAGTCTGGCAAACACACCAGCAAAGCCTGGGAGAAGAGCACCATAAGTGCCAATAGCTGTGAGAGCCAAACTGGCCTTTTTGTCGGCAAGCGCTGGTGGCGGCGCGAATTTGTCGACTGGAACGAACTTGTTTGCGATATCAGGCAGGCGGTTGGTAATAGAGGCGCGAATCTGGTTGATCCTAGCGTCGACAGAACGGAAGAAGTTGTTGAAGTTGGCCATTCCGATGAGAACGCCCACGGGCTGTGGAGTAGCATCACAGGCATCGGAAAGTGCACCTGTAATTTCGCACTGCTGGTCGAAGCCACAGGCATAGTTGCCGATGCCTCCTGCGAGCTGCTTCATGGCATCTTGAATACCTGGAGAAGCGAGTAGAAGTATTAGCGAATGACCCAGATGCATCGCGCTTGTCTGTGTCTCGGGAAACCCTTTGTCTCGGGAAACCCTTCCACTCTTCGTTTTGACTTACCGACGCCCTTGAGGAGGAACTCCTGGGATTGCTCCTTCAAGAAGCCGCCAAGATCGCCATCGACCCATCCTTGCTGCGTGAGGCCGACGTTGGCCTTGCAGAAATCGACATTGGCGGTGGGCTCGGCAGGAGCTATCGAAGACGATACTTGCACAATGATGGTCGTTGAGGAGTTCTCTAGTAGCGTCTTCGGCCGCTTTGGTAGTCCAGTAGTAGATGTCGTGACCACGACGACGGGAGGTGGCACGAGGCTGGCCGCCCCCGATGGTTGGACGACACCACTTGCTCCGACGAGGAAGGTGGTGCTGGGCTCTCCATTTACGACTGGTACGGCTGAGGCTGAGCCGGCGGGAACACTCGCAGCAGCCTCCGCGGCCGGGACGCTGGCGGCAGCAGCGCTTGCGCTGCCGGAGGGAACAATCGGAGCTGCTTCAACGGCCGGAGCGCTAACACTGGCAGAGGCGGCGGCCACTGCTGCCACGGCTGGGACACTGACAACAGCGGCGCTCGCAGCTGGGGCGCTCTGCGGGATGGCGAATGAGGCGACCGAGGCGACGAGCGCCAGGAAGGGTAGTTGCTTTGCGAGAGACATGCTTGTTGAAAGTCCGGTAGAGATCGATGGTGTAACAAATTGTGAAGAGACGGATAAGAAACAGTGGAATAAAAAGGAGACAAGGAAAAAAGCTAGGAAATGTTCGTGTAATTGGTTTTCTGGTTGTGTTGATGAGATGATCGAAGGAAATGTTACCGGCCATCCTCCTTACATATATATGCTATCGAGGCTCGAAGGATGGTGTCGCTTGCGTATAGATGTGTTCTTCCGCCGGAGAGTGTGTAAGTCCAGAAATACGACTAGTGAAACATGCCAAGTACTGTTGGTAATGCACACAGGCTAGTAGTAGTAGTAGTAGAAGAAGGCGAAGTTGGTATGCAGCAGAAGAGAAGCACGGACCTGGAAGCAGAAAGAGTGCATTATCCTATATCCGTACACACAACGGCTTCGAACCCTGTCGCCAGAGTATCTTGTGAAGAAGTTGCTGCCGCAAGCTGTAAGGTAGCCAAATCCGGGAGAGACCTGTAGCAGATGCGAGCGGTCGCAGGGCAGAGGGGAAGTCCGTGAGAGCGTCTTGCCTCGAGCGATAAACGTCAAGGCTGCGGGAGCCATTAGGCGCGTAAGGTCCTCCAGCGCAACAATAATGGGTGAAAGTAGCGAGCTGCTTTGGCGCGTAGCGCTTGCTTGCTACCATCTCCACCCTCGGGATGGTGCCCTAGTCCTTCTCCATACCAGCTCCCAGAACAGATGGCAGTTTCGACGCTTGCAAGTGCGAGCAGTACCTTAGTTCGCGAGTATGCCTGCAGTACGTCGTTGCCGCTGTTAGCATGTCGTTCATGGCAGAGAGGCTTCCAAGGGTGAATACCAGAGACACGAGGTTCGGAGTCGAGCTGTGACTGGTCCAATGTATTTCTCCGATGCCTTCTTGGCTGCGCGCCCGAACCGCCAACGGACGTTTATAGCATACAACAGCATCGTAGTAGTCCTTCTTCGCTATCGCATTGCAATTCGATGGTACTTGCCATTCTATCTCGCTGTGTTGTTGACTTCTTTGGCCGAAGAGGAGCGGGTTTGTCCTCACTCCGGTTCTGCTCTTCTTTCCTTTGCTGACGTGCTGACGTGCTGACAGTCCCGGGAGGATCCGTCGCGGCAAAATTGACTTCACTTCCATCTGCCCCAAGTCGGCATTCACTGGTCTGGGCCTTCACGTGAATCTCGCCGGATATGCGTACGGTGGACAGCGCGACGCCGACTACAGATCCCCCGGGTAGGGGAAGATTCGGTTTCACAGCAAAACGTGGCCTCCGGCTAAATCTCGCGAAGTCACATCAAAGCAAGCCGTAGGCAGTCGAGCGATGACTCAGGCTAGGGCACCTCTGCGCGAGCGGAATACCACGTCCTCTTCACCAACCACGCACCACACGGAGAATGGAACTCGATATGCGGGAGCACCCCAAGGATGGGCTGCCTGTAGATGATGATCGATACAACACTCATCACCATCCCCAAGCGGATATCATGGCCGCGTTAGGTGCTCATGCCGGCGATCTCACTCACGCAGACCCGCCTCGCCATCTCTACGCGTATGCACCTTTCGCTTCTGCGATTACCGAGTCTCAGAAGATACATGCGTCCAAATGCCACACCTTGACATTACCGACCTTTTCCCTGCACGAGCTCGATGTCCAATTCATGCGCTCATACAAAAATCGAAAAGTCGGTGTTGACGAGATCCTCGACGACATGACTTCGGCAACCAAGAGCTGCTGTGGCGTCATCTTCGACAGCACGGTCGTGCCGCAGAGGTACTTTGTTCGACTGCCAGATGCATCACCAAAGGACTCGCCTCACTGGGGGCTAGTCACGACCGTAGAAGAACTTCTTGCGCTTCTCTGCACCTCAATGCGCCCCAGAAATCAAATCAGCGATCAGCTTGCGCTCGGCCAAGGTCTGACCGTCTTTCTACGACCTTGGGATGATGGAATTGTGGAGGGCGTGGAGTTTCGAGTCTTCGTGCCTCCTCCGCTGACGAACGATCGTGGCTTCAAGGTGGCAGCGATAAGTCAGTATGTCTGGCACAAGCCTTTGTCAGTACAAGATTCCGAAAGGGTCAAGGAGATTGCGGAGATTGCCGCCAAGGACGCTCCAACACTCCTTGATGTTATTGTGACAGCGGCAGTAGCCGGAGATACGATCCATGGCTTCACGGCTTCACGGCTTCACTATGGACATCGTGATCAGGGAGGGCTCGAAGGAAGCGCAGCTGGTCGAGATCAATCCCTTCGGCGCTATGAGCCCTTGCGGAAGCTGTCTGTTTCACTGGATTTCCGACGCGAATAGGCTTTACGGCGTGCGCATCAGTGCGGATGCCAAAGGGCTAGCACAAGTTGCAGACGGTGCATGACACACAGTCTAAGAGGTAGGATGTTCTACAAAGGTAGGCGACCCCTTGTGATACTGCTTACGCTTTACTCAACTCTGCGCAACGGGTTTGTCTTGGTCATACGTGCTTAGCATCATATCGTGTCGTAATCTCCTTCCCTTTCCATTCTACGAACTTCAGCCATCTCCTGCACAAGATCGCCGTCAAGCTCAGGTATCTCAATCCGTACGACGAGGGGGTGACACCAGCTTGACGACAGATCGAAGTACTACAATAACAAAAATTCAGCTCACCATCGACCTTGTAGACTGCTTGCACTCTGATCGGGACTCACCTTGTTATCGCCCTGAGGCATCTTGTCCTTGATCAAACGCAGCTACTTTCTGAGCTCGACTTTGAACCCCTTCCTGATGTACCGTGCCAGCTCTGGGCCAATACCCTCCGGCGTCTTCCACCCGTATGCGTCACCAGGGAAGTGGTCGTGCGGCGCATACAAGCGTGAATTGGCCGTGCAGCTCGACACTTTGAGCACTTTGAAGAAGATGTCGCAGAGCTTGCAGCAAGGCTCTAATATGGCAGATTCTTGCTTGTTGAGTGCGCGTTCTCCTCCGGCAGCCTCCAACAACCGGCCGATCATCCCGGCGCTTGGATGAAGAGTGGCGCTTTCAGCCGCGGTCGTTGCGAAAGCACCACACAGGAAAAGCAAGATCGGCTTCAGTGGCTGCAGGTCGGGGGTTTTGTTGAGGAAGACATCCAGCTTCCTTTCGGCTTCATGCTCCGATTTACTCTCGTTCTTGGGAGCCTTGCCCTTGGCTGCGGTCTCCTCGATTCCTGGGTTCCTGGTGGCAGATTCTGCAGTTTTGGGATCCTCGTTTGATGGGGCTCCGGTTCCTAGATCTTCAATTGCCAAGTCTCCGATTGCTAGGTCCGCGTTTCTTTCGTCATCCATGGCTGCCTCTTGACTGCTGCATGCTCGGCACCGCGCTCAGGCGCAGACATCGTTTCATCTGCTGCTTGTGGAGGTCGCAGATCAGGTGCGTACTATGATTTTTCTCGAGGAGGCTCAGACATCTGCTTACCTTCTAAGTTTGCTGGCCAATGACTCAAACGTGCGTCATCCGGATTGGTGCATGTGATCTCGCACTAGTGCGGCATCATTCATCCTCTCTTGCGGCTACATCTTGTTCTGCGAACAGCAATGAGGACAAACAGTCCGGGTCACTGCTCGCGTCTCCACCTTGCTGGTATCCAATAGCCATTTGCGGAGTATTCGTTCGACGAATTCGGATCTCCATACCCTAACTTCTACCATACCTGCGTTCTACTTTTCGAAAGCCACTTTTGGCATACCAGTCTGCGAGAAAGGTTGCAAGCTCAAATCTGAAATGAGCTACTTTCACATCTCTGTGGTACGCGGATGAATCGACCGATCGATCGGAGAACGGTTTACTCCGTATGGCTCAGCACCGTTTACGAACGACTGCTCGCTGGTCAAGCCGTCACCATGGTCCACGAAAACGTGGACCATGTACTGGCTTACAGGATAAGGCTAATGCTCTGCCGCATAGAGTGTCAGAATCGCAGATCCCATGCTTTATCTAAAGATGGTATCCCTATTGTTGTAACATTATCTCTCCGCGGCGACGCCAAGCGTCCTAGTCCGCCGAGCTGTTGGGTTGTTCGGTTATCTCGTAGCAATCGGGCCGACAACGGGCGTCCGGGGATGTGGGGATAGGCCTCCGCTAGTTCCAAACCCACTTTAGCCTTTCATCCCTTGTTCGCACCTCATCGTGTTCATCTTCTCGCCATCACGATAGACTGCGCAGGTAGCTGCTCCAAATGGCAGAGTACAAAACCGACTGGTAACAACCGGTACTGTAGGAATTAAGGATATCGATTACTGGTCGACCTCCTCCCTTAACATACCCTGTTGACTGAGCTAACGAGTATCCAACCAACCCAACCCCAGAATTGACATTGAGTTTATGCGTACTACATGGGCTTGCAGCGGCGGGGAACACAGTGGCGCTGGTCGAGCCGCCCTGCGCACGCGATAAGTTCAACGTTCCTTCAAGCTATCTTCCCCTTCCGTTTCCTGAACATTCAGCCTTCGTTCGCTGCGATTCATCACATAAGGGAGGCACCCATGGAGAAGTCACTCAACACATCGAGCGAAGCGACTGAGATTGCTCTCCATGGCGAAGCTATCGTGACGGACAAAGTCGGCACTGACGCCGACCGCCACGACATGTTCCGTATGGGAAAAGTGCAGCAGATGCAGCGCATCTTCAACCTCTTTCCCATGGTTTCCTTCAGCATCATCCTCATGGCTTCCTGGGAGATTGCTCTCGGTGCCTCGGTCATCTCGATATTCAACGGTGGAGTCGCAGGCACACTTTACATGTACATCGTCTGCTGGGGAGGCTTCCTCGCCGTGTACAGCAGCATGGCGGAGATGGGGAGTATGGCGCCGACTTCAGGAGGCCAGGTCAGTACTGATGGGTAGAGGGAGACCCGTTAACAGATGTCTTGAGATTGGCCGGGTTCAAGACATTGCTAACTTATTGACCTTTCTGTCCTGTAGTATCATTGGGTATGGCCTTCTTAAAAAGGCTCGGCTGCCGGCGACACTGATGATGAGCAGGTGTCCGAATTCGCACCACCTCGGTATCAGAAAATCCTCAGTTACTTTGTTGGTTGGTAAGTCCGAACAATCGCATGCGAGGTCGCGCGCCTCCTTGGATACTCTCCTGCTGTCGCCTTCCTAAGCCAACGGCGTACGCAATGGCCAAAGCTGATCATACTCGGCTTTTGCAGGCTCAGTACCTTGGGATGGCAGATCGCAGTAATCTCGACCGCTTTCCAAGCCGGTGTGCAGATACAGGGTCTCCTCGTCCTCAACTATCCCGACTACATCTTCGAGCGATGGCATGGTACTCTGCTTGTCATTGCTGTAGTCTCCTTCGGATGCCTGTTCAACATCTTCCTGGCCAAACAGTTGCCTTTCATGGAAGTCCTGTTCCTGATATTCCATATATGCGGCTTCTTCTGCATACTGGTACCGCTCCTTGTGCTCGGCAAGAAGTCCTCATCGAAGGAGGTCTGGACTGTCTTCTTCGATGGCGGTTGGAACAATCAAGGTTTCTCCACCTTGGTCGGGATTCTTGCCGGGGTGAGGGCAAATAGAAGCAGAACCGCCTCTCCCAAAGCACCAGCGAAGTGTCTGACAATGTCTAGGTGATCCCACTCCTCGGAGCAGACGCCGCAGGTCAGTTACAGTGTATCAAAGAAGTGTTGAAATACGGCTGATATGTACAAGCCCATATGGCGGAGGAACTACAAGATGCGGCATACACGCTGCCACGTGCAATGATGTACTCAACGATCGCTAATGGAGGCATGGGTCTTGTCATGATGATTGCGTACTGCTACGTAATAGGTGATTTCTTGACTGGTACGTGTAGGGTAAGATGCGACCATCTTGTCCAATTCGCTGACGTGTCTAGTTTACTCCACTCCCACTGGCTTCGGATATATCAAAGTGTTTTACAACGTCACCGGAAGTCACGCAGGCGCCAGTGCGATGTGCTCGGCGGTGATCATCGTCATCGTATTTTGCTCCACGACCATGCTTGCAACTACCTCACGGCAGCTATTTGCTTTCGCTCGCGACCGCGGTGTTCCATTCTCGAGCTGGTTTGCACACGTTTGTTCGCCGTGTTGATCCCAGAGAGCTACGCTGACTGAGGTACAGGTCAACCCTCGCTTCCAACTACCGATAAACTCGATCATCTTCTCGTTCTTCTTCTCGGCCTTGCTCTCGTTGATCAACATAGGCAGCACCGTTGCTTTCAACATTATCAACAGCGTCGGCACGGTTGCACTCATGATCTCGTACATGATCTGCATCTCATGCCTACTCTGGCGCAAGCTGACACACCAACCGCTTCTACCCTCGAAATATCCTCCGGGTCGAGGAATGATCGGGATCGCCATCAACGTCTTCGCGCTCTGTTTCTTGCCTGTTGTGTTCATCTTCAGCTTCTTCCCGCCATATCCGGAACCAGCATTAACACTGCCGTGGATGAACTTTGCCTGCGTGATCTTCGGAGCCGTGGTAATCTTCAGCGCGGTGTGGTATGTGGTCAAGGCTAGGTTTGTCTATGATGGCCCAGTGGCATATGTCAAGAAGCTGGAGTGAGTCCAAGGGCTGAGCTTGACGCGGGCTGGCGATGCCTTGCATTGGTCGCGGGACGTGTCTACAGATCGCCAGGCACTGCCACGGCTGTTGACCTTTCTCGAATTGGAGCAATGTTCGACGACTGCTCTACTTCTGCTCTTCAGTCCATTCGCTGGCAGACAACGCCCTAAGCTGTGGTTGCAGGCCAATTCCAGTAAGCCCATCGCAAGCAACTACACTTCCAGTCGTCAAGCATGCACCCTACTCTTTGTAAAGTGGAACAAGATGAATTTGATCACTGCTGGGGACTGGAGGAACAACAGGGTTTCCGCTAGAGGCGCAACTCCTGCTGGAAACAGTCTCGCTATCGTCTGACCGACGAAACCGATAGCGAATACTTCCCATTCTTGCCACACTTTTGGTTCGACCTCAAATGCTGCCGCCATGTTTACACAACAGTCTTCCCTGGCTAACGTGACGTATTGTTAGGGCTTCTTTCTGGTCAAAGTGTCAAGCTCCAGCTAATGTCTTGGGGCTGAGTATGGCTCTCGTGGATCATAAGGAGACTGAGTAAGCTGCAGTTTCGTTTCTCCAAAGCTTGCTTTCACTATCACTGCTTCGCCGATATTTTCCAAACACACAAAGCATTCATATATCAACGCCGAGACACCTAGGCAATAGCAGCAGCCATGGCATCGGACACTTGGACCCTCGCCCTTGTCACAGTCATCTACTACATTCCTTGCACTTTCGGAATACTCTACTGCCTTTGGAGACATCGCCAGGTGGAGATACTGGGTTGGCTCTTTCTCTTTGGCTTCATTTCTCTCCAGGTAATCGGCTCCAGCATGACACTATCGGTTGGTCAGAACGGCACACCATCATCCACCGCGATCATCATAACCAGTGTCGGGCTGTCGTCACCCATGCTCGGCACCGCAGGAATTGTGCACGAATTGGCGAAACTCGGCTGGTTGGTGACTAGGAATCGCTCGAAGAAGGTCGCCTGGGTCTTGGTATTGGTCTACCACATGGGCGTTGCGGGCGCCATAGCAATTTATGCGGTCGGAACTTCGAACTCCTGCGACCCAGCAACCGCGGAAAAGGGAAAGAGCCTGGCAAAGGCTGGAGTGATCTTGCTACTGACACTATGAACTGCACTTCTGGCTATCTTTGCTGTGGTTTCCGTCAAGATGGGTGCAAAGGCATCCAGAGCCTTGTTCTGGGCCGTCGTCATCTCGAGATTCTCGATCCTCCTGATTTCAATTCGGATTCTCTACCAGTGCGTGGCAACTTTCAGCAGCAACCCAGTCTTCAACCCAGTCACAGGCAGTATAGCGCTCAGAGCGGTGTTCCAATTTCTTACTGGAGCGCTGGCACTGCTCGTTCTGATCATTGGCGGTGTCATGTCCGGCAGCGTGGCTTCTTCTCAAAAGTCGGAATATCAGAGCGCCAGTAATAACATGCCTCTCCATGGCATCCCCATCACTGCAAGAGGCGAGACTGATGGATGGCAGACAACTCGAGGCGGAATGACGAGCGGTAGCAGAGTGTGACTTGTTGTTCAGATTCTCGACCAGCCGAGTGATTGAAGTGGGTGTCTGGAGGCTTCACACTCATAGTGTCTACGGTAGCCACGTAGCGATAGTAGGATATAGCCATGGGCAAGCATGACAGAGCAGGCCCTTCAACATGTAATACGGCACTCCCCACTCCACTTTCGTCCCTTTGCTGGTCGGAACCACGCTCACGTTCTTCAGATCCCAGCGATCATCATCTGCTTCGGCCACGTCAACCATCCCGCCCGCTAGATCGATGAAGCTGAGGAACGTCTCCTGTCTCTCGGTATTCAGCTCGTGGCCGTGGGCTACGTCCTGCACCAACCCGCCAGGCTTGATGTACACTTGCTTGATATCGTCTCTCTTGCGGAGAAACTGCTCAGCCAGCTTTAGGTCGGAGTAGATGTACGACCCGGCAGTGTCGAGAAGCCAGTAGAACACAGCAGGCAGATCGCTCATCAGATAGGCTTCAGTGGCAGCTGAGCTGAGGATGATGAGCTGTGCGAGCCGTGCTTGCGAATCACGTTTGCGGAGCTCATCTATAGCTTTGACAACACTCTTCGCTTGCTGTCTCGCCACATCGCACTTCGGATCGTTCGAGGTTGCGCCAGCACACATGAAGACCGATCTTGTGTCAGATATGCAGTCGGCCAAGACCTCAGTGTCGTCCAGGTTTCCTTGGAAGGCACGAACGTTGGGTGATTTCTCCCACTCGGGATGGAGAGTGAAAAGCTTCTTGGTGGATCTGGCGTAGGCGTGAACATTCCTTTCTGGAGACTGTAAGAGGACGTCGATGACACTGCCGCCAACCGTGCCCGTCGAACCGATGACTGCGTAGCTTGCCATTGTTCTGTTCTGAGTTGTTTGGTGAGAGCAGTTTTGCTACTTCGTTCGCCGGATAGCTGATAAGTGGAGGTTTTGATGTGAATTCGAGCACAGCGTTTCGGTTTTGTGCATGCACTTTACCACCTGGTCAATCAAGGAATGCCGTTGAGATTGTGAACGCCAAGCCTCATGTATGACGATATAGTTGGGACTTCAAAACACCCGAATGTCCCGTTTGCAACTCCTTGCCGGATTCGTCGAGCTCAATTGCACAGATTGCACCATTGAGCATCACACGTGCGTTCAGCGATCTGGGCTCGGGGCTGCATGACATCCGAGCAGCAAAGAGGTGAGGCTCTTGTCAAAACAAGTGGCACAGTCGTGAGAACGACTTTGGTGAAACAAACTCAACACCACAACATTGCAACTTCCCAGGGGAACTCAATCCAATGAATACACTACAAGTCTTTGTGCCTTTGCTACAAGGCAGTATAATCCTGGCTCTCACATTCACTGCAGGTCAGTATCGATCTACGGCGGGAACACTACATGTATGTTTATATGCTGATCCCAACCAGGTCTTGCGTCATGTCTCTCACTCTGGGCCATACCAATCATCCTTCGCCCGGATACGACCTCGCGGAGCATGATCGCACAGTTCGACGAAACTGTCTCGCGGGGCTTTGCGTTTCTCCAACCTCTCAGTCGCTTCATGATGGCCTCGCTTGTCTTCCTTGCTGCCGTCACAGCGCAACTACCCAACGAGGAAGAAGCCTCGAGGTGGAAGTACTACCTCGCTGGTAGCGTAGTGCTGATATAAGCTGCATGGTACGAGATTGTCTTCATCTTTCCGATCAACGACAAGATTAAGGCTCAAGGCGAGGGGCTCAAAGAGGTCGGCAAGGAAGACTTGCCGAAGGGTGAGCATGAAAAACTGGAGAACCTGTTGAGGAAATGGCAGACCTTGTATGTTCTCCTAATGTTCACCACCTCGAACTCTTGAGATGTTTGCTGACCTGTTCTCTGCATCGGAATAGGCAGTGGGGAAGAGTCGTCATTCCATTTATGAGCGCAGTGATTGTACTGACAGCTCGCTTCTGATCACGCGCTGGTGTTGCGCTATGCCTGAAACTTCGTTATAAGGGCAAAGAACCCTCTTCTTTCCAAGGCGCGAGGCCTCAAATCAGCATGGATACAGCTACTCGACCTGTTCATAACAGATCGTGACCGGATATGGCGTCGAGATCCCATCGTCTCTTCAGACCCTGGAGATGCTCAAATCTTTCCTGATATCGATACTGGTATTGCACGGGGCGACTCAGGCCGACGAACACTAGTGGTGAAATCGACATAATCTCTTTGGTCTTGGTCCTTCCTCGTGACAGCGATGGTCTTCTCAAGATACTGCTGCACCAGCACCTGGTTCTTCGCCTCAGTGCACCAAGTCATGTTGTTCGCCCAGAGCCGGATATGGTGCAAACCATTGGCAGAAGCAGACTCGGCGGCTATCGGAGGCTGCGACTCCCACTGGATGCCGAAGTAGGCTCATTCCACCGGACTTGCACACGAAATGAATCTGATTGGTAGTGCCCTATCTCACCTACAGCGAGTCTAGCCTTGGTATAGAAGCCAATTCGGCCACGCGTACAATGTGTCTACAGTCCTATTCGGACTCTAGCAGAATGATGGCACCAGGTGCGTGGTGGTTGACATTACTCTACCTTGATATGCGTTACTTCAACTCGGGGGATTGCACAGTAATGACCCGAGCGTGTGGCGAAAAGTTGGGTCGTTTCGCTCGGTCTCGAGATACAGGAAGGCCGGCATGTCTTTGTGACATAGTAAGAGGTCAAGAACCTCGAGCCCGCCCCAAACGTGCATTCCCATTGCACGCGCTTGGGGCCATACATCCTTTGGGAGCGAGTCAGTCGAGTGGTCACGTTCTTTTGCTCTCTCGCGTGGAAGAGCTCGGGAGAAAGAGTATCGATTAAGGTCTCGGAGGTAGAGAGAAGAAGATGAAGGTCTCGGTGTAACCTATCTTTCGTCGTCTTTGCGTAGCCCGCGCGTTCTTGGGATCGGGGCAAGTGGCTTCCGAAGATCACCACCACCACCTCTTCCTTTCAATCGCAATGACAAAATGCACATCACTTGTACGCACACCGTTCAAGGATGAGGTCGGCTACACATGTAAAGTGGACCGATACTACAACACAGCGCCGAGGAGGCGTCGTGAATTATTCAACGCAGTGCTGCCCCTTCTGCTGATGTGAATCCGTTCCGAACCACTGGAAGCGCCAGAACGTGCTGGACAGCATGGTTCCTCGGGATTACACCTCGAATATATGCTGAGATGATCAGTTTGCGAGCTATCAGCGTATAACTCCGGGACGCATAGATAAGTTGAAACCGTTCGGTTGTCTTCCTCCGACCCCGCTTCGTCAACAATCGAGTCTCCTATTTCATACTTGTCCCATCAGATCCCGGCATTTTTATGGGCTTACGACAGCGTGATAGCGTAGACAGATATATGACCATGTCTCGGATCCAGGAGATCTTACAGCCAGCATTCGAGACCATCAAACACCGCCTCGACAACGATCCAGAGTTCAGGGCATCCGCATTGGGAGTCAGCTGTGCTTTCAGCATCTCATCTTCGGAAAATGCTGACGCTGTAGTAGTGGTGTCCGTCAATGACGGGCAGGTCACCTTGGGAGTTGGTCCCACAAGCTCAGGCAGTTTTGGACTTCAAGCACGAAACCAGGACTGGGATCAATTCTTTGCTGAGAAGCTAGTACGTCCTTATCAGAGTTACTGGGGTATCTTGTACGTTGTGTACCACTGGGGTCGCTGCCACTTTCACCACACAGCTAACGTTTGATTTCTCGGAATGTAGGAGAGTTCTTGGCCACAACGAAGGCATAGCAGTCATTGGAGACAAGCAGTCGTTTGGCCGTCATGCAAGGATATGGAGGATCCTTCTGGACCGTTCCCGAGGATGCTTGAGCGAAGACGACCGCGTGACTGCTGGGCAAGAGTTACCGGCTGATGAAGCAACTCAAGACGATGCTGTGACTGGCAAGTACACCTGGATCGATCATTCAGAGTATGGGAAGGTCAAAATCTTCTACGAGTTCGCCGGATCTGGGGAGCAAACGGTGCTGTTCCTCCACACAGCAGGCTCAGACTCAAGACAGTACCACTCACTTATGAACCATGAAAAACTGCAGGAGCGATGTCAGATGTACGCCTTTGACTTGCCAGCTCACGGTAGGTCCACCCTCGGAACGAAGCAGATGCCGCAGGGCTACGCTCTCACGGAGGACTCCTATCTCGAATCAATCTCGAAAGTCGTGAAGAAGCTGGGGCTTCGCAAGACAGTGGTCTGTGGCGCCTCTATGGCTGGCCATGTTTGTCTGGCAGCTGCTATCAGAGCCCGAGAACTTAATATCCACGGAGCGATACCTTGCGAGGGGTGTGAGCACCTTGCTTTCAGCCAGCCGATATACGAGATCGGAGGTTCCGACGTCTCGCTGCTTGACCCAGAACGAGTATGCGGAATGTGTGCTCCGACTTCTCCAGAATACTACAAGCGTCAGATATGGTGGCAGTACAGCTCGCAGGGCTATGGCATCTTCTCTGGCGACCTCAAATTCTACTTCCGTGGTTGGGACGGCCGCGGACGCGTGGAGACTATTGACACCAAGGTCTGTCCAGTCTATATGCTCACTGGAGAATATGACTACAGCTGCACCGTGGAGGCGAGCAAAACTACTGCAGGCAAGATACCTGGAGCTGTTTTCGAGGCAATGGAAGGCCTGGGCCATTTCCCTTTGACCGAAGTGCGTTGTCTTCCAGTCTTGACGGCGCGGTGTGCTAACACATAACCTAGAACCCGAAAGCTGTGCTACCGTACCTCTTTCGAGCGCTCGACCATATTCAGAAGCAACAGCAATCTGGATAATTGTGCCATGTCGTCGGTGGTCTTCACCTATACCCGCGCTGCGGCAGTGTGCCGGGTAAAGCCGCTTCGGGGGGCTAAATGCTCCGATGTTTCAGCGCCCTGTCTTAAGCCTGTCCTTCCAGTACGGAGGACCGGCTTGTCTTGCGAAAGGTGGCTCTGGGGTGTGACTACTTTTCATCCTGTTTTGATACTACTTTTCGCAGCCAAAAACTGCCGCCGCCAAGCTTTAGGCGCTTGAAGGCTAGGTTCTTTGGGACTAGTGCCCGTCTTTGTCTTCCCTAATGTGCTTGTGGCCAGTATCAATACCCATCACGGTCGACGCTATACAGGAGAAGCTATTGAGGTTGGAGATTGCCAAGGTCAAAGAAGATCTCACAAAAGGTGGATAATGAATTAGGAGAATATGGAACAATCGCAGCAGATAGAATCATATCTCGGACTTCATATGATGCTCGCAAGAAAGCAGAAAAGACTTACCGTATCTCGAGTTAATGCACTTACCTCCAGCAAACGACCAAGAAACTATCGTTTTCTGGCCTTCTTCTTGGGGAGAGGAGGAAGCTGAGCAATGTTCGCGCGCCGTGCTGCTTCTGTCTCGCGGTTTCTGCTCTCTCGTCCGCTGTCGGATTCCTCGGTGACATAGTAGTTCATGAAACGGTCAGCATATCCTCGGAAGTCCTTACTGTCGCTGCCAGATGGGCCTACTGGTTGTGACTCATTGGCTTGAGTTCGAGATCTAGCAGGCGAAGCTTCTCTGGATACCATCTCTGTTGAAACGCTGCGTCGAGTCCTCTTCCAGGAACGTGTACCGATCACAGGAGCTCCTTCGTCAGCCGGCGGTGCTGATGATGGAGGGCGCGCGCTGGGTTCTCTGGAAGATTGTGAGGGAGCATTTGGAGCAGTCTCACGTGCGTGGACCACCGGCGATACACTGCGTGTGAGGATATGGGCATTCGCGAAAGCAGGTGTGGATGGAGACACACTCCGCGCAACGTTCTGCTCTATCGACGGGTGTACACCCGGAACACGCAGTTCTGAATCTGAAGTTGGTGACGTACGATGCGCCACCACTATCTCCGACCCATCATCTTGCTCTGGCTCGTCCTCGGAGTCGGATTGCGATTCTAGAGATCGCCCTCGGATCCTGGGCTCTAAAGACAGATCAGATTCCGAGGATGTTGGTAATCTATGGCGAGGTCGGCGTACCTTGCGAAGCAGGGAATCCGGCTCACTGTAGGATACTTCGGGTCCATTGTCACTGTCGTCGAATCTTTGGGCCTGTGCATCGACGTCTTGACCACTCTCCGAATCGTCGTCCGATTCGCGAATATTCTGACTGCTTTCCACAGCATCGTCCGATTGACCCACGCCCTCGGGATCAGTCCGCCTCGCCATGCGTCCGGCATCGGCTTCAACAGTAACTTTGAGGCGACCAGAAGGACCAGATCCATGGACCTTCTGTATGTGACGGTTCAACAAGTCTCTACGCGAGAAGCCGTTGCCTTTGGTGCCTCGTACGCATCCAGCCCGCGAACATAGTAATTCCAGAGAGGGAGCGTGGCTCTTCGTGTGTCTATAGGCGTTTCCTACGTTTTTGTATACAGTTGTGTTCGAGCAGCCCTGCCACGCGCATACATAACCACCTTCGGTTTCACGAGGCGGAGGTAGTCCAAGGGCTGAGAAATGGAGGTCGCGCACTACGACCTCATCCGGGGAAGTGCCGGAATGCTTTTCCCTCACGTGCCTTTGCAAGTTGTCAAATCTCGTGAAAGATCTGTCGCAGCCCGGCTCTGTACAGCTGAAGCCTTTAAGGTTTTCCGCCGTGTTACGCGCAAAGTTCTCTCGCTCACGTAGCTGTACCACAGATCTGGCTGCTGCGTTCGGACCGTCGATATCGCGGTATCCTTGGAGCAGTGCGCCAACCTCTTGACTGCTGTCCTCATCCTCGTCCGATCGATCCCTCTCCAGGCCGCTCTCCACGGTCTCTTCTGTAAGATGGCTATCAGAGTCGTGTACAGCGGAGGAATTGCCATGGTGCTTCTCTGAATGGACTTTTAGACCGTCGCGGGTCTTGTAGGTCTTCTTGCAGAACGGCACTTTACACTTGAACTCCGGACGGCCTGCTGGATCATGCAGTTTTGTATGCCTCGTAAGTTTGGCTTTGTCAGAAAATGTCTTGTTGCATGTCTCGCACTGAATGAGCTCCGGATTCTCCGTGTGATTGTTTCGTACATGGGTCTCCAGATGGACTTTCACGGAGTAAGACTTTGTGCAGTCTGGCGCTTGACAAGCGAAGCGCCTACTAGTGTCTCGCTCATGCATGTTTTGTACGTGTTGGTCTAGGAGCCCTTGGCTGACGAAGCCGTTGCCCGCTAGACCTCGTGAACATCCTTGATACAAGCATAGTACGTGTTTTCTTGGGTCGTGTTTGAGTCTGTGTTTCAGGGCGTATTTCCTTTCCTTAAACACGGTGCTGTTCGAGCACCCTTGCACCGCGCATTCCCACCCGCCCTCAGTCTCACGCGGAAGAGCTGGCTCGGAACCCTGGTCGTCGTTGTCCGCGTCACTCCATATAGATCCGGCGTCGTCCTCAACAGTAATGTTCTGTTCTTCGACATCCTCGGGGTGCCGAGGGTTGCGACTTGCGGCCGGTTGTCTTGCTTTCGACGGGCCAGCGGCCGCTGCTTCACGCAAAGCAGGCTATAGAACAGAAGGGTAAAAGGGTTAGCAAGTGTCTCGGACATTTGGAAGAGCGTATATCTCGGAGAACCCTTTTACCCATTGATGCTTACCTGTCGGTCTTGAGAGGTGCTCTCTCTGGTGCTGTCGTCGAAAGTATTGGCCGAAGCTTTGTTCCTCGAGGTTACACTACCACTTGAGACTAAGGGTCTTGCGTCCGTAGGTTCTGACTGCGAGAGCTCTGAATCCGAGAACTCTGACTCCGGGAGTTCTGAGAGTTCTGACTCAGAGAGTTCTGGATCCATGGGCTCGTCCGCTCCAGATGTATCCGTTGGCGGCTCGTTATAGCGGCAAGGTCTGCTACGCGTGGCTTGTGGTACTGCATTTTTCGAAGATATGTTCAACGCTGTAGCATTTAGAGACCCAGCAGTGGCTGCACTGCGTCCTGCATGCATTACTCTCTTGTGCTTCACTAGACGATGTGCCTCCTTAAACACTTTAGGGCAGCCTGGCATGTCGCAAGGAAAGCGATGGTCAGGGTCATGCTCTCTTCGGACATGTGCCCAGGCGTTGCCCTTGGTCGTTTTAGTTTCTGAACAGCCCTCGACAGCGCATTGCCATCTGCCATCTCCGATGTGGCGAGGTGATGGCAAGCCTTGTATGTCGTGCTCGGCTTGCATATGCCGCTCAATGTCCCTTTTTTGCTTATAGGTTTGAAGGTTTCGGCATCCGGGCACCGAGCATTGGAATCCTACACCCACACGACGTGGTGGAGGCGCTGATGGAGGCGCTGCGACTGTTGTTGCAACATTGTCAGTATCACCGTCCTGAAATGGCGATTCATTCTCGTCTGCATTGCTTGAACCAACTGTTATTGAGCGACGCATGTTCTCTGGAGCGGGCGACGCCGACGTAGATGGGCGAGCTACAGCAGCTTTACTTGATGCTGGTCGCTTATGGAAGGACCGGGTTCGAGTATCCGCCGTGTTGGTGACCGAGTCGCCTTCGATAGTGTTAGCACGGTCGTCGCCTCTGGGTTGCAGACTACGACTTGAAGCCGAAGAGGTCGTGGAGCCCAAAGATGCGGACGCTGGGTCCTTGTTGGATTTTGGCTGCTTTCGGCGAGATGATGCGCCTCCCATGGTTCGAGGTTGTCCCTTGGAAGACATCCTTGACGTCGCAACGTTGGAGTTGGTAAATGATCGCTGCCGGAGTGTGTTCTGGTTGTGGTATCTGATGTTGTTCAAGTAGTTATCAAGTGTATCTGTGGGGGAGAACTACAAGTGTGGAAGTGAGCGAACAAGCCTCCTTAGCAGGCGAAGACTCGTTCATATACGCCGTATCAGATCGATGAGCACGGCTGTGACTCGATGACTGGTCGATGATTGTATCAGAACTCATAAAGTAGCAAACATACATTATCAAGTGCCGGCCAGAGATTGCACATGATACTGTACTCACAATCTTCTCACACGCACCGCCATGGCGAGGTCTGCCAGCTGACGGCAGCAAGTCTGGATCCTTGCCAACAGCTAGCCTTCAGACTGCTCTGTGCTTGCTGTCCTGATGATCGAGCTACACTGCCTCGACACATGCATCCGAATGCAGTGATAACAGTGAGTTGTGCGACCGAACACCTGTACTCCACAACTGCTCAATAGAGGACTAAGGGTTTGTGAAGATGGAGACAGTGAGAACATGAATGGGGCACGAATAGCTGGGATAGGACCACTAATGACCACACAAATGTGAGAGGAGAAAGGCCTGTTGTACAAGCAGATAAGAGAAGTAGATCAAATCAAAACACAACATCCCAGAAGCCTGAAGCCTAAGGCAGTAGCTCAACGAACTGAGAACTCCAACGAACTCGTCTCCAAATTCAAGCAGAAAGGACTGCAACTGGGAGAGTGAAAAGATGGCTACTTACCTCTTGCCTGCTGCTGATGTGGGAAAGCTGCTCGTATCACTCGCTTCCTGAGTAGAGTTAGTGATAGGCGTGTGTACTAGTATATATAGGTATAAATCGCCTTCAAGCTACTGTACTACTAGCTAGTTAATATAGCTCGTTTTGACTATATCCCTACGCTATATAAAAGATAGGTAATTTATTAACTATTTTGCTCGACATAGGAGATAGTAAAAAGAAATAAGTAGCTACGGATTACTTTAATACGTATGACGCTGTAAATAATTGTACTAATCTATCAGTATCGCCGATAGTAACTATATAAATACATCGACGACCGCGAAAATATATGTAGAGATTCTAAGATTCCACATATCACAGGCTCGGCCGTTTGCTAAGACGGCAGATACGGGCGCTAAACCCTAGGAGGCAACTCGCACGACGAAGACCACGGGGTATGGGGAGCCTTGCTGCCTAACATACTGTCCCACAACGCCAAAGCGAAGTAACAGTCACCGCTGTCAACAATATACTCGATGCTGCGGAGTGTCCTCTCTACGTCTTGGTCTCCGGTCTTCCGTTCCACCGCACAAGTCGGATCCAAGCAAGTTGGTGATCAGACGCTGTAGCCGGCGATGACAAGCGTGTTAAGTAATGCTTAGCATGCCGACAAGGTCAAACAAGGAATCTGCGTAAAGACCTTCTGCCATGGTTCGCCGGATGAACAGAAAGGTACAGTGTCGAATTTGTTGTATAAAGATTCTAGTGCTCCCTTCTAGATACATTCGATACGGCCAACATTATTTGCAATACCAACAAAATGCTCACCAAAACTGCCCTGCTATCTCTTCTTGCGGCGTGCATCGCTGCTGCATCTCCGATCGATACTGAGCTTGAGGCACGCCAGAGCTGCCCTCAGATTCATATTTTCGGTACAGAATCAACCTTTCTCCGAGTCGACACCAACTCTGACAATAAGTGTAGGTGCACGTGAGACCACAGCCCCCTATGGCTACGGATCTGCTGGCACTGTCGTCAACCTTATCTTGAATGCATACCCCGGCTCCACAGCTGAGGTCCTGAGCTATCCTGCTTCAGGAAGCAACCCGACATACAGCCAGTCCGTCCAGCAGGTATGTGTGCATGTGTATCTGAACGTTCCCTTGAGATGAAGATCGTGGCTGATATCGAATTGAAGGGCACGCAAAACGTGTGCAATCAAGTCAGCTCCTTCGCTTCCCGCTGCCCGAACACCAAGCTCGTGCTCGTTGGGTACAGCCAGGGTTCTAAGATCTTTGACAACGCTCTCTGCGGTGGAGGGGACCCCAACCAAGGCATCGGCTCCACATGCTCCATTGCGAACTACAGCAACATCGCAGCCGTCATCTGGATGGGTAACCCACGGTTCCGTGCAGGTGCTCCGTATAATGTCGGCAGTTGCGGTGCTGGAGGAGTAAGTCGTATTGTTGCTTGCAGTTCTGTATACAGCGAGAACCGACATATCGTAGTTCGACGCACGCCCCGCCGGCCAGTACTGCGGCAACTTCAACGGCGCGATTAAGTCTTACTGGTAAGTCCGATGGGTTTGATACCCACCCCCGAGACACCACGTGCTCTTCTGGTGAGACTTACTAATTGTACTCATCAATCTTCGCAGCGATTCTTCTGATCCATATTGCTGCAACGGCAACAATGCGCAGACCCACAACGGGTACGGCCAGGAGTACGGTCAAGCAGCTTTGGCCTTTGTGAGGACCAAACTTGGTTGATCGTGATGTCCACGGGCGAGAAAGCGGACGGTGTTGATTTTGGCATGTCGGAAAGCTGATGGCCTCTTGCACTCAATCGGACGTAGATTGTAGCTCTCGAGACACTCGAAAAGTTGCCGTTGCTCCAGCTATCAATTCATCAACCAAGGATCTGCAAGAAGTTGGCGAGCAGTCTTTCTTTCCTCGGGTCGCCATGTCATCATAGAGCGTAAGAAAGCCAAGAACTCCGATTTGCTTTGGCTCGGGCGAGTCACGCGATCCTCCAGAGAATCGAGCGAAAGTGGTGGGTTGCCTCTCCACTGGCCTATTCCGATGGTCAATTTCCACAGTTGTGCCTTGGCTAAACTCAGTTTATACAGGATCGTTTTATTACCTCCATCGTCGAAGACTCGCCATGAGTTGGCACTTCGATGCTGCAAATCCACCGGCGGATGGCCAAGCAGTCCGACCATTTCACCGATATGGACACGGTTGTTGTGGTATCCTACTTCATCATGACCGTCGAACAGATGCTGCCCTTGCAGCATGTCCCACGCCTGGTGTACTGTTAGCACCATGCGAATAATCGGAAATGTATAACTAACCATACATGCGACGTTCCAGATGTCGACCATGTTGTTCCATTGCAATTGCAAAAGGACCTCAGGTGATTTATACACAGCGGGCTGGGTTTCTTCGTACGAGAAAGTCGAGCCCACTCGAGCCTCACCAAAGTCGCAGAGGACTAGCGATCCAAACGCAGGGGCTCGAGGATGCCGGAACTTGCGAGATCCATAGATCGTCCTCTCTGCGCTGACCACCTTACGTGGGACAGGGTCGGCTTGCTCAGCCTCCACAAAGGCAGTGAGAACGCTCATGTCCTCCATCTGTAACATCAGATTGGAAAGCTTAATATGTTGAACACAGTGTAAGTTTCTCTTTCTGCCAGTGCCACAGTGTAGTACATACCACAGTGCGTGATACTCGCTTCTGCATGTAGAAAGTCCAATGCTTCTAGTAGTGACCGAAGCGAATCTTTCACGAGGTGTTCTGGAAATGGTCGAGCCTGACCTCCATACCTCTGCAAGTCGAACATGGTCGTTTGCAAGGGTTCATGGACAAGACAGTAATGTCGCGACCCGTCAGCTTGAGATAGGTAGAAGGAGTCTATCAGCTGCCGTATGCTCGGTCGGCCAGGATGAGAAGACTGTATTTCGGACAATTGCTCATACGTCGCTTGCTCACGATGGGCTAGAGAGGGCGATGCTTTGACATACACCTTGACTACAACAAAACTGCCATTACTGCGACTAGTATCAGTTTAGTGAAGCACCCGAAGGTAAGCCCTTCAACTCACATCAGATCTCCACAGAGCCAGACAGTGGAGTTGGCGCCAAGCCCAGCTTTCCAACGACCGTGTATCGCGAGTTGAGCGTCTCGCCGATTTTGATGGGCCAGAACTGGCCAGGGGCATAGCCTGGGAGAGTCTCCTCCTCAAACGTGTGATCAAGAACGGAGTGTTTCGTTGTTGCCACAAAGCATCTCGAAGGCTTGATGTGACTGTACAAGTGTTGAGCTCGAGAGAGTCGCGAACAGAGTGGTAGCTGTGGGCAAGTTGTACTGTGAGATCGTGACAACGCACGGAAAGTCCACTTAGACATGAGGCACGGGGAAAACTCCCTCCAAGCATGCGCCATTATTGTGAAGGTATCATCTCGCGCCATATGATGGTGGTTGTTGGCCTCCAAGTTCGAAACGTGCATCGTGAACGTTTTTCGCAAAGTAGAGGCAATAAGATCGGCGGCTTGGGATATCTTCGGTGTATGATTGAGTTGCTCGATCCTGCAGATGGTCGTCAGTCTTCGGGAACGTCGAATGTCGATGAAGCAGTGTCGAACAACAGTGAACTTCCTCTGCTTCCCAATCCGGCTAGACGCAGTACGCAGCCCCTTTTCTTCGTCTCATGTCATCTTGACCTCACTTCTTCCAGCTGACGATTCCTCGACATCGCTCGAATGGCAGCGACTCACCTTATTAGGTCGTACGCAACATTGTAAAGCTGCGAAATGCCATGCAATGCGTTACGATTCCGCTCGAGAATTCGGGTGATGGTATTTCGGCTGGCACGATGGCGCACCGCACGATCCCATCACGCGATACCTGGGAAGGTGGTCAACAGGATCTCCATCAATTTACATGCCAATCCGGGATTGTCTCGGAGAGGATGGATCGGCCACCAGCAAATCGTCCGTCGCGCCCACCATCCGGACGAGTGGTAACGTTGTGTTACTCCAACCCCGCCTCGAATGAGCAAAGCTTCTCGGCTCTTATCGAGCTTCGCGCCAACTCTAAACTAGACTGTTATCGAACAAGGCATGTGACGCTTGCACCTGTCGTTCTGAGATAAGCGCGTATTCGGCCGCCAGCAAGCATGGACTCACCTGACAAGTCCAGACGGTAAGGGCATTGTATCTCATACACCTCTCTCTCACCGACTTCACCAGCAGCTATCATGGGGACCGAAGGATATGATGAGAAGTCGCCGATCGAGACAGACCATGCGGAGAGTGCCGACGGACAAGGAAAGCGTCGAGAAGACATCGAATTGCAACATCTGGGTTACAACCCGGAGCTGATTCGTACACGATCGCTTTATACACTGCTCTTCCAGAGCCTCGCGATCATAGCAGTGCCTTTTGGCGAAGGCACGGCTCTTCTCAGTGCTGTGGTCGGCGGTGGTCAGTTGGCATACTTCGTTGGCTGGATCGTCGTCTCTATCCTGGACCAATGTATTGCTATGTCGCTGGCCGAGCTGGCCTCCCGCTACCCAACATCTGCAGGACCATACTATTGGAGCTTCCAGCTGTCAAAGGGACGAGGCCGCGAAGCGTTGTCCTTCTTCACCGGATGGGTGAGTTGCCTGAGACACCTTGTTGATCGAAACCACGCTGATTCACCTGCAGGTGTTTCTTATTGGTGTAAGGCTCCTGTATCTCACTTACCATGGACGTTTCAGCTCACAAAGTGTAGAACTGGACAATAGCGCTGTCGGTCAACTTCGGCACAGCATCGTTACTGGCCGGCACTGTCACGATGGTATGTCCAGAGGCGACCTTCCCACGCCTGGTGTCCTGCTAATGGTCGAAGTACCACCCAACGTGGTTCGCAAACGTGTGGCAGTTGCTGCTCATCTTCTACGCATTCTGCATTGGCATGTTTCTCGTGTGTGCTTTTGGCAACCGGTTTCTACCTTACATCGACACGACGGCAGCAGTATGGAACGCAGTCACCATCATCGTCGTGTTGATTGGCCTAAGCGCAACCGCAGACGTCGGGCGACATTCGGTAGCAGACACGCTAGCACACTACGACACGACCTTCAGTGGATGGGGTGGCTTCACCTTCTTCATTGGCCTATTACCGGCAGCATATACGTATGCTGCGCTCGGACTCATCTCATCCATGGCCGAGGAGTGCCGTGATCCTGCAGTTGACCTACCGAAAGCGTTGAGCTTCTGCATTCCGATCTCGTTCGTTGCCGGACTATTCTTCGTATGTATCCGTTCTCCGGAATATTAGGTGTTCTCCATCCAAGACATCGACTGACTATACCCTTCTGTTCCGGCAGATTCTGCCAATCTGTGCAACAATGCCTCCCTTGGCCGATATCCTGGATGCGCCAGCTGCACAAGGTACATCAGTTCCAGAACCAGTAGAAGCGTACGGAGGGGAGATGCTGACAACATTCGTAGCTCTACCATACATCTTCCACACCGTCATGGGCAGTCCTGGAGGTGGCCTTGCTCTGATGTTCTTCATCCTTGGTGTGGCCATCTTCTGCTCAATCAGCATCACTGTCGCCGCCTCTCGCTGTACTTGGGCGTTCGCGAGAGACGGCGCAATCCCAGGCCACAAATGGTGGAGTAAGGTCAACAAAGATCAGACGCCTGTTAACGCACTTGCGCTGCTTACCATTATTCAAATGCTCCTTGGCCTCATCAACTTCGGTTCAACCGCTGCGTTCACCGCTTTCGCATCTGTTGGGACTATAGCTTTGGCGGTGGCGTATGCAACCCCAGTAGCTGCAAGTATGCTGCAAGGTCGTCGTGCTGTAGCTACGGCGAGATTCGGATGGCCAAAACTCGTTGGCTGGACAGTCAATACCGTCACCGTGCTGTGGGTCGGCTTCCAGGTCGTGCTCTTCAGTATGCCTGCGGCTCTCCCGGTGACTCTGCTAACGATGAACTGGGCCTCTGTGGTGTTTGTTGGATTCATGGCGATCAGTCTGGCGTACTATCTGCTCTTCGCAAGGAAAAGTACGTATCCGAGCATCATCACACAGCTGTTCGTCGATTTGCTGACAGTCTACAGCGTACAGAGGACCACCCGAGTCGGATGGCTTATAAGCCAACAGACCGGTCGCATGTCGCTTTTATCACCATAGGCATCAGAAGCGTGTTTCGTGCAATGAGAGGGAGCCAGCCCGTGCTACAATCAATATTCCCAAAGCCTACCCTGAGTCGACAGATGCGACTTTACTATGAAATGTTGTTCGAGGACCATCGTAAAACTCCCTCCGCCCTGTGCGAGGCTATCGTCCTGCCTGTGTTCGGAGAAGCGGATGGTCGTTGATAATGCCCCGCAAGTGCGACCATCTCTTCCTCTTCTGACCTGACTCGAATGGTAGTGGGGTTTAGGTTTGGTAGACAGTATGCTTGCCAGGAACAGGCAACCGCTAGGAAAGCGTCAGAGCTCTAAGAAGATTGGGTGTTGCAGATCTCTTCTGCTGATCAAGAAGCTTCGCTCGCTTGAGCACGTCACAACAAGGTAGACGCCAGCATGGATATCTATATAACCGATGGCATACCCTGTCGTGCCCTCTTACCCACAACGCCATCCAGAACCAACCGTAATATAAGATGAATACCACCTCCTCACTCACGATCGTGCTCACTGCACTCCTCGCGGTAACTACAGCGCAACAATGGAACATCGTAGGATCTGCAACGAGGCGCACAGTGCCTTGATACCGCGGAGGCATACTTGATATCTCGGAGATGGCTCTCAATCTTCCAGACGACCTCCAATGGAGCTGGCACGGGCGCAGCACTTGTCGAATCCACTCTGGCGCCCAACTTCACCTACTACGACCAGGGATCAACCTTCGGCGACCCGACTCCTGTTTACAGTAACGCTTCTGCCGTCGAGGCATCCGTCAGCGGTGCCGGCTATTCAGGCACGTTGGTGACCGATGTCAAGTACAGCATTGTGACCAATTTCGCTTCATGCGATACTGTGTAAGTGCTCTTTATCCAGCAAGCGGTCACAAGAAAGCTGATTGAAGCAGTGTCGTACGCTGGCAGAGTGATTCGACGAGTGCAAAGTCTAAGGGAGTCCACGTACTAGTCGAATAAGCCAATTCATATTCCTGGTCACAAAGACGAGTGATACGGTGTTGGGAAAGTTAAACAAGCTAACTGTTTGTCCAGAACGCCGATATCATACAGAGGCATCGACTATCTCCAAGTAGATCTATCTTCGCGGTAAGATCCCAACAGGCTCTATGGCTGAAAGTTGCTCAAACCGGTGCTGACATACCTATCGTTCTTCAGGCTGATATACAACGTCACCTCGTCCTCCGATCTTCTGAATTACTACATTCAGCTCAAAGACGATGTGATTGCTTCGATGTCGAATGCAACAGTAAAGTAAAGGAGAGGAGAACGAAGCATAGTATATCCGCAACGATGGAGATATGTTAGACTATTCCTCCTGTATTGAATGAGACATCCCGTTGAAATCAAATCTGGAATTTCGCCAGCCTCAACCACTTCTCCCCGATCGCCTGGCGTGCTCGAACAGCCCAGCGATACTCATGCGTGGCACCTAGTCGACCCTTGAGAATGTCGATGATCATTGAGAGAGCTGTAGCCACTCTAGGTGGCCCAGATTCGATCGAGGATTCAGTGGTGCAGTAAGCAACACTCCCGAGCACTTTGCGTGCATTGTCGAGCCAGTGATCACGTAGAACCTCCATCGTCATGTCCTCGTATGTTGCCAAAGGTCGACGAAGATTGTTCAATTCCTCCCGCTGGGCATGGAATGTTGAGAAGAACAAGTCCTGCATCCCGGCTTGCATGCAACCGTTCAGCAAATCTGCCAGGGATACCCATGCCATTGCAAGTACAGCCCCTATCGACAGTCAGCATGTTGACCTTCTGAGTAGACCCAAACCACGAAATGTCGTACAGTACAAGGTCAGAGTTGTAGCTGCTCCAAGATCCGCGAAGTGCAGCACGGGCTGGAAAACGAGGTCTGGTGACTCCTGTTCAAATGAGTCTGTCTCCCAGCATTGTGGCACCTGAGTGGTCTGCTCGTAGTCTTCGTAGAACACATCTAGCTCGTATAGCACGCAAGACATATCGTAGACGATCTCGAGCATCCGTGCAAGTGTATCTTCAGGTCTCGCGCTCGTCAAGCCAGCCTCGAGATGTCGGGCCTTGCGGAGAATGGCGGGCCCTCGGGTAAGTGTATCGACCAGGACGTCCATCGGTGCTTTGACGTTACTGAGCCACGGGATCGTCATCCACTCCGGGTCGCTCAAGAAGTTAGGACGAGCCTGTTCGACCGCCTCGAGTATCTGGTCGCCATCAGTCAGACTCAGCTACCCGGATGGCTCGTCAGTATTGTGATTACTTACACCAAATGGCCGAATACTGAGAAACAGGATATGGCCAAATCCGTCTACATGCGCTGCTGGACCGCGCAACTGCACGAGACGACAGCAAGCGTCACGATGCCATTGGTAGCCACTGATCGAACGATCAGGGCATTCCAAGGCCTCGAACAAGCCAAGAGCATTACAAGCAGCAAGTGTCGAATCAGCAAGAACAATTTGAGGATCGTATAGTGCGACCTGTGTCTCACGCAGAGCGCGAATGTAGAGCTGGTGGCTTGCACTGATCAGAGTCGCATTGCCGTCTCGGCGGCCACGCCACGCGGCAAAACATGCGAGAGGCGCCGCGTACATGTAGCCAGGTGCATCTAGCTGGAGAGATTTTGCGAGCATGCTCGGTAGTGTGTACGAGCTGCTAGACTGGCCTTCAGATATCGCGGTTGCTACCAAGGCTTGCTGTATGGCGTAGCCCTGCGTGGGAGTTCTGGCTAGTCGTGCCACCTGTAGCTCTGCAGAAGTTTGGCTACGAACATTAAGGCCTGCAGAGTCATGCTTCCCATTGGCGCGATGCTGGGGCTTGATAGCGACATCATTGACATGAACCTGCGAGTCGCTCTTCTTGTACACGGTTTTATGGCTCCCTGCTTCGGCGAGAACGAAGATGCAGCCTAGGTGGTAGATACAGTCCTGCTTCCTCTTGGAGCATTGTGAACATTTTGGTTGCTGCTGGTCACACTGATGCAACAGCAGTCAGTATTGACAAACGTAGAATCACGGCGCCTCGGGAACTACTTACTGCCACACGACGCTTCTTACACGGCTGGCATGCTTTGGAACGACCAGGGACGCCTACCATGGCGAGGTGGATGGTACTGAAGACTCATGATCATTCTCGACGATTGAGACTCTAACAGGATATATGAGAAGCACGAAACCCTGTGATGGTAACTCGGGAGTGGTGGAGGCTATGCCTGCACAAGTCTCAGGGATCACCTGCAGTTTGGAAATCGACCTTTCCCATTCGGGTGGCAATTTTCGAGTCTCCTGACTTCCTTCTGCCCAGGAACTCTCCATCTTACACCTACGGTCACCTAACTTTGTTGACCCTCGAGCCATCTCGAGAGTGCCGTGGCACGGGCATCCAAATAACCAGCATGCTGTTAATCGAAATTGCGGCCGCCGGAACACAGGCATGTCGTCGCCAGTTAGGTAACGTGATGCAGCCCGATTGAGATCGAATGTGCGAAAAGTATACAGTGCCCCGGCTGAGTACTGTATGAAGACTGTGGGCCTGTGGTATATAATCATGCTCGACTAAGGTAGGAAAGACTCATCCGGAATTCATCTACCTCTACGTTGCGATGAACTTTCTACTTTTCCACACCTTGCTGTGGACGATAGCCACAGCGTCTCATTGCAGGTTGACGCCTCAGTCACATAGATGGCCTCGCAAAACCAAATGGCAAGCTCTGAGTAGCAGCCTCGACGGTCGTCTTATCAAATCGACGCCCCCAGCTGCTGTTTGTCACGCTGACCAGCCAACCTTCGACGCCGAGGTCTGCAACGCTACCGACTGGACGAGTGCCACTACCTACGCAGAAGACCCAGTGGGTGCTGTCAATCCGAACTGGGCCAATGACTCTTGTCTATCTCAGCCGATTTATCATTGCAGTGGCGACGGCTTTCCGATCTACGTAGTCAACGCCAGCACTCCCGAGCATGTTGCTGCTGGCATCAACTTCGTCAGGGAGCACAACATTCGACTGAACGTGAAAGGCTCTGGTCACGATTACTTGGGTAGCCTGGGCTTTAAGCGTGTAGGCGCATGTACAGTGGAATGTGGGCTGATGGTACCCTCTAGGTAGGTCTGTGGCACCGGACTCGCTGTCCATATGGACGAAGCACATCCGTGGCATCGAGTTCCACTCCGCGTTTAGACCGGCGCACTGCCCTACGTGTAAACCATATTCGGCGGCGACCCTTGCGGCAGGTGAAGATTGGGGACAGATCTATACTGCTGCTAGCGACCTCAACCTTACCTTTGTTGGTGGGACTGGAGATACGATCGGGCTGGGCGGCTACGTGACTGGAGGTGGACACTCTCCCCTCAACGCAATGCTCGGACTAGCAGCCGACCAAGTGCTTGAGATGCAAGTAGTCCTGGCTTCGGGTGAAATTGTGAAGGCAAATGAGAAGCTGAATCGTGATCTCTTCTGGGCTATGCGAGGGGTGCGTAGTACCGCCACACTGGTACTGTCGATAGAGACTGACTCTGGAGTAGGGAGGTGGAGCCACTTTCGGAGTCATGACCTCCGTCACACTCAAGACATTCCCTGACATGCCTACCGCATCGCTTTCAGTCTCTATAGCAGCGGAGCCAAACTCGGAGGCCTTCTGGACCTTCGCCACGTACATTGTATCACACACTCCGCTGCTACAGGAGAGCAATGTGATGGGCTATATCTATTTTGCGCCAGAGTACCCTTACGTAAGTTTGATGAAAACGTCCCACCGCTGGGACACCATGTGCTTCTCTGGCGAGATCTATACTAATTATACCCTCCCATTCTCGCAGGAAGACCTCATAGTCGGTGGCGTGCTCGGTGAACTGATCCTTCCGAATGGCACCATCGATCAGCTTACAGAAGCCACCACAGAACTGCAAGAGTTCATCTCTTCCATAAAAGGGGTCCGGGCACAGTTTGTGCCAACGCAGTATCCCAGCCTTTATGCACGGTACCTGGTCAACAAGAATATTGCCCCAATTGGGGCGAACTCAGCCATCGGCAACCGCCTCCTTGATGGTAAGGCATTAACTGATACCACAACACTGCGCGCGGCCATGGAGAAGGCTACGCCCGCTGGCACGGTGGCCAACCTGAATTTTATTGCTGGCCCGGGACTGTGGGCTGCGAAACCTGCTGGCGGGAGCGACTCCGTGACGCCTGCTTGGCGTGAAGCCTATGTTCAATATGTTGTGTCTGTAACCTGGCCGTTTCAGAACGATACCGCAAAGCAGGTGCAGACCGATCTTCTCACCGATGTCTACATGGAGGCCTTGCGGGAGCTTGCACCTGATACAGGTTCATACCTTAACGAGGTAAGTCCGCTCAAACAGTGGCTGCCTTGCCCAGGCTAGGCCAACACAACTCCGCATTGGATCGTGCTGATAAATGAGCCAGGGCGATGTGAACGAACCAAACTTCCAGGAAGCCTATTGGGGCTCAAACTACGCTCGCCTGTTGTCGATTAAGAAGCGATTGGATCCTTCAGACGTCTTCTGGTGCGCCGTATGTGTCGGAAGTGAGGGTTGGAGCCAACGATCCGATGGAACCCTTTGTCGGGTGTAAGGCTAAAACGTCTGACAGTGTTGTGATCGTCCGAGATTTTCAGTAATCCCGATGGAGATCTTCTCTTTACCACACGTGGATTTACAATCACGTTGACATCTCCGTGTCCTGTTACATTTCCATGCACAAGGCTTGAATCGGTCCCGATCTGACGTTGTACCGCCGCCCAGACTGCCTGCATGTACATTGATACACTCCGAGAGGGGTGGCTCGGGACGTCAAACCGCACAGGGGCCTTCTGGTGGTGTGACCGCGAGGCTGCGCGATGTTTGCGTCGCAACCTAATCAATGTTTTAGTCGCCCAATTCTCTACCACAAGTACTGGATGTTGAACAGCATTGTGGTGTATTCAACCTCACCCTGGCTGTATTGTAAAGCTACTTGGACTGTTGTATCATGGTATAGGGACACATCATCTTGCAGGCTTCTCCTCTCCCGAGTATACGGGTACGCTCTTCGAGTTCTGGCAATGCATCTATCAACCTTCATCAATGAAAACGAACACACTCAAAACTGTTGTAGCAGTGTGTCGTGGAGCTGAGGTACGTTGTCCGGTTCCGCTATGGATTCGATCACTGACGCAGGCAGTAGATTGTCCTCGCCCTTGTCATCCTGGGTCTGTCCGCATCGTTGCTTGCCAGGTGGATGCATCTTCGAACGCTTTGCGAAGATATTACGCACGATGAGGATTGCAGAAAGGTTACTTCTGGGGTCGGAGCTCTGAAATTCTGCATCTTCGTCGCTGTCTGGGCTTTCTTTGACGTAGGATTGGCCCTCATAGACATCTACCTAACCACAGTACATTGGTACGTGGTCGTTCTCGGCAGCCAGTTTATGGGAGGCTTCGCGCTAGGCGGAGGATGCGTAAGCTCTACTAGCCTTTATGACGTTCCTGTAGCTAACCCAACGACAGACGCTGGCTGCCCTGATCAATGGATGGAACTGTGAAACCGGACCAGATGATTCGCAGCGACTGTGCCGCCAGCTCTATGCCGACATTGCTTTTCTTTTCATGATGGTGATCGTTACGTGGACCGATGTTTTCTGCTTGTGGAATCTGCGGACACGCAGCTTGCAACGACGTGGTTCGAGGATGAGCTGAACGACGGTACATATATATGCAGGCAGATATAACGAGCGCCGCTTCCTCCTGAGCGCAACGCCGCGTTCCCACGTAACAGATCCCCTTCATTCCACTAGGAAAAGCATAACTTCTTCCAGCCCAGCGCACCGCTTTCATCGCTTCGAGAACAACCGCATCGCGCTCGTTGCTTGCCTCATGCCTCCCGTATCCTATACACGAACAGGGCGACCGAGTGCACCCTGCTGTATCCGGTACTTGACGAAGGCCTCCTCTTCCTACCAGTATGGGTTGTACCAGCTAGATTCCGCGGGCACAACATTGAGAAGGAGGTTTCTAACGACGTCGGAGAGAGTCAGCGACTGTCCCACGATTTGTAGTGTATGTTAAATGAGGACTTACAACCCAGTGTCGCCGTACGTCAACCCTTGGCCCCCCCAGTAGTACCCAAGCGCGTCCGGGACACAACAATTACTCAAGATCGTGTTAGCAATGCTCACGATGTCGGAATCATTGACATAGGTATTCTCGAAAATGTACTCGTTACGAAGGTGCCGGACGTCCACTACGAGGTCTGTCTAGATGGAATAAACCGATAGCTGTCGAGCTCGGATTGAATATTTGTGACCACTTGCTGAGCATCGGACTAGAGGATATAGATTCCCCCAGTTTCAGCAGCGCTGCATTGTTTGAATTCGCGTTTCTCTAGGCTGCCTTCGTCGTGGTGTAAGTCGGCCGCTGTTGGTATACTTGAAGCTACCAGGCGAGCGCTGGCCAGCATTGTCGATAGAGCGAAGAAGCGTGCAGGTACCATCTTGGGATGATACAGTATTGTGATCGAAGGAGAGGTCGTGAGGTCTTAGTGCTGCGAGACCTGCTGCCCTTGCTTGACTTATACTTATACGCTGGCAGCTCAACAAGGTGTTCCAGTCGTAAGAAGCAGCAGATACGAGGTTGAGAGGGCGAACAACTGCAGGCTAATGTTACTGTATCAGCACGGTGCGACTGCTACATGACAGACAGTGTCGCGGAGATTAGCAATAGGCACTTCCCAATGGCTTCCTCAGCACTAGGTTCAGACATTGCGACCGCAACAGTCTTTCGTGTTCCTGGTTTGCACTACATAGCCTCACCGAGTACAGGGTAATCAGCAACTGTGCGACTACATCTAATATCGCTTACTGTTTTTGAGATCGATGTCAAGAAGCAAAGTCTGGTCAGCTAGGACTGCGTCGGGCCCGAAGAACGTATTAGTCCGCATAAGTCCAGAAAACATCATTGTCTGATCCCGAGGAGGCTGGATAGCATATTGATGGTCACGACGAAGGGATGGAAAGAATGTTGAGATGGACGGTTGATACAGAGCAGCCGAGTTCGAGCGGTTCGGGAAAGAACTTCTTGCCCTGGAGACGGTGAGCCATTTGAATAGAATCTCAAGGCTGATGCTCAATAGCTCTGGCGGCGGTGCTTGGACTCGGTTGGTGAGAGACTATTGCATGTCGAGTGTCGCCTGACGCCTTCATCGTGACGCAAGAAAGCTTTCTGTGGTCGGTGCCGCTGAAGTTGCCTTCCTCAAAAAGGAAGATCGGGCTCGAGGCGTTGCAGTGGAAACTCCTTGCTGCGGCTTAATGAAGACGGCAGCGTTGGGAACGTGCCAGTGGAAAGAGAGTGAAAACTATGAGCAACGTACCGCCGAGCCGCGCGAATGGTATAGAATGTCAAAACACCTGGCTCAGGCCCGTGTTAGGCGAAGGGAAGAATGGGCGACACTACAGAGGAACTGGTACTTACGAGCTGGATCACATGCAATTAATCTGTACTTCGGAGCTCTACAAGTTGTGTACTCATTTACCACAAACTTGCCTATCTTCTCGCCGCTCTCCACCTCCAGCGTTGCCCTCGGATGTGGAGGGAGGGTTGCCGGAATACCACCTGGTCCAGTGTTACTTCTCTTGAGAGGACGTGTGTCCGGGACCAGTCGAGGCCTGTCTTCTGATGGATCTCCGCGAACACGAGAGCGTTTCGACAGCTTATACCTCCGTGCTGGTTCTTGTTCTACTACACTGCCTGGCATGTACACGGTATGAGCTTACTAGCATGCACACGCCACTTAAGCTGAGTGTACGTTGCACCGTCTCCTTTTCATCCTGCCCTTCAACTATTATCTTGTCATCGTCTCGCAAGCTTCCGGAAGTATTGTAAGATGGGTGTCGTGTTGTATACCGGGTTCAGGCGAGTAGAGCGATGGAATCGCTTTTGTGTTCGAACAACCGCACTGGCAATGTCGATGTCCACATTCCTAAGCAGTACGATATGGCTGTCCTGCTCTCACAACGGGCGATCTCAGCGCTAGTGGTCTTGGCGTGACGACTTTCGGCTGCGAAGCATGTGATCGCAACTGGTCCACCAATGGTCACGAATTACAAACCCTTTTCGCTCGACAGACTGGTCTCCCGTAGCATATCAATGCACAGTCGTATCGTCAGCCATAAGGTTTTTCGTGCCCGCCATCGGCACCGCTGCCGAGCTGCCGTCTGCCTCACCTGCCTATTCTGGCTGTATTTGATGTGGGCCCGACGGGTTTGCTGGAACGTTTTCCGCTGTGTCTTCGCCAAATGTACTCGGAACATTGCTGGACGATTTTGGGAGGTATCTCGTCAGGCGGGTCGTCGTGAGCCTTCTCCCGGCTAAATGCAAGACGGATGACATGAGTCCAGCGGTATCGGCACCTGAAGGACGAGACATGTACAACCAACATGATGATCATTGCACTTCGAACCCAATATCAAGGATTGCTGCGGCGTGATCAGCAAGTTCCATCAATTCTCTACCTGCAAGCTTGATCGCTGGAGATCAATCAGAAGTATGCCTTACCCTGATGGCTACCAATCGGTACTGAGTAAGGAGCAAAAGCAATTCTGGCTCGAGAATGGTAAGATGGTTGCCTTCTGATCTTCAGGCGGAAAGAAAGCTACAAGTTCGCAGGTTTCATCAAGATACCCCAGTGCTTCTCACGGGAGCAGTCTGACGCCTTCACATCGTCGCTATGGGTGCGACTAGATGCGGATCCCAACGAGGTAAGCACCTTGTAATCTTCGAGGCATGCTGTCATGGACAGGAAGCTGGGTATCAGGCCCACCGAGAAGAAGAATCTACCGGGCCACACAGTTGTGTCGTGCAAAGAGTTTGCCCGAAAGCCTATTCTGCGATGTGTGAACTTGTTGGTGGCGAGGAGAAGATCGACGAATGGTGTAAAGACTGGAAGGTAAGTGCTTTACCGAAAGCTTACCTTCGTATATACTAACCAGCAACCAAAAGGATGGCTTTATCCCGAATCTAGGTAAACCTGAGTACAGCCCAGACGAACTACTTGATTATCGTACGCTGGACGATGGCGACTGGTTTACACCCTTCCTTGACAGCCCTGAACAAGCGCTTCTGGTTATCCCGCTGTTTTCCGACATCAAGCCCAAGGGAGGCGGGACTGTCATCTGCACTGATGGCATTAAGCTTGTAGCGCAAGTGCTTGTGAGTGCTGGCAAGACTACGGACACAACTCCCAGTACTAACGTGGATGTAGCATGATCATCCGGATGGAACAACGCCTTTCTTAACACCACGCGGCTCGCCTAATATCCCTAAGAGCAATCCAGACCGGCGCAAGCTCTGGCGTAGCTGGGTCCAGGATCCCAGTCTTACCCGTGATGAAAGCTTTCACGAAGCCACTAGCGAAGTCGGCGATGTCTACCTACTACAGGTATGTATGCACACCCGACACACTGAGAGGATCTGCTAACAGCTATGTCTGTCTTAGTATGTATCCCGGATCTTTGAATGTTTCGAATCCCAAAGTTTTCTTCTAATACCGCCGCAGCCCGTTCATGCTCCACTCAGCTTCACGCAACCCGCGCCGAGACATCCGAATCATTACCAACCCACCAGTATCGCTCAAGGAGCCCTTCAACTACGATGGCAAGAACCCGAGCCTAGTCGAACAGAAGACCTTGAGAGATTTAGGCCATCCCGAAGGACTACCAAACTGGAAGATCACATCCCCTCGAGAGCGAATCATCCCTGATCGTGTGACAGTAAGTTGAGACCGTACGCTGCGTGCTGGATACATATACTGGACCAAGTACAGCAGCAGCAGAAAATGAAGCGTCAAGAGCTTGAGCGGCTCAAGGCAAGGGGCATGAATGTGACTGAGATTGCTGGAGCCCGCCCTCATGATCAGTACTATCCGTCTTGATCCAGTATCGCGATACAGCACTAGGGTTATACTAGTGAATCATCAAGCCAGTGGTGGACCGCAGCGGCGAACACAGTCAAGGCATATACACCAACAAATGCTCTTCCGGCTGCACCGTCCTAGCATATATACTAAGCTACTACACCATTTAGTTCATCAAGCTTCCCACCCTACATCAAAGTCAAGCATGAGGAACTCTGTCCTTCGTGGTCAAAACACCACATCTCCATCCACCAAGCTCTGTCCACAACCATACGATTGAATGAACCGTGGACAGGCGTTAGTTGACTGCAGACCTGTTCACAAGCAAGACAAGACAAGACAGGCCTAGCGTCTCGTCTTGCTTATAGCTAATAGTAAATGACCTTACCTCGTAAGCGAGGTAAGTAAATAGCCTTACCTTATAAGGTAGAGTATGTGAGAGGGTACTGTCTTGTCTTAATAAGTAAGACACGTAATCCGTCTTGTCTTAATTTAGTAGTTTATAGCTAAAGTGAATTTAATCTACGAATATAACCTCCGGAGCTACTACCTACGTAGGTAAGGGGTCTTAAAGTAGTATATACGTACTTATAACGCTACTAAAGTAGGATCTAGTAACGTTAGCTATCCGCGAAGGTGCCTATACGTATAAATATAGCTATACCTATCTAATTTAATTAACTCTAACTTCGACTAAGCCTTTATAACTATTAAGTTGTTAATAGTGTCGTCTAATAGTAACCTTCTACGTAGAGTAACTACTACTCTAGTTATACTAAAGACTCTTTCCGGCTTATCTAATATTACCGGTATAGCGTAGATATCTAGTACTATTATAGCTAATTAAGGCTACGTACGGCGCTTATCGAGCTAGTATTAAATTAGTAACGTATCTAGCTTTATTAGTATATACCTATAGCTCGAGTCCGTACAATAATTAGCTAGCTAAATATCGATATTAGGTCGCTCGTCGTCTATCTCGTCTTTAGAGCTTAGATAATCGATCGGATTAAGGTTAGGTATAATATAAGAGCGCTTTATAGGTAGCTCTACGTTATTTAGAGGCTAATAGTACCTATATCGGTTAGTAAGCTAACTAAATAAGCTCCTTACTATATTAATCTAGTCTTAATAGTTATTCTACCGCTTCTTAAGCTAACGCTACTTATAATAAGGGTATAGTACGATAGTAGCGGTAAAGATTAGTAAATTATTAAGCTTCTTATAGTAATAGTTAAGCTTTTTCTACGCTAGCTTAATATTAATTACGAAGTACTATTCTATAGTAGTTTATTCTTAATCTAGTACGGCTAGATAAGTAGCTACTACGTTAGCTAATTAAGCTATAGATTAACTAGAAGGGGATTCTATATAAGTATCGTTAGTCTAAGGGTTATTAACCTCTAGGTACTCCTTAATCTTCTACTCGAAGTAAGTAAGGAGGTCTTTAAATACCGAATAGACCTACTATATAAAGCTAAATTTACTACTAACGTAGCCCTCTAGCTTTAAAGTAGCCGTCTTTAATAGCTATAATATATCGATATATTAATTAACGACGTTCTAGTCGTTTAATAAGAATACGTCGTCGAGGATAGAGGGACGCTTTAGTAGCTTCGTACGTAAATTCCTCCTAGCTCGAGCGACTATAGTATTATAAGCTAACTATTCTTCCTTTAGTATAGCGTTAATTATAGCTTATAGGTAGATAGTGTTACAAGCGTCCTTTGGAACAGGTAGAGCCAACTAATCCGTAACACGCGGGTACGGGACAGCCCGCTGCAGGTTGCTCTCTGGACCTGCACTGCTCTCTACGCTCTCGAGCAGAGCGAGTAAAGCATAGCAGAGCGTAAGAGAGACAACAGGAACAAGGGATATATATAGAACACTCTTTAATAGTTAGATAGGAGCCTCGTGCTCAACTCAGAATACCTTTTAGTATACACGTTACCCCAACGAAGAGATCTATCGTTAAGATCAACCCCTTGTGACATAGAACATCATTGCCTTTCGGTTAGACCTCACCGGGCCGTAACACTTTGAGCACCAACAATCAAAGAAGGGCATTCATCATCTATGTCGGACGTAGGATCAGTCAAGTCAACAAGGCCACGAGTATCGACCGGGTTATCGGAACAAGTGTCAAACATGTTACTTCGGGACAAAGGACTAAAGGTCTCTACGCCAGAGACCTACGACGGAAGTCAACACAAGCTGGAAGAGTTTCTGTTACAGATCAGGCTGTACTTCGCCTTCAATAGCTACCAGTTTGGACGGGAATCCGACAAGGTCCTTTACGCATCCTCGTATTTGCGAGCGCGAGCGGCACGAGGGTTCAGACCCTACCTGAAGGACTGGTTGGACCACGAAAAGGAACCCGATGAACTGAATCCGGAAACGAAGAAGATATTTGCTAAGTACGACCGCTTCGAGACAAAGCTTACCGATCTCTATAGAGTATCCAACGAGGAACACCACGCCGATCGCCAAATTCGACAACTACGCCAAACCACATCGGTAGCAGTATACGCCTCTGAGTTCTAGGGGTTTACAGCGGAACTTGAGTGGAATCAACCCGCCCTGAAGTCCCAGTTTTATCTTGGACTAAAGGACGCGGTAAAAGCTCAGCTCTTCCGCGAAGAGGAGGTCAAGGACCTCTCAGGAATGATCAAGGCGGCTAAGCGGATCGACGAGCGACTCTAGGATCTGAAAGCGGAGAGATACGTGTATTAGGGAGCCACTAGAGAGCGCTCAAAGGCCACGAGCAGAAGCTTTAGCGGAGGCGGAGACCCCATAGAACTAGACGCCACGTAGGGCCAGAGAAGGTCGGATGGCGGGAACCCTCGGAAGAAGGTTCGGTGCTACAAATGCCAGAAGCTTAGGCATATAGCACGTGACTGTACGTAGAACAGAGTCAGTCTACGAAACATTAGGACGGAACACGAGTTCAACAGCATAGAGAAAGAAACGTACCAGGAGTGTGCGCGATATCTCTAGGAGCCAAGTTGCTAGGAGGCCGGTCCTCCTACATCATTCGCTAGGTTCGCGATTACCTGATCTAGCGTTTTAGGCGACAAGGGATCACCAGGAAACAGAGACTAGGACGGATCGAATCGGATCACCCCGGGATCCTCTGGAAAGAAATCGGACGGGTCGAGACCTTAGGATCGACCGTCCATCTACGAAAACGGAGAAAGCGCAAGTTCAGGAACAACGGAAGAGGACGCCTCTGGGAGTGACGACAGAGATTCCTCTAGAACCTCTATCTCCCGAGCGTTGCTCTCGCTGACGGACACGGCGTCTTCGGCTCGCTTGTCCAGGAGTTCCAGTTGTTTTTCCAGCCGCTCTTCCTTCGACCGAGCGGTGGAAGTCGCCTCGCGCGCCGATCTTTCAACCTCCAGCGCAGCCGCTGATGCTGCACGCGCGTCTCTTATCTGAGAGAGGAGTTTCGACCTCTCCTTGTGGAGGCGGCTCCATTCACTCTCAGTAATTTTGATGTTGCAACCTCTGAGGTTACGGATGTTGCATTCACTACACCGACCGGATCGCACGTGTACTCGACACACACGCCCGGCCTTGTTGCAGTGAGAACATGCTTTCGGCATGATCTTTCCGTGTTGACGTATGAATTCGCCTAGGAGTTTACGTTCGACGGTGGAGGACCTCTTCTTTACGTCGACAGGTTTTGGTTGTTGGAAAAGAGACATGACGAGAACAAGAACATCCTTACCTTACGCAAGAAGTGGGGAGGTAGCTTATGACTACCTCGGGACGAGCTAGGCTAGAGAGGGGATGGTGTTACAAGCGTCCTTTGGAACAGGCAGAGCTAACCAATCCGTGACACGCGGGCACGGGACAGCCCGCTGCAGGTTACTCTCTGGACCTACACTGCTCTCTGCGCTCTCGAGCAGAGCGAGTAAAGCATAGTAGAGCGTAAGAGAGACAACAGGAACAAGGGATATATATAGGACACTCTTTGACAGTTAGATAGGAGCCTCGTACTCAACTCAGAATACCTTTTGGTATACACGTTACCCCAACGAAGAGATCTATCGTTAAGATCAACCCCTTGTAACATAGAACATCATTGCCTTTCGGTTAGACCTCACCGGGCCGTAACAGATAGCTCGAGTTACGCTAGTATAGAAGCTATTCTAGCGTATTATAACGTTAGTAATAAGGTCGTACGTCTCCTTCTTACTATTAGGTCTAGTATATAATATAATTTACTTCTAAAGGCTAGTAAACCTCTTAATACGTTATAGTAAGCCGCGGATCTAGTAAATAACGTTATAAAGCCGACTAATTAGCCCTTTACGCCGCTATAGTAATAGCTATTGTTCTTTAAGCTCTATTTAGTTAATATTAGTACTAAATACCTTCTTATTACTACTAAAGAGCGCTACTTAACCGATAAGGTTAAAGATATAGCCGTAATAGTAGACCTATTACTCGTTACGTATAAAGCTATATTCCTTACTAAGCTCTATAATATAGACGCTATTATTCGGTACGTTATCTATAGTAAACTAACTAATCTTATCTTAAACGTTATAGAAGGTAATAATATTACTTATAGTATCCGTAATCCTTATACTACTATACTTACTAGTCTACTTTAGTAGTAAGAGTAGCGTAGTTACTAAACGGCCGGTTATATTAATATAGTATACGTAGAGGCTAAGTAAAGCGAGCTTATTACCGGAGGTCTATAGATCAAAGGAGAAGCTAATAGAATTAATTATAGTTACTAGTTAATTAATAACGAGGCTAACTAATTTATCGTAGATATTATTAACTATCCGACTTATAGTCGTACGAGATAGAATCTAGCGCTTATAACGAGGTTATAAGTAGATAAGGAGGGCTTTAAACTACTTACTCTTTAGTTAGTTAAAGGCTACGTTATCGTAGATAAGCTAGTTATATAACTTCTCCTTAAAGTCGTTATAATCGAAGCTAGCGTAAGTAATATTACTAATAGAAGTAGCCTCGCTACTACCTATCTTTTGCTATAGATTAGCTTACTAGCTACTAGGCTTTAGTATAGCTCTACTATACTTATTAACGTTATAGTCCTTAAGAAGGTATATAATAGTACCTATCGTAGCCGTACTCTTATATATAGGTAGCTTAAAGGCGGCTTTAGTATATTTAAGAAGGTAGTACCGGCGATATAGCTAGAAGTACTTACTAGTCTCGTTATAGCGTAGTCGCTAGCCTTCTACGGGCCCCTTATACTACTTATATATCTTACTAGCCTCCTTAAAGTCGTCGTATAGTACCTCGTAGCCCTTAAGCCGTAACTAGTCTACTAGCTTATAGCCTATAACTTAAATAGGTAGAGGTTTTAAAGGCTAGTTACGTAGGCTTATAAACTCGCTAGTACGCTAAAAGAGGGTCGGAACCTTAAGCTAAGAGGTTACTAGTACGGATGTAAAGTCGCTTAAGGTATCTATATTTATAGTAGTAGTACGCTATCGTAGTAAAGTTAGTATTATTAAGATAGAGTAATACGCGACGAGACGCTAGAAAGTAAGGATTAAGTGCGGCGCGGAATTACTTTACGCCGATTAGCTTAGATAGCGCGGATATAGCCGTAACGCGCGCGCTAGCTCGATTAGGAAGGTTGTCGTTAAATTCTAGTACTTCTATTCTCTATAAGGTGTTCTTATTAGCTTATAGTCTATAAGCTACGTAGCTAGTATAATAGATACGCGTAGCTAGGGTAAGGGTTAAGGTAGCACTTCTACTTAATTTACTTTAATATAAAACACTACTATAACATTACTATCTTAATAAGGCCTTACTTAAGACGTAAGTAAGACAGCCTCACTACCTTGTCTTAATTAGTATATTAGTTATAAGGTTACTACCTTACCTTACTTATCTTAAGCAAGTAAGCAAGCAAGGCCTTACCAAGTGTCTTGCTTATGAACAGGTCTGGTTGACTGTATTTGGTTCCAAATCATTCGGTTCCAAATCATTCGGTATCGTTCACATCTCCATATCTGGCGAATCTCGCGAATGCGAGCAGGGCACAAGGATCAATAGGTGCTGCTGCTGGGGCCAGAATGGAGCGAGCAACCAACAGCACCGTGGCGTAGCTGGAGCTGACCGCCTGAATAGAACTGCAGATATATCGGCGCGGGGTGCGGCCATATCTTTGGATGCCTGTTGTGAAGTAAAGCAATCGAAGGAATCGTCGATAAACAAAGCGCTCCAATGGCGTCCGAAGACAACGTCTCAGCATGGAAATCAGATGAGTACTGGAGCTCGCAAGGGTTCCAGCAATCAGCTATACGTAAACTCTACACCCATCGTGACAAGAAGTTAACAGCTCCCACAGACTCCACCTCCAACACTGGATCTGGCAGTATCAACTCGGCTACGCCCTCCACCCCAAGATCCCAATCCCCACCACCAGCTCCGGCTCCGAATCCACTCCCCTCCGCATCGCAGACATTGGAGCAGGAAACGGCGCCTGGCTCCTCGAACTCTCCAACCTCCTCCCATCCGCCCACCTAACAGGCTTCGACATCACCCCCTCCAACTTCCCGCACCCCACCTACCTCCCCCCAAAACTCTCCCTCCACACCTGGAACGCCTTCACGGAGCTCCGAGCGGAGTATCGCGAAGCGTTCGACATAGTCCATATCCGCACAATGAACTCCACGATAATCTCCAACCAAGTCGACCCCCTCCTCTCAAACGCGCTCGCAATGCTGAAACCAGGCGGCTATCTCCAGTGGGACGAAATGGATGCTTTGCGCCTCGCCTGCCATACTCCAGAGGGCGTGGCGGCAGAAACGACGGAGCAGATGGTGAGGTTGATGGCGATGATGATGGTAGCGCAGAGTAAATTGCACCATGACTGGTTGTACGGTATAGAGGAGTTGCTGGAGGGAAGGGGGTGTGAGGTAGTGAGCCATGAGGTGTTGGAGCCGAAAAGGGAGTTGATGAGGGCGACGACGGATAATTATTTGCTTGTTTGGAGAGGTAGGTTTCTTGGAGATATTGATTGATCTGTAGGAGATGTGTGCTGACGTTCCCTAGATGTGATCCGCATGCTCCCCGAAACCCCGATGCCTCTGCCACCAGGCATGGGACTCCCGGAGTCGTTGTCACGCCGGTCGTTCGCGGAGATGCTGCAGAAAGCTGTGGAGGAGACGTCGAAGGGCGCGAGCCTGGCGATGCCGTATCATGTTACTGTTGCGAGGAAGAAGGCGTAGAAGAGGCGCATGGTAATCCATGAAATCTCGGTCTGAGAATGGTGAACTTGGTGTGGATCAGCGGAAGAATGTTCAATTTGATGCTTCTACCTTATGCGATAAGCAGTCTCCTGGCCTCCGTAATGATGTCTCACATATAATCACTAGCCTTCGCCCGTCCACCGCGACCTCCAGTCATCAGACCTCTCCGTGAAGGGTGGATGTTGCTCTCATTGTCCTCCATCGGCTTCTGCTCCGGCTTCACAGCAGCTTTAGCTTCCGGTTTTGGCCTCTCCGCAGCTTTGCTCGGCTTCTTCGCCGGAAAAGGCGACCTTGATCGTGAAGATTCTGAAACAGTGCTGCCCCTCCTCCTCTTCGCTAGCGCAGCTTTGCGCGGAGGTGAGCGAGATGGTGATCTGGCTCGGCTCTTGCGTGGCGGGCTGCGCGAACGAGAGAGCGAGCTGCTGTAACTCCTAGAGCGGCCTTTGGCAGATTTGGCGGGTGCTTTGCCGTTGCGCTTAGGTGGTGGAGAACGCGAACGGGATAGTGAGCGACGCTTGCCATTCGTGCGGCGAGGTGGCGAACGGGATACGCTGTCAGAGCGAGCTCGGCCTCTTTTTGGTGGTGGTGATCTAGAGTCGTACGAGGACGACCTGTCACGCCGTTTCGCAGGACTACGAGATCGTGGGTCAGGTGCGTCCCTATTACCGCCAGCGCGTTTCGGAGGCGGTGACCTCGTATAGCTCCGTCCTCGTCCAGCGCGGGCTGGCGAACGTGACCTCGAGTCCGATCTCGAGGAGTAGCTCGAATAAGAGCTGTAGCTGGAAACGCTTCCGCTTCTGCCACGGCTGCTGGGAGTAGCCTCCTTCGCGGGCAAGGCAGGTGGCGCTGGCTTTGGCATGTTCTTCAAGAACTCTCTCATACTTTCTGTCAACACACCCATGCCAACCGCAGTGAAAAAGTTAATGCTGAAGCGAGTGTTCTTTGGGTTATCCGTCGGGAACATGCCAGTAAGAGCCGGCTGCAAGTCATCGTTCTTGAATCGCTCCGCAAGTGACTTCATGCCAACGCCTTGTGCAAGGTCTTCAATCAGGATCTTGATGAAGATACGTGACGAAGATGTGGTGTCGTCCTCATTCAGCTTGATAACATTGAACACATGCCAGCCGATGGCATCGGAAGACAGTAGATGCCCGAAGAACTGTCCAATGATGCGTAGGCGATTCGTTTCGTATCGATGGATCGTGTCGTAGTACTTTGTGAACATTTCTTCGAAGAGGTCCTTCCACAGTCTGTTGAGCTTGCAGAAGCGTTCACCAATCAAACCGAAGAACTTGTTGTAGGTTCGCTCTTGGCTGCAGCATTCGATGATCATTGACGGCAGTTCGTCTTCTCGACCAGTGGGGAGGTTGATGCGCATGAGTTTATGACAAGCTTCTTCAAATCCACCAGACGACATGATCGTCAGGTAGATGGATCGACGGAGGTTGACAAGGTCGGTATTCGACTGATCCTTGATCTCCATCGCTTTCTCGGTTTCGTCTTGCTCTTCATCGCTGCTCTCATCTTCGGCGTCTTCATCATCCTCATCCTCACTGCCCGATGCTTCGCCCAGAATCTCAGCTTTGAGCTCCTTGTACGCTTCCTCGTTGGACTCCCATTCAGGATCGACCTTGAAGATATTCAAGCCATCTTCGCTCACGAGCTGATCATCCAGACCGGGTCGGTGCGTGATCTGGTCTTCCTCCTCGACCAAGTCCAGGTCCTCCTTGAATGCTGGGTGATCCTTATATTTGTCCTTGCGAATCTGGAACAGCACTTCGATCATGTACTGCACACGCTTGTCGATGTCTGCTTCGTGCAAGATGCTTCTGAATTGGTCGTATACTGCCAAAGCAATCTGCGAATTCATCTCTTCGATGTGCTGTCCAACCTCCTTCATCAATCCCACAGCAATCTCGACACTGTCGTCCGTCGGCTTATGGAGTAGGAGCAACAGCATCTGCGCAGCCAGCATCTCGTGCGCGACCTGCTGGTTGATGAGATGCGCAATAAAAGTAGTGCTGCTAGCGCATACGCTCTTGTCGTTTCGTTTGAAGGCCTTCCGGAACTGGATGATCAGCCGGTTGATGAGCAGCTCTCCAACTTGCGGCAACTTGGTGTTCACGATTGCGGCCATGGCGGCGAAAATGGGTGTGAACGGCAAACTGGCTGACTGCGCTTTCATGATGCTCCGGCAGAATAAACCACGTCCTCGCACCAGGTTCTCATTGAAGAGCTCCGGCACAATGTGCTTGATGTTGGAAGCGTTGACTTTGTTGATCAAGCCGTTGATTGACTTCTTGAGAGCCTCCCAGGCCATGCGCTGGTACTCCTTCGATGACTTGTCGGTGATCTGTGCCTGCAGCGCTCGTAGTCGTGCCGGTGGGATATATGTGCCACCCGATCGCATGTTGAGTAGTTTGTCGTATTCAGCCTTCGCCGCTGCCTGCTTCTCCTCTGCAGTGAGCGGCTTCTCTGTCTCTGCGTCATCCTTCCGTCGCATTTCGAGCTGCCTCGCTCTCTCCATCGCACGTGACCTGTCGACATCGCGCGGAAGCTGGCCGTTCGTTCGTGCTGGAGATCGGGATCGGTGGCGAAGTGGTGGTGCTTGTCGGCGAGGCGAGGGTGACCGCGAAACTGGAGAGCGCTTGCGAGTGTGTGGCTCTGGTGATGGGTCGCCTGGTTCCGGGGTGGGCAGTCGTACCGCTGATCGCACGGCGGAAGCCATGGTGAAGGGCTTGTTGAGAAACACGCTGCATATGAGCAAGAAATTGTGACTGTCGGAGGTGAAGCGGAGCGGAGCTGCGGGCGGGGCCGCTAGCGCGAACTCTGTTGACTCACACGATCCACGATCTCTTGTGCTTGCAGGCTGTGGGACATGCGCAAGAACGTCCCAAGAGACGATGAATCGCGAACAGCGGCCCCGGCAGGATCGCGGGAAGATTAGCCTCAACACTTCCTACGGCTTGGCTGTTCCCACGATACAGCAAGTCATCCCAGGAGCAGCAGTCTCGATAGTGCTCAAAGTCGATCAAGCCACGGGCAGAGAGGTGCAAGGCACAGTGAAAGACTTGCTCACCCGAGGGAACCATCCTCGAGGCATCAAAGTGCGGCTACAAGATGGCAGAGTAGGACGGGTACAGAGAATGGTCGCTGGAGGAACACATGTGCCCACCGGGTCGACTGGTACTATGGAACCTCACGGTGAAGGAGGCAGGCGAGCTCAGAACCCTGTTCTGGAAGGCGCGCACTTTCCTCCACTACGAACGTTGGCTGATTATTTGCCCCCTGAACCTGCTCAGACTGGGTTCACTGCTCCTCAGCAGCGCGTAAGTCAAGGTACCGAGACGGTCAAATGTCCGTTCTGCCATGCGTTCGAGGGAGATGAGGCGGCCGTATCACATCATGTGGAGGTGCATTTGAGCTGAGTGGTTTCCATCATGTCTTGCAATTGTCAGCTCGCCTCTACGACATGAAAAAGGACCCTCGGGTGTACCACCGATATGCTGAGCATCTTCGACGAAGCTGTCTCGTACTTGGGGAGAAGTGGATTGTTCCCCTTTGCCACCTGATCTTACTCTGACCGTCTGTTCCTGAGCGACCGAGTGAAAAGGTTTCACAACATCGCAGATGAAGTGATGTCGGCGCAGGCGGCTCCCACGCGATCAGCCATCGAGGTGAAGTTCACGTGCTAGCTTCTGCAGATATCACATAATTTCAAAAGCAGATCAGCACATAAGATCGATGAACGCATCTTGCACCGACGACACGACCAACACACTTCTTCCTCTCGGATGTTGCAGCGCTACAACAACATCTCAGCCGTACGACGCCCGCATCTTCGCCAGTGAGAAAGCCTCACACTGCGAAACATCATCTTGCGCCGAATTTCACCTTCCAGCAAGGCAGTGGATCACACTTTTCGGAGCCATGGATCATCGAAAGCGGCAACATGACCTCCACTACGACCGCTCAGCCAACAGTCGACACGGCATCTTCACCCTCGACCGAACTGTTCCACTCACAAACTGCCCTCACTCAGCAGCTTAGCGCGGCGCCCTGCTACATCCTCGAGATCCCTCCAGAGCTCCGGCAACTTCTCTACGAATGGTTGATGGCCGGTAGCGCCGACAGGATACAGGAGAAGGAAGCTTGGCCACGCGAGTTCACGCCTGTTATCACCCTCTCAAGGACATGCAAACTGCTTTGGCAGGAGGGTATGAACTTCATGAATGAGCACAGAACCTACACTGCAGACACTGTCTTCCCTGACTATGCACGGTGCGGAGGGCATGATCACGCTTGACGGCAGGGTCGTGATCGACTACCCACGAAGCCGCCGAGACCGTCCAGCCCCTCGGCTGGATGGCATTCGAAACCTTATGGTCAACATTCGCGTCGACATGCAAGCCTTTTGGCAGACTCAAAACTCTCTCTACTCTTTCGTGGGTCTACTATCGACCACGAACTTGAAGCATCTTGGCATCAGTTTTGTCAATCATCGGAACATTCAGACACTAGACGGTACGTTAGGCTCCAACCTCCGGCGCCACGTCCAGCGCCACGTCACCGGCAGCCACAGCTTTTATGACACATACCATGTGATGGCGTTTCTCGTGGACCCTTTCCGAACGATCCGGAATTTCACAGGCAGCAACGCCAGAGACAAACTTCTTGCGAGCATACAGAAACGTGTCCAGGCTGAGCTTCCGGAGAAGAATCGTAAGGATGGGGAGGTCTGGGAACAGTTTTGTGCCAATAGCAAGGCGCTCATGCGTAGTAATGCTCCAGTGTCGCTACCCAGCGAAGTGGGGCGGTATCTCGAACTTCTGGACATTCTACTGACCGAACTGTGGGAGGTTCGCAAGTACGGCTTCCCAGTCCCTTTTGCAGAGATCGCCGATGTTGAGGACGAGTTTGTAGATGCTCAAATTCGTGGCGATGTCAGGGTCTTCCGTCAACACCACTCTACATTGGCTTTGGCTATCACCAAATGTGCCGATGAGTATCTCACCACTCGAAATTCCTTTGAGGTCACCGACGACGAACTCGAGAGGCTCTCTGATTGGGAGAACTATGGAGATGGCGACGACGGATTCGCGAACCAGCAATACCCCGGCGATGAGGAGGTGGACGACGACACCATTCTGTACAGGGCTGTCAAAAGGGCAGTTCTCAACGCTTTGCGCCTGCTTCCGCAGCTTGCAGAAGCACTCCTAGACATGAGTGAGGACACATCAGGCTTTGGATATGCAGTGTATGATAACATGGTGCGGGGGGCGACGGCGGAGAGTCCATTGGCCTGACGTGAAGCTGGCTAGCAGACTGTCGATCGTGGACGCTGCAGCCGCTGCCGTGGCTCACAGGACATGCTCTCAAGCTGCACTTGACAGACATGTGATGGAGGACGCGGAAGTCGCGAGCTGTTACTCCCCAGACCGAAGATGGGATAGCAGGTTACTCATCGCAGGGCTAGAAGCATAGGTGAGATGACTGGATCTTCGGGATTATCGGTGAGGCTACTTGCAGGTCTGTGTTCACTCGAGCCTTTTCACTCCAGTTAATTGATTCCATCGAAACCGTCTATTTCCTCGAGTCCATTCACTACTTTTGCGTTCACCTATGGAGACCTTTCCACAAGAGTAGCTCACTTCGCGCCGCTGGATGGTACACTGCAATAATTCACGTTGCCAAGAACATGCAAGATCATCTCCAAGGAATCGCTCGCATTATACAACTGGATGAGGACGAGAAGCCTGGCCAAAGAGCTTCAAGGCGCAACTTACTCGCGGTGCGGACACCCCTTCCTGGATTGGCAGTGATGAAAGAGATACCGCAACAGATAGAAGCGACCGAGACGACGGCTTGACAGCCAATAAAACGTCCGAGTGCAACATACCCCCGGTCCTGATGCATGCTTGCGTTGTTGAAGCATAATGCATGAATGCTTGGCAAGGCGCGAGAACTCAAATGGAGTGTGGCCAAGGAGATCGTATGTGATTACCTCTGGACCACCCTGCGAGACGTCAAATTTTCCGAGGCTATCGAGGCCGAAGTATATAATGGGCAGAGCATCACCAGCAACTTGTATCTTCTGGACGACGTTCTACGAAGCCAACTCCTGCAAGACTACCCACGAACAATCATCGCATTTGTGTTTCCATCAGCACGGCCTTGTCGTCCCACAGACCACAACTACGCAAGTTACCGAATCCCGACTCAACCATACTTCACCAACATGGCTACATTGCTCCCACCTTCCGACATCATGCCGTTCACAGAGCAGCAGACCAACGACGGCCGTTGCCATTCACTCAATGTTCCGGCGGAGGTACGGGTTTCGATCTACGAGCTGCTACACCTGCCTTCTAAGGCCAATGGTCGAGCGTCGTCGCCCAATTTCGCTTCCCATATGGCGCTCTCGAGGACATGCAAACTGTTTCGGAGGGAAGTGGTCCCTGCGATGAATGGCGTTCGTACATACTCTGCCTCTATCATGACTCTCAGAAAAGCGGATTTCCAGTTTGAGGGAAGAGAATACAGCCTGCTCAAACCGCTGGAGGTGCCGGCTTTGAACTTGAACGGCATTCGCAAGCTAACGATCGATATTTACGTCGACCCGGAGCGCCTCTGCGAGACACAGGAAACTCTATATGGTTTCGTAAGGCAACTGGCTCGAACCAGGCTCCAGCACTTGCATGTCAACATCACGCACCACGCCGATGACTTTAAGTACGCCTTGAACGACACAGATTTCACACTGGGTCATGTGATGGCGTTCATTGTTGATCCGATACGGACAATCCGGCACTTCAAAGCTAAGGCCATCTTCAAAGATTATCGATTTCACGCAAATGGGATAACAGGACGACCATGGATCGAATTATCGAAAGACACAAGATCTCTCATCCAAAGCGACGACCCGGTACCAGCATATGTGGCCATTACACCTTAGCTTGAAGTACTACGCGGGGCGACTTCCACATTGGATAGACTACGCCGAGACGACCTATGCGCATCTTCCGTAGTGCATCAGATCATCGACGCCAAAGTTCGTGGGGATCTGGGTGCCATCGGACAAATTCATGCTGACCTGATCTCGCATCTCAAGCGGGTAGTTATCTGGGGCGGCGTCTGCGACTTCGAAGGGCGCGCCGCTCTCGTCTCGCGGCTCGAAGAAGCGCTGCCGGATCTGAGTGCTGATACTTCTCGATCGGGGTATGCAGTATTCCACAACGCACTGGAGAGGATGCGACAAGAGCAACGGCAATCAGCGGCGATTTGAGACCGTATTTCAGTTCTTCCAGCAAGCTCCACCGACCCTGAAGCATCTACTTTGTTCCGACATACGGAGATGACATCTCACCCAAAACGGAAAACTATCCGAGGAACAGCAAACAGTGAGACGACCATCAATCCTGGTGGCACAGCGTGAACGGGAAAGATAGGCGTCCGAGATGCTTGAGGACGTGTCAGTTTTCCCAGCTTTTGCGCCTCTGTAGCTCATCGCATGCGTATCGGCAAACGGACAGTGCATGATGGTGATGACAGGTCCGAAAAATCTGAAGAGATGAAGCCCAGCAATTGCCAGAAACACTGCGGGCCAGTCTCAAGAATCCCCAACCCCCGGAAGGACCGTCGTCGCACTTTGGACCACCGCCGACACCAACATCTCCGGCAGAACGATCCTTCAAGCGCAAGCCATGCCACGCTACCTCACGAGATCCCACACTAATCGACTGGCTACATCACTCACTGTGGTGCCGCCGCCATCACTCCCCGCATCGAGACAGCGGGAACGACTCTTGGATCCCTGCTACCTCTCGACATCGCACCGGAGCTCAGACTCATAATCTACGAGTGTTTACTGGCAGCCAATCGAAATTCCAGAGATTGTCAGGAAGCTTGGCCAAATTCCTTCACTCCTCTCATGACACTTTCGAGAACATGTCATTTCCTTTGGAAAGAAGGTATCGACTTCATGAACAGTATCAGGCGGTACAAAGTCGCATTAGATGTTGACATGCAGCGGCACCGTAGCGTGATGGCATGGAGACTTGACGGTTGTCGTTACCCTGCTACCTTACCGAGCAACCCAACCCCGATCTTGGATCGCGTTCGCAGGTTGACATTAAGCGGCATCTGGGTTAGAGACGACAACGTCTGCGAGGTGCAGGATACGCTGTACGCCTTCGTCAGACTACTGTCGAAGACAAAGCTACGGTATCTGCATACCAATTTCACGGGCGACTTCAGCAAATACGGAGAATTCATCAACAACGACGACCTCACCCAAGCCCATGTCGCTGCCTTCGTGGCCGAGCCACTCCGAACGATTCGTAACTTCAAAAGCCGCAAGCACTTCGACTACGTAATGCACCTTCGAGGCGAGGGAGGAAAGGCGTGGACGGAGTTCTCCAGGAATACCAGATCGCTTATCGAGGGTCAAGAACCTGTTCCTATTCCCACCCACGCCGCCTTTCGTACTTACTTCAAAGTACTGGAGAAGCTGCTATCACGCATCGTCGAACTCCAGAACAACCATCAGACCTACCTTCAACCTCTCGAACTTGCAAAATCCCGGATTCGTGGAGATTCTTCGGCCTTCAATGTATGTTCTCGGAGAGCTCGACTACTGCTGTGCCACTACAGTTGATGATGTCGTGTCCTTCGAACCGGCCTGGACTTCAATGTGGCTTGCATTGTGCGGGGCACCGTGGACATATGGAGCTTTCGCTGTGGTATGTACGAGTGCACTGATGGACAGAGCGCAAAAGCCAGAGACTGGTGGGAAGCTGTATTGGGTACCATACAGGTGCAACCTCCTAGCGGGTGATGTAACAGTCGTACAGCTTGCTGGCAGCTACCGGTGTCGCGCTGGAGCGCAGTGGTTACCGGTGAAGAACTGGGTGCTACCTGGTACTGCGGTGCTTCCCATCTCTTCTCCCAATTTCGCAGCACTCGTTCCATTGATCAACAACATACTTCTACATCTCTTTCAAACTGCTTCGAGAAAGCGACATCACGAAGGCTGACTCCACTTCTATACGCTCGGTGTCCGCACCGCCGTCTTCTCCGCTGTCCGATCTGGATGCCTGCAGCCAGACACCAAACGATCGTTGCTTGCTTCTCCTTCTGTCCACCGAGATGCGGATACTCATCTACGAGCACCTGCTTACAGACCCGAAGTCCAGGTACAAAGCTTGGCCTCACAAATTCAACGACTTGATCAACCTCTCAAGGACATGTAAAGACTTGTGGGACGAAGGGATCGACTTCATGAACAGCGTCAGGACCTACACGATTGGTGTGATGGACGGTACCCATTTGATACTCGAAGGGCACAACTGCAGCATTTCCGAGCGGTCCACAATGGCTCACTCAAAGGAATTTCAAGTGTCCGACCTGAAGCTGAATCGAATCCAGAAGCTGTCGATCAACATCAGTGCTGAACCAGACGACGTCTGCCGGGTCCAGACTGCACTATACGCCCTCGCCAACGTGCTAGCCGAAGCAAAGATCAAGTACTTGCACATTCATATCAAGAAGTCGATCTACGACTGGGAACCTCACTATCCTTCGCCCTACGAAAATATCACAACCGCCCATTGGGCTGCTTTCATGTTGGACCCGATATGTACACTCCGCAACTTCGAAGTGAACAATCCGTATGACTTCGGGCTATACGTCCAAGGCACCGGGAAGGTCTGGAAACTGTTTGCGGCCGGTATCAGACCACTCATCTCGAGCAACAAGGAGCCCTGTTCGGGCCATATCTTGCAGTGCTAGGACAGCTCATGCCACGGATTACAGCGCTGCAACTAGATGAGCTTATTAATTTGCACGGAGATGAGGTAGACAAATCTTTAGATCGACTTGAGTTTACGGGAGCCCAGGTCTCCGGCGACTACAAGGCCTTCAGAAGATATCATCTGGAGCTGATTTCGGCCATAGAGCGCCGCTGAAGGAGAATCCGCCGGTAGGCAGCTGCAACCCGAGAAAAGAGAAGAGATGGTGCGGAAGGCTAATGGGCTTGTCGAAGAGCTTGAGGAGGCGCTTCCAGATCTCAGTGTCGACACTTCGGCCCTTGGGTATGCGGTGTTCGATCAGATCTTGCGACAGTCAGAGCGCGAGCTACAACAGGGTTGCCACGATGAGCGTGGCTAAGGGAGCCGCGCATGTGATCGCACGTGAAAAGGTGAATCAAGGTTCAACCGACGTCAGACTGGACGTGTTGCAAAGTAACGAGCTTCACCACTTCATCTTCCTCTCCACCAGCCAACGACGACCTTCGAGCGACATGCTACCACATGTAAAGTTCCGCAAATACGCTTCGCCACGGAGAGGTGTACTCTCCGGTTCGACCTGACCATCGATCAAAAGCTGTGTGCCACGACCTGATCTCCAGGAAACTAAGCATTCAAGCCACCATGGCGGCCTGCGAGAAGACCTTGGAAACATACGAGCTCCTCGAGAACATCCTCGCCAACCTCGATCCCCTCACCATCCAAACAGCAAAACGAGTCTCGAAGTCATGGCAAGCGCTCATTCTGCGATCCAAGACCATTCAATACGCCATGGTCCTCCGTTCAACGCTCTGTCCACCCAACCAGGTCGTATTTTCCCACTCAACGCCATATTACGACTTCGACATCCCGATCAAGCTGCATCCGGCGCTATCTACGAAAAGCGAGCAGATCGGCGACATGGCCTTCCAAGTTGGTTCTCTCGAATCAAGGAAACTCACCTCGCACCTCACCTACCCTCCAACGGCTGCTATTGGCCTGTTCATATCCGGATACTTACACAATGTGTATTGCATTGTCTACAGCCCGCAAGGTGTGCGTTTTCAGGACGTTCGGGATGTGCAAAAGATGGTCAGAGCCCAACTTGGTGGTGCGTGGAGTAAGGAGAATGTTCGGTCAACCTTGTTTGCTGGGTTTCAACGGTTACACGAGATGACTTGAGCTTCTCGGACCTGTCGTCGCCCCGGGAGCACATATGGGTGCTGATGTGGTGCTGAGTGCCAACAGTTGAGTGCTGGAAAATGGTGACAAGGCTAGCGTGCTTGTACTCCTATCGGGTGATCAACGATCTCTAGTCTCCGTCCTCAATACGTACCAAGTGCCCGTACATCACAACCAACCCCATCCCCATCTCCACTCCCAGCCCGAGACACCGCCTGAACCACCTGCTAACAGCCCTTCCATGCACGATGCGCCGCAAGCACACCTTCTCCCTGATAGCTCAATCCCTTATCGTGCTCCCTGAACAACTCCAGCACGCACTCTCGAACTTTGAACCATACAAAGGCTACTCGTCCTCACCGAAATGGTTCCAATGTTTCTGCAGTCAGTGCAGCTCCTCCCTAATCTGGCGCTCCGAGGACGATACTAGCACCATCGCCTTCATGCGTACGCTGGATGCGAAATGGCTCGTGAGTGGCAAACTTGACAGCGCTGGGACAGAGATTGTGGAACCACTGACGAGGCCAAGCGGCACGCAGTACTGGGCGGAGAATGCGGTCCCTGGGGTGACGGATGCAGTAGAGTGGTGTCCACGAGCACGAGGCGGAGACGATGCTTCTGGAGGCGGCCGGGTATGTAAATCTGATACGCACAGTATATGCCTAACAAAAGCCTGCCATAAGAGACAGCGGGTATAAGATCCTAAGCCGTCAACTCCCGTCTCCCACTTCGCGTCACTTCACTTCGCGTCGCTTCACTCCGCGTCCATCGCCGTCTTGCAGCGGCTGTAGTCCAAGTCCAATCCCGCGTGCATTGCGTACCAGCGCTTCTGATCATTAGACATGCCTTTCGTTATCCGGATATACCATCGACAACACCCGTACTCCTATCCTGGTCACCCAACACCCGTCCTAATCCACATGCACCACGCGTCAATGCACGCTCTTCCTCCCCCTCCCCTCCTCACCCCCAAACCCAAGACTAAGCTCCGAACTCCCCGGACTACCCCCCCCAAGCTCCGCCTGCTTAACCCTCTCCTTCAATGCCACGAGCCCACGCTCCCCAAACTCCTTCCGACAAAACCGACACATACGCAACGCACACCAACTACACGAAAAGTGCTCGCGATCATCATCGATATGACAGACCGAGCACTCCACCGGCGCAATCTTGTTCTTCGACGGCAGAAGCCTGCAGTGTTCGCGGTAGCACTTCATCTGCGTGAGCGTGAGCGGACGCGTATAGGCGAAACCGGAAGGTTTGAAAGTGTGTCCCCGGCGGCGGTCAGCAGAGAACGCGACGCTAGTTGGCGCAGTGGAGGACGGGCGCGAGGCGAGGCGGGAAGCTGCGCGAGAGGAAGGGCGGGTGGTGCCGGTGAAGGAGGTGTTCCAGGCGGAGGTTTCGGTGGAGCGCTGGGTGCTTTCGGCGCGGCGGCGGGAGGTGGAGAGGCCGTTGAGGAAGGAGGAGGCGGATTGCAGGGATTTGGCTTCCTGGGGGAGGGTTAGTTGGTGTGATGGGGAGGAGTAGGGGTGGAGGGGACGTACGTTGAAGATGTCCAGACCTGTGCTTTTGCGGCGGGCTTTGACTACGTCGATCTTGTCTGGTTCTGGGAGCTCGGGCGTGTCCATGCGGTCTTTCAAGCCATACTTGTGGGGGCTGTCTTCTGGTAGTGGTGAAGGTGCGGGTATTGAAGGTGACAGTGTGAGCCCGCGGTGTGGTGGAGGGACGGGTGCGCCATTGGACTTGACATATGTCTCCTCGTCAAGCTCTTCGACGAATGAGGTACGAGTCTCCACCCGCGAGCCCCTTCGACTGTCGACTCGGTTGTCGCGGATGGTTGTTGAAGCGCTCAGCGGACGGAGTGAGTCGTCCTTGGTCAAAGTGGCGCTCGATGCTGAATGCATTGCCTTAGGTATGTCTTTTGATTTGCGTGGCGAGAGTGCACTGCCGTCCATGAACACGGGGCTCTCCTCATCGTCATTGTGGTCCGCGCTATGGAAGGCGGTGGGTGAGATTTGTTGAGTGACTTGTAGGACAGTGCTGGCAGTGAGCTCCCGGGGTAGTGGAGACTTGGAATCGATGCGCTTGAACAAGTTCCCTGAACTCTTCCGTAGCATGCGGACCGGTCTTCTCACGACGCTGTGCGTGCTGGCATCGTCAGGGACCGGCGAGCCAGCAATGCTCGAGGGCTTGTTGCCCATGTCGAGCGGAGGTGGTGTCTGCTTTGGTTTCTTGGACGGGTGTTGTGCGACCTGCTCCGTTATCGTGGCGCGCGTGCCTGTGTGACCATGCGAAATGTGCTGCTTCAGTTCATCGATAGGGAGCGAGGTCAATCCATTGGTCCGTGTCAGAGTGAGCTTGGCTGGTCGATTGTCGCGGGTGATGAGAGGTTGCAGAGGTGGAAAACGTGGCGAGCATGCCGGTGTTGATGCGGGAACCTCGTGTTGTCGTTGCGAATCATGGAAGGCGGTCCTCGTTTGTGCCGCTGGAGACCCTGCCGTTGCTTCGGTTTGTTCCAAGTGTCAGCTTCCCCGAAATCGAATCTTGGTTGCTGCAAGCACAATCGGGGAAACAGGAAGGCACGACTCACCTCGACCCGGAGATCGTTTTTCTCGCGCAATCTCGACTGCTCGTCGACTCTTTCCTCTTCCTCTCTCTTCGAATTCTCCACCAAGCGGCGACAATGAATCACGTGGCCAGTCAGTAAACGACGACTTCCCATCAGGCGAACTAATCACAAGCGAAAGTAAATCCAGGCGAGCAGAGTTGCGTTTGCTGCCAGAAGTTGAACGAGGGACGGTAAGGAGCGACATGGTAAGCAAGAACGCTGGACAACAAACACAGATCGACAGAAAGGACAAAACATGGTTGCGGGCGTAGGACGAGTTTTGATACTTCCCACCGATTCATGGATACCGATGCGATTCTCTAGCTGTGACACGTCCGCTGTAATTGCAGTATCAGCTGACAGCCCACCTGCAGCCGTTCGCAGCGGCGAGAAGCAAGGAGGGGCACGTTATCGCGCTGACAATGGGGGATGTATCAAGTGTATGACAGGGGACAGGTCCGAATCTGCGGTGCTTCGAGAAGGATGCGAAACGCTGCATGGATGCGTTTCAGGCCGGCCAAGCTGCACGACAAGGCTCTGAGCACAACTGGTGGGTCTACTTCGATCCTTGGATGAGATTAAATGTGTGTCGATGCTGTGCCCGGGAGTTTGGGAGACCACAGAGATGTGCCGGATGGGTTGTTTGTGCATCGGGAGCGATCCCGCGTGTCACGACCGGGAGTGTGCTGGTGAGGGATGGGCCAGGGTTGAGGGCACCGCCGCGCAGACGGAGAGCGCTGCGTACGCATTGGTATGGAGCGATAGCTACGATCCCGCTCAACCAGATCGGTCGTCGAAGCGGTTCACGGAGGTGAGAGACCAGACGAAGATGTCTTCCAACATCTCGACTGGAAGGGTCAAAGCTTCTTAGGTAATCATGCAGGACGACATCACCACTTTGCAGTAGTTCGATAGCTCTCGAGAAGTCATACTCTAACCATTGAACGACACCACCACGCTTCTCAACCCCTTCGCAGTCTTTCAATAACCTCCCCATTGATATCTTCGCCTCGTCGTACCACCTATCGATTCTGCGGTATCAAACCGGCCTTAACTTCGAACACCCACGCCAGCGCATGCGAACATAGAGCACGCGACACTCCAACCACACTGCCCACCCCATCCCAACCCACCACAACCTTCACCATGTCCGTCCCCGGCAACATAAACACCGCCCCACCCCCCTCCTCCTTCGACAACGACCCCGACTTCTACGAAGAATCCCGCTTCTCCAAGCTCCGCCGCCGCGTCACCGAAGAACCCTTGATCCCCCTCGGCTGCGCCCTCACCTGCTGGGCCCTCTACGAAGCCACCCGCTCCATCCGCACCGGCGACAAAGCCCGCACCAACCGGATGTTCCGGCGGCGCATCTACGCCCAAGGCTTCACTCTAGTGGCGATGTTTGTGGGGAGTATTTACTGGGAGGGGGACAGGAAGAAGCGGAAGGAGTTCGAGGGGTTGGTGGGGGATAAGAAGAAGAAGGAGAAGCATGAGGCGTGGATTCGGGAGTTGGAGGAGCGGGAGCGGGAGGAGAACGAGTTGAGGGGGTTGAGGGATAAGGTTAGGGAGGGGCAGAGGAGGGAGAGGAGTAAGCTTGTCGCGGGGGCGGAGGAGGTGGGGAGGAAGATTGAGAAGGCGGGGGAGAAGGTGAAGGAGAAGGTGGTGGAGGGGGTGGATAGTGTGAGGAGCGTGGTGGAGGAGAGTGAGAGGGGGCCGATTGTGAGGGCTGTGAGGGATCTGTGGGAAGGGAGGAGGTGAGGTGGTATGTATACATGATGTGGATGACTTCGATGTACATGTTTTGGTAAGACTATTCTAAACCATTTTCCATGGTGTTCTGATATATGTGCTGCGAGAAGCTGCAGCAAGCCCAAACCTGCTACCCGTGAGCCAACCCGCTGCTTCTCCGACCTGTATGTAGCCAGCCGTGCTGATCCGGACCAATGCGTACACTCGACATTTCTGCAGCGGTGAGATCGGGTAGAGCTGGCTGCAAGTTCTCCTGTTTGCATGCCCGTGCAGGAGCTTGCCGTTTGGACTTGGCTATGCGGGTTCGACGTCATCATATAAGTGTTCGTTGACCGTGGGTTCCCTCAAACTCATGCTGCGAATCGTCATTTTTGCGACTTTCTTTCTCCTGCCGAAGAGGCACTACTGCGCATTACCACTCAACCTTCGGACGACCATGGCGGCCTGCGAGAAGGTGCTCGGCACGTATGAGCTACTGGAGAACATTGTAGTTCACATGGACGCTGTGATGATTCAAACTGCGAAGAAGGTAAGTGAAGCTTCCAACACATTTGGTACCTATTACAGTAGCTCAGCAATGTGCTCTATCCGCAAGAGCATGACACTCCGAGCGGCTTGACGCCTGCTTCGCCGGCTTATTAACTCCTCGCCCGTTTCGAGATCACTACTGACTTCTTCTTGACCAGGTCTCGAAAGCCTGGCTCGACATGACCAACAACTCGAAAGACATCCAGTGCGCCATGGTGCTCCGCCCAACGACGTTCCAACTCTCCCCTGGGACTGTGGACCCTGACCATCCCAACTGGGGTGAGACTATGGACCGCTGGTCATCGCCCGAATATGGTGACAACATCGTCAGATCCACCCAGTGCTTCACAAGATACGAGACCTCGTTCGATCCACAGTCCCCTTCCGCCTGAGAATAGACGAGGCGAGATACAAATTCAGCTTTGCCGATCTCGCAGAAGAAGACCTGTCCTCATTCGCTACCTTCCCGCCTGCCGCTGCTATTGGGCTCTTTACGTACCACAGTCGTAGGTGCAAGCAGCCGCCGCATCCTTACCCTGCCGCTCCTCTGGATCATTACTGCATCGTTTACGCGGGCAAAGGTGTAAGTCCAGCTCTCTGCCACGGAACCAGGCATGGTGCAGCGCCATATGCCGTCATCTTCATCTCAATTCCGAGGCACCTGCTAACTTTCTACAATCTTCAGGTGCGTCTTCAAGATCTGTTAGATGTGGGGCTGATCATCGAAAGGCAAGAGGGGCTTATGAATATACAACACGTCCCGGAGGCTTGGGTAGGGTTTCGCAAAGTGCAGAAGAACTGTAAAAAGGATGACTGCTTCATGTCTCAGTCAGAGTAACGAAGCGCGACTGGAGGCTCGGAGGTATCAGGAAGTACTCAACGGGGAGCCAGTCTCACACGGCCGAGGGCCGCAATGAGTGGCGTGCAGCTCTGCTGGGTCCCATCGGACCTCGTAACCTCAAAGACTCCACTCTTTGTTACGCTCTCGCGACATACACCAAACTCAACCATATCTGCTAGGTTGCCTGACTTTAACTCTGCACATCTGCCTCAGTGCATCTCTTGAACCCATACCGCGCAAGTCTCGCTTGATGCTCTAGCTCGACCATGTCAGTAATTTCCCAAGAATCTTCGAGAAATCTCATTGCAGACTCACTTCTGCGATGCTTCCGCTTCTTCAACCAATGGCCATGTGCTTCGACTCTTGAGCCCGATGAACACCAAAGGCTCCGCGAGCAGACTCCGCCGCGCCTGCTTCTGCAAGAGACAGTTGATCTCCCACAGATCTCGTAATCGAACTCCATGCGGGCGATAGACCACGCAGTATCGACCAATCTTGTCAAGAGTCGTACGTGGGAGACTCTTGCGAGATATTTCGTAGGTGTGGACGCCAACTGCAGTGCACGGTGGAGAGGTGACAAATGCAGACATATCCTCCATAAAGCACTCCGTCGGGTCGAAGGCAGTACGGTGGCCCGGTCCGGCCGACCATTTGCGTAGTGCTGGGTGCAGCTTCAAGCCGTCCGGGTACCAGGGCACGAAATCCCGGCTGAAGTCGAAGGTCTTGCTCTTGTGGCGATTGCGGATGAGAGGTTCTGCACCCCGAGGTGAGAGCACCATGGCATGCTGGATCTTTCGAGATTGATCAATGAGGGCCAGCCACGCCTTCGATACCTGTCTTGAGGACTGGATCGTGTACGAGTCTGTAAGAATGATGACGTTCTCAAGAAGCTCGTACGTTCCGAGTGCTCTTTTGCTGGCTGACCATGCCATCGTTAGCTATTCGCTGCAACTCGACGCGTTGAAGTATCTTGAGGACATCGTCATTGCGTTACTAAGGTAAGCTGGGTGGGTGGAACGTTACACAAGACAGGCACCTGCTGTTGCCTATCAATCCGAAGCCGAACGAAGACCACGGCATTCAACCGAGCAACGTTTCCGCCTTCCTCTGACCCAATGGGTTGTACTTCGTACGACAGCAAGCGTGTCTGAAGCTAGTCCACCGTGCCTCTAGCTGTCGCCCACGGCAATGCGTCGCACAGTGAGCCCGCGATGCATGCGCCCCGACATATTGATCAGTAACGCCGACACGATACCATCTGGAGAAATGGACTTGCTTTCACAGCTCCCTATGGCGCCCAGTGAATCCTCCGCCTAGTGCTGCCATCCCCAAACCCTATATAAGCAGCCGAACTCCGATGCGCAAGATGCTGTTCTTGCTCCTCCACCATCCTCTGCACATCCCACAGGTCTCGTACCCGCACACCGCGTCTATGGTAGACCACATGGTAGAAGTTGTACACTGGATACTGACTCCCAGAGTGCGGCCAGTCTTCCTTGCTGATCATCTGAATATGCAGACCGATAGCAATGCAGGGTGGGAAAGTGGCGAAGCAGTCGTCGTTCTCAACTGGACCTTGGAAATCGCATACTGTGCCATCCTCTGTAACCGGCACCAGCGATGGATGTATCTTCGGAGAGCTCGTGGTGTACCATGGCACGCAAGGATAATCAGGGTCGTCGTCTTTGTCGCCTGAGACGTTGTCGGGGATGCTGAAAGCGATGGGCAGAAGGACTGCAGCGGATTGGATGTCGCGAGACTTGTGGATAAGGTCAAGCCAGGTTCTCGATACTCGTTTGGCGATCTGTATAGTCGTTGGATCCATGTGGGCGATGATTCTCTCGAGCAGTTCGTACGTTTCGAGCGTCTTCTCGCAAGCTGCCATAGTGCTGGGCGGGTCCATGGTGATAGATTCCGCTGTTGCGGTCGTCACGGTGTCCGCGAAGCAGTTTGTAAGTACCCAACCCGTCTTTGTCATCGAAACGGCCGACGTGTGTGTATGAGTCCCAAGGCTTCATTTTGTCTTAGAGCCTTGTCTAGCGTGGCGGAGAGCACATCAAGCCTTCGTTAAGGACGAACCTATTCGGTCGTGGTGTTGAGTGAAGTGGGGATATTGTTAATCGATGTTCGCAGCCTTCAATGTTCGCAGCCTTCAAAACAGGCCGGGGAACTGTATAGGTGATCATCCTGGTTTTGTTTTGGGGATAGGCAAAGGGAGGTCGCAAAGATTGAGGTTGGCAAGCCGTATGCGCACACTTGCATAGTTCAACTCACGCAAGTAACGCTGAAAAACGAAGGGAAAACGAAAATGAGGAGAAGTATGTAATGTAAAGCTTTTGTGATTTATTCATGTATTTCTGGTTGATGACTCGAACCCAGGTCATATCGCGTGCAAGTCGTGTCTGCCAGGAAGTGGCTGTGTTCCGAAAGAGAGTGTGTTTTCGTGAGTGTATGTTTTATCCTCCTGCTGGAGCATCGCCGGCGACGGATTGACCCTTAGTCCGTTGGGTCGAGGGTGGACGTCTAGTCCCTGCTCGCCATGCTGACCTCCTCCACATCCTTGCCCTCCATCTCCGGCTCGGCTCTGGCTGCCGAGCTTGCAGACCACCAGCTCCATCCAGTGAGGCCGAAGATAGCAGCCGCGAGGATGACAACAGGAATGGTGAGGCTCTTGGCCGCATGAGCTTCCTGGCACAAGGATTGCAAGCGTCCACTTTCCTCTGGATTCGCGACGTAAGGCGCGAGGGCGCAGTTCCAAAACTCCGGGGTGAACGGGTAAGGGGCTTGGTAGGTGATGGATGTGTCTGATGCTGAGCCGGCAATCTTGGCAGGCACAGGAAGAGACTTCAGGAAGTTGATGTTCCATTGCATCATCGGGTACCAAGCATAGACTGCAACAGCCAGGCTGATAGCGAAGGCGACGGCGGCGAAGACCGAGGTGATCAACCAAGGGAGGGCTCCGGTGCGAGTGTTGTTGGCTTTGCGCACGAAGGTGGAAGTAGAGATAACAACTGCGCCGACGACAGCGCAAATGACACCGCTTGCGATCATGGCAGACTCTCTAGCCAGAGTAAAGCGGGATGGCGCATAGTCCATCTTGAGCCAGTAGGAGTACTGGGTCTCCGCCGTCGAGTTCCAACGATGGTAGTGAATCTGGAGGTCGTCATTTTGATGACCATTGACATACGCCACATTGTCGGCTGCCAGGCCGAGCATCGAGAACGAGACGACAACGAGCAAGAAGCCCAACCCGATGAGGGAGGTGGTTCGGACGTCCATGTTGAGCATATTGACGGAAGTAGTCTGATAGACTTGAAAAGAATGTCTGTGAGTCGTGTGGGTGAAAAGAGTGATTGTGATCGTTGACGCGATCGTAGTATCAACAAGATTGTCAGGAAAGAGAGCGACTGGTTACAAGGACTGTAGTCGTGAGAAACATTCGAGAGACAGGAAACTGGCGGAAGCCATTATCAAATACCTGACCACCGCGACGCGGCATCGCTCAACAATGCAGAGTTTGCAAGGTCGCGTCCAGTGCTGACGGTCGGGAACGCTCCCCGTCTTTGAGTCCAGGTTGGAAAGACTTCGCGACACCCACTTGTTCCGAGCAATGAGGATGGAGGTGGCAGCCCTATTGATCCACATGGCGTATCGTCAGAGGTCGGTTTCAACGGTGCCGACGGCTTGTTGGGAGTTCGCATGCATTCCTGCCAGGGGCGGCCCACAGGTCTGGTCCGCTCACGTGCGGTGACGAGCGAAGTGGAGATGATGTGCAGGATCCGGGCGAATCAGGATCGTTGCGCATTTGGACTATTGAAGTTAGTGTGCGAATTTTCACCGCACGCCATTCGCGGATTTGTTTTTCGAGTTGGACTTCGGTAGATCCTCAAGTCTGACTTTGGTACCTTGGTAGCCATGTGCTGTTCCTGCAGGTTGGCCGGCCGGTTCCTGTTTTCATCGGCTCGGACAGTTCCAAGGACGAGACGGACCGCAGGACCGGCAAGATGGAACGGCAGGGAGAACGAAGATGCGACGTCTCGATGCATCTCATTATTGACATCTCGAAACCGTCTCGGACACCTACTGTTTGATGTCGGCAGTCGACTAGACCAACCCGTGTCTTCTTGACCCTAGAGAGACCGGCGTTTTCACTTCCAAATGTTCAAACTGTGGTGGATGCGATCTGACCAAGATAAGTCATAAATGGCCCATCTTCCGAGGTTCAAATACATATTATTGATGAGCTGTTGCATAGTAACGAAGTATCATACATGCATCGGCTTCATGGTCCTGACCTGGGTGGAAGAGCTCGCGTCTTGATACTCGTCCGGCCGGTAGTATCTCCAGCAAGAACGTGAGAAGGCGCCCTTGGTATCTGAGTCGGAGCGCACCTTCATGGTACCAGAATACAGGTTTCTTGCAGACAGCAGAAGAGTGTCGTGGGGCGAGGTCATAGAGAGGAGGAGGTGGGAAGAGGTTTGAAGAGAGTGTGTAATGATCGAACAACAAGCCACTGAAGTATCATTGATCTTATCCTGCCACATAAGCTCTCCGCTCTGCGGTTAAAGGGTCCTTCCGAATGCGGAATTTGGTTTACCCCACAAACCTACGACTTCCATCCTCTAGACACGTCGAGGCCTGTACATGAGTACACATCCACCAGCCGGTAGAAGTCTGAACATGTACGGCAGAGGCCCTCATAGTAGCTGCTGCAAGACTCAGTATGTATATGGAGCCAGGTACGTCTCGGTAAATTTCCCCTTTACGATTACCCAACTTCATAAATGGCCCCTCCAAGCAATCGGAATCTGTATCTCGCCGCTTCAGTAGCGTGTCTCACAGCAGTAAGTCATCCTGGATCTCGATATGGAGGATCGAAAGTGCGACAGTCGCTCCCCCAGAGTACTGTATCTGCGGTACCGACGAACTGCCTGCTAAACATCTCCTACAATGCCTGTTTGGCTACGCAGTCGGTTTCATCGGCGGTGAAATTGTGCTGCCATCCTTCATATCCACCTTCCCCCTCGACCATCTCCCTCCCAGCCAGCTTGCTTCCGCCCGATTACTTGCTGTCACAGCATGGATAGTCGGCGCGCTCGCGGGGGTTCCGCTTGGCAAACCGGTATGCTCTGGCCTGGGGAGACGACTTTGCCTACAATTCGCCGCCGTTTTGTATATCATCGGCGCCGCTCTGGAAGTGTTCAGCTGCGGGAAGCTGTGGCTGTTCGATGTTGGTCGCTTTGTGAACGGAACTGGTGTGGGCGTCGGGACTCTCGTTTCGCCCATTTACATATCGGAGATCTCGCCGGCTTCGAAAAGAGGGGTGCTTATGTCAGGTTATCAGGTGGGAGTGCAAGCAGGAGCCCTGGCTGGATTTTGGGTCGCCTACATCTTCGACGCCGCCGTCGTAGACGATGCAGCACTGCAGTGGCAGTTGCCGGCGAGTCTGCAGTTGGTCGCTGGCGCCGCGCTATTGGCAGGAAGTTTGCTGATCCCAGAGTCGCCTCGGTATCTCGCGGAGCAAGGACAGTACGGACATATGAAAGAGTCGCTGAGTTGGCTCCGTCGGATGGACGTCATGGATCCCAAGCTCGCCTGCGAACCCGCCGACATCGAGATGGCCGCCGATCTGAGCGAAAAGCTCAAACATCATTCTTTGTGGAATGAGCTCTGCAAGAGAGACGTCCGACGCCGTTTGTTCGTCGGGATCGGCCTGATGGTAGCACAGAACATGGCTGGGCTGAACGCAATCAACTACTACGCCCTAGTGGTCTTCATGTCGGCCGGCTTCACTTCGACATCTACATCGTTGCTCCTAGGCGGCATCTTCGGCATCATCAAGCTTGTTGCCTCTCTTGCCTTCATGCTGAAGTTTACCTCTGTAAAGGGAAATCGCTTCTGGTTGATGCTCGGCTCTGGAGTGTGCGCACTGTCCATGCTCGTGCTGGCCTACTGCGTCCGCCACGATTCGCTAACCATGGAGTCGAGGGTCTCCGTCACGGGACTAGTGAGCGTGCTGATGGTGTACACTTTCACTTTCTTCTTCACAGTCTCGCTCGGCCCAATATCCTGGAATGTCTGTGCCGAGATCTTCCCGCTGCACATCAACTCGACCTGCTGTGCGATTACTACGTGCACCCAGTGGGCCTTTCAGATCGTGATCGCCGCCATGGTACCACCGCTAATGGCAACAGTTGGATGGGTGACTTACCTCATGTTCGGAGGCTTCTGCTTCGCCACTCTACTGTGGGTTCACTTCTGCGTGCCCGAAACACGCGGACTAGGTGTTGGGAAGCCTATGGACGAGCTTTTCGGCGCCGAGGATGTGGCTGCCGACGAAGAGGTGCTCGTCGAGGTTTCGGAGACTACTGCGTTACTGGTCCATGATCGACGGCGCAGAAGCTCATTGTCGGCATTCGTTTGAGAAACATAGGGAGATTGTAGAATCAGTCACAATATATTCGGATTCAGAACCGCGGTCAGGCTGACTTGTTCCGTTTGATGTCGGCAGTGGACTATACAAACCCACGTCTTCTTGAGACTATCACCAGAGCCAGAAGGGTGTCCAGACACTGGAAAGACGTGATCGATACATGATTCCCTGTTCGCAAGGCCCGCGTGCTCTTCCCGCTTTTTTGCGCCAAAAAATGGCTTGATCATCAGCTCAACTACAAACATAAATCCAGTTTGCCCCGAAACGAGACGACGGGAAGGATCAGGTTCCGCTCAGATCTCAATCCACAACCGGAGGCCCATGCTCCTACCGGAGAACGATGGGCCAGCATGTTTGAGCACACAGGTGATCTCCACGAGCGCTTACGATGGCGCACTCGGGGACTCGGAGCACAGCTTCGCTACCACGCCGGCATGCCAAGCTATCGGTATGCAAATGCACTGCCATCATTGGAAACACCAGACTCCAGGTCGACGAATACGGCGACATAACTGACGTTGGGGTGTATGTCGCTGACGGGGTTCGAGTTAAAGACCTCGTTGCTGTGGTGAAAGCGTTACTGAGTCAAGAAGGTTGCTCCGATGCGACGGCTTACATGTCAGGACAGATGGAACTAGTTGCCAGAATTGGACTGGAGATGCCCCAGAAGTGCAATCCCGGTGAGCTCTTGATCATGCCAGAGAGTACTTCATTCTATGAAGCATCAGCCGAAACACCAAGAGCACTAGAGGGGGTTCGATACACAGCACCAGGGGCACGCCATCTGCATCAAAGCCGCATTTGCCCGTGGATCATCGAGAGGGCAAGAAACGCTTCAAAGGATCACGAACATGCAAACCGCAGCTTTTCGAGGGCACGATAGCTGATCAAGAGCCGGGAATGATGGGCGGTGGAACGGTATGTGTGAAGTGTTGTCTTTCTAGAAAGCACTGACAAAGCGAGGCAAGCAATTCCAGATCGCTGATGATGCTATACAATTTAATCAGCTTCCCAAACAAAAGAGCTTCCGGCCCGCGAACCATCTGGAAGGCATCAAAGGCAAGACCTGATACTATAACATCTTGAAGTTCGGTCGTTTCAGCATTCATGCGTCCTCATCACGAATTTGCAACATGGACCAACCCTCAGCACGGACGGCAAACGAACAAGACCTGGCCCAACGGGTTCAACAACTCTCGCTGCACACACTCCCACCTGCTGCAGCAGCGGCGCTAGGGACTTACGAGTTACTTGAGCACATTCTCACCTTTTTACCACCAAGAAGTATCGAAACTGCCAAAAGGGTCTGCAAGGCATGGAAACACATTATCAAATCCTCGAAGAGAGTTCAAAAAGCTGCGGTACTACTTCCAATGGTGCCTAGCAACAAGTTTCTCCGATTTCAAAGGGAACGCCTGCCAGGAAACGCCAGTCTCCCGCGTTACGATGCACCCAGGGCGACCAGCATCCGCCTTCATCCAGACCTCGCCGCATCGCGCGATGAATCAGGAGCAGCCAGACGTTTCAGTATGACGGAAATCTGCAAGCAGACAAGCAGTTGGTTCGGCTTGCCTCCTTTCCACCGCCGCGAGACGCTTCCAGTCAAGCAGATACGCAAGTTCCAAAGCGCTCAAGATTGCTTCGCAACGCATCCTCCCTGCGGTGTCATCGGCATGCAGCTGCGTGAATCTCTGATGCCAAAGGAGTGGACTGAGTGTGTGGTTTACGTGCCAGAAGGAGTCCGAATCAGAGATCTTGTTGCTGTGGCAAGGGCCTTACTACGTCAGACACGGTTTGTTGATGGCGAGATCCACCAACACTTGCACATCGACGGCAGGATTGCCTGGTATCCGTAGAGCTTCCATATCGTTCGACGCGGCCCCGCACATGAGAAGCAATCTGTCAGTGGGCAAGGTGGAAGATGTGGGACCGTCCTGAAGATTAGAGGTGACCACGAATTTGCACGGACAGGACTGAGGACATCGACCAGGTAGATCGTCAGATACTGACTGTAGACGGGCAAAGTGGCGGATGAAGCGTTAGCAGGGATGTGAGGCGACACCCGTTCTCAGATGATGAGAATGGTGGTATGGAGCAGATGGATCATTGCGGTAAGCTACATCTTCAACATTATGCCCACAATCTGTGCGCTCCTCTGACAGTAGTGCCGATGCTTCCTCCGCGATTGGCAAGATTGAGACGTATACAAAGTATCATACTGAGAAGAGCGAACGCATACATCTGCGGGCGGGCCCGATAGTCTACCAAGGATCATCGAAAACGCTCGCTGTTAAACCATCTTATTGAGTACTGGTATTGCGTGCCATACTCTGCGTAGTTTTGTGCTTGAGCCATGCAAACCGCGCTTCAACATCGCACATTCTCCTATGTAAAGCCAGCTCGCTGTGGACTATGCAATGCTTTGTGCAATTGAACAAGCAGATTGCAGCAAGGCAATGTTTGGCGCCACAAGCCTGTACCCCAGCAAAGACATAAGATCATATAACCCAAATCAGCATGGAGGTTTCGATCGTGGTGCTCCTCACGACCGACCATGTCATCTTCCCTGGAGCCAGGACAGCAAGCCCGTGCACTTGTCGCCGATCTGCCTTTGAAAGCAAGCGCCCAACCCTGGGGCACCATCGAGTTGCTCGAGCACATCCTGGCATTTCTACCACCAGCAAGCATCAAGGTCTCCGAAAAGTCGTGCAGACGCCTGCGGAATGTCGTCAAGGGGTCGACCAAAGTACGAAAAGCATCCATCCTCTCCCCAATCGTGCATATGAACAAGTTCGTAGAATGGCAGCTATTGCGAGGCGGGGAGTCCTGCCTTCCTCGCTACGACACGCCGCTCGCCTTACACCCACTCATTGAGCACACGTCCCGCAACAGCCATGGGCTAACCTTCAGCATGCCTCTCGTCCGCGACTACCAACCAAAAAGTCTGTCCCCAGCATCCGGACCAGTTTTGATCAAGCGCATGTCCGAGAGTCTATCGGCGGACGCCGGGAAAACGTCGACTCTCACTGAGGATGGCCTCAAGCTCGTGGAAGACGCAGACACGCCCAATGAAGGTGCCGTCACGCTGGGCAACTCACTGGACCACTGGGCTACACTCCCTCCTTGCCGCGTTATTGGGATGCAAATGTGCTGCTGGCAATCAGGGAGGAATGATGACTGGACCCACTGCATGGTTTACATTCCCGACGGGATCCGCATCAAGGATCTCATGGCTGTGGCTGAGGCATTGTTGCGTCAGGATAGTGGTGAACCCAAGCACACCCGAATCGAAGGGCGACTTGCATGGTAGTTTAAGATTTCTGCCGCCGCGGTGTTGGAGAGGAATCCGCGCGGCAAGTTGTTCTCCGGAGCAGCCAGTGCAATGAGTGTCGCAGGCAATCGCTGCGGCTGTTATTGCGATCCGTGGGGCCGGAGAGCTGGTGGCGGTGCGGACAGATGCTTTGGTTCTTCGCGACTTGCTGTGTTCGTAGTGCGATATCCTCGCATTTACAAAGGGGGGCTTGTGTTCACGGCCCGAAAGCAGGTCATCGAGCAGATAGACCAAGATCCAATATCCTACACCATCATCATACATACCATCCACGTCAGCCGTATCAACCACTTCCCCTCTCAGCACCCCCCTCAACCACCGTCTCCCCTCCCAGCCGCCCCTCCCTTCCCTCAACAACCCTCTCAAACCCCACCCGCACAAACCTCCCCAACTGCCCCCAAAAATAACACCCAGCCTCATGCTCCCTCACCCGCTCAAGCAACATGGCAACCTGCTCCCTAACCTCCAACCTCGGATGGAACAACCCCAGCGCAACCGTGAATAATCCAGTAGGCTGTCCCGCCCCTGCTGTACCGCCACTGGCCCTGCTGTCAGCGCCGGAGGAGCCGGTGAGGATGGTAGATAGAAGTTGGCTGATCTCTGCATCACTCTGTACAGCAGCGCAGATCGCCAGGTAAATGTTGGAGGAGGCTTCGGCGTTCATCCGCAGTTTACTCAGCTTATCGTGGAGATGCTGGAGATCGAGATCTTTGACGGGGCGGTGGGCGTAGTAGGCTGCTAGATCCTGGATGAAGTAGTAGTAACTTCTCGTATTGCGCCATCCTTCCAGTCTTGTCGCGTTGGCGGCAAGCTCCGCATTCTTGAGCTGCGCGTTCGGCCACACGTACCCATGTCCCGCTACTTCAGCTGGGAGCTCGAATGCACTGCCTGCGGCAGGAGATTTGGACGGGCTGTCCAGGCGTGGAGACCCGATGCTGAGGGTTGGAGATGTGATGCTAGAGTGGATGTACAGGCTCGTAGCGCCGTAGACCACCTCTTCAAAGGCAGCGGCGATTCGGATGAATTTCAGAATCCACCGTCTGAATTTCGCGCGGATAGCGTTCTCGCCGTGGCGCTCGTTGATGGCTGTAATGACGTTGTGCATGAAAGACGCGTCGCCTGTGATGTCGTTGCCGAGATTGGTGGTTGGAATGGCGTTTCCGCCTAAACCGGCGCTCATCGAGGCACCTACAGCTACGATGGAGGAGATGCCGCCGCCGCTGCCGGGATGGTTGGATTTGTCGGAGTTGTGGTGTGAGCCAGCACCGTTGGTTGACTGAAAGAATGCTACGCCTTCGGTCAGAGGTGCTTGCTCGACCTTGTTGCTGATGCGCATTCGTCCTGTGGAGAGGTCGCAGAGGACGTCCCACCACTCTGTTTTATGCGCGAAGGCTGGGTTGGTGACTCCAGCGATGAAGCCGGGGACTTTGAGGAGGTCGTCGATTTTCGTTAGGTCAGTGTAAGGAAAGGCGTGTCTAGTGAAGCCTCGTAGCAGGCCTCCTGATGCCAGGGAGCAAGCACCAAGAACTGCTTCGGCCACTTCGGAGGAGGGCAGATTGTGGCCGAGAAAGATAACTCGTTTTTGTGTCAGCAGAGCATTAAGGAGGACGATGATGGGGTGAGTGAGATTGCCAGAAGTCGTAAGATGAGGGTGCGTTGGTGAGAAAGGGACTGGCGAGGTGGCGTGTGGAGTAGAAAAGGTGGTGATTAGCTTGACGAGGCTAAAGTCGCCAACGGTCTCGGGAGACAGGGCCACCGGGATCTTGACAGGGACAGGAACATTGGCGTATTTGACGACGCTCTCGAATTCGTGGGTATCTCTTGGCAGGCCGTAACGATTCCGCGTGTGAAGCTGAGCGGTTGGCGAAGAGCTTGGACGACCATTCTCACTATCTTTTGAGGCCATTCGTTGAGCGATGAGTGCTTCGAATTTGGAGAGGAAGAGAGCTTTGGCCTCGCTAGATTGGAGTATGGACTTTTCGTAGTAGGAGAGTTTGGGCATAAGCGAGAGGTCCATGTTGTTGACTGCCTCGTATAGGCTGGCGAGAGTGTCCATGATAGGGTTGGCAAAGTATTCTTGGAGCGCTAGGAGCAAAAGCGGCTTGTATATATGCAGGAAAGAGTGCCGGGTACATATAGCCATTGCTTTGACTATAGCTCCTCGCTTGACCGTCTTGTCTTGCTTCATGTTGACCAGATTGAGGACATAGACAAGCGGAGGACCGTCAACGCCTTCTGGCTCATCTTCCACGTCCTCCTCCTCTGAGCTGCTCTCCACTTCTTCAGCCTCGTCTGCTTCAGCTCCACCATTCGCTTGTCCATCGTCTGCATCTTTCCGCCGCCTCTTCTTCTTTTTAGCAAGTGGATCCTCTTCCTCCTCCGGTGCACCGTCCTTATGCAGAAAGAAGATGGTCCAGTCCTGTGCCCGTACGTGTGCACCATCTGGCAGCATCAACTCAGCCAACATATGCTCGTCCCCACCCACTGGACCCGGGTACTGATGCTCCATCACACTGCCTCGATCGATGTCGAAGCTCGCCACCAATATGTACTCGACATGCTTCTCCGTCTTGTCTGACGGGTACTGCGACTTGACCGATCGTTGTCGAGGTCGTGTCCTGGGTGGGGGTTGAGTAGGCCGAAGGTCACCATTGGAGGCAGAGTTGTGTACTGATGGGCCAGGCGAGTTGTAGCTTTGTGCTGACGAAGGCTGAGAAGTAAAGGACTGGTTATGGTGGTGGGTGTTGGGGAGGTGGTTCCCATCGTGAGACCCTGAGCCATTGCGAGAGGGTTGTCGAGTGTGTGGCTGCCGGTTCGTTGTGCTGGCTGAAGTACCCGTTGAGTTGGTGTTGGGCCGAGAAGGCAAGACTGCTGCCATTGTGCGTGTCACCGAGCGGGATACTGTAGCGGGTGCATCGTTGTGCGAGAGTCTTGCATGGCGCCCTCATCTTCACATATGCAGGGGTCCAATGGAGCATCGGCGCTAGCGGAGATAGAGTTGCCAAGCTTTGTCGAGTCTAACTACCTTAAGCCTATGTTTACTTCCAAACACCAACTCCACTTCATCTTGTCGCGAACAACAGACTATGGAAATCATGGTATGTACAGTCTACGACACGGTATGACATGAGCTGACGGTCCCAGGCCAACCCACTCCGCCCATCACCGCTCTCCTTTGACTCCGGACGTCAATCACCCTTCAAGCGCCAGAACAGCGCATCCCCAGCAACAGCACGAGCAACGACACCTACACAGTCCCCGACCAAACCCAGTGGCGGTCTATCGCCCATCAAGTCTGGCTCTCTGTCGCCGGAGAAGGCGAGCCCATTCGTACGCCGACCATCACAGATCAGTCAGACTTCCGATCGACCAACAAGCCCATTTGCACGGCCAACAAGCAGTCTGAGCATACCAGCATCCCCATCACGACAGACCAGCACTGAAAGCAAGAGAGAACTGAGCCCGGCCGCTTCGCCACACACTGTAGCTTCAGCTGACGAAGAAGCTGCACCAGATACGCCCTCCAGATTTACAGTCCGCGCTGCACCTTCCCCGTCGCCCTTCGATGGCGCTGTCCCAGACTCGCCGTCCCGGGTCTTGCCCTCTCAAGCTCAGCTCCGCCCGACGGCCCAACGCACAATAACCTCTTCCACTACCTCAACAATCAGACCTCCGACCTTCGCCAGCCCCACTACAGCGCCCATATCCAAACCCGCCAGACTACCGATCAAATCAACCAACACAGCCTACAAAAACGTCCCCCCACCCCTCCTCCACAGCATGCGAGAATCCTTCGAAGTGCTCGACCCCAACGGCTCAAACACCATAACCTCCGCCGCCGTCAGCTCAATGCTAGAACAAATGGGCATGTCCAACCACCCTTCCGACCTCCGCGACTTCTTCCCGCCGAACGCGCCATCAAACCTCAATCTTGCGCGTTATCTCGATATGCTGTCCGGCCCCCTTGTGGAGCTGTCGCCAGCAGACGAGCTTAGTGCTGCGTTCGAGGCCTTCGATGTGGATGATAGTGGGCAGATTGATGTTGCGGAGCTGAGGAGGGCGTTGTTAAATACTGCGCCGGAGTCGGGGGAGGAGATGATCGATCTTAGTGAGAGGGAGGTTGATGCGGTTATTGGAGAGTTTGTGGGTAGGAGGGCGTTTGGAGCAAAGGGTGTGAACGTTGCCAAGGGGAAGGGCGAGGTGTTTAGGTGGAGGGAGTTTATGGGTGCGGTTACGGGCGGAGTTGGTGGAGATGGGGATGGGAGGGAGGGGTTGGTGGCTGCTTGAGGAGCCGGGAAAAGCGTTGGAGGCAGGTAGTGGTCGGGGCCAGCAAAGCCGATGTGTTGAACACAAGAAGTGAGTAGGATCGTGCTATTGTTCTCGTCACTTATGGTAATAAGGCACAATCTCGCCCTGCTTCCCACAGCTCGTGTGCGATGCTAGCACATATCTGCCGACCTGGTTCGCCAAGAAACCACATCAGCGGCACGGTTCATCATAGCATCCCTCTACGGATTCAACGCGTTCCTACGGCACACGATCTTCTCTATCGCTCCCACCTTTCCAACGATCTTCAGTGCGCTCCGCGATGCTCCCACATTTAACCCCGGAAGAAGCAAACCGCAGCCCTGCAGCTGCGGATCTGCTCGCGGGGACCCTCACCCCGTTAATCCCATCGCCCGCAAGAACTTGGTCTTTCCCAAGCGGTAATTACATCCAAAAGGTCTCCAATCGTGACACCCGTCGGATTGTACACCGTAACAGTGACTCACGGCGTGATACGTCCCATTCCGAACACACCAATCGCCTCGCAGCGTGGACTTGTCACAAAGTGCTCACGGTGCAAGTCGGCAATGGGCAAGCGGCCGCGGTCGACCAGCATGGAGGCATACCACCAGAGTGGATCGGACGGCATGGACGACGTCTTGCCCACCTCAACTGCGTTGAGCATGGGATGCATCGCTACAGTTGAGACACCATAGTAGGGGAACCAGCTTTTCGGATGCCCGGGTACGCGAGGCTCGACTTCGCCACGATCTTTCCACACGTTACTGACGTTCAGTGCCGTGAGTGTGCCGGCGAGGCGAACCTGCTTCGAATGGCCGATGGTGAAGTGCCAGGTCTTGCATACCCTCTTAGCATGCTGGATCTCGGATGGTGAAAGGTTGCAGATGATGTCTTTGAAGACGTGAGGGATAGACAGGGCTTTGTCACATGCTGAAGGTGGCGTCATGTGCGGATCTGGAGTGACTGAGGTTGTCATCATCGTGTTGATGATGCTATCGCCGACCGCCGCCATGTTGGATCTGCTGCTAAACGTAAGCGGAGCAGCTAGCGAAGAATTCTAGTGACTGGTGCGGGTGTGACAACTTTGAGCAAGTCTGTGGAGAAGAACAACAAAATTTGGCAAGTGGGCTTTGATGGATAACATGATGAAGTGAACGTGATTTCACATGCAACGGCTATGAAGGCTCTCGGAGCAACCATACTTTGCCGACACGACATACCCGCGGCGCAAAGCACGATGGATCCACTCGATCAAAGATCACTACCGTATTCCTCCATGCGCCTATCGGTCCCCGTTCGTCCTTGATCATGGCTCACTGGCCGTGTTCAGTCGCAACGTACCTACGACCAATTCACAACCACCTGCGCAACAAGCTCCATCACCACGCCTCCCTTCGCTGCGAGCTGAGTCTTCCATGCATCCATCGTATCCAGCAAATCGCCAATCTTGACGCCCTTGGCACGAACCACTGTGCAGTGCTCCGCACACGGCCTCGCAGTGATGCCGTTACGGAAAGCCTCCATCGTCCAGTCTGCTGCAACGCCGACCTGCATCTTCAACCCCACTGCACTGCACGGCGGCGTCGTCACGAGCTCCTCGCGGTGTGCTTCGAGGCGGGTGCGCTGGCCGGGGTCGAAAGCGTCGTGGATGTTGAAGGTTTTGACTTCGGGGGCGTACTCAGATGCAATCTCGACTTTGAGTTGGGGATTGATGGTGATGGTATCAGAGGTGTAGCATGGTGTGCAGCAGCGAAGCGTCTCGGGCCAGAGCTTTCCGGTTGTCGGCACCGTGGTGGTGGTCGGATGGAGGACTGTGGTTGTTTGAGCTTGGTCCGTGTTGGCTGGAGATGGGTTTGCTTCCGTGGCGCCGTTGATCGTTGGGTGATTGAGGTCTATTGCTGAGGCCGACATCTTTGCTGGTTGTGAGATGAAGGATGAGGAACGGAGGAGAACGAAGATGAGCAAGATATATGCGGACCTGTAGTACGTTGGAGAAAGAAGACGAAGTTTGTGGAAGTGGAAAAGAGGATGAAAGTTCTGACAGCAAACAACGTTGCCTTGCACACGCAAACGAGTCGCTCGGACTCCTGGTCTCACTTACTGCGACATCGCACATCCATCATGCAGTGTGCCGATGCACCCGGTCAAAGCATCTGCAACGTCACATACCTATCGTGGAAGCCCGCCCTCAGAGCCGCATTTACACTTTGCCACTCACCCAGCCTTCTTGATGACATCGCCCAGGCTTGTCCTCCTTCAGGTCGACCTGGATCAGTTCAAAGCCATCTGCCCGCAAGTGCCGAGAAATGACTCGTGAAGATGCCCTTCATGCCACTTCAACTTCTCCGCCACGTCAAGGAGGTCGCCGATCGTGACGCCAGTTGGGACGTACACGATGCAATGCTCCTTGACCCGGCGAAAGGTCGGCACCATGGCCATGTAGTTTACTTGCATGCCCACAGCACTGCATGGTGGGATAGTCACGAAGTCCTCGTAGTAGTCTTCTATGGTGGGACGTGGCGTGGTGTAGTGCGTGATGGTGAAAGTCTTATATCCTTGCTCGGTGACCAGGACTTTGAATGCTGGATGCAAGCTGAGACTTCCGCCAGGGTAGCAGGGAGTGCAGCACGTGTGACCGAGAGCCTGTTGGAGTTCTCCATCACCGGCTTGGAATGTCGTACCGGTGGGATGGGCGATGGTTGCGAGGAAGATCTGCTCGGAGTTGTTGATGGTCGTGTACCAGGTCTTGCATACCGCCTTGGCTTGAAGGATCTGCAACGGCGGAAGATCGCAGATGACTCCCTTGAGGATGTGAGGAATGGCGAGGCCCTTCTTGCAGGCGGTGATAGAGTTGCTGCTCGAGTCGGAGGCCGCGTCCGCCGTCGTGATGCTGAGGTCGGCCATCGCATCGGTGGTATCTGCCGCCATGATGGAGGTTGACTGTGTGAGCGACTTGTTGGAGTGAAAGAGGTGGAAGGTTGGAAGTGAAGAAATTTGCCTATGCTTCGTGGCAAAGTCACTAAAGCTCGGCCCACGACCCGTGACACATCACATGATGCAATTGTCACATGTCATGGTTGCCACGACCGCAACCGAGAAGGCTTTGTTCTGCGCCAGTACGCGATATCCTGCCTTCCATTACTGCGAAACCAGACGTCCATGGATGCAGTCTCCCGTACGTAGCCTGTAGAGACGCTTGCACAGTCACCAAGACTGCGCCCACTCGCCATTCTCACCGCCCCACCCTCCTTCAGCTCGCTACCACTCGATCTGCAGCGATCGATCCACCAACAGTGCGGAAGATATATCCACGCTCTGCGATCTATTTCTCCCATATCTCCACGACCTCTATCAGGTCGCCTATCTTGACACCGGTGAGGCGGTACACGATGCAGTGATCGTTCACCTCCTCGTGCCTCGGGTCCGTCGGCAGACTTGCGTAAGCTATTTCTACGCCCACAGCAGTGCAGGGTGGGATCGTTACGAATCCTTCACGACACGGCTCCAACAAACGCAATTGCCACCTCCATGATGGGCCACGTACGATGGCGAAGCCGATGAGCCCTGCTCCGTTCATCATCTCTCTCAAGCCTAGGTGCAGTCTGAGCTGCTCACCGGGATAGTATGGAATGCAGCAGACGGACCCCATTTCTTCCTGGAGATCTTGGTTCTCGATGTCGAGAGTAGTTGTGGATGGATGAAGGATCGCAGCAAGCCGGATCTGCTTGGAGCTCTGGCAAGTGGTATGCCAGACCTTACATACTGCTTTAACTTGGAGAACCTGATGCCGTGGGAGACTACAAATGATGCCTTTAAGGACGTGGGGGATGACGAGGGCCTTGCTACACGCTGTGATCGAGCTTGCTGTAGTAGGTGAACCAGGGTAGTTTGTGTTGCTGATACCCTCGAGAATGCTTTCGCCGGGTGCTGCCATGGTGGTAAACAAGTTCGTGGGTCATTCGGAAACGATGGCGATCTGGCAGTCCTGGCTTTGAACGAGTCTGTTGGAAAAACGAGCAATTTAGGCACCTGTGCATCTGAGCCATGAAGGATGACGTAATGATGCAGTGTACCTTCTGCGGATTCTCTCGGGACAACCATACTCTGTTTTGCCACATCCGCAACTTGATATCTGACCCATCGAGCTCAATCGACACTCGCTCTCAACGCGCCTTCTCGATGACAAGTTCACCAACAGTCGGCAAGAAGCTGTACCTTGATCTCGGTTCTCACGAATGCCGGCCGCTGTTGCAGCCAAATGTCCATCACACGTAGCACATCGTCGATCTTGACGCCCGACGGATTATAGACCGGGCAATGCTCCATATCCCTGTCGAACGTACCTCGTGTGAGTAGATCGGCCGTTATTCCCACGGTGCTGCACGGCGGGCTCGTCACAAATTCTGCACAGCATGCTTCAAGCCGTTTTCGCAGATTCGGTTTGATGAAGGTGCGGTAGATCACGAACGTTCTGCACTCCGGATCTGAAGCCATAGAGCTTCTCTCGGACATCTGAGGATGCTGGATGAGCTTGCCGGACCCATAGTGAGGTTTGCAGCACCCATATCTGCCAAGAACGAATGGACCGTTTGCCCAGACACCGGTAGTAACTGGATGGGCAACGGAGGCCACGCGGACTTGCTTGGAATCGCGACAGGTGATCTTCCAATGCTTACAGACCTTTCTCGCCTGCTGGATGCCCTCCGGTCCAAGGAAATAGATGATCGATTTCAGGATATGCGGAACAGCGAAGGCTTTGTCGTGGACTGTGAGAGCTTCGTCCTTGCGAGCGATGGATGTGACCGCTGCTTCGGTCTCATTGTGGGTTGTGAGGTCGATGGTATCCATGGCTGGCTCCGCCATCGTTGGATGTCGCTTGGTGAGCGAACACGAACTGGCTGGAAGTCGTGATGGCCTATGTAGCTTGTGACAGCCTGAAAACAAGAGGAAGTGGTTCGGTGCCCGTGGTCCGAGATCAATGACAACACTAGCGTAAGATCACATGCCATTTACTGCCTCTTAGATTGAGGCCTGCAGTGATGTTGCTGGTACTTGGCCAACTTCTCATTCATTGCGAAGCTGGACAGTAGCATTACCAATGGGGTGAAGGGGCCAGAAAGGCAATATGGCATTGGGAAAGGAGAAACAACAACAACGAGTGAAAGGATGCGCGAATGACGATGATTTCTTGCTGTTTGAACAGCTTCATCACATACGAGTCGCTCGCATCCTTTGCTATCAACAGTCATGCACCGAAGGAGCCTTCCAGTGCCGCTGTCCTATAACAGAATCCTCCAACGAATATCCTCGAAGGCTCGAACACGGTCCTGTTGTCGTACCTTGCCATACAGAGAACGGGCCCACGCCATAGATCCACGTCCTGGTCAGCGTATCTACACTCTCTCCTGAACTTTTGTTGCTCGCTTGCCCCGTATCCACCTCTGTAGTAGTCCCTGTGCGTAGTACGCTGTCCTCGGTGTCGTGACACATCTCGAGTTCAGCCCAGACGAACCAGTTCCGCTCAAAGTCCTCGGAATCCCACTGCGAGCCCTGAACTATCTGCCGCTCTAGTGTCTCCACCACATCTAACAAATCCCCAATCTTGACGCCTGTCGGATTGTACACGCTGACATCTTCATTCACGCCTTCGTTTGCCCCTGGAGTATAGTGATGCCCAGAAACGCCGACTGCGCTGCAGCGCGGACTCGACACAAAGTCGGCACGATATTTGACGAAGCTGCTACGTTGCTGCTTGTTGAGGTCGAAATTGCGATAGAAGGATCTCGATGACGGCGGCATCGAATTTTCGAGCCTAGCGAGTTAAGGGTGCAGATCGATGTCAGGGGGTGTCATTTGGTTCAAAGTGCGAGCAATCCGGACTTGCTTGGAGTGGCGAATGACATGTTGGAAGGCTTTACAGACTTTCCTTGCGTCCGGGGTTTCCTTCAAATGATCGACTTGAGAATGTGTGGGATGGCGAGAGCTTGGGCGCACGCCGTGGAGGTGTCTGGTAGTCCGGATTCGTTCTCGGCGGCAGTGTCTAGTGATGTTGTCGCCATCTTGGGGCAGCCGATGGAAGAGCAGCAACGATGAGACTGCTGTATGCTCTGAAAGAGAGAGGAAACCTTCGCAAGCAATGGACTGTTCTGGAAGACGAGAAGCTTGGGCTCGATCCTCATGACTCACGGTTCATGCCGTTCATGTGATATCACGTGCTCTTCGCTTTCGCACACCCAACACATCATCCATATCTTATCTGGAACGACAGCGGTAGGGGATGCTGCTCGCTGTAGTCCCACCACCCTTACACGGTGGCCGGGTAAGTAGCTGGTTCATCTACTTCATCGGCCTCGTCCGGTGCCAACGCCGGATCTGAATCGGGAGACGTCGTTGCTCATCCCATTCCTTAGTCATATCAAGCTCCTTAGCTTCGCTCTCATTACCGCAAGCCAACTCCGCCCAAAGCTCCGACCCCTCATCGTCGAGCCCCCTGGATATTGCCTGTGAGACTAGGGCCTCGACAGCGTTCTGCAGGTCCGCGATTCGTACCCCTGTTCGGACATACACAACACAGTGTTGGCCGACCTCAGTCACCTTCTGATTGTCGGTAAGACCAGAGTGACATGTCTTGACAGCAACAGCATTCCAGCGTGGACTAGTCACGAACTCTCTGCGAATTGCTTGCATGTAGAAGCTTCTGAAACGTTTGAGATCGATAAGCTGCAGCCCACCGCGCGATGGCAGCTGCCAGCCATCAAGTTGGGGATGTATGGCGAGTATCGTGGCTGTGTAGCACGGTACGCAGCACCGCAATTTGCCACTAGCTTGAAGGACTGTCGTGGTCGGTGTGAGGGTTTCAGCGCGCTGGACTTGCTTGGAGCGCCTGTATATGTTTAAGTCGTTAGTGAACAGCCTAAGTTGGACATCGCCCAGCATACCGGATTGTGTTCCGCCAGATCCAGCACACTTCCTTTGCAAATCGGATCTCTGCTGGATGGAGGTCACAGAGGATTGACTTCAAGATATGAGGGATTGACAAGGCTGTGGACGCTGCTGTTGTATCGTCTTCCGACGTGGTGGCTTTAAGTGGACCTGCTGAAGTCGACCCATCGCTTTCTGTCGTGGCCAAGGGGCTCAGTTTGCTCTGACCGCCTGGTACCGCCATCATCAGCATCTGCTAATCGAGTGGCTTTCGCAATGCAGGGGGTTGATGATTGGATTGGGGAAATGGTAGTGGAACATACCGCGCTGAGGGACACTTCTTTCAAGTTGGAGAAGCTTGTTTTGATGTGTCACCCGTCACGGCTATTATGCCTCCCGCAAGGCTGTCACTCATCTCTGCATGGGTAATTCCTCAAACTGTCTCACTCTGCTCAAAACTTGGTCGTGTGAATCCACGCGGCATCACTGCCACCAATCCAACCTAGTTGTCCCAGAATCACTGATAGACCGGGCTGCACTCCGTCCAATTTCACCTGTGAGATGAATTTGTCGACCACTTCCACCAAGTCTGCAACTTTGACGCCTGTCGGAACATAGACAGCGCAATCCTGCTCAGCCGTACTGGTGCCATTGGTTCTGAAGATGTAGTGAGTTGCCTTCACCGCGACCGCACTGCAGCGTGAACTGGTTACGAACTGATCGAGGCAGGCATAGATCTTTTGGTGATATAAGTGGTGTGGCGTGTCGACACTGTCGAGCCGGAAATGCTTGAGACCTCGGGCAGACGTCACTGTAGGCTTAGACAAAAGTTCAGGGTTGATGATTAGGGTTGGAGTGGTGTAGCAGGGCGCGAAGCACATCGATCTCTTCTTTGGATCAGGTACATCCTTGCCATCAGTGATTGGGTGGAGGGTGCCAGCAACACGGAGTTGCTTGGATCGTCTGAAGGGAGGAGTTAGTCTGGCCGATAGGAAGGCTGAGAATGCTGAAGATGGACATACTTTTGATTGTGGCTCGCCACTCCTTGCAGACCTTCCTGGCTTGCTGGATGTCGGCGGGGCACAGACTGCTGATAATCGACTTCAAGAGGTGCGGGATTGAGAGCACTTGGCTGCGAGGCGGGCATTCGATGTTCGGTATCGTGTCTACGCTTGCAGGCGCGGTTACGGTTGTTATAGCCATGGTGCTGGTGATGTCGGCTGAATCCGTTAACGCCATGTACGCGTCGTCTGCTTGTCGGGTTGAGTGTGGAAGGTGGAGGAGTAGTTTTGTTCCGCTGAAACTTGGTTGTTCCGAGGAAAGAAGCCCGGGCCTGTTTCATAGCTGCTGTGATTTCACAGGCTGGGTGTCCTCGTTACTGGGGATCAAAACGGTGACTGTGCATATTAGGAAAGTGTGATTGGGTGGACTTGGACTAGGGTTGAGAGAGGTATGACTAAGTCATTGACTTACTGATCATTCTGGGGGCACGCTTGCTATTGCATCTGTCACTGTTGCACCATCTGGCATGTGCCTGACTTGCAAAGCTTGTCCCCACTCCTCCAGCTCCGTCAGACGATCCCCCTGCAGCCTTTCTGCTCAGTTTTGGAAAGAACCGAAGTTCTCATCCCACTCGGTCGTATGAATCCACGCAGCATCACTGCCATCGTTCCAGACCAGCTCTCCCACAAGTGACTTGCAGTGGCCGAAAGAGCCCCGGATGTTGGCCTCCCGCTCCACCTCCCGGATCGCTTCCACCATGTCGCGGATCTTGACGCCGGTGGCAACGTAAACAACGCGATGGAAATGCTGATCGGTCATACTGAAGCCGTTGTTGTTATTGATGACGATGTGGTGGATCAATTTGACGCCGACCGCACTGCAACGTGGGCTGGTGACGAACTCGTGGGAGGACGCTTCGAGGAAGCCATTGATGTAATCGTTGGTCCAATCGAGGTTCCACATCTTGAGTCCTCCCGGCTGAGTCCTCATATGTCGTGTGTGGAGCGCTGAGTGGAGGCGCAGTGAAGATGAGGTGTAACATGACACGCAGCAGGTGGAACCATATTCCCAGTCGGCGAAGTCCCTGGTGTTGGCGTAGACGGTGGTCTCGGTCGGTCTGAGGGTTTTGGCAGGTTGAATCTGCTTGGAGTGTTGAATGAGCTAATACCAATGCTTGCACACTTGCTTTGCTTCGCGGACCTCGGCGGGAGGAAGGCTGGCGATGATTGACTTCAAGATGTGTGGGATGGAGATAGCCCTATCGCGGCCTGCTGTAACCTTATCGCTGGTGGGCGTGTTGGAGTCTCCGGCCACTGTAATCGCTGGGTGCGCCACGATGCCGTCTTCGCGAGGTATCATCATGGTCGGCGCCAGTTTGTTAAACGAGCAGACTTGTGTGAGAAAATTCGACAGGTGCTCAAGTGAAGGTGGGATTGAAGGTGCTCGGGCCGCTTCAGACAAAAGCTAGCTTATTATCACATGCCATTTTACATTCACAAGGCACTTGCCATTGCGGGTACCACAACGTTTCATGAGTGTCTAGAAAAGATCAGCACGACGCCTGCACACCATCTAACACCAAGCTGGCTACTAGACGAGCAACATTGGTCGCCAGTCTTTTGGGAAGAATGGAATAGCTTACAATACTTGACCCGTTGATGCATGCAAGAGGTTAATGTAGCATACCGAGATACCGACTACCACAAGGGCAGACTTAGACATCCGCAAGCTCAGCCGTAGTCACAGATAACCATCATAAATGGTTCCGAAAAATCGTGCTATGCCTCCCACCTCCCGTTGCGTGCTCGTCGCTGGGCCATCCCATGCTCCCCACTGTCGTCTCTTGCCATATAACGAGTTGGAAGGGATGCTCTCACGAGCCCCAGCTTTGAACTCGCTCACAGTCGTAATGTTTCGTGGAGAAAATATGGTAAGCAGTGTAGAATGCAAATGGCAGCGCATGTGAAAGTGAGGTGAAGTCAAAGTTGTGGAGGACCTCAGGCAAAGACTTGGCATCTCCGCGTTTCGCCGCGAAGGCTGTAGAAACTTGTGGAAGGAGCTCGAGCTTTTGAGCCGCATGGACCACACCAGCAAACAGCTTTTCTTCACAGCTCAAACAACGACAATTGAGACATACCACCACCCTCAATCTTCACCTTGATACCCGACCACTGGTCACCTTCGACACTGTCCACTAACGACTACCAACGACTCCGTCGTAAGTTGTTCCCCAGCACGTGCATCCAGCCACCAGCGTTGCCAGAGCAATCACCTCTTTCAGCCTTTCGGCTGCTTTCACCTCGCACGAAACATCCTTTACTGACTCCTCATCAGAAATCCCTGCACACACCCATATACACCGCTTAACCACCACAATCATGTCGGGCGAGACCTTCGAGTTCCAGGCCGAGATCTCTCAGCTGCTCTCCCTCATCATCAACACCGTCTACTCAAACAAGGAGATCTTCCTGCGAGAACTCATCTCCAATTGCTCCGATGCCCTCGACAAGATCCGCTATGAGGCTCTGTCAAACCCATCCGCGCTCGACTCGGGCAAGGATCTCCGCATCGACATCATCCCCGACAAGGATGGCAAGACCATCGTCATCCGCGACACCGGCATTGGCATGACCAAGGCTGACCTCGTCAACAACCTCGGCACAATCGCGCGCTCAGGTACCAAGCAGTTCATGGAGGCTCTCACCGCTGGTGCAGACGTGTCCATGATCGGGCAGTTTGGTGTCGGTTTCTACTCTGCATACCTTGTTGCCGACAAGGTGACTGTTATCTCAAAGCACAACGATGACGAGCAGTACATCTGGGAGTCGAGCGCCGGTGGCACCTTCAGCGTCAAGCTAGACACTGAGGGTGAGCAGCTCGGCCGCGGCACCAAGATGATTCTGCAGCTCAAGGATGAGCAGACCGACTACCTCAACGAGAGCAAGATCAAGGAGGTTGTCAAGAAGCACTCCGAGTTCATCTCCTACCCCATCTACCTTCACGTGCTCAAGGAGACCGAGAAGGAGGTCCCAGATGAGGATGCTGAGGAGACCAAGGATGAGGGCGACGACAACAAGCCCAAGGTCGAGGAGGTAGATGACGAGGAGGAAGAGAAGAAGGAGAAGAAGACCAAGAAGGTCAAGGAGAGCAAGATGGAGGAGGAGGAGCTCAACAAGACCAAGCCCATCTGGACCCGCAACCCACAAGACATTACGGCCGAGGAGTATGGCTCATTCTACAAGTCGCTTTCCAACGACTGGGAAGACCATCTTGCAGTCAAGCACTTCTCCGTTGAGGGTCAGCTAGAGTTCCGCGCCATCCTTTTCGTCCCCAAGCGTGCACCCTTCGACCTCTTCGAGACTAAGAAGACCAAGAACAACATCAAGTTGTACGTGCGCCGCGTGTTCATCACTGACGATGCGACCGACCTCATCCCAGAGTGGCTCTCATTCGTCAAGGGTGTTGTCGACTCCGAGGATCTGCCACTCAACCTGTCCCGTGAGACCCTCCAGCAGAACAAGATCATGAAGGTCATCAAGAAGAACATCGTCAAGAAGACGCTCGAGCTGTTCAACGAGATCGCCGAGGACAAGGAGAACTTCGACAAGTTCTACACCGCCTTCGCCAAGAACATCAAGCTCGGCATCCACGAGGACAGCCAGAACCGCTCCGCGCTCGCCAAGCTGCTGCGCTACAACACCACCAAGTCTGGCGAGGACATCACCTCTCTCCAAGACTACAGCACTCGCATGCCAGAGCACCAGAAGCAGATGTACTACATCACCGGCGAGTCCATCAAGGCCGTCGAGAAGTCGCCCTTCCTCGACGCCCTCAAGGCCAAGAACTTCGAGGTTCTCTTCCTCGTCGACCCCATTGACGAGTACGCGTTCACGCAGCTCAAGGAGTTTGATGGCAAGAAGCTCGTCGACATCACCAAGGACTTCGAGCTCGAGGAGACGGACGAGGAGAAGAAAGAGCGTGAGGATGAGGAGAAGGAGTTCGAGGGTCTCGCCAAGAGCCTCAAGAACGTGCTCGGCGAGAAGGTCGAGAAGGTTGTCGTCTCGCACAAGCTCGTCGGCTCTCCCTGCGCCATCCGCACGGGTCAGTTCGGCTGGTCCGCCAACATGGAGCGCATCATGAAGGCGCAGGCGCTCCGCGACACGTCCATGTCCAGCTACATGAGCAGCAAGAAGACGTTCGAGATCTCGCCCAAGAGCCCGATCATCAAGGAGTTGAAGAAGAAGGTCGAGAACGACGGCGAGAACGACCGTACCGTCAAGAGCATCACTACGCTCCTCTACGAGACGTCGCTGCTGGTGTCGGGTTTCACAATCGAGGAGCCGGCGGACTACGCTGAGCGCATTCACAAGCTCGTCTCGCTTGGTCTGAACGTTGACGAGGAGGTGGAGACTGAGGCGGAGGCGGCGAAGGAGGATGGGCCGGCGGCGGATGCTCAGGGCGAGAGCGCTATGGAGGAGGTTGATTAGATTCTGCCTACCTACCGACGTGTGCTTGCCTGTGTGATGAGCGTTCGTGTGCATAGGTTGAATCTGCGGCGAGGCGTTGCTGATGCTACATGGATGGCGAAAGAAGCTGATCTGAATGGCTTGAGCAGTGAACTGAGTTCATGGTTATGATGGCTTGCTTTGTGATACAGCATTCGGCATGTAACTATAGGTAGCCTTTGACTGCATGGAAATGAGAAAAGTTTCTGAAATATTTGATCCCATCATCGTGTGTCAAGTGAGAGTTCTTGGTGGATGTGATGTGAGACTGTATCGTAATGCTATTTGGTATCGAGACGAGACGCACACAAACTCCGTATGCCATAATGCAAATGCCCCCTGATGCCCAGGAGTATTCTTCCACCCATACCAACGCCTTCAGTAGATCCCAAACAAGATTCCATAACAACTCAACCTGCAACTGTCACCCGGCCTGCCCCTCTACACCTCTCCCAATCACACCCCAATCAACCCCCTCACCCCCTCAACACCCTCCTCAAACCACCCCCTCGTCGGGGCGGCTACAGCACTCACACTCCACACCTGCTGTTGGCCTCCTCCACTCCCCATCCCCACGGCTCCCCCTAGACCAAAGAACTCCTGCACATCCGCCCAATTCCGCAGAACCCACCACGCCACCGCCCCGACAACCCCAAAGCCCGCCGCGAGCTGCAGCACCACATACCCCCTACTCCTAAACATCTGACTAAACGACAGCAACCCCAGTGGGTCCCGGGGGTCGATGATAGACAACGGTCCGCCTAGTCTTCCTTTCTGCGGGCGGGAGGAGGTTGTGAGGGGAAGTGAGGTCTTCTCGTCATCGGTGCTTGACGTCCAGTCGGGAGTGTAGAAACGTTGGTACCGCCTGCGTTCGTTATCGAGACTGCGCTGCAGATCCTGCGCCCATTTCGCTAGGCGGATTTGGCGGAAGGGTTCGCTTGGGGAGCTGTTGTTGAGAGCACGAGCGTATGCAGACGGCGCTGCGGCCGCGGGGTCGTCCGATTCGGCGGTAGGGGAGGCAGAGCGGAAATATGACGACGAGCCATGCGGGACGAGGACTTTACTCGAATCGACGCCAATGTTTGTGACATCTAGGCCGGTGGGAGCCAGCAAGAGTTGATTCTGAAACACAGACGCGAGATTCTCCTGCCTCCAGAGCAGAAACTTCGTAGCGGAGAGATGGCGGAGGCGAGCAGTATTGTCTGGCTCGAAGAGAGCAGAGACGAAGGCGTCAAGCTCGCTGGGGATGAGGGGTTGGAGGTAGCTGGATGCCATGAGGACGCTGGCGTCGATGGTTTCGCTGTCGTCTGCGAGGGCGGAGGAGATGGCGAAGGGATCTGCTGATGCTTCGCCATCCAGCAGCTCGTTGAGGTACGGTTTCGCCTCCAGTGATTCGAAGACAGCGCGTAACTGCTCCTTCCGTTCCTCGATTTCAGCCGCGTCAACTTCGTCCGCGCGTCCGATGATTGGTATCAGGTTCGTCCATTTGCAAAGGTACCGCAATAGCTCCGCCTCCTTTCCTTCCACAAGAGGTAGCTCCTTCGGAATCACGTGCGGCTCAAACATATAAACAACAGCATCAATCTGCACACCACCCTCCCCGCTCAACATACCAACCAACTCACTATCCCCCATCTTCCCCATCGTCGTCAGCCGCGATAGCGAAGCCTTGAAGAAATCCAACACCTGCTGAACATGATGTCCATCATGGAGACCCGGCGTATCGATAAACGTGATATTTCGCTCCAGCGCGCCTTCGCCGATAGGTTTTGGCTTCCGCAGCATGCGGCTGCTTTCAAAGTCCGTCCACCAGGCTGGGTACGATCGTGTGGACGCCCCAATCTCTTCGTGTCTTCTTGTGCCGCTGGATGCGCTGTCGTTGCAGGTGACTTCGGCGGCAGGACGTACATGGTTGGGTGTGGAGTCCACGTGTACCACGTCCTCGCAGGCGCGACATATGCTTTGGATGAGACTTGTCTTGCCGATCCCTCGTGGTCCGATGATCATGATCTTCAACCTGCCCATCTGCCGCCCTCGCTCGGTGAAAGGTCGTCGGGAGGGCATGGCGATGCTGGGCATCACGAGCTGCGGCAGTGTGATGTGGCTCTCGTCCTCGTCTCCACTTGTAGACTGCACCGCTTGGCTCTGTGTGTCGCTCGCTACGCTGACCTCCTCATCGCTCAACCGGAACGACTTTGGTGAGCCTGAGCGCGGCGTACTCGGCATCGCGGAATTGGGGTTCGGGCTCATCTTCAGGGGTGTCAGTGGCTGGCTAATGTTGATGGAGCTCGCTGCAGAGCCGCGCCGTAAGCGAGAGTGTACAGGCAAGTCGATTGATTGGAGCGAGGCGGGCGAAGCATTCCTTGGAGCCTGGGTAGGAGACGCGTAATCATGTGAGATGATGCGCTGGCCAGCAGCTGCGATGCGTGGGTGCACCCGGTTGCCAGCCTTTCGCTTCCGGCTGGCAAGCAGGTTTGCATCCGCGCCTGCCTCGACGCTGGCCTCGCTGATGTTGCTATCGGTTCGCGAGAGGGAGCGGTCGTCCGTAATGAACGGGTTGTTGATAGTATCCTCGAGACTCTCCACGCCGAAACCACTCTCGCTCATTATGCTTGCCTTCTGCGTGTCGCCCTCCTGCGTTGATCCCGATGCCCGAGACATCTTCCTCCCTCGCTGCTGTTGCGCGCCAGCTTCAATGTCCTTCTCGCTCTTCAGGAAGAAGGTCGTAGGTCCGCTTGGGTTGACGAGCGGCGGGTGAACAGCAGCAGCTTTCTTCCCTCTCACAGTCCTCTGTTGTGGCGATTCCTGTGACGCACTCATTGTATATGGTACATCAATGCGGCCCGTTGGCGAGCTCTCGATAGAATGGCGGCGGCGTCGGCGGCTAGGTCCGGCGGATACAGATCATGTGTGGATCGGCGCAGTACTCGAGCCGGTTCAATGCTTGCAAGTGACTTCAATCCTGAATCGACGTCTCAGCGAGACAAAGTGGCGATAACGACAGTCGATGACCGTCGTACCTGAGGTGGAGGTGAGGTGTGGAGGCGCGGGGGTCAGAGGCTTATCGCTGCCAGGGATGCGAGTCAGTCTCTAGCAAGCAACGATACCAAAAGCTTCTCTCGATACTAAAGGATACAAGATCAATCTTGGGCACCTTGTGTCGAGGACGAGTACATACCTGTACTTCGCTTGTCGAGGTCGAAGGATACGGGCCAGGCTGGACCTTGTTTCCCTGCTCTCGGGACATGTACAGCTTCCATCCGACCAATCAACATCAACAACCTCCTTGACTGCAGCCATCAACGACGAAATATATCGAAGACACTTGTATTTTAATTGGTTGTCCCACTATCTGAGACAAGTATACACAAACCACCTCCTCTCCACCTCCCTCTCTCCATCCATCCTCTTTGCTGAACATCCACCTGCCGCTCCTCCTCCTCTACCCCTCCTCCCGCCATCCGCTACATCCCCCCCCCCGCCAACATCCCCAGACTACATATGCACCATAACAACACAGCAAAAAAGAAGGGTAATCGCTAAGCATGCTCATCGAAAACCCGCTTCAAAACCCATCTGCAAGCTGGAAAGAAGAAAGAAGTGAAGAAGCCCACGCTATGCAAGTCGCGACATTCCCATGGTACGGTACGGCAACGCAAGATCACTTTTCCTGTTTTTTCCTTCCCGCCGTTCTCGCTCGCGCACAAGGTTGGTGGTATAACACACTTTTGATGAATGTAAGTCGGCGGCGGTCGAGTATCCGTCAGTATGGCACCGGTTCAACGCAGCTGGCGGGTAAGTTTGGCAAGCCTAGGTGGCCACAGAGCTGCCGCGTCCTCGAGGAGCTCCTCCTGGTCCACCGCCGCGTCCACCCCTCGGCGCATACCCGCCGCGTCCTTGGTAGCCGCCGCGTGGGGTGCCCTGGCCCGGTCCACCACGACCGCGGCCGCGAGGGATGTAAGGTGTGGCGCCCGGACGGAACTTGCGCTCTTCGAGGTACAGGCTCTCATCGCTGATCGTGAAGCTGCCGGAGTCTACCGCACCCTTGTAGCCCTCATGAGTCTTGAAGTCGACGAAGGCACAGTTCTGGAAGGCGTCCGTTAGTGCCGGCTGGCGTGCGCTCACTGCGTTATTGTGTTGACTTACCTTCTGGCGCGCGATGTCGAAGTATGTCACTTCGCCGAAGGTCTCGAGATGCGCCTTCAGCGCGTTGCCATCGACACCCTCGTGCACGTTCTTGATGTAGCCGCGGTACTGTGGGCCCTCCGGTTGTTGGGTGACGTTGGTCTGGCGCGACTGATTGCGGTTGTGACTTCCACCAACGGCCGTCCACTCATCACCCTGGCTGGCCTCGGCTGGTGAAGCCTCACGCTGCGCAGCTGGCGCTGATGGTGCTGCTTGCGGTGTTGGAGCGGCCAGAGTGTTTGATGGTGCTGCAGTTGGCTTCGGTGCGGGCTTGGCCTGCGAGGTAGCGGAGGACGAGGAGGATGGAGCAGCTGGTGTGGCCACACGGTTGGCGGAGGCGGCGAGGGAAGCCCATGTCTTTGGCGCAGCAGGCTTCGGAGCCGGTGCGGGCTGTGGCGTGGCTTGCTTAGGTGGAGACGGCGTAGGTGCAGGCTCCGCGACCTCTTTCTCCTGCTGTGGCTCCTCCACTGCTGGCGCTGGTGTGACCTCCTCAGTGGCAGCTGGCTCCTGCTCGGTAGGTGGCGTGGGCAGACTGGCGGCAGCTGGCTCATCCTCGGCCTCCTCAGCGTCGTCGACTTCCTCCTCCTCCTCCTCCGCCGCATGCCCGTTCACCTTGGGCTCGGCAGATTCGGTGACTTGCTCAGGAACCTTGCTCTTGATCTCCTCATCGACCTGCTGAGCGTCACGCTCAACGGCAGCCGGGCTGGCGGAGCTAGTCAAAGTCTTCTCAGGGGGAGTGTGGTTGGCAGTATGATTGGCAGTTGGTATTGGCTCAAGGTACCCAGATCCCACGGCAGGTGGGTTCTCCACATTCTCGACACCTGTCTCGACGGCCTGCTCCGGCTCATCCTCCTCCTCCACGAGGTAGCGGAAGATGTCGTTCAGCACGAAGAAGCCTTGGGGCTGAGGGGCGAGCACGAAAGTCTGAGTGAACTTCTTGTGGGGCTGCGACCGGTTGGAGATTTCGCCGATGACTTGGATGACGATGTTGGAGTCGGAGGCCTGAGAGTCGACGTTGGTGACGCGCACCTTGCAGTCGTGGAAGTCGAGGGTCTTTATCCGGTCGTGAATCGCGCGCTGTCCCACACAAACCGAGACCTTGTCCGTCTCCTGACCGGACACGTACTGTGATCGCTTGCTGTAGAAGAGGTGGAGCTTGTCGGGGCTGCGGCTGAGGGTGGTGTAGTATTGCTCGACGAAGGCCCAGCCGACTTCGTCTTTGGAGACATCAGGCTTCGATTCGGTGGTGGCGGCGGCAGGAGTGGACGAGGCGGGAGGTGGGTGGGTGACGGTGGCTTGCGAGGTGGAGCTGCCGTTGGCGCTGTAGGCGCGATTGTTCTGCTGATGCTCGAGACCGGCGTAGGGCGCGTGGTTGCCATTGACTTCGGTGGCCATGATGGCGAGGCGAGGGGGAGATGTGGGAGGTGGAAGGGTTGCTTAAGTGTTTGGCGCAGAGAAAGATCGATTATGAGCTACGTCTCGGGGTGGTGAATAGGTGTATCCCACACGGACGGACCTTGAATCTTGGTTAGCACGTGGCCACAGATGAGAGCACGAGGATGAGGCGCTGTTTCCTACCAGACGTGAGGCAAGCGAGTGGTGGCAGCAAGCTCGGAGGAAACGCTGGAGAACTTTTATCAGCTTCACCAGTGAAGACGTCACGCGTTGTTGATGCTGGTGGAAGATGATCGAGTGCGGTCGGCAGAGAATGACGAGGGCGAGGCAGTATGAGTGGTATGTGGGAGAATGCACGAGGAGTTCGTTGTCGACCGAACTCTTAGCCGATCGGACCAGAGCCCGCTCTTGGCATTGGCTTCACCTCTACAGGAGCACGTGCTACACACTTTGCTTTGCATCCACCACGCAATGACGCTGTAAACTCAGGTCGTTGGTGAGAAGTGAGAGACGAATTCGATGTGTTCTATGTCACGACGGATGTATGGACCAGAGCTTTCCTCGTTCTTACCCGACTCCACGCAATACTCAGGCTTCGATCCATCCTTCGCAGAACCAGTTGAAACCTCGACCCATGTTCGAGAGCATTGTCAGACTCTCCCGGCTTCAGCCTACTCATCCCTCACGGCCCGTCGCTAACAACGCCAGCACCCGCCTTGCAAGCAGCTGTAATCTCGTCCGGCCAGTTCTTCTTCCGATCGGCATAACTGGTATCGTGGTCGTTCCGGTACTGAGGAAAAAAGAATACGTCTTCAATCGTGACCATCATCGTGGAGCACAGGCCGGTGTCTTTGTACTGGCTGACGAGCGCGTGGTAGGTCCTTATGAGTCCGATCTCGAGGCACCACGACGCGGAGCGCTTCTTGAGTCGGATAGATCTTGGGATTCTGGACGTTGTTCACTGTCTGGCCCTTTTGGGACGTCTGCTTCGTGGCCGGATCGCCTGTTGCTGGCCAGTTCTCACCTTTGTGGTAGAATGCGGGAAGATAGCTGGCTTTTGGCCGCATCCCGACCCAGACGGCGATTTCCTGGCCCTCGGAATTGATCTTGAGATCCATCTCCTCTTGCTTCGGAAGAAGTGATGGCCGTGAAGCTGAGCTCAGCGCTTCTGTGACGACAAGCTGGCGTGAGACCTTCTTGCTTGGCTTCTGCAACGCCGCTATCCGGAGGAACCGATGGCTGTCATCTTCGAGATCGAAGCCAGCGTCGTATGCCGCAAGATAAAGATTGTATGTGTGCTTAACGTTTGATTCGATTGGCTGAGTCGCATCGACTGGTGGTGCTGTGACACCTTCGCCGTCTAGGTCGTCCTCCATTCTGCGCGGTGTGGAACGCTGTTTATGGTTGTGTCTGGAACGAGGAAGCATTTCGAGAGAAGATCGTGGAAGAGGTAGGCTGGTGCCTAATGGCCGACTCGTGACTCTCGCAGCTTGAGGATGAAATGAAGCAGGCAAGGCAAGTGAGTCTCGCTGTATATGTTCAGGTGAAAGGTCCGTGTTACCACGTGTCAGCAGCTCTATCTTCGCACTAGTTGCAAGTGAGGGATGTTTTACTCTGTTCCGATACTGATCCGCATCATTCTCGTTCACTTGCCTATCGCTGGCTCCTTCTCGATCGTTCGGACCAAGGCATCTTTCATATCGCTTCTCTTCCTTGCAACCGATACCTCTATACTATTTCTTGTTCTTGCAGAGCATGCTTCAGTGATGGCACGGGACATCTGCCATAATGGTGGGTCTGCTATTGCTATCCTATGCTATGGTCACTTGACCTTGCTATCTACATCGCCGGAATCTGGACCATACTCTGCCTGTCACGGTCGTCGCACGAGACAAAATCGCCTTACCAACCCTAGAGGACTTACTCTGCCTCCAGATGGCCCAAGAAAGCTTCACGACCGCCGTCCTGCAGAGGACGCAGCTGGCGGCTTGGGCATCAAACTCGTCTCTCGATCGAATACACGCCTACCATGTTCCAACACCTGCTCTCTCCTCTCCAAGAAACGCGGGTCGCGCTTCCGTATCTCGTCTCCGACAAAAATGCATGCCCTCAAATTTCTAACAGCCTTACCGATTTCCGCCGCATCTTCCTTTAGACCAGGATGATCGCAATCGCAGACATATTGATACATCGGCTCGAGTCTTGACTTCAGCAGTTCCGCCTGCTCCCCGGTATAGAGATAGTCAAGATCAAGCGAGTTGAAGCAGTTCCAGAACCTCAACCAGTCCGGATCCTCTAACGGTTTTCGTGGGTCAGCAGAAGCCTCGGAACCCGATGGTCGGATCAATTGCATATACTGCTCAAACCCTGCGGCCCAGCCAGCGAGATCCATGTCGACGCCTCGCAGGCGTGCTTGGTTCCAGCGGTTAAAGCCCTGCTCAGTCACTATCACAGGACGATAGCGTGTTACGTTGGCATTGTGGCCACTTGGGCTGTAGAAGCCATAACCCAGGGCGCCATCTCACGGCGTGATGACAAGATCGGGATTGTCCGTAGGAAATCCTAGGAAGCTATACGGCAAAGGGCTGCCAATTAGATACCGTTCACCTTCGTATCTAACGATGTCCGAGTCTTTGATTTCTGGTTCAGCGGGTTGCGGAGGCATTGCAGCAGGCCCGATCAACTCTTCCAGGAATCGCTCGCCGGACCAGGTGGCAGGCTTAACGTGCACGAGGCTGGGGGCTTTGGGCGGCTTTGCTTCATTGCTGACCTTGGATCTGCCGCTTGCCGAACCTACTGGCTTTCGTTGCACACCACTGGAGGAGGACGGCGTCACTTCCTTTTGTGACAGCTCTTGCGGAGATGGACTCCTCCCTGGACCTAGCTCATAGCGGAGCGGAGCATCCGGGCCTATGATGGGAGTCTCTGGGTACCGATGTTGGATATACTTTGAATGCAAGGAGTAGAATGGTGGTGGTGGGTCCATGCTGAGCAGGGACAATCTGTCGGGTTGTGATGTACTTTACTGGCTGGCGTGCTGATGAGTGGCTGAGGAGCAGGTAAGAGAACAGTGGGCTGATTTCAAGTCAACAGGTCTTTCAAACGTCAGTCGATGGGAATTCAGTGAAGTTGGGAATATGAAGGAGGGTAGAGGATTGCAGTCGATACTTAAACGCTGATGCACTGCGGCTCGACCTCGTGTCGGAGACAAACATTATTGACCACGCGCACGAGTCATCGTCTAATGCTCATCAGGTCAATAGCAATCATTGGTCGCGCCCAGCACGAAATGCAAGATGGTAATGATTCCATGCTCTACTCTCGGATTGACGCCTGTGCTTTCACCAACTGCTTCGAAACGGTATTCTATGATGCCATGCTTGCTACTAAAGCGTAGTTTATGCAAGGCCTGCAAGCAGAATGTCTCTCGGAGTCCAAGGCAAAAGATTGACAGGTTAGTATGAGCGAAAGGCATTCGGAACACTATATGGTCGTTGAGGTATCTAGCTTTAGTCAATAACTTCACAGTTACTCGTAATATCCATTGAACGCTGCTGTGATGCGGAAACGACTGTCTGCACGCCTTCCCGCGTTCGGTGAACAAATACCAGATCGTCGCAATCGTGCACTGTCGGCGCCATATTGTCTGTCAATGTCTCGAAATCACCTCGACACTTCCGGCGCCTTGGCCTTCGCAAAGCTGACGCTCGGCTTGCCTTTGAAGTTTTTGTAATTATAGATCGAGTACCAGCTCTTCAGGAACGTGCCGCCCTGCATCATCACGTCAGCTCATCAACGCGAGGAGTCTGCTACGCTGAGGATAGTCACTCACCACAACATACAGGTTGTAACTAGGGTCGATATCCGCACCGACGATGGATCCAAGACAGTACTTCTGGCTACTAAGCTTGCTGGCGAGACTCTGATCACCCATGAAATTGGCGAAAGCTGCTGTGACATTTCCGAAGCTGAGATCCGCTGGGTTGATTGCGAAATTCTTTCCCCCGAACACGAACTCCACTTTCGGCGTCTGATCGCATGGGAATGCGTATATCAGCAAGTTCGTGCCCGCGACGGGAAGTGGAAAGGCGCCCGGCACGCGGCTGTAGATGCTCAACGTGGCGTATATCGGAGCGATGATCAGGGTAGTGCCCGTATCGATCGCTGCTTCGCCTTTCGTCGTGTCGATCAAGAGAGCCGATTTGTCGTTGACCAAGTCCGTGTCGAGGGCGATCTGCCAGTACGCCTGCCTGGTTACTGGGACTTTTGTGGGTTTGCCCGTGAATTTCTTGCGATTCCGACCGCCTAGGTAGAGCTCACTAAAGGCTGATGTGCCGCTGGAAGCTCTTCCGAGAGATAAACTGAACTCTGGTTTCTTGACGACCTTCTGGCTTATGAGCTGTTCGAAGTAGGTCGGCTGGCGTGACTGAGCGATCGAGGAGAAGCCCATTCCCAGTAAGCCATCCGAGTCGCTGCTGTGGGGCAGAAGAGGTGGTTGTCAGCAGGTTTCCGGGCTACGAGCAACTCGGGCTTCTACGGAGTCGACAGTACGTACCTTTCGAAGCCTTGCGCAGATGTCAACGACACGATGTTAACATGTTCGGCTTTCAGGCCCGCCACCGAGAGGCTGTCGAAATAGTTCTCTCCCGCGATCATGCCTGAACCATAAGTCACGGAAGTGGTATTGCCTTGCTGTAAGAAGGATCGCCGAGTCAGCGGCCAATAACATCATCGAACACTCCCGAGAGACTTACATCTATGCCACCGAGATCGTACTTCGTCGTGCCAACGCATCCTTGAGCTGTTCCACAGCTTGGGCCCGGCACAGGATTGTCCGAGGATCCAGTATCGAAATCGAACGTGATTGACTGAGGCTTATCCGTCCCAACGATCCCGGTACCATAGTAAAGCACATCGATCCCGTTACTGACCTGGTCGGTAAGTGGTTCCTTGCCACTGTGAATGATGGTCAGTCACTGCTCATCTTCGAGACCGCACAGTACGGCTGGAGTTATTCACACAGTACCCCTTTCAACTTTGGCGGCAAGATTGAACGGCCAATTGACATTCTTCCCGTACTTGCTCATTGTCCTATCGAACTCGCGAAAGAACCAAGCAGCATTGGCAGTCCCGTCCTCGTTCCTGACATCCAGGCCCTTCCTCGCAAGCGGCACCTCGATGCCTCCATCGGCAGGAGCTGGAGCTGGTGCTGGTGCTGGTGCTGGTGCAGCAAATGCTGCTGCGCTGAGCAGCGAACAAATCGATTTGGATGTACATCGCTTCAGAGTCACGCATGGGTATCGATGTCAATGCCAGATGGACGAAATAGGCCTCATAAATAGTATCTCTCGCTCGACCGACTTTTCGTGAAAGATAGGACGTGGTCAACACTGTGCTTCCATCATTCTTTCAGTACTTGCGAGCAGGCGGCGCAGGGGCACTGAGGCTTGTTGCTCATGTCCTCTGAGATAGTGGTGGCTGGCAGTCGCACATGCTGCTCATTGGCATAAAGTACACCTCCATCAGCTTCACAGCGGCTGTGAGGAAGTAAGATCCGCGGTGGTCGCTCCTGTGCCTGATATAGGTAGTGCACTGAACCTCTTAACTGTGTCTGCAACAGATCCAGTGGCTTTGTTTTCCTCAGTCTTGAGGCGTTGCTTGTGTAACTTAGCAATGCTTTCCGTGGGTCTGTGTGCACGTCGAGGAGGATGGACCCGCCATCACTGTGATCAGTGCTTCTAGGGTTATTGTGAAAGAGCTGAAGCGAGAGAACGGGTCAATACTGCTCATTACATCTCAGTAGGCCGTACCGATTGCACAGTAACTCCTCGGATGCTAACCAAACCACCCCTTGCCTAACGCCATGCTCACAACTTGACAAATTAAAAACATCTTTGCTACATCACTCCGGCGTTGACCGCACTGGCTCGTCCATACCGATGTCGCCACTCTGTACCTTACCCAGGTTCTTGAGTAGGAAGCTGCGCTTGAAGTATGTGTTCGGGTGGAGAATAAGGTCCAACTCGCTCGCTGGCCACAGTTTCTGATCCTGTACCTGCGTGATGTCAGTACAAAAAGTAGTCCCCTCCCCACGCAGTACAGTACCTTCTTCAGCTCCGGCTTGTGCGCTGCTTCAAAGACCTTATTGCAAGCAATGTGGAATCGCTGCTTCCCCACATCCTCCCTCACATCCCGCAGCAGCTTCTGGTCGCTCACACCCACGCTCTGGAGTAACGCGCTCAAGTTGTCAGGTGTGTATGTTCGGTACGGACATCCGTGGCTTTGGCCGCTCGAGGGTAGTGCCTCGGTAAGCAGCTTCTGGCAAGAGTATGGCGTGTAACCTTTGCCACGTCGATTGGCGTCACCACCGACCTCGCCGTAAGAATGCTTGATGTTGTAAAGATATTCGGATTTGAATTTGTCTGTTGATGAAATCAGTAAAATGTCTTCATTACAGTGCAATGGATCTTACCGTCAGCTATGAGCTTGAAGCTCTTCCTCCAGAAGACAATACACTCGTTCAGGCTCAGACCTATCCCTTTCAGGAACAGCGTGTACTGCAATCGCGCAAAATGCTTCAAGTGGCTGTTCTTCCTCAGCTCGCGATGCAGGTTGCGCATGCAGAGTGGGAAGTTTTCACTCAAGCCGTCAATGCTTCCTGCGTGGATGCTGGCCATGTCACTGATGCTTGAAGCTTCGCTGTAGCCAGCATCCGGCGCAACGAACGACTGCGAAAGGTGATGTAGGATTGGTGAGAGCCGATTATCTTCGTCCATCCGCGGCAAGAATCGTGCTGCAAGCTCGAGACCAGTCTCTAATGTCCGCGAGAACTCGTTGACCACCATGCTGACCTGCTCGCGAACATGCACGTACGCAGTGCCTTTCTTCATCAGGACTTGCCTTCTTTCCACGAGCTCTGGTACCTTCTCCCAGTCGACCTTGAACCAGTTCTCCTCGTCGGTCTTAATAACGTTAGTAGCCGCTTTCAGCTCTTCCAACCACAAATTCTTCTCTTCGTCGCCGACCGTTTCCCAACTCATTGGCAGAGATTTAATGAATGCCTTCTTCTCCTCACCATCATCTTGGTTCATCCGAAGCTTGAACAACTGTGCCTCAAGCCGAGCAAATCTCTGCCTCAGATCCGCAGTTCCGCTGAAGGCTAGCCGTAATGTCCAGTGCGAGTAGTGGTCCTTCTTTCTTTCTATCGCCAGCTCTGAGCTTCTGCTTCGGTTACTGCTTAAACGCAGGTGTTTCTCCATCACCGGCCGCATGTACTCCTCCGTCTCGGATGGCGATTTGTTCCGGAACTGGCATGCTTCTAGTTCCGCGAGCACTTTCAGACGGGCAATGCCCCACTCTTCGAACTGCTCAAGCGTGACGTCTCCAGTAGGCGGTATTGTGTAGAAGTTCATCCGATGTCCGTAGTCCTGTTCCACCCATTGTGCTTGTGCGAATTGCTTTTTTCGGTGGTCCAGAACAGTGCGTTTCTTCGCATCGATGCGCGGAGCAGCGGATGCTGCCAACATCTTGGTGTAGTGGTGGTTGTTGTATGCTGGTGTTGTAATGTGAAGATGTCGTTCCGATATTGAAATCGTGACTCTAGAGTTGACGCGACTGACGCGACTTTGAATCTGGGGTAAAGCTTATTTACGCTAGTGCCACATCATGGCTTTCGATGAACTTGCGACTTCTCCTCCGACTACTACTAACAGCAAATGTCGCCCATCAGACGGTACCTGCGGATCACGAAGTACTCTGTTCTCGAAGTCAGGATCTATCTGGACCGACCATCCGAAGCAGGCTGGCTACTCTCATCTCGTGATGATGTCTTGCCGCGCATCATCGAGGAAGTGCGGCCCAAGGTACTGCCGAAGTTGAGAGAAGAGAACGAGAACGCCAAGAAGAAAGGAGGCAAAAAGAAGAAGGGCATTAAAGATGTGGTTAGCGGGAAGGACTTCGAAGTCACAATCTTCTTGACGGAACTATCGACCAGGCATTCCTTGCTCACGAAGCAAAAGAACTTCAGCGACAAGCCGAAGCTGAAGAGCACAAGCAACAAGCTCACTGGCTGGCTCAACAACCGCGACAATGCCATACACATTGAAGACGACGAGAAAGCGCCGCCGATTTTACAGGAAGAGAACGACGATGTGGTCGAGCTGAAGGACATTCCGGAGGTCAATGGTAAAGGCAAGCGGAAGGCCATGGATGCTGACGGAGAGGACGAGGATGCTTTGTTTGTGAGTTCGAGTGACGAGGACTTCTTCCAAACACAACGAGCGCAGAAGACCAAGCGACAGAAACGTTCAACGAAGAAGTCGGAACCTAGCGAGCCTACGGAGCCTGCTGCCGAAGCTGCGGACGACAAGAAGAAACTGGCTCTCAAAACCTCATATGATGGCTTCAGCATCTATGGGCGAATCCTGTGCCTCGTGGTGAAAAGAAAAGGCAAGAAAGCTCCCACTGGTGCGAATGCGCCTGTGGGTGGCAGTCAGATGATGGAGCAGTGGGTGAGCACGCAAGCTGCGCAAGAGGCAGGATTGGACGAGCTCGACGATGGCTGAGGCTGCATGTTCGCGAACGGCCATCGTAAGAGCAGCTTCGAGGAGTGAACTACTATGGACGAGACATGCTACAGCAAGATCAGGCCACCCGCCGGGCTGTGACTGTTATCGTCGGGCCACTACTGAAAAAACCATCCAAACTGCACTTCCAAAGCACGTAATTGTTAATACGCTGCGCCAAGCTATCAGAATGATTACCCCGTGTACCGAGGCTCACTGATATGCTGGAACGGGGCGTGGCGAAGTGCAGCAGGACGGTGACCCTGGCGCGCGACAGGACCGCCCATCCGGGGACCGCACGTGGGAGTAAGCAGTGGTAGCTACTCAAGTGACTACTATATGTGCGGCAGCCCCAGCGTAAGGCGTATCGTGCAGCGGATGTATTCGCGGCTTTGTAACCCTGTTGGCATTGATGACTTCTACCAGCTGCAATCACGAACGAGATATGCTGGAAGGGACACGCTCACCACCATTGGCTAAGTGGCATGATGCTGGTAACATTAATTGTTCGATGCTCATGGCATCTACACAGGCTATCACTTTCCGCGCAGCCTTTGTACGTTATCGGATCACGAAAAACAGACGCAAAGGCGTCTTCGCTGCAAACGATGGCTAAACATAAAAGTGCGAGATAGGCTGGCTGCACAAGCCATCAATATATCGTATCGACGCCCAATATATTCCATGCACGACATCCCGATGTCGTCCACCAGTTCACCCACGCCCTCGGTAAAACAAGTCAGCCATATTTAAGCTTCGGCCACATCATACCACTTCGCTTTGTCGAGGGCTGGGAGACCTTAAAGAGGTTCTTACCAGGAATAGACTTCACATCGGCATGATGTTGGACCTATTCCTGCCAATGCTTTCAGGGAGACTTCGTCAGCAACTACGACATGAAACCGTGTTCGTACCTTACCTATGAGCTTATCTACATGTACGGTACCTGTCAGACAAGCCTGTCGATTGCGTGCTCAACAGAACCAATTCGATCAGCAGCACGTCTGTATACGAAACCAGCTCGCCGAGTTTCGAATCCGCGTTTACCTCACAACAGAAATATATCGGCGCATTAGCGGGATCGTCAATACATAGTGGGTGCATAAATAAGAAAGCGCCTTCTTTCAACCACCCCTGTTGATCGCTGCAGTAGGATCTGCAAGATCCAAAACAGGAGGAGAGCGAGAGACATCGAACCATGGGAACAGCTGTTCGTTTCGAAGTGGGCGCGATACTGCAAAGGCACGGAGTGTTCAATCAAATAAACCATGTGTGCGAGCGGGACTTGTGCATAGGGGAAGGAGAAGTTATTATACAGTATCTGCAACCTGCTCAACGGTCAATTTGACGTGCATTCGCAACCTGGTCGGTGCAGCCACGTGTGCGCTCCTCCATCTGGGGCGAGAACGAGCTCCAAAGCGAGCAGAGTTCAATTGCAATTTTCTTGGTGCCCGGACAGGTTACAAGAGCTCCCGGTCGACGAGCACGATACCTGTCTATCGTCTATCGTCACCACTAGTCACAGTTTACACACCGCGTGTGCATGGCATGTCGCCCTGTGACCTCGTAATCAAGGAATCCGGCAGACTTTATTATAGGCAGTCCGCGGACCGGATGTATGGCCTCGGCAGCTGGAATGTCAGCGTCAGCAGTTTTCTCAAAGTGGAGTCATTCTAATCATTCTAGCTTTGTTCTACGCCGCAATGCCCCTGTCACCGTGCCCGAAATGCGAGATGAGACGCAACGGTGCGGCAGCAGCGTCAACGCACATTCGCATAAAACGCTCTGTGCACAACTCCCAATTTGCCACCTCGGAGCGAGGGCAGAAGAAGAAAGTGATGGTGGTCGGTGTGTGAGAGCCTGAAACAAGCGAGTGGACTTGCTGAAATCGGTTTTATGCACCCCTGTCAAGCTGCAGGCAGAGGAAACTCAATTCGTGATGCGAATCGTACCGTTGATCGTTCGACTACATCCGTACCGCAAACTCATTCCTGGTTGTGGCTGATTCCCGGGCCCGCCGCCCGCCTGCAACAGCCTGTCTCGCAACGCCCTCTCGCTCAAACCGGCCAAGCTAAGATAAACAATATTCCTGGAGACGAAATGGCGGTCGCTCGGATGATGCTGGCATGTCACAGTTATCGAGCGGCAATAATAGCATCCTGAAACCTAACCTCTAGCCTACTCGTACCCCGGATGACACGGCACCGAAAACAGGCAGCGATGAGCAGAAGACAAAGTCATGTGGCATCTACGTGGTCTTGCCTTGGGCCCGAGCTCAGCCCTGTCAGTCAGAATTAGTTTTCCGGCCAAGAAGAACTCACTCCTTAACCAGGCATCTGTGCGGGCACACCGCCGTTCATGATGCGCGGCCTCGAGGGTTAGCGTGTTGCCTTGTCCGCTCTTGCATCATGGCAGGACCATGTCGCGATCGTCTGACGAGATGAGTGTGCTGGGCTCCTGGCACATATAAACTTGCGTGCCTGCCGACTGAGTTATCTGTTCCGCTCCTTTCACACCAACCACCAACACTCTCACGCATACACAACACTATCGTGCCTCACTGCAACAACCAACAAGCAAGAGACCATCCTACCACTATAACCACCACCCACCACAGATCGACCACTTCGCACCCCTGCAATGCCTGCCGCCGTATGCTTCCCACCTTGCCCGGGCCCACCACCAACTCGACCATTACCACCGACGCCAAAGTGAGCGGGATGTCTCTTGCCACCGACAAATGATCGAATGCTACTCGATATTTCTTCCAACCGAGACGAACGAATGTCAATCGACATCCTAACGACATGGCACAACTCGCTACGGAATACGGAGTATAGTCAACATACATCATGCTTGACATCATCAGCATGACCCAGGCCTCTTGAGACCTCGGCCATACATCCACGACATCTCCTGGTCACCGCCAGATCTGTCTGACTCGTCGGAGCTCGAATCGCAGCAATGCATGGGATCTCTAGACGCTGATTGGCCCCACTCCAAGCAACGCCAGTGTATGCATCCTGCATACCATCATGCAGCAACAGTGTCATGTGTACACACAGCACGCATGACTTTCTCCACACTGCCAGCAAACACATCCACCTGCACCCCGATACGATGCTATTGCGACATCCCTACGCCACGAAAGCACCTCCTCACCGACCACAATTCGATTCTTGGACCTCACCCTAGCTGCTGGCCGGCTTGAAGGATGATGGTCGCTTTCGCGTATACACGATTTGGGCATCGCGAACCTTGTACACTATTACGACGTTGCTTTGCTTTTCGCCCTTTGGTTATCGGGCTCGCGGTGCTTTCTGGTATTGAGATACGGAATGGAATCCTGGGCCGGGATGAGGAGCATGATACCCACGGCAGCTGCAGCACATGCGCGCCACGCAGTAATCTTTTAGTTGTTGGAATCATTTTTTGTGCTTGAGCACAATCACGCCGCAACCCTTGCCTCCATCTCCATTATTTCCGTCTTCCAGCCGGTGATCTTGAATGACACAGCTCAACCTTGTGGGACTCATCAGGTAACCTCCACACCCGTTGTAATTGCACCGAAGCCATGTCAGCAAATGCACTCGCGAATTGCGAGGTGGACTGCTGCCATACTTTTCCGATCCTCGATAGATCTGCGGTACCGCCGTAGGCTGCATCGTCTCAGTAGCATCATGCTCCCATAACCGGACGGCCTACTATCTTAGGAGCGATCAAATCTTTTGTGATTCATAACCTTCCCACGAGGCGAGTGCACCTCAATTCGCCCGATTGGGAAGGTGCTTCGGGCCGACTATCACCGAAATGTTGTGAGACTGTAGCTTCTTGAATGCAACCAGGAACACCGCATCAACGCCATCCTGAACCTAAGAACAAATGTTCTCGTCCGTCTCGCACCCGTCGCGCTTCTATCGCCGGGCCGTCTCCAGCTCGGTCTTGCGCTCATATCCCACGATGCCCGAGGTGGCGTCTTCCCAGACGCCTATGGAGGATTCGATGCGCCGGAAGGTAGGCTATCATACATCCCCGAGTGCATAGTAGCATGTGTGCTCGGATTCAGCCTTGTAACATGACGCTAATGGGTCTGAAGATCACCGAAGCTCTAGCTCCAACTACGCTCGAAGTCTTCAACGACTCAGATGCACATGCGCATCACAAGGCTATGAAGGGGAGTACTTCGCGCGAGACACATTTCAGGTATGCTTCTCGACTACGTTGAAACGAACCACCTCGCTGATGACATCGATGCCTATGAAGAGTCTTCATAACATCAGATGCATTCAAGTCGAAGATGCAACCAGCTCGCCACCGAATGGTTTACGCCCTGCTCAAGGATGAGATGGCTGTCGAGGGCGGTATCCATGCGTTGCAGCTGCGGACACGAACAGTGGAGGAGGACGAGAAGGCACAGGAGAAGGAAGCTGTGTAGGATGTATGTGGTTGATATCAACCTATGAAGTCTAATGCAACATCCCTCCAATGGTATCGAATGCTCCCTAGCCCGGTATTTACAGGTATCGAACGCGATATGACACAACGCCAGGAAATCGAGTCAGAGGTTCAGTAGGTCGTGTCGCCGCCACTTTCCATCGCTAAACGTCTGGAGGGAACGTTGGATTCTAGAAGGTGGGTGTTAGCCTGGACGTTGCTCCACAGAGCATGTTTGTAAGAGGTGTACCTTAGTATGTTCTCCCGACGGAGAGCTGTTGAGGAAGCTGAGATAGCAGTTCCAGCCTGGCAAGCGAGTTAGCTGCTATCCCAGCACTACCACTTCCACACCACTCACCCAAAGACACTATGTTCACGACCAAAACCCTATACTCCAGCGGCACGTATTTGAAGTTCGTGAACTGCACAATCGGCCACACCATCCAATTCTTCTTCACTGCCGTCATATAGCTGTCCTCCAGCTTCTTCTTCGGATCGCTGCCCTCCATGATCGCCATACTACTGAGGAACAGGAACAGGTTCGTACTAGCGAACACCGTCTGATCCGTCAACACCTTTGCGACGATCTCGAGGTTCGGCCGCCCAGGGATTACTATCTTGCGCTGGAGGAACTGATACCAGAGTGTGGCGCCGGGGCCGAAGACTGCGCCGCCGTAGAGGGCCATGCGACCAGTCCGCATAAAGTTCTGGTTCGCAAAGCCGCGTTTCTCGACGGCTTGTTGGGCTAGTGTATCGCCTGTTGCGAAGAGGACGGCGGTGGTGATGGATTGAGTAAGGACGGGCCGTGAGGCGAGGCGGGCTTGGTACCTGGGTTGTTCAGTCAGTCTTCCGATGTGCATACCAGACTTGTCCGGCATCTCTTACCAACGCAACATCTTGATGGCTTGACTTCTGAGCTGGACGACGAGGGTACTTCTACTCGCTGGCCCAGTGTTCGGTCAGGGCGATGTGTACAGATCCAGCTGTGATCGCACCCATAGAGATACTTGGGGTGATTGTGGAGTACTCAATGCATATTGGTGGAAGAGTAAGGTGATATTCAGAGATAAGAGTGTACCTTCTCCACTCGGGCATTGAGGCTCAAAATGCTCGAACCTCCTGCGTCATGCGGTCAAAGCTTCATATCTCGGGAGTGGCCTAGCGTGGACGTGGGATGTCGTGAAGTCGAACGAACGTTGTTTGCCTTCAGCCTGGTCACCGATGATGCAGCACCCATTAACGACCTGATGCCTTGATCGAACGTGGAGTGACCGCAGCAATATCTTTCTACCATTACTGTCGTTGACCAAAGAAACCTCCACCACCACTCCTAGCATCTGGACAGTATCAACAACATGGCCAACTCAACCAACGGCGATTCTATGGCGGAGGGCATCTACTCCCTCCTCGACACGGATCTGTACAAGTTGACCATGCAATGTGCAATTCTCAAGTACTTCCCAAAAGTCCATGTGGCCTACAGCTTCACCAACCGCACGCCACAGATGAAGCTGACCCGTGCTGCGTACAACTGGCTCAAGGATCAAATACACAAGCTCAGCAGCACTTCTGTGAGCGATGAAGAGATCACCTGGCTCAAGAAGACATGCCCGTACCTCTGCCAGGAGTACCTCGACTTTCTTAAGAAGTTTCGCCTGAAGCCAGTTGAGCAAGTCAAGCTGTCGTTCGAGCCGGAGTCGGATTGTGGAGACGATGCGGCTGCAGGCACTCTCTCGCTCGCTGTGTATGGTGTGTGGGTGGAGACTATCTTATATGAGATTCCGCTCCTAGCTCTGGTCTCCGAGGCGTACTTCAAGTTCGTCGACCGAGACTGGAACCGTGACAAGCAGGTGGAGAATGCTCGCGAAAAGGCCTTGAAGCTGCTCGAGAATGGATGCGTCTTCAGCGAGTTTGGTAGCAGACGACGGCGCGACTATCGAACGCACGAAATGGTCATGCAGGGCTTGACTGAGGCTCAGAAAGTGGCAGAGAGTAACTTCAAGGGCTGGACAGGCAAGTTCACAGGAACGTCGAACGCGCACTTTGCGATGAGATTTGGTGTGGCGCCGATCGGAACGGTGGCACACGAGTGGTTCATGGGCATAGCCGCCATCACAAAAGACTACGCCAACGCCAATGAGCTTGCAATGCAGTACTGGACCGGCACCTTCGGACGTGGTGTGCTCGCTATCGCTCTCACAGACACATTTGGCACACCTGCGTTCCTCAAAGCTTTCGTCAAGCCAGCTGCGAAGAGCGGTACCACAGAAGAAGGCGATGCGGGCAAGGACCCAACCTACGCCCAGATCTTCACTGGCGTGCGTCAAGACTCCGGAGATCCGCTGGAGTATCTGCAGACCATTAAGAACTTCTACCAGGGCCAAGGCATCACCGATAAGAAAGTCATCGTCTTCTCCGACAGTTTGAACGTGGAGAAGTGTATCAAGTACCGCGACGCAACGGTTGCTGCTGGACTGACTCCCTCGTTCGGTGTTGGAACGTTCTTTACCAACGACTTTATCCATGCGAGTAAGAACGAGAAGAGTGTTCCGATGAATATTGTCATCAAGCTGAGTGAAGCGGGTGGTACGCCAGCGGTCAAGCTGAGTGACAATCAGGCGAAGAACACTGGTGATAGTGAGTTGATCAAGCAAGTGAAGAAGGTTGTGGGGTATGAGGAGAAAGAGTGGCGCGAGGGTGACGAGGCTCATCGATGGGACAAGTGAGGCCGTCATCGACATGTAACGCGCACGGTTGATGAAGGAACGATACGAGCCATACATATGATACCCAGCATTGACTATACAAGCGAGGCGCTGGAGAAGGTCCATGGATTTGCTACGACAACACGAAATAAGATCAGTACAACGCAAAAGTTGCGCTTTGCTCTTTGCCAGCTCTCGAAACCCTTGCACGGCTCTCCAGCTGAAAGAGCGATACCACCGCTCCGCGTTGTCTCGTCTGGCTCAAGTCATGCCGCTTCGCCGCCGGAGTGCTTTCCCACGTAGCGCCTGTCTCCATCGAGGCAGTACTGACGATCAAGTCATCACCTAGAGCTGAGTACGCTCTGCTGGGAGTCTTGCACCTCCCTGTCCCTTGCAATCAAAAGACGACAACCGTGACTTTCAGTCGTCCTCTGATTCATACTCTGAACTCTCGTCATCCGACTCTTCCCTTTCTGACTCGTATGGGACTTGTGCTAGAGATGGATAGAGACCTTCCACATAGGTCGAAGCTTTCTTGTGCTCAACATCGTCACGGTACCACTGTGCCATTCCTGGCACCACTTTGACTTCGTCGAACCAATATGTGAGTTCTGCGTAAATACTACTCTTGAGCCAACTCTTATGCGAGTTATGATCGCAACTACTTATAGCGACTCTTTTAGCAACTTCAAACAAGTCTTCGATTGTGAGACCGCCAAGGCCATAGATCGTAAAGTATATCCTGTTAGTGCTTGAGTTGTGCCGCTCCGTCTCAAGGCATGCTGTCATTGCTTGTGCTGGTGGCGTAGTAACATAACGCTTCAAGACACCGGCGTCCTTGAATTTCTTCTTGTCGTCGTTGTCGAGGGTGATCTCCGTTCGCTTCCAATCAAAATTGTTGTTCCTCTGGGTATCCTGGGAGAAGATGCGGCCTCCACAGTGTGGCTCAAACTCTGGAAATGCAAACCCCCCTTCATACAGAAGCGCCGTGGCATCTTCTGCATATTCATCGAAGTCAAGATCTTCCAAGATCCAGGGCTGTGTCTTATCCACGGGAGGTCTTGCAAAGAGCTTCTGGAGGCCTGGAGACTCACGTCCTATATCATACCATCGCTTCGCCGTTCGCATGATCCGGAGCAGAGGCTTCTCGGGAACGAACATAAGAATGTTCTCAAGGAGTTCGTAAGTGTTGAGCACTGCCGTCGCCGCGGCTGCCGCTGCCGCTGTCATGGAGACTTGCTCTCCATCGGTCTCTGGGGACACCATGAATCGGTCCTGTCGTCTCTGCTCCAGATAGTCGTGGAGTGGTATAACTGGGTACTTGCGCCTTATATATACATCCCACTTGGCCTTGCCTTTGGGAGCCAATTTGAAAGGGTGTTTCCGGGTTCTCTTCACCACGTCGAGGTTGCCATGCACTCAAGAGTACCCTCGCGGCCTGGTCACGTCCGGGACGTAGACATTGTGAGACTTGGCCATGGCCGCACCCACATCGTACAGATCCCGGTAAGTGATACCTTCTCTCCTGTACAAGGTACACCAAATAGTAGTTGGATCTGTTTTGGTAATTTCAGAAGCTGATCGGAGTAGGGAGACATGTACCGCCAACGCCTCGATGATCGGACCTTCCGACCGGTGACGCATTATGAACCGATCCATATTATACTGCGCTCCGCAGGTGGCTCTCATGACCATCATAATTCGCTCTACCTTATAGCCAGGTCTTTCAACAGTACCACTATAGCACACGAACTGGCGGTCCAACATAGATTCGTTGATGTCCATTTCGTAGAGAGGCTCCAAGCAGTCTGCACGATATCTCTTGAAGTCGAAACTCTCGTTGATCCATGGCTCGGTCTTGTCCAGTGAAGGCGTTGGTGTTGGTCTGAAGAGTTCCATTTGCGTACGATTGATGACTCGTGTCGTGTGGTATACCACTGCTTCGCAGTCTGTGTCGCTCTGACGAGGGCCGTCTCCGGGAGATGGGTGATGGTATCTTCAAGGAAGTTCGGTGTGTGTTGAATACTATTTCCGATACTGCCATCTCGTCTTGTGTAGCCGTGTGGGTTGTGCATAATGATTGTGGCCGAGCTCGAAGGTGTCATAAGATGGGAGTCAGAGTAATAGAGTTTATGATTACCAAAGGAGCTTGTGGTATTGGGTTTTGTCCTTCACACAAAACAAGACAATGCTCGCTCCAACTTCCAGAGTAATCCAGATCGTCCGATTGGATCCCAAATGATCAAGGCAGTCTCGGCGCCAGGTACTTCCCTCTCACGTAGAGATCCCATTTGGCCTTGCCAATACATCTGGGGCCCTTGCTTGTCTTCCTGACTACATCGATATAGCCGTGCACCCATGCATACTCTGGCCTCCTCGTCTCATCTGGAATGCTAAGGTGGTTAGATCTGGCGACAGCTGCTGCGACGTCCAGTAGATCTCTGTAGGTAAGACCTGCTTTAACATACAGAGTACACCGCACGAACAGAGGTGACTCCATACGGCTGGACAATGATCGATACAAACAATCTTTCACCGTCATAGCCTGTATGATCGGACCATCATCGTATGGCCTCATAACGAATCGATCCACGTTATATTTTCCCTCATCTGCTGCTTGGAGGAGCATGTGGATTCGAATCACCTTGCAGCCTTTTGGGGACAAGACCTCTCGATCTTGCTCGAATACGGAGGCTGTGGATGAAGGCGAATGAGAACGTTCTCGACAATTTTGTGAGTGCTGAAAACTTCAGAGGCCTGTTCCGTATCTTCGAAATCGTCCAGCGGTCCGAGAGGTCTTGGTGCAAGGTTGATGAAGATGTCTTGGACGTCCAAGCGTGCTAGCGAAGATCTCGCTTGCTACCGCTTGAACACAGGGACAAAGAAGACCTGGTAATAGAACGAAAAGCGAAAGGAGCTGAAGGATTGTGAGCATAAAGTTCATGAGTACTTACATGTGTGATTGTGAAGTATTATGTATCTATCGATCCAGCATTGTCTCGGCGGCACGAGTTTCATGTCTTTCGAAACGCATCTCCTACATATCACTCCCGTTCTCGACCAACGGCCTGAATAGCTTTCTGCTACCTTCGAAGAACTGACTCTGGTTCATCGATCGGCAACCACTTAGTCCAGACTCAGGTCCGGGTCGACTGTGTAGGTGTCTTCCTCATCGTCCGATTCCCAGTTCCAGGGCCCATCCATCTTCTCTGTAGTGTCGATGGCTGTGTCCGCGTAGAATCTTGCAAATTCGTAGTCGTATCCGCTGCTGGGGATACCCCTCATCAGGTTCCCGTAGTCATTCATGAGATGAGACCTAGCCGCAGCCGCCGGAACTTGCAGCATGTCTCTGACTCTGATACCTGTTGGGACGTACGTAGTGCACAATATGTGACGGCAGTAATGAAGGCCAACGTGTACAAGCAGCGCCTGAATCGGCGGCTTGGTCGCAAATAGGTCCAGGCTGCTTTGAAGCTTATCTTCCACCTCTTTACTGATCTCGAGGTAGAATCTTCCTCGTACCCCCAATTTGGTGGGAAATCGCTGTGAGCTAACGTGTGGCCAGGCGAGAACATCAGAAAGTGCGTAGATGACCTTCATCTCGTACAGCAAGCTGCAGGCGTCAACGGTCCAGAGCTGGTTTCCAACACCCCGGAAGGGGCTCTCGATGCTTCTCAGTGGCGACTGCGGCGTATGAAGGCGTTGGTGTAGACGAGGAGACTCGTGGCTAGCATTTCGCCAGAGCTTTGCGGTGCGTGTTGATCTGACTGCATCTGTGAGAGACAGGTGAACCAGGATGTTCTCGACGAGTTCGAAGGTTCCGAGGACTGCGTCTGCCGCCGCCATCGTGTTTGACGGCTGCCTGCTTTGAAGGCTGTCAGCGTACGGGACTACAAAGAGGCGAGGCATCCTTCCAGACTTACATGGGCAGGGCAACGTGAACAGCGCTCAAGATGTTGAGTTTTGAGAAGGTTTCTTATTGTTCAGGTCTTCGGTTTCGCCTGTGCAGCGAATGACATGATCTTGCGCCACGTGGCCCACGGCGCTGCAGTGGTCTTTCATGTGATAGGGTGCAGAATAACTTTCACGCAGACATGTGCACAAGCAATCAAGGCAAGTTCAGGGTCTAAACTTGCCTTGATTGGTTAGTAGGAGGTCACATGCTTGCCTTGCAAGTAAGCTAAGTGAGTATAATTGCCTTGATTGCCTTAATTGACCTAATGCTAAGCCTCAAGTGAGCGTAACGCTCTTACGTCAAATCCACGTGCTCTACGACCGTCTAGTCTTCCTCTATAGTTGTCTAATTGGCTCGGAGCTTACTGAAATAAGATCTATTGTATTGTGATAATTAAACCCATTTAGAGGGGGAGATGGATGGATTTACGCGACGCGACGTTGGCTCGGAGCGGATTAACTATTGACCGATTGGGCTAGAGCTCGTCGATGAGCGGCCCGCATTACGCTAACCTAAAAAAGAAGGATGTTCACGTATTTAGAGGCTCGGAGGTAGACTACTACATTGATTCAAGCAAGGCCAATCAAGGCTGCACCTCATAATTGAATTGATTGAACACCCCTGTGGCGATGGATAAACTTGCCTTGATTGTGATTGGTCAACCAAGCAATCAAGGCATTGATATTTACTTGCTTGTGCACATGTCTGCTTTCACGTGACAGCTTTATTGACTTACAGGTGTCTCTCTTCCAATTATCCGTGTCGTCTCCTTGCAGGAAAGTCAATATCCTTCTTCGTGCACTCTAGTAGACCGCAGCAGCACCTCAGCTCAGCCTGATCTCGTCTCGCCCAGAACTGGATACTTGCCTCTGAGATAAACCGCCCACTTCCTTTGGTCGCCCTGGTCAGGTCTTGCATCCTCGCTCTCCGCGCTCTTGCCAACAGTGTCAACGATACACTGCACAGTGGAAAAGGCAACCGGCTCATCTTCACTCAGTATCTCTCTGTTTGCACATCTCGCCACAGTATCTGCAACTTCGAGCACATCCTGGAATTTGATTCCACTCTTGATGTAAATGGTGCACCAGATTGCTGGTCTCCTGAGGGGGGGCGTAAACCACTGGCCATCGACGCATAGTGTTAGCGCCTGTACAGGAGGCATCGTTGCAAATCGGTCCAAAGTGTCAATTGCTGGATGTAGGTACTCTTCGCACAGAGACTCAATAGAGTGCTGTGTTGCAGTGTAGCCATCCCCGGGATGTTCGAATCGACGCTGGTACGCTTGAGGGAACTTTGTGAAGCTCATGAAGTCCACTTCGTAGAGAAGTCTGCAGGTGGCATGCTGGATGGCATCGTAATGGCGGTCATCGTTGATCCAGGGCTCGGTCTTGTCCAAAGGTTGTAGAGGATCGTGGCGGTTACGTACGTGTGGTAACTCTAGGCTGATGTTGTGCCAAAGCTTCGCAACTTGAGTTGTGCCAAAGCTTCGCAACTTGAGTTGCTCGGACAGACTCTGTACGTGGTAGAAGAAGAAGGATCTGCTCAACGAGCTCGAATGTGCCGAAAAATGCTTGAGCCGCCATGATGTCGAGCGACGAATGCTGGCTGCGGGGACGTCAAAAGAAACAGCGTTCAGAGGAACTGCAATAGGCCGATTTGGCGGGGTCTGAGAGTTATGATGGTGAGGTGTCTGAGGTGCAGTCGTGTGCAAGAGTGAGGTCGTCTCAGCCAGCAAGTGAAGGTGAGATTGTCATTGTCATTGTTTAGTGGCTGCGGAAATTCAGCGATGTTGATAGAGTAATGGAAGCCGCGTGGCATGTGGTGCGAACTCCCGACCAGTGAAGTGGTAGAAACTCCGTGCTTTGTCGACCGAAGTGAAGTGTTTGCGAGGTGAAGCCGGGCATGAGGACAGAAAGCCTGCAATCTCCATGTGACAGCACGTTGAGCGCCATCCAGAAGCTAACGAAGGGTTTCTGGAACGGTAAAGAGCTTGATGAATGTTGACATTATATGCAGGCGCCCACTTACATGACTAGTGGTCACCCAACCCACCATGATCGTGCAAACGAGCGATACCAGTTCTTGACTCTCGCTCTCGGCTCAGACATATGCGTCCCTCCTCTTTGCACTTCCGCAATTAAGCCACAGAGACCAATGCAGCCATTATCTTCTTGTTCCACACCTCAAGACGCTCTGGTGTCCTCATGTAAATGACACTCTTGACTTTAGTCTCAGCCACAGGCCCGCGGTGAGGATCGTACTGAGTTCTTTTGACTGTCGTGAGGTGGCACGCTACTCGGCGGTATTCGAAAGGAAGCACGATTGGATGATAGTGAGCATCAGACTCTGTCACAGCCGCGGCGACTTGAAGGAGGTCCTTTATAGTGATGCCTCCTTTGACGTAGACAGTAAAACATAGTTTCCGTTTCTTGCAGCGAACAACCTGCATCGTCATCGCCTGGACGGGTGGTGTCGTTGCGTATTGCTTCAAGTAAGAGTGGTACAGTATCGGCTCGTCATCGAACAGAAAGCTGATGATGTGTCGGGTCGTGGTGAAGCCATTTTTGTGCACGAGATCATGACGATGTTTAAGATTGGCCGGAACTGCGAGGTCTAGTTCGTAGAGCAGTATAGCACGGTCATCATGGCAGAACTATGTACTTCGCAAACGGCAGGCGATCCGGTGCAAATGTTGAGCCAAATTTTCGAGACCTGTAATGCTCGAATGGGGATCGTGTGTGGAAGGTGGAGGAGGATGTTCTCAACCAGCTCGAAGGTACCGAAGACTGCTGCTGCCGCCATGTTGAATGACGACTGTGCCTGCTTGCATGTGTAAGCTGGAGAGGACTGTAGCAACAGGATGCTAGGCAAATATACTGACCGGAGGCGATGTGATGTTCAATGTCCGATGTCGTGTAGATGCGAGTATCGCGCGCCGTCAAAAGACGAGGTTTTGCGAGTCTGATAGCCAGCTCGGAGGGTTTTGCAAAGAACAAACCGCGCCACGTGGCGAATCGTGAAGTTTTCATGTGATCAAGGCTCCCAAGTGATGGCCTCCACGCTGTGTGAGGATAGACTTCACCATAATCAAATCGATGTTTACCTACCGACCTACCAGTCTTGCTGTCGGCGCGCTGCCCCAGTCCGCTTCCGAAGCACGAGATCGTCTCAACCCATATCTGACTTCCACCCACAAGACCGGCTTGTCTTCCAACTACCCTTGGACTGACTCAGCAGACGAGCCCAGCTTGACTCTCTTGCGGGCATGCGAATCGTCGGCACCATGCGGAGCCGTATCGAAATACGTGTGTCTCATGTAGACATCGCATCGTTCTTCGTCCTCCGCATCAACTTCCTCGAACTCCTTACCAGAAGTCTTGTTCACCACGTCGGCTGAGACCATAACATACTCGTACCCGTGTCCGCTAGCTTCCGAACCGTAACGCACGTTGCACCGACCCATAGCGTCGGCGACCTCGAAGATGTCCTTCACACGGATGCCACCTCTGACGAATATGAAGCAAGCGAAGTCCTTGTCGGTCACATCGCCGTGACTTCCTAGCCGAGCCTCAATAGCTAGCGCTTGTACTGGCGGAGTGGTTGCAAATTGGTCAAGGCCGCCGGTAAGGAACTTTTTGTCGCGGGATCCCTCGGATGCCCACAGGGTCAATTCATGCATCGTGAGGCAGCAGTTGGTTTTTTTGAATCGAATTTTCGAGATATCGAACTGGTTCTTGACGAATGGCGTAAAGTCCAGCTTCACCTCGTAGAGTGGCACGGGAATCTTGCAGTCAGACCCATCCCCAATCCAAGGCTGCGTCTTGTCGAGTGGCGCATGAGGTCCATATATCAGTCTTCTCACTCGCGGGGATTCCTTGGTGATTGTGTGCCACAGTCTCGCAACTCTCGAACAAGCGACGAGCTGCGGGTGCGGCAGATGGACGATGATGTTCTCCACGAGCTCGAAGATGCCGAAGAGAGTTTGTGAAGCTGCCAGGATGCTCCGAGCTGTCGATACATCGCTGGAGGCGTGGGAGGAGCTAGCGCATGCACTCGGGCTTACCCGACAGTGCATTGATGATGTCGTAGTCCAGGCACCCAGCTTCGTGATTAGGGCTCAGCTCAATATGGTGCCACTGCTGTGACGGCCGAGTAGAGAGACGATGTCGAGGTGCCTCAAGCGGCAGTCGTTGGGGCAGTCGTCCTTGCAACGGGCGTCTGAAGTCGCAAGCTTCGATGACTGGTGTGAAGGTTTTGCAAGGGCGAAAGCCAGCCACGTGGCGCAAACCACTTTCATATGATCGCCAAGCCCATTCTCCAAACCTCACAGCGTGCCCAGCATCCTCGTCGCACTGGCAAAGATTGACACAAAAGAAATGCCCAAGAATAGGCCACATTCCAAACCCGCTTCTCCATCTATCTACTCATCCCTACTCCAAAGACCGGAGTAAGTAAGCTCTAGGGTATCATTACACAGGTCGGCCATGAAGAATAGGAGCAGCGAAGACCTTCCATCCTCCCACACCACCGCCACTTCTCGTCGGCCTATCCGGAGCGTCTATCCACGTCCACTCCCGCCTCACCATGTTCACGCCCACCGCCCTTCACAGGCAACAGCCACAGCTTCCTCAGGCACCCGCACATACCCACAATCCCCCTCATCCGCACAACACAGCAACGCCTCGATCCACCTCGCCTGCATCACGACCTACGTGATGGGGGTCTTCTCGTCACTTGGCATCTTCTCGTGACTGCCGCTGTGGCCACTACTGCCATGGCCGCCGAACATGCCGCTGCGATGCTTCTTCTCGTCCTTCTTCTTGTCCTCCTTCTTCTCTCGCTTGGCGGTGGCCTCCGCCATGAGCTGCTCGAAGGCCATGTAGTCGCCTTCTTCGTCTGGGTCGCGCTCGGCCTGTCATATTCGTCAGCAACAACGTCCCGCATACGATGTAGAGAGATGATAGTCTCACCTTCGCAAATATCTCCCCAACAACAACAAGCCCCTGCGCCCTCTCCACCCTCTTCCCCAACTTCGTCCCCTTCTGCTCCAACACCTCATCGCACACATCCCTCAACACACTCTGAATCTCAAACTTGCTCCCCCGCCACGCCGCCGCCAAAATCTTCCCCGTGACCCTCTTCTCCATCTCCGCCCTCCGCTCGTCCGTCCACTCTTCCCCGCCCTTCTCCTCCGCCCTGGCCATCTCCTCAATCTCCATCTGCGCTTGGATGGCCGTCGACACTGTGCCCCAGGTGTCCTTGACCATGGATCCCTTATCCTTCAGCCGGGACCAGAACCCGGAGACGCCGCCGATGATTGGTTTCTGCGATTTGAGGAAAGTGGTGGCTTTGGAGAGGTACACCTGCCCGATGGCGTGCAGGATTTCGATGCCGAAGGATTCCATTTTGAGGTTCTCGACTTCCAGCCGCATCTTCTCGCGGAAGGCGATGGTGACGTCAGGGCCTTTATCGGTTTCGGTCCAGACGGAGATGCGGTCGATGAGTTTGCGGGACAAAGTTTTGATGCGCTCGTCGCGGACGCGGGTGCGTTCGAGCTCGAAGGCGGCGAGTTCTTCTCTTTGCTCTTTTGACAGGCCTTTCTTCTTCTCCTTTTCGCGCAGGCGTCTTTCTTCGTCGGTCATCCCTGCGGCGGTGGCGGCGGCGTCCTCTTCTGTCTTGTCGGTGATAGCGAGTCGAGTTGGGACGCCTTGCGGCCGTGGGGTGGAGGTGCCAGAGACGGGGGGCTTGGTGTCTCGGATGGGGATGTCGGTGGTTGTTGAGCTGCCTGTCGCGAAGGACGCGGAGTCTTTCTCCACGTACGCTGGCGGAGGCGGAGAGGCGGATGAAGGCCGTGCTGGTTGTGGTGGAGGCGCACCGCTCGTAGTGTGCGCTGTCTGCTCCCCAGCTTTGACAGAAGCATTCGCCGCCGCTTCCGCACCGGTCTGCTTCTGCTCGTCCATCTCCTTCATCGAGATCTCCATGCTCTTAGTCAGGTCCTTCATCATGCTGATCTCGCCGATCCAGTCTGCGAAGGCTTCTCCGCCGAATATTATCGCGAAGAATTCTGCCGGATCCTCGAAGCCCGAGTCAGGCTTTGCGCTTTCCTTGCCATGCTTGTCGTATACAGTGCGGAGGTTGGGGTCGCTGAGGACTTGGTATGCTTCACCTATGACTTGGAATTTGCTGTGTGCGTCGGGGTCGTCCGGGTTCTTGTCTGGAAGCATGTGATTAGTATTGAAACTGCGCGAAATGGTGGGTTTGGAGGATACCTGGATGTAGTTGGATGGCGCAATTCCGGTATGCCTTCTTGATCTCAATCTCTGTGGCTGTAGGCTGGATGCCCAAGGCGTCGTAGTAGGTAGTATCTACCACCATACTGGCGCTCGCTGGGCTGTTGTGAACAGAATACGAAGGATGGTCGAGAGGTTGTTAGTTGAGGTCGGATGGGGGGTATGTGAGGTTTATAGAAAGGGTGAATAGTCTTCTGCAAGATCTCGTGGTATTCACAGGATGTCGATGTTCGAGCACTCGAGGACTCTGTGGCTTGGAGGGTGTCGTGAAAGGTGGAGGATGACGTTGAATCTGCCCGTGGGTTCTTGTCTCGTAGGGCTGAGCACAATCTACCACGTTGAACTCGACTCTACTGTTGCTCTACTTTTTGACGATACTCTGAATTACCTTAAGCGAGGTAGGTGGTGGGAACAGACTGCCGATTCTCCAAGAAGTCAACACTGCCCATGCCAATGCAGCGCCTGATCTAGTGAGGTGAAGAGGTGAGGCTCTTCGGAGACGTTGGGGATCGACGACGACCGATGATCGCACAGCTTCACTGCCGAAGCACACACACCCCAATGCTTCCACATTTTCTTGAGTGTCATGGGTTGGCGGTGTCCCGGTTTCCTTCGCGCGTCTTGTGTTCTCAATAAACCTTTCGTGTACCATACGTTCGCTTCTTACAATAGGGCCACAACACTAATACCCCAACGATCACGCACCCTCTCCAGCACACGACCAGCAATGGCGGCACTACAGCGCTCGACCTTATTCGAGACGCTCCAACAACACGACCGAGACAGCACAGCCATCGTCCACTCGCTCTCGGGCCGAAGCTTCACCTACGGATCGTTGCTGCACGACGTCGCCGCGGCCAAAAAGCGGCTTCTCGAACATACGAAGAGAGATGAGGCCACTATAGTGGGTGAGCGCGTGGCCTTCTTGATCGAGAACAGCTACGACTATGTAGGTGCGCGACACCCCTCTCCGACATGCGATCGAGTGTCCAAGAGCATGATATGGCCACGAGCTGGTTGTTTTGAACTCGGAGAGCTAATATATTGTTCCTTCCCAGTCACCCTCCTATCGGTCCTGGCCTCCAATGCTATAGCCGTACCTCTGGCACCATCGTTTCCACCTTCCGAGTTACGATATATACTCAATCACAGCGAGGCCCTGACGCTGTTGTCGAGCGCGAAATATGGCTCTCTCGCATCGGAAGTGCTCCAGGATGGACTCGACAAGCCCGTCATGAGCACACAGGTCGAAAAAATCTTGGAGAACACGCAATCCGGCCAGGTCGAGCTCGTGGGTGACTCATATACAGCGGAAGGCGGCATGATGCTGTATACCAGTGGTACAACTGCCAGGCCCAAGGGGGTACTGCTACATCAGCTTGTCCTTATAGCACAAGCAAAGAGCCTACTACAAGCCTGGGACTACTCGAAGAACGACCGACTACTCCATGTTCTCCCGCTTCATCATATCCATGGGACCGTCAACGGTCTGCTAGCACCGTTGTTGGCCGGCAGCACCGTCGAGATGATGTTTCCCTTCACGCCAGACGCTGTGTGGTCCCGGTTCGCCGCTCCATTCCTCTCCACAGAAGGTCTCGACCTCCCAGCACGAGATCAGACAGTGCAGCAGCACGAGAGCGCTTCGGGCCTCCGAGAACAGCCGGGACAGCCGCGTCAACCTCCGATCACTCTCTTCACAGTCGTTCCAACAATATGGGCCCGACTACAACAGTCATTCCCGTCTCTACCTCCAGACATACAATCAGCAGCAAAGCAAGCCATTCAGCGCCAACACCTACGCCTAAATATATCCGGCTCAGCAGCCCTACCCACACCTACAAAGAAAGCCTGGACAGACCTCTCAAGCGGCAACGTACTCCTAGAACGTTTCGGCATGACAGAAGTAGGCATGGCACTCTCCTGCGGCCTAGAGAACAGCGACCGCATCGACGGCGCAGTAGGCTGGCCCCTCCCATCCGTCGAAGCACGTCTAGTAGACTCAGACACACACGAAGTCATCTCACCAGCACACGCCTTAGACGTAGAGATAGCAGCCGACGGCGCACCCGAACGAAGCGGCGAGATCCAACTCCGCGGTCCGACGATTTTCAAAGGCTACTGGCGCAATCCCGAAGCCACGGCCAAAGAATTCACCCACGACGGCTGGTTCAAGACCGGCGACATAGCCGTCCGCAGGCACGTCCCCGGCGCTGGACTAGGCAAAAGCGGCGAATGGGCGAAAGGACCAGCCTTCTTCATCCTCGGGCGCAAATCCGCTGATATCATCAAAACAGGCGGTGAGAAGGTGTCTGCCCTCGAGATCGAGCGCGAGATGCTCTCCCTCCCCCAAGTCGCCGAGTGCGCTGTTGTTGGCCTCCCGTCGGAGACGTGGGGACAGAAGGTTGCGGCGGTAGTTGTGCTGTCTGAGGAAGGGAAGAGCGCTGGAAAGGGGGGCAAGGCGTGGGGAGCGATGGACATGAGACGCGCGCTGAAGGGCCGGTTGGTGGCGTATAAGATTCCGCAGGATCTGAAGGTTGTGGAGGAGATTCCGCGGAATGCTATGGGGAAGGTTAATAAGAAGGAGCTTGTGGGGCTGGTTTTTGGGGATGGGGAGAAGATTAGGCGGAGGAGTGTTGTGGTGGCTGAGGAGAGGGTGAGGGAGAAGGCTGGTCAGAAGGTCAATGGAGATGTTAATGGGCATGCGAAATGAAGGATCTCGAGGAAACGGGGGAGGCTTATGTGTTGTTACGGCTACGCTACGGTGCATTTGCAAACTTGGGACGATGGAGAAGAGGCGGTCCGGCCGGGTACGAATGCGCCGGCTCTCTTGGGAAGCAATTCATTGACGAGGCAGTAACGGACTGGTCGATTGATGAGGAGGATACTACGAATACTGGAGAAGCGGCGGATCGATCGGATCAAAGTGTGGCTACTGCAAAGATGCCTCAAGCTACCTTATATGTATGAGTTGGTAGTAGGTCTCGGCTCTCCTGATGACTTCAGCTTTGCGGATGTAGTGTACAGCATTCACCACATCGGAACCTCAGGCAACGTGGCTCGCCCGTGCTACCTCTGTACTCCATAAATACCGGCTTCCGGTCAACGTCGTAACGTGAAGCACAACCAATCGTCGAGCTCAGCTGCTGCGGTTTGGGTCGCCAAGGCAGCGTTTGTGGACGTCATGTGCTGATCGCCTGCCCCTCCTTCACCACAGCCTCGTTATGTCTTACACCACCTCGAGGCAACCCTTCTCTTCACCACTCATCAGCAATCTAACAAACCACCCAGGATAGTGAAACAAACTGCAGTCGACCCTCTCTCTCTCTCCACGTGTGGGCAAGGAACAACACCAGCCTCACACCCGATCATCAGCCCCCGTCACACGAGCTCTAGCAAACATCACTTCAGCCTTGTGCCACCCCCCCTTATCTTTCTCTCCCCCTTCCTCTGGACTCATCCACCCCAGCGATGGACGAACCTTTCTTCCAAACCGACCTCCAAAACCTCAAAGCCCGCGTCTCCCAGCTCTCATCCAAGTACTCACCGCCGCAGGGCATATTCGCACCCAGCTGGTCCAGCTTCACTCATGGGTCCAGCTTCACTCACGGGTCCAGCTTCACTCACGACCCGTTCATGGAGCAGATGGACGGTCTTGTCAAGCGCGTGAAGGCGCTCGAGCAGTCGATGGTTAATCACCAGACTTTGGTGGCGACGGGGACGGCTTTGCCGGCTTTGTCGCAGACGTCGTCGGCGACTGCGACGTTGGCTGAGGCGTTCGTTGGGGGTACGGCTGGTGGGAAGGGTACCGGTGCGGACAGATCGCACAACTTCAAACCGAGCCACGGACATGCGAAGTTTGCCTGCGGCGCTGCGATTGATGAGGTTAAGGGTCGTTTGACGAATCTTGAGAAGAATCAGCAGAAAGATACCAGCCGTGACGATTCGATTGCAGACAGGCTGGATGATGTCGAGCAGATGGCGAGGTATGCTCGTGATAGTCTTGGGCTTTATAGTCACAAGCTTGATAGCTTCTCGCCGGAGCATCGGGAGGTGATTGAGAGTACCCAGGAGGCGATGGAGAAGAGGATTGATGAGCTTGAGGACAGGCTTGATAGACTGGATCCGAATCGCTTCACGCCTGCTTCTAGCGCTACTGGGACTGACATTGGACCGCGCTTTGGATCCCCGAAGACTGCGGAGAGCTCGCAGGGTGCGGAGCCGGTGTGTGAGCTTTATGAAGATGGGAAGCAGGTCCAATCTCAGGGGCCGTATCTGTATGCCGAGATGTCGTCGGGTGCTCTGCCATCTGGCTCTTTGCCATCTTTCAAGTCAATCTTTGGCGGACGACCACAAGCTGTCAATCTACCGAATCTCGAAACGACCTACGGATATGCACAGCCGGAGGGACCGTATGCATATTCGTCGCCGACATGCACGGCAAACTATCCACTACCCCAATACCACACTCCTGAGGTGGATGTGCGCTACAGCATCGACCGCCTCCACCATCAGAACGATTTCATGTCCGAGCACATCAACAAGCTCGACCAAGAGAACGTGAGGCTGCTTCATATGATTCAGGATATGCAGCGCCGCCCCTACCAGGCTGCAGCAAATGAGTCCGAGCGCTTGGCGAGGTCAGATCTACCTAAGTGCGCAGGCCACTTTGTCAGCCCAGGTGGCGTCGACTTCAGGAACCGCGAGATCGCTCGGCTGGACGAGCAGTTGAAGATGGCTCACGACCAGGTGAAGCTCACCGAGGAGAGTCTTAAGGCTAGCGAAGAGAGCATCGCGCAGAAAGATGCTAAGATCGTTGACTTGGAGGACATGGCTAGGCGTCTCAAGGACGGCATGATATACCGCGCCAAAACTGTCCATGAGCAACGAGAGCAGCTTGCGGAGGCTGACAGGCGCATCGATGATAGAGAAAGGCAGGTCGTCGATCTGCAGAGACTAGTCACCGACCGAGACCACGCCATCAGGAGCTGGAGCGACAGCTGGCAGCAGAAGGACGACGAAGTGCGGCACTGGCGCCGTAACGCTGCAGATGACGAGGAGTACGTCCAAGAAACTAAGGCGTCCAAGTATGCGCAGCTCGATAGTCTCGAGCGGATGCATGAGGATGAGATGAAGGACATGAAGGAGTTCTGCGAGAAGAAAGACGGGATGATTGAGATGAAAGACGGGATGATTGAGAAGATGAAGGAGTTTTTGGAGAAGAAGGATGAGATGATTCAGAAGCAGCTGGTAAACGCCGCGTGGGCGAGAGACCTGATGGAGCAGAAGGACGACGAGTTGGAGCACGTGCACCAGAAACTGCAGCGTATGGAGGAGAATCTGAGTCGTCTTGCACGGTCAGAAGCTGGCATGAGTACACTGCTACGCAAGCGAGATGATGAGATTGCCAATTTGAAGCGTGGAAATGACGACGATGCCCGCCAGAGGGGTTCATGGGATGCTGCGTCACGCGATAGGAGTTTCTGGGATAATGAGTTTGCGAAAGTCAGGCGTGAGGACAATGACCGTCGATCAGGCGAAGAGCACGGCTCCAATCGTGCAGACAACGGCGCTTTTGCCTCCCCACCTCGATCAACTGCTGGGTCCTGGCGTACCGCCACCGACGACCGCCAGGTGCCGGTCATGGACGACGTCGTCGAAGTGACCGAGCAGACGCCTCCACCTCCACCACGACCACAGCCAATGCGCGCACAACGCTCCGTCGACGGTGACGACAAAGCCGAGGAACAGCGCAGCCCGTTCGTCTGGAACGATGACGCCAATGGCTTCGTGCGTCAAGAGTCCGACGATGGCTCTGTCGTTGCTCAGCAGGGTGGTGTGTCGCCAGTCGTCGAGAAGAAGCGCCGCGGTAAGCATGCTGGACGTCACAGGCGTGCTCTACCCCGACTGTACCCGGAGCCCAAGAAGCGATCGACCAGCCCGTTCTCGACTGCCACAACGAGAGGCTGGGATACCGACCGCCGCGCAGAGAGGAGGGCCTACTCGCCTCCCGCACGCCAGCGAGTGGTGATTGACGGGTCACCAGTGCGTGCCGGACCACGGATCTCCTTCATCGACGAAGAGTACGACAGGTCCTACAGTCCACCACTCCCAGCGCCAGTGACGGCACGCCGCATGGCTTCAGAGGCAGATCTGCGTACCCATTACCCCGGCGGTCGCACAAACAAACGTAACAACCTGCAAAAGCATCGATCGATGATGGATTTGCCGCAGAGGAAGGTGCAGGCGTATCAGGCGTCTGTAGAGACGGAGGCGGAGAGCGAGGTATGATGATTTCATTTTCTGCCAGTTAGATAGGGCGTTGGGTAGCTATGCACGTATTAAACGGCCTATCGGGGATTAAACGGTCTTTGGGGTGTTGTTATGTGTTGTAGGATCGATGTCGTATGGCTGGTCTTACACTACCCACTCCGGTGATCTACTCCATCCCTCGCTGTTATTCCACGTGTATTCACCCGACTCCCCACGAACCTCCGGCTCGGGTCCTGACGTGGCCGCATGCCCGGTCTTTGACTTCTTCCACCCACGGGATTAAGCTCCCACCAACCTCGGCAGGGGCGCATCCAGCCCCCAGCAGAGCACCGAGGAGGCGTCCTTGTCCGGTCTGCTGGCGCAATTCGCACCAAGCACGGTGACGTCCCACTGCAGGGCGGAGGCTTCGATCTCGACTAGTGCCTGGTCAGAAGCCGGGGCTGCAGGTAGAAAGGCTTTATTAATGCTCGAGCTCTCCCGCTCGTCTGACACCGCTTGTTTGTGTTTTACCACTCTATAGCACGAGCACACACGACCATGTCGGCTTATATGGATGAGCCGCCAAGGAGCAACCGCACCAGTTCACGTACTCCGGCGGACGATTATGAAGAACGGGCGCCGCCGCCACCGTATCGGGCGAGGGATTCGAGGAGAGGCGGTGACGGGAGTGATGATGACGATTACAAAGGGCGGAAGTCGAGTCGGGAGGCTCCGTCTTCGAGGGATGAGAAGAGGAGTAGGAGGAAGAGGGATGACGGGAGTCCGCCTATTCCGAAGCCGCCGATTGGGAAGGACAGGGACAACAAGGACGACTCAAGAAGTCGGGAGCGGGGACATCGGAGAGGCGAAACGAACGGGTATGATGATGATAAGCCTTCTTCGAGGAGACGACGGGACTATGATGATGAGCCACCGAGGAGGAAGGACAACTTGAGGGATTATGCGCGGGAGAACGATGAGAAGCGGAAGCCGACGAAGAGTCGGAGGCGCCACGATGATGATTCGGATTCTGACCCACCTCCTCGATCTTCGAGACGCAACAGAGACGATAGAGACGACTACGATCGTGGATATCGTTCGGAAGACCATAGACGTCCACGACGTGACGACCATGACAAATATGCCGATCGAGACCGGCGTGACCGGGACCGCGATCGAGTGAAGGACAGTCCTCGAGACAGAGACAGCCCTCGCGAACGAGACAGTCGAGACAGTCCCCGCGACCGTGATCGAGAGCGCCGCAAGGAGAAAGAGCGAGCTCGCAGCGCCGACTATGATCGCGATCGTCGCCGCCCCTCCGGTCGAGACCGGGACAGAGATCGCTACGCGGACAAAGATCGAGATAGGTACGACGACCGTGACCGCGACAGAGCCCGCAGAGACCGAAAGAAAAAAGAAGGTCTCGACATGAACCAGATGATGGACACGGGCAAAAAGCATTGGGAGAAAGCTGCGCCGGTGGCAAAGCCGCTCATCGGTGCGTTGGCGAAGGCGTACCTGCAGAAGGGTGGCGCGTAGATATCGACAGTGGTTCTTCAACAGAAAGGTGTTTTTGCTTGATCGTGGTGGGCATGGGGGTTTGAAGATGATACTCTATTCATTGTTACTGATTTACTGCTTTGGCATATGCATGCGTTGTTCGCGGCTTTGGTTTTGATATTTAGTGATGCAATACGAACGCCAGGTGGAGTGTGGCATGCTGCGCTGCATTGGATCATATACATTGTTACTAAAGGTCCGATCCTGCTACTAAAGCTTCAAGCAGCCTCCCTACTCATGATGACATAATCTGCCTTCACGATCTTCGCTCTCGTCCTCCGGTCCTCTGGCGAGATCACATCTTTGCCATACCCCCTCGACTCGTAGAACTTTCGCGCTCGCTCGTTGCAGACGAAGCAAGTCAGCATGACTTTCTCCACACCCGCATCCTTCGCCACCTCCTCCACCACTCGCATTAGATGCGCTCCGAGCCCTAGCTTTCGCAGTCGAGGTACAAGATGAACCTCATACACGTACAGCACTGGCACAGGTGGGGAGGAGTCGTGCGTGAGCATGAAGCTGAGGAATCCCTCAATGTCGGCCTCCTCGACAGGCTCTGAGCCCGAAGGCGCTGTTGAAACGGTTGAGCGGACAAGCAGATACCTCATCTCAGCTTCCTTCATCTCGCGGGTCTTGCGTCGAGGATGCCATCCCCAGCCGCTTGACTCGTAGTGCTGCCTGCTTGTGGAGGCGATAAGGTTGAGGCATTGGCTGAGCTCATCCTTAGTCAAGTCGCCAGAAGCTTTAAAGCTGATCTCCACTTGGGGTCCTTCCAGTGCTTCTGTCGTTGGTGGTGCAAGTCGGGCCGGTTTGAGGTATTGCTGCTGGAAGTCGTTGGCGGACAAGGCGTTCAGGTTGTTGATGAGTTCTCCGCTCTGCTTTGAAGCCGTATCTCTGGTCTCCTGCGACTTGTCATCGCCGGTGGCTTTTCTCTTCGGCATCCTCGTTAGGTGGAAGTGTCGTGATACGTCATGGTCCTTCACGTCGCGTCGTTCATGTGCGGCGCGTGAAGCGGTCCGTGATCAGCGATTTAGGTGACAGCGCATGCTTGATCCTGGCGCCAGCCGGTATGAACAAGATCGTGAGGTCCTGTTGTGAGATTATCCCGACTATCCCCTCTGAATAATTGGTGGTACCTTTTTGGCGATTCAGTTCGCGTTGGATGTCAAGACGATTCTTGTCACATGTAGAAGTGAAGTGGCGAAGTTCAGAGCACGAGCCAAGTAAACGACTTCACGTCAAACACCAACGTCACGATCCCATCTCCCTCCTCAATCAACTCCATCTCGCATCGAATCCTGATCAAGGTGTCACGAGTCCGGATGCGAGGCTTGCATGATGGAATGAGTCTACTCAAACGAGGTTATGCTACGATAGCATCCGGGAAGTCGCTGAGAGGCAAAGGGCCGGTGTTGACGTTGGAACATGTAGGTCTCTCTGTCAAGCAGAATGCACACTACGGCTAATGGTATGGGACGTAGTTCGTACAGAGGAAGCGAGCACTGGAGCTATGGCGAGATATCGTAAGATCCATACACAGTATGTCCTCCGAATCCCGAATGCATGGAGCGGATTGTGCTCAGTCCTTATGTAGTGATACCACCATCATCGACTCGTGGAGAGATGCGAGAGTTTGCGAGGACGGAGTTCGAGAGATACAAGAACATCCATGACTTGGTACGTTCGAGGAGAGTGTAGTCAGATCTTCGCTGCAGCTGACCAGCGTTACAGGATCATATACGGTATCTGATCTCGGTAAGTGGCATCAATTCTCCTCTTCGAACGGAAGAAAGCTGATCCTGAGAGGATTGCAGACTGGTAAAACTCAATTGGACAGTATGAAACGCTATGTAGAGCAGAGTGTCAGGTGATGCACCACCAATGCGCTCCGGTATATGCCGTTCCTCTAGCCGATATCTAGCCTTCAGTTGCACTATGCACGGTTGTCTCGCTTTAACTGCTTCTGGCGCTGATTGTGGTATGCATTGTTCTCCTTCACCTGCATTGGACTACAACTCCTTTGACGTCTTTCATGCTTAGTTCCAACGCGCAGCAAAGCGGAGAACCTTTATCAGCACTCTCAGGTCTCATTACCCTGACTTTATGATGGCGTGTTCGTCACATGGCACCGTGACGCGCGATGTGAGGAACACCCTATGGTCCGACGTACACGACTTGCGGAGAAGTCTCACCCCTTCTAAAAGGTCTTTGATGGTGATGCCTGTGGATACTCGCATGGAGCATTGAGCAACGGTGTGTCGCGCGCACCACCCACGGTGGAATGTCCGACTTGTTGCTTCGAGATAAACAACACAGATTCGTGGCTCGCTGATATACTGTGCGAGACTCTCACCAAGGGTGGAGGGTGAAGAGTCAGTGACGTCGAAGTTGAAGTTGACAGCCTCCCCAAAGTGCCATAGCGGTCCTCCGAAGATCGGATTCATTTGTGCTGGAATCAGCATGAAAGCTCGGTGGTAAGCATCTGCAGGATCGACGGCACATATGTGTGAAACAAGTTGCTGCTTGTCGTGAACATCATCTAGGCACGAGGTCTCGGCAACCACCTCAAGGCAACGAGCCCTACGGATTACGAGTGAGTCTTTGATGAGCATCTGCCATTGCCTGTCTATGTCCCGGGCGATGCGTATGTCCTTCGGCGTCAGATCTCGATCGCTGCGCGAACCAAAGAATTTTGTGGCTTCACCTCTTGCTATTCACGCGCAGGATGCCAAACTCGCCATGGACGAATAGGAAGCTGATGTGCACGGACTAGCTATCACATGGTGACGCCAAATTCAATCTTATGGCAGGTAGTGTCGATTGGAGCAAACGATTGCTATGTAGCACCGTACTACGGATGCAAGATTTGAACAGGGCCTCTATCTACCTTTACCTTTACCTTTACGATCGATTGACAACACTAGGTACAGAGCACACGAGCGGATGTCAGTGCAATCTTTATCGAGTAGGCCTCCGCCTGCCATGCTTCGCTCACAACAAGGCCGGCGAGCTAGTCTTCCGACGGCAACTTTGGCTCCCGCTGCTCATAAGGCCTGGAGTAGTAGTTGGACGCTCTCCTTCGCCTTCATGTCGCCTTGGACCTTGTCGATCCACCACGGAGGACATCTCGGTGCGCCAGCCCACTTCGAACTCATCGCATTCTATGAACTACGCCTTCTCCATCACCTAGCAAACTGAAACATGTTGCAGGTGAGAGATATCTCGTCCTTGTCCGAGCACGACCGGCGGAGGAGCTTTACGCATTCGGCGACGTCCTGTATCGTAACACCAGTGGAGACCCGCATTGAGCACTGGGCAACTGGACTCCAACAGTATTTTATATTCTTCTTCTTCCGGTGATGGGACCTCCTCGTTCGAAATATGGCTTGCAGATAAACGATTGAGATTGGTGGTTCGCTGACGTACTGCATGCGCACATCACCAAGATCCGTGCTTGCGAGATGGGTAGCCTCAAAGCCGCCCTCGAACCCAGTCGTAGATGGCCGTTCACCTGTTCTGCGAAAGAATGGATTCACTCTTGCTGGAACTAACATGCTGCACTGATGGATACCCCCGAATCGCCGGTTGCTGAGCTGCTGCTTGTCTTTGTTGGACTCATTCTCGCTAGGATGCCTGCTTCCTGCAACAACACTAAGGCACCGAGCAATACGGACGGATTGCGAGCGTTTGGCAAGGTGCCGCCACTGCTGGGATACGCTCTGTGCGATCCGTATGTCTTTCGGCGGCAGTTGTGTGATGATGTTCTCGAGGAGCTCGTAAGTCTCGAATACTGCTGCGGCGGCCATCGTGGCCACAAGTTTGATGAAGCCGGTAGGGGATTCGAGGTGCTGTAGTGTAGCTCGGCCGCGGCAGCTGATGGTCGCTCTGATGGTGGGCGAGGCGGCTGTGTATCGTGGATGAGGTTGAGAATCGAAAAGAGGTTCTCAGGGGAACTATAACCTCAAATAGATCCCATACTTCATCAGCCGACGACTGAACACACAGGCAAACATCACATGGGTGTTCATCACTAAACGACCACATAGCGTGACACGGATCTGCAAACAGTTAGGGAACGGAATTGAGGTACGTGATGTTTGCCATGTCACGGCTTGTCTGTGTTGCTCGCTAACAAGTTACAAGACAGCCAGTGTCACTCGTTGGTAGCTAGACCTCCACCCGTGTCGCATCGGTGTTTTCAGATCTGCAGCATTCCCACTTCAGCCTGGTGTAGCTCTGAAATTCCGGTAACGATGCTGCTAACCGCATTCCTGCTCCAGCAAGAATATGTTCGGTGCTTGGGTCTAGACAGGGGATTACTGCTAGTAATTCCATGCCTCGTTTTGCTCGCACCGTTTCGTCGCAAGCCAGGATAAGAGTTCGACCTTGACCTTGTGCGAGAAGGGCGGAGTATTGATAGACCGCTGGATACCCTCGACCAGGTCCTTGATCGTGACACCTGTCGACACTCGAAGTGAGCATTGTGCGAGAGGCTTGGACCTTCCGGACCGGAGTAGTTCTGACACCTGGAGGTAAATGATGGACACTGGCGGCTCGCTGATGTACTGCTGATAGAATTCCTCGCGGCTCTTGCAGGGCGATTTGGCCCCGATCTTGGACATTTCCTTGCGAATGTTACTGAAGCTCTTGCTTGGTAGGCTGGTGACATCGTAAGCGAAACTCACGCCAGGCAAATAGAAGTCGCTTGCACGCCGCTTGCCATGGATGATCGGACACATCTTGGCTGGCACATGCATCAAAGCCTGGAAACAAGTTATATTTCCTTGATGAGGAGGCTTTTGTGGGTAATCCACGAAGTAGTTGACCAGCTTTTGCGTGTGTTCGTCATTGTCCGCATGACTCCAGAATGATTCTTCGGGGTTCGATGTTTCTACAACACTAAGGCAGCGAGCCCTGCGGATCACAAAAGATCCTCCGATAAGCTGTCGCCATTGTTTGGACACCCGTTGCACGGTCTCGATATCACTCCGTGGGAGCTGGCTAATGATATTCTCGAGGAGCTCGTAGGTGTCCAAGGCTGCAGTAGTAGCAGCCATCTCGACTTGGCAGTCTGATGTGAAGTTCGAGCACTCTGTGAGGTTGAGTGATTGTCTGTGATACGTGGAACGAGGCCAGTCTGATGATAGAAAGATGACTTGACCGCCTCCGAACACGATGGAAATGTTGGTGTTGAGCTGGAGACCAAGAAGTGTATCGAAGACAGCAATGCAATGATGCTGGGGTGTTTCTGACGTTCGAGACGAGGCTCATGGATCAGACTCATCAGAAGCACAGCACAGACCCGAGGTCACATGGCACACGAACTTGCAAGTGAACGCGAGTGCGCCATGTGAAGCCACAGTGAACGACTAGGCATGTGGAGGTAAACTCACCAGGCACCATTGCATCTCCCGTCACCTGGTGTTCCTCCCAAGCCGTTCTCAGAGCCAGCACAATCTCACACTCTGTCGTATAATCCGTCTCTACTGTCAGCCTTTGAAGCACTTCTGTGGCTTGTCATACTATTCAAGACATTCAGGTCTGTCGTTAGGTCAACTCCGGTTCTCAGAATCACTCTGAGCGTCCACAGCTGACCAAGGAGTCCTGGGCGTTCGCCGCGAGATACACCTCAAGCTCGCGAGATCTCGGCACCCTGCTCGTTCTGAGAGCAAGCCCGATCGCCTCCTTAAGGTCCGTGATCGCAACCCCAGCTGAGACCGGGAGAGAGTAGATACTAATAGGCAGCGCCATCGATGGGCAAGAGAAGAATGCCATTCCGCCGTGATCAGCGACCAAGATGTTTAGACGTGTCCAATGGGGGTGTGTGTGTAGGTAGCGAATACTGCTGTGGCTGCGGTGCCTGTAACTGCGATAGACTGCTCGCGCTCCGTAACGCGCTCGCGGCGGACGTCGGGCATTGTGGGTTGATGGTAAGCTGAGTGTCGGCTTGGGGTCTTCGGCTCGTGTGTTGGACAAAGGGAGGGATCGTTGTCAGCGGCGATTGAATCGCAGATGGTGGTTTGCTGCAGGTGTGATGGTGGTGGTCGAAGGACGAAGAGCTGGTATTCTGGTAGCCCTTGATGAACGGGATTGACTGGCCATCATCGCTGAGTCCCGGTTGACTCACGATGTGAAGATGTGTCTTCGAAGGGAGGTGCACAACAGAGTGTGACGTGTGCACGACATCAATGTTGGGAAGAGTGAGCGCACATGTGATATCAAAAACTCCTATTCCCATTTCGTTATGACTACGGTCAGTGGTATGTACAGTATGACTGTACTCTATCAACATGACACGCAGCGTTCCAAAGACCCACACCACCACCACCCGTGTAAAGACCGACATTGAGGGTTGCTGGTACCAAGACTGCACACAGGAAGTGCAGTTATCTTACTCATCTCAACTTCCATCCAGCCCATGCAGCCAGTCAGTGTTGAGGGTAAGGGGAGCCCGGGGCTCTGCGCCTACGAGGGCATGACGTAGAGGCCGATTGCTGAGAGAAGGTCAGTGAGGGTCATGAATGAGGGCAGTGAGGTGGACTTACGGCATGGGTTGAAGTCCTGGAAGTAGTTGATGTACGAGTCACCAACGGCGTCGAGGCGGAAGGATCTTGCTGAGCCTGCGGAGCAGCCTTCACGCTCGCTGATGGTGACAGCGGTGCTGGGCGTGATGGTGAAGGACTTCAGGATGTCATCTTCCTTGGGGGCGTTGTTGTATGTCGTCTCCTTGGTTGCGACCTCGGCGAGGTAGGAGAGTGTGAACGTCTGCTGGCCGCCGAGTTCGAACGCAGAGGTCTCGAGCTGATCTTGGGTTGGGAGGGTGAACACCATGTGGCACGTCTTGTCGGCCAGGCTGCTCGGGAAGTCGAAGTTGACTGAGAGAAGGTAAGCAATGATACATACACGGAGTGGGTAGGGATGGACCCACAGATGGACGAGACAGTCGAGGAGGCGGTGCCGTTGAAAAAGTTTCCGAGAGCCTGATCCGGTCTGCTGCTGTCGACATGAATGATCATGTGTGGGAATTCCACGGTCGGTGGGAGATCCAACGGGCAGGCCTTCGGTGCTGGGGGCGCCGGCGGTGCAGGAGCTGGTGGAGCCGGAGTGTAGGCTGGTGGGGCCACGGTCGAGGTAGTGCAAGGCGCTGTGACAGTGGAGGTCCAGGTGTTCTCTGGGCACGCAGGATGGCAGCCGTCGGCCAGCATCCAGATCGGGACGCACTTTGGCTCGTTTTCGAGAGGCTGGGTGTAGATGTTCCGGGCGCCGTGGTCCTCTGTCGGGCAAGAATAGAAAGTGGAGCCACCGTCATGGCTGTGCGAGGTCAGCAGCGTTCTCTGTGGATTGAGCGGGGAAGGGGGATGCATGGTGTCAGATGAGTCGCCATCAGTGTTGTCGGGACCGGGGAGAGATCGGAAAGTCAGTGATACGTACGAGATCGTGCCATTCTCGCATGCGATGGAGAAGCCGAGAGTGGGAGCAGCACCGACGTCGCACGGGAAGGAGGTTAGTCTATGGCTTGAAGGTAGATGTCCTTTGGACCTACCTGGATCTGACCTGTCGGTGGGGTCACGATGCCTTGATGAGAGACACAATAGTCAGCGATGGACATCAACAGTGGTCCAGGAAGGTCACTTACAGCCCCTGCCTTGTTCGTCGATGAACCCTCCGTTGCCGTCAGTGCAGAGGTGTGCTGGAGGCTCTTGTCCGCCGATTCTGAGCTGGCCATCGCCGAGTGTGCCAACGATGCCGCTGGGGCCACCGTATGCCGTGATGCCAAAGCAGCTAAGGGGAAGAGGTCAGAGGAGACGTGGTGGCAGGAAGGAGTGACGGCATCGGCGTACCAGGATGCTTCGCGGGAGACCAGAGCCTGGGAGCTCACGGCCATGGCGAGGAAAGCCATTGTGGACTTCATCTTGACTTGTGGGTTGGTGTGTTGGTGTGGATGGGTAAAGTGTTGAGTCTGCATGATGATCAGCACATGAACTTGAGTGACGGTGACAGTGAGGGTGAAGACAGTGAACGTGCTGTCCGGGAGGTACTCACATTGCTGCTGTGATATTGGATGGTGATGGTGGAGAGCGTGTACTGGATGCTTGCTGGAGATGCTGATGATGTTTGTGAAGAAGAACAGAAGAAGAAACAGAAGAGTGGAAGAGATAGATGGGTATGGTGGCCCCGGCGTCGAGTGCTCGACCTCGTACCTGCTAGGAATGAGTGTCCCTTCCCATTTCCGAGAGGATGTTGGGCGAATGGAGGGCTGTCATTCGTCGGATTGGCTGAAGCCATGCTCGATATGGCCGAGATTGGGTGAGGACATACGCAATGCTGCTGTCGAAGTGAAGGAGCAGCGTTGTCGTGGTAGCAGACAGGAGCTTGACAAGCAGCCACAGACGGAGTGTTGTGTCTTGTTCTGTCTCACATGTGGAGCTCATGGTATACAGCTCTGTCGCGTGTGATAATTGTACCTTGCATGCAGCGAAGTCGAAGTGATATCACACATTCTTCTGTTTCAACATGTCCACTTAATGAGCCTCTGTTAGCTTACACGTTGACACCCGCATGCAACTTCGGTTTGACTGCAACTTATACTGGTGCAGCCCCGTCTCTACAACCATTAGCCGTCGTGCGATTGGCGAGGTGAGGTGTGGTTTCCTCAAGCAACACCGACAATTCGGCTCCGTTTCACTTGGCACCGGCCCGAAGAGGAAATAGAGACAATGCTCGAGGAATATTTTACCTCGTCCAGCAGTACATTCAGATGGGTTTCGACAATGGTTCGAGACGGGAATCGGAGGCCCACAAGACGCTTAATGCGTACTCATCAAATCACATGAATTGACTCCTGGTCAGTTTGTCCTCAACTCTGGTTTTGTTGGTTGGGCGTGTCCGTGTCAGGCCAGAAGAGGGTTGAATATCGATGGTTTGATATACTGTCGAAATCACCAGCATCTCCTGGCCTTGATGTGGTTGTCGCCAATCTCCTTCTTCACCTTCTGCGCAAGCTGGCTGATCAGACTCTGAACAAGCTCCACCGCTGATTCGAGCCAGGCGAAGTCCAATGACCTGCTCGCGGCGACAAGTTTTGCCATCGGCCTCCTCGTTTACTGGGGTGCAGGCTCATGGAGTGTCGGATCATCGTCTGCAGAACATCAAGAGTCGGAAGATAATCAAGTCAAATTATTGACACTGTACGTTGCTTGATATGTAGCCGTCAACGCTGCCTAATGTGCATCAGTGGAGGGTCCTCATTGTCGTTCGTGGTTTCAACTGACGGCAACCAACGTGCACATGTAGGACTGATGATCGTCATATGCACATTGAATCCTACAGTATCGACAAACAACGTACCGCAGGTCGCCAGCACCCTATTGCTCCATCTTCCCACCAGTAAGCTTTTCAGCAATCCTGCGCACCCTGCCTTGTACAATATTCTCCGGGGCTCCACCCGCCACCTCAACCGCCTTCAAAACCTTCCCAGAATCGCCCTTCGTAGCCCTTTCAAGCATGTTCTGCACCGTTGCCGGTTTGCCATACGCCCACATGCTCGTCACCTCAGAGCTCCACCTCCCAGTATCAGCATCACCGTACGAAGGGTTGTTTTGGTCGGTGCCCTGGCCAAACTCACGCGGCCGCTCTGGAGTCCCGAACTCGGCGTCAATCGCACTGTCGAGTTGCTGGGGTGTGACGATGAAGTTTCTGGCGTTCATGTAGAGGGTGTGCAAGTTGTCCATCCTATTCGCGCGTTTGGCTGCGGTGTGAAGCGTCAAGTTGCGTGCTTTATGGGCTAGTCGCGCATCTCGAGTAGGGTCTTCCAGTGGGCCGTGGAGCAGCTTCCGTACGTCCAGACCAGTGGAGGCAGTAGTCAAGCGTTCGTCTTCGCGTTCAGGCATTTGGACCAATGCTTCTCGCTCTGCCTGCTTCTGGGCTACGCGTTCTCGTAGCGATGTCTCGGTCTTCGTCTTTCGCTCTCGTAAACTTTTGACACCTTCTCGCAGATTGCTCCGCCGTGCAGCGGCCATCTTCTGCCGCCATGCATCTCTACTTCCTCGTGGATGGCGCGTCTGGACTGTTGGTGTCGGTGTCGCCTTCGCTATCTCCTCATCGGCTGCGCGATCCTTGCCCGCTGAGCCTGCGAAGACATCTCGCGGGACCGGCAAGCGCCCTTTGGGGAATGGGCGATATGGTGATGATTGCTGCGGTGGTTCTGGTACTTCGATGTAGCGAGGGTGTTCGGGGCCAACCGCTAGTCTTCGGTGGACTGTCGTAAAGGACCGACATTGCGGACATGTCCACGCTCGTAGTGGCGTTGAGAAGGGTGTTCGTGGAGGCATGGCGGATGATTTGATGTTCAATGGCAAGAGATGAAGAGGCGCATCTCCAGGAGTCGATTGCTTGCGGAGGTTCGGCGGAGGTGATCTTATCTTGATGATCTGGTCTTGGCAGCAATTTTCGCGACCGCATATCCTCTTTTCCAACCACAACTTTTCGTCAGTAACATCGACCTCCAAATACATCCGCAACCATGGGCACAGGCAAGAAGGAAAAGTCGCGCCGCGCTCGCGAAGGCAAGGGGGCCGGCTCAGGCGATGGCATGAACAATGTCAAGACCAAAGGCGAGAACTTCTACCGCAGCGCGAAAAAAGTCAAGGTGCTCAACATGTTCAAGTCTGGTGACCCGACCCGCAACACCCAAGGAGACATCATAAAAGTCGCTGCGTTCCAATCTCGAGCGACAAAACCAGCTCGTGTGGAGCCGAATCGAAAATGGTTCACGAACACCAGAGTGATCAGTCAAGATGCGCTGAGTGCTTTCCGAGGAGCGGTTGAAGCGCAAAGCAAGGATCCTTACTCGTATCTGTTGAAACGGAACAAGCTGCCCATGAGTCTAATCAATGACGGTAAGGACAAGGAGAGGAAAGATGGTTTGATACAGCATCAGGCGAAGATCCGCATCGAGACGGAGAAGTTTGAGGATACATTCGGACCCAAAGCGCAACGGAAACGACCTCGCTTGGCGGTCAGCTCTGTTTCAGATCTTGCTGGTCGATCTCAGCAGGATTACGACCAGTACAAGGAGAAGAGGCTGGAAAGCAGTCGTCTGGCGGGCGAGGCTGTCGAGGATGAGCGAAACGAAAGAGAAAAGGCCGATGAAGGTGAGCTTTCGTTTGCCCGCGAACCGATCTTTTCGAAAGGCCAAAGCAAGCGGATCTGGAACGAACTCTACAAAGTCATCGACAGCTCGGATGTCGTCATCCACGTCCTTGACGCTCGCGACCCACTGGGGACCAGATGTCGAAGTGTGGAGAAGTACATCCGGGAGGAGGCACCACACAAGCATTTGCTGTTCATTCTGAACAAGTGTGATCTGGTGCCCACGAAAGTTGCGGTATGTGTACAACCCTTTTCTTCCATTTCCTCAGCGTACCTGTTCGGAACGCAACACCATGCACGCCACAGTTCTAGTCAAGATCTCATCCCAGGCCTTCGTGGTTTGTCCATGGATGCAAACCTGTTACAACTTTGGCAGATCAAACCCAGTCTGCTCGTCGATCCCCTGCCGTCTTGGCATGGTCATAGAGTTGGACATCTTTGTCTCGTTTGAGTAGCGATCCTGATCATACCTGAAGGACAGCTTAGTAATGAGACACACATGCCCATACGCACTTGCAACGTCTTCAGCTTTTCACGGAATACCTGCTGACTGTGTATACAGGCTCGCTGGGTAAAGCTTCTCAGCCGAGACCACCCATGCCTGGCATTCCACGCATCCTTGACCAACTCTTTCGGGAAAGGCAGTCTTATCAGCACGCTCAGACAGTTCTCATCACTCCACAGCAGCCGGAAGCAGATTTCAGTCGGCTTCATCGGGTACCCGAATACTGGCAAATCTTCTATCATCAACACGCTCCGCAAGAAGAAAGTCTGCACCACTGCTCCTATCCCGGGCGAGACGAAAGTCTGGCAGTACATCACACTCATGAAGCGCATCTACCTCATCGATTGTCCCGGTATTGTGCCACCGACCATGGGCGACACACCTGAAGATATCCTTCTGCGAGGCGTGGTACGAGTCGAGAACGTCGAAAACCCTGCACAGTACATCCCGGCCGTCCTGGCAAGGTGTCAAGCCAAGCATATCGAGCGCACGTACGACATCAAGCTCTCCCCAGCCTCAGCCGCTCTGACTGCTTCCGCGTCCGAAGACGTTGACAACACTGTTGGTACACCAGCAACTGATAACGAGCGCACGGCGGAAGCCATCCACTTCTTGGATACACTGGCGAGGAAAGGTGGCCGATTGATGAAGGGTGGCGAGGCAGATCTCGACGGTGTGGCGAAGATGGTGCTCAACGATTTCCTGAGAGGCAAAGTACCTTGGTTCGTACGTCCTCCGGCTACGGAGGGTAGCGCGGCAGCTGCGATTGGTGCGGAGCCCCAGGGTAGGGACGAGATGTTAGGGCTTACGCATGGCAAGCGGAAGCGAGAGGCGGAAGACACAGGCACGGAAGCCAACGATGATGAGGTGGATGTGGAGGGCGAGAGTGAAGATGATGAGGATGGCTTCGAAGGCTTTGGCGAAGGCGAAGGCGATGATGATGATGATGACGTTTCCGTTGGGAGCGATGAAGAAAGTGAGGTTGGTGGCGTTGAAGTCGTTGGCGAAGATAGTGATGGTGTTGACGAGGAAGAGTGACCTGCAAATGGAAATGTTCGGAATCCCAGCGACATCGTCGGTGCACCCGGCATCGGCAACACGACCATATTCACCACACCAACTCAGACTGTCGAGGCTGCCGCAGCTCTGGCCAAAATTCTGTCCATTCCACATCTTCTAAAGGCAATCATTTGCAATCTTAGTCCGGCAGACATCCAGCGTGCGAAGAAGGTCTGCAAAGCATGGCGTTCTAGTGCGCTCAGATCCAAGCAGATCCAGCTTGCCAGCACATTACATCCGATCACAACGACTTTCGTGGTCATCAGCTACCGTTGGGGTAACATCAGCGAGGCTTTCAACCCCGAAAAAACTCTTTGTTGCATCCCAGACTACCCTGCCAACGAGAGAATGAGATTGAATCCTGCCCTCGCAGCGAACCCACCACAACTTCCGCTACCATGCCACGGGCGTGACAGCTTCCTGGCAAAGTTCGACATCGAAAACATCCCCATGATCAGCGGCATTAACGTGGAAGAGTTTGTGACGAGTCCACGCTGTAGTGCTGTGGGTGTAAGAGTGGAGTGTGATACTCGGGACAATATGGGAAATCCACGTTCTGCACTCGAGCACTGTGTGGTGTACGTGTCCCCATTCGCGATCTTCTAGACGTGTCGGCAGCGGTGGAGGCTCAGCTGCGCAAGAACTCACCTGGTGGAATTGAGGTATTTGATGTGGTTGAATTGGTGGCATTTCAGCAGTTACCGGCCCCAGCAGAAGACGCTGCGGGTAGTTTTGAGGAGTAACGGGTGCATGGATGTGATCCATCAGACTGCCGGAGATCATGGTTCATGCATTATATGTAAGATCACGGCCAGAGAAACGAGTCCAAGCTTTCGCCCATGAAGCAAAATAAGGTGATCCATCTATGCACCCGTCTCACTCATCCGATTTCATCATCAATTTCTCAACTGCGGCCTCCACGAGAAGCTGACAATAGCGACGGCGGTACAAGGTGCAGTCAACATCCACTAGATGGACACGACCGCGACACTCGATCATGAATCAACTACGATTCTACGACAGCTTGCGGACAAGCGCTCTCTATCCCACAGGAACTGAAGTCAATTATATGTGGCAGCAGCCCTTTTGAGATCGGAAGGTCTGCACAGTATGGAGAGAAATGATTCGGTACATTCATGTCTTGCTTCTCCTCTAAGAGCAGGCTATCGAAGGCTCGAAGCAGGTCCGCCTTGCTGGCACTCTTACACCCGAAACTACACCGCTTGAGAGTAGATCCATGGAACCGCACTTCAGCTTCGAGGATTGCACCGCTTCTTGCTGCCTGCCTACTTACCTCTCCAAGCAAATTCGTCTGGCCGGCACTGCGACTTTTATCACGACCACGTTCCAGGCCGCCGGTTTCACTGGAACGGACGCGGATATGGTCATAGACGGCTGCATATGCTGTTTACCCACCTATCCGCCTTCACAGACGTTGTACCTGCACCCTCAGCTCGCAACTTCCCACTTGACCGGGTCAACTCCCTCGCCACCAAGAGTTCAGTTGTTCGACCTCAGCTCCTTCTCACGGGTGATGCGTTACCTCTGTAAGCGCGTCCGCGAGGAATACGTCACAAGTCCGCGCTGCAGTGCAGTAGCCGTGAAGGCGGGTTACGTCGCTGGAAAGCTTATTTCAGAGGACTACACATGGGAGTTCGGCCATTGCGTGGTGTATGAACCAACTGGCGTCAATATGGTGTCTGTACTCGACGTTGTGGACACGTTGGAGGCACAGCTGCTTGGGGTCGGTCTGGTTGTAATGACAGCTTGGGGACAGGTTGCTTCGGCCCAGACTACTTCCAGTTGATCTTCATCGTGGTGATCATCAGCTTGGCACGATGTGCTTGCAGAAGGCGGTGGTCGGTTAGGCATGAAGATGCTTCGCTGTCTTGTCAGGAGTGCTGAAGAGTCTTGTTGTCTGCCGAACGAGTGGTCTCAAGTGAATAGGTCGGAGTATCAGAACCGTATGACATGTGATACAGTATATCTGACTCATCAATGAACAAACTCTCTGTTCTTTTTTCTCTCTCCGCCGAGACCATGCTCGTTTCCGACCAAAGCCAACTCTTTCATCACCACAGACAGTGGCCATGACAATGAACGTACCGTTCGATCAAGCGTCACGGATGCAGACATGGCAGCTTGCCACAAAGCTCTCTCTATCCCTCTGGGCAGGGCAATATTTCGCTGTGGGGAAGCTTGCTTCACTTTGAACAGTAGTTGTAGAACACGGTAGCCAACCCACGAAGGAGGTGGGGGCAGTGGACGTGCACTACTGTGTGATTTTCTGAAAGCAGTCGAAGCAGGTTCGATCGAGAATCTCGTGCTCCGCGACATGCAAGGAGCCATGTTGGTGATGCCATGTGGAACAAGTCCGAGGTCCCTCAAAACGAACCTGTCTTCTTTCATATTTCTCACCGAATCCAACTCACAGATTTGTTGCGCACACGAAGCAGCAGCCAAGCCGCTATGGCGGCATCGAGCGAAAACATAGTCGGAGAGACGACCAAGGGCATCAATCAGCCAGGGCCACCAGAATTGCCAACGCCTATCGACACCCACACCGCCCGCGACAGAGCCCTATCCATCCCACATATACTGAAGGGCGTCATATGTGGTCTATCACCTTGGGAAATACAGGACGCGGAGCAGGTTAGCAAGAGGTGGCGAAGGACAATCCAGTGAGCCAGGCATCAGCTACTCAGTCTCGCCAGGTACATGTAAATTGACACTTTTTCAACAGGCGCTCCAAGCAGATCCGCCACGCACGTGTCATCTCCCCGACCACAACGTTCCTTGCTACCCTGGAACAGGAGGAGAACAAGCCACCGAGCGATCCCGGGTGCTGCGTGCCCTACTATTCCTTCCTGGGAAGATGAGCCTACACTACCGGTTGCGAAGCAGATACCGTCTGCTGCATGAGATCGAACCGTGCATGTCGTTTGTCCTGAATGACGCTATCGACGCAAACCTTAGTGACTTCGTGGCGAGCCCGCGCTGCAGTGCGGTGTCTGTGGCGTGGTATCTAGGACGTGGGACGACCTTCTCGATCCATGCGCATTGTACGGTGTACGTTCCAGGAGGCGTCAAGATTCGAGACCTGCTGGAAGCGGCATCGGCGCTGAAGCGAGGCCACGTGGGTATCACTGCGGATCCTGACGTTCTGGAGAGGTTTGTCGGGATGTTGGTCTTCGATGGTGGCCCAGACTCGCAGACCGAGATCGCCATGGGGATTCCGTGGTATCAGCGTATGTAGCGAAGGTGGTGTGCAGAAGGGCGTGATCGGTTGATGTTGGGGCATGGAGCATGGAGCCATTGAAGGGGCTTCGTACTCACGATTTCGGTTCGTCTGTGGTGCGTAGGCACCCCCCCTCACCGGCGCAGAACATTACTGAGAGCAGGTAATCGTAATTACTCCAGGTATACAATCTCGCTTCTTCTTTCTGTCATGCGCCATCGGGGCGCTGTCATAGTGCGAAAGACGGCTTGCCTGGGTACCGGTTTACCAGAAGTCGAAGCCGGAAGTCTCGCTGTAGGGTACATCGTACGTCTTCCTTCGTAATCTCTACAGCAACAGATTTTTGTTCGCAAGTTCCAAGATAAGAACCACATCTATGTAGTTCTAGTACCTTTTGGCACCTGACATGTGATATCAGCACCCAACTCTAGGCCCAAGCTCCCTGTCCTCAGTAAAGAATCTTCCGTTTCCTCTGGACGTACCTTCTTCTTCAACCACCACGACTCGAACGTCACCCCACAGCCATGGCGGCCTGTGAGATAGCACTCTCGATACCTCACATCCTCAAAGGCATCATCTGCGGCCTACCACCATCGGATATCCAGCAGGCGAAAAAGGTCAGCAAAACCTGGCAAACAACATGTTGGCGCTCGAGGCAGATCCAACTGGCCGGCACCGCCACTCCCACCACAACTAGTAGCGATACTTTCACCAGGTCAGGCCACAATACCACGTTCTCCTCCATCTGCTGCATGCCCTCCTACGACGGGAAGATGCGCCTGCACCCTGGCCTGCCGAAAGGGGATCGTTCCGACTACTCGAAGACATCCCTGACGTTTTCTCTCGATGGGACGATCACAGCAGACCTCAACGACTTCGTGACGAGCCCGCGCTGCTGTGTGGTGGTCTTGAGATCGGACAAGATGGAGTGGCCGCCACCTCAGCATTGCGTAGTCTACATCCCTACCGGCGTTAAAGTTCGCGATGTGGTGGAGATGGCGTGGGCGATGGGAGGTAGTGGGTACTTTCTGGGGAGTCTGTGTGGGAAGCTTATGGTTGAAGAGGCTCTGGCTTGCCCGAGTGAGATCTCCTTGGATGATGTGAGGGACGATATGATCGGCAGGAGCAGACTGGGCGGAAGAGTAGTCGTGCTGGGTGGAAGAACAGTCTCTCGCCCTCGACCGTGGTTTTTGGAGGTGCTGTCGGCGATGGCGAGGCTCTTGTGGTATCTGATTAGACGAGATCTCTTGAGCTGTTGCCTGACGGCATTGAGTTCGAACATGCTCCCGGGAGGAATTTGCGTGCGTATGCTATGAGGTCAGGCCACGAGTATATACACACACGCCACCTCAGCAGTACAATGCAGTCGTAAGCCTAGTTCAAGCAGCGGTAGCATTTGGCGGGCTCAGCCTGGCCATGATCCAGAGCACTAGAACGACGTACAGTGCACACTTGTCCGCGGCCGACAAGGCGCAAATTGAAGTCTCTTCAAGCCGTGATGGTAGCGTAGTGAGTCTGGTTGATAAGCTTCCCGTACATATGCTTTACAACATCGCCTCAAGCCAAGCCCTGCGGCCATTGGTGAAATCGGTTTTGACGACGTCCAAGCAGGCGAAGTCAGCGACTACCCACGCTACTGTCCTCCTCGCTATTTCGAGACACGGCTTTGATTGGACAATGCGGCAGGTGCGCCAGCCGTTTCAGGGTTTTGACTGGCGTGATAATTTAGCAGCTGGGGTTGATAAAGGTTGCTTGTCAGCAGTAGACTGCAGTCTTACATTAACACACTGTACCAACACTTTTCCCTTACAATTTCTGGAGTGCATCTTCGACAACATACTCCGCAGACATCACCAATATCCCGAGAATCCGCGTTGTTCAGCGAGTAGGAGCTCGACGAAAGGAGATCGGCATTCAGGAGTGTAAACAGCCGCCTGTCGCGAGACCATACTCTTCAAGCCTCAGGAACGGCGACAACAGGCTACCACATTAACAATGGCAGTGAGTTTGCCACCCACATCATACGACATCAGGCGACAGTATTCGGAGCAGTTGTAAAAGGACAGCTCGAGTACTGCAACCTCAATGGCAAGAGCAAGCTGACATGGCGCGTCAGCAATACAACTACCAAAGCGGCGGCTACGGCCAGTCCACCCCCTACGAGAACCAGCAAGGCTACAGCTCATACGGTATACCACCCACAACCCACCACCACCACATCCACCACTAACAAACCCCTCCTAGGCCAAGACCACGACGTAGAAATGCAACCCCTCAACGCACCCCCCTACTCCCAAACCGCCGCGCCAATGCAACAACAAGACCCCAACGCCATCCTCAACGAATGTCGCCAAGTCGGCCGCGCCATCGACGACCTCGAGAACCGCCTCCCCGATCTCCAGCGCCTCCAACGCGGCTTCACATCCGGCAACGGCACCTCGAATAAAGAAATCGACTCCATGAGCGCCGACATCATGACCGGCTACCGCGGCCTCGCCGACCGAGTCAAGCGAATCAAATCCCAACCCGCCGCCGGCGAAGCCCGGAACAAAGCCCAAGTCGACGCGCTGGACCGCAGGATACGCAAAGCCATCAACTCCTACCAGCGCCAAGAAAGCGACTTCCGCAAAGAAGTCCAAGAGCAGCAACGTCGACAATACCTCATCGTCAACCCTGAAGCCTCTGAAGCAGAGATCAGGGAAGCGACAATGGATGGCGGCGACACGCAGATCTTCCAGCAGGCGCTCCTTAACTCGGATCGCCGAGGCCAGGCGCAGAGCACGATGCGGAATGTGCAGCAGCGCCACGACGCGATCCAGCAGATCGAGCGCACGATGATGGAGCTGCAGCAGCTGTTCCAGGACTTGGATGCGATTGTGGTGCAGCAGGAGCCGTTGGTGCAGAATATTGAGCAGAAGGTTGAGGATACGCATACGAATCTTGTGGCGGGCAATACGGAGGTGGGGAAAGCGGTGAATAGTGCGAGGGCGGCGAGGAAGAAGAAGTGGATTTGCTTGGGTATCTGCGGTGAGTTGTCGTCTGATCTCTGTTGGAACGATCTGAGTATTGTGCTGATTTTGAGATACAGTCGCCATCATCGCGATCATCATCATCATCGTCCTCGTCTACCTCGGTGTCACTGGCAAGCTGGGCGGCAGCAGCAACAATAACAACTGAGCGATCATCTCTTCGACATCCGACTTATACCCAACCTTGACTACCAAAGCATCCTTGCACTACTTATAATCAGAATTGGATTTCATTTGTTCGGAGAAAGCAGATTTTCTGCTACTATCAGCGAGCAGCTGTATTAAAGATACAGCTGCAGTGAGTGCTGCACTTACATAGCGAGGGCGTTTTGGTAGAGTAGGCTTACTCAAATTGAAAGTTTTTTACATACCATATTACAGGCGAGCCACTTTGAGGTGTGACGATGGCGAGGGATCAGGGTCGTCTCAACGACTCTCATTCATCCGCCGATGCGATTCAGCGCCTTAAACCTAGCGATAAACTCCCGCCTCTCGTGCTTTTCGTCCTCACGCTCAGACTCCTCCTGCTCCATAGCCGCCTCCACATCGGAGACCTCAACCCGCTGCAACGGACTCTCCTTCCGAGCCCTCTTCGTCCCAAACGTCCTCTCTACCAGATCCACATGCCTCGGTTGCCAATTCTTCCCCGACCGGTCCAACATCAACAACCACTCCTGCGGCCGCCCCTTCATAGTCAGCGGCTCATCCAGCACCGTCGTCTCCCCGCCGTGCGCCTCCACCGCCTCGCGCAGATCCTTGCGGACCAGCCAGAGGGCGTTGTAGCCCGTGCGCACCGAGTCGCTGCAGACGCCGTATTCTGCCAGCCATACGAATCGCTCGTCCACGTCCTTGTGGACGCGGAGGAGGGCGATGTAGGCGAAGGTCATGCAGGCGACTGCGACGACTGGGGAGGCCCAGCCGGGGAGGAGGTTCTTCTGCTCGACATGGGAGATGAGGGCGGCGGCGAGGGTGTGCACGCAGGTGCGGGTGCTTAGGTCCAGGTTGGGGGTGAAGTCTTCTAAGGCTTCGAGGGCTGGTGTGTTGAGGGGGATGATACGGTCGGTTGTAGGTGGAGGATGAGGTGAGAGGGGAGTCTTCGGGGCGGCCAGACCAGCTGGGGTGCCGTGACCCGCGACGGGAGGGAAATCTGCTGTGATGCGATTCGGGATGTTAGAACGGATACCGGCGGCGGAGACCCGGCGACCTACTGAGACGGCGGCGACTTCGAACGTCAGCGAGTTGTGCCGCTTTCGGGGCGCGGTCCAGTATTTGGCTGAGACACGCTCTGCGTCGGTGGATGTCGCTGATAAAGGTGGTGCATTCTTGGCCTCGCGGCGCCGAGAGCGGCGTAGAGACTTGATTCGATTCATGATGGTTTTCGCAAGGTGTCGATCTTGCCGAGAGGCTGAACGTACAGCGGGTGGCCGTATGTAAGTATCGATGGCAACAAAGTAGCGGAGTCTTTGTCTGCGGTGCATTGTTGCATTGTTACCACGATGTACTACACAATGCTGCATTGTGTCGAGGCCAAGAATGTCTTGTTCGAGATCCTCGATGCTAGTAAGTCGTTGCGCTTATTTGCCGTGTCGTAGTCATAGAGCAAACTGTGTGCTCGGTCCGTATGCAGTGGGCCTTTCTGGTCAAAAAGACGACTCAGGTAGTATCCCTCACCTAGCGAGGGCTTCGTAGTCTGCATCGTCTGGCGCCATGCCTCTCTCGATGCCAGGAGCGGCGCACAGCTGTCGATGTGCCTCCGGTACCTCCACCTTCGCCAGCTCATCAGTCCGGGTGAGTAGCTGCATCATCAGCCCAGCCTCGGAGTGCCAACTCAAATGACAATGGAACGCCCAAGCGCCAGGATTGTCGGCAACGACACGTAGTAGAATCCAACCAAACGCCTCGACAGATGCGGTGTCGCGTCGGAGTGGATTCGACAAATCTAGGCTATCGTACAGCGGTGCAAGATTTTGTGGATTGATATCCGCTCCGACATATGTCAAAGGAGGGTAGCCCTGGCCTTGCGCAAGAACAAAGTACTTGTATCCATGTAGATGCAGCGGATGATTGCCGTCGTCGAAGTTTGAGACGAGAATGTCGATTGTTTGTACGCCGACCGTCTGTATCGTCAGTTCTCTGGAGGTGTCAAATGCAGCGTTGTTGACAAATGCCATCTGGTTGTTTGCTTCCGAGCTTTGACTGGCTGTGAACGAAGTGTTGACCATCGACAAGCCATTGACAGCTCGCAGCACTGTTGGAGAGCGAACATTTGGTCTCCACGAGCTGCTGTTCAAAAAGCCGCGAGCGAGGCGGTAAGCCCTAATCTCGAAGTTCGCCCGCAGGTAGAAGAAGGCATCCGCCTGCGGTGGTGCAGCAATGGCGTTGCTGGGAACCAGTTCTTTTACATTCATATCCCGGCATTCTAAATCGAGCATTTCGTCCCAATCTTTGGATGTCGGTGCCTGGACCACACTATTTCTCTCATCGCCATACCGGACGATCGCACGAACCTCGGGCTGGAGGTTCGCTGGCGGATCGGTGAAGCATTTCGTGATCATCCGTGCTCGAAGCCAAAAAGAAAAAGCTGCCGTGTTGTTCGCATTGATCACAACACTGTATCTCTGCGCCGGGCTGATATGAAGCCGATGGTACTTAATAGGCACAACATCCGTTCCATCGACCTCGGTGACCGCAAGCTCGTGCTCGTCGACCTGGACCTGAAACTCGGCAAAGGCACCAACGTTGATCAAGCGCAAGCGGTGCTGCTGGCCGAATCCGAGGCTGAGAACTGCGTTTCCAACATCCGCAGAGTCGTTATTGCACCTCCGTCCGGGGAACTCATCACAGTCGAGAGTAGATTTGCCATTGATCAAGGCGCTGTTTGGCACAGGCTCTGCATTTTCCATATCGGGTTTGAGATACTGCCATAGCAGAGCTGACGACAGGTCGTGGTAGTGATCGGAGATCAAAACAACGCGATCAGAAACGTAATCGAGTTGCTGCAGTGCCTTCTCGTTCCGGCTATGGATGATCAATGGTCCGTGAAGGCCATCAGAGGCTTGCACGCCATAGTGTGCATGCCACCAGTACGTTCCACTTTGGCCAGAGACAGTGAACTCGTATGTGAAAGATGTTCCAGGAGCGATTGGGCACTGCGTGACTCCCACAGTCCCGTCCATATATGGAGTTCCATTCTGGTATATGCCGTGCCAGTGTATTGACGTTGCGTTGACTGCTTGATTATCCACACGAACTATTATGGTATCTCCTTCATTGACCTCGATCATCGGGCCCGGAAATTGGCTGTTGACCAGAATCATAGGTCGTGAAACGCCATCCGGAGAATGCTCATGGTCCTGAATGATCCAGTGGAACTCTCTCCGCTGCGGTGGACTCTGGTCATCCCATCTCGGATCAAGAGTGTAGTCGTTGGTCTTGACTGTGGGCGGCTCGGTCAAGCTCTCTCCGGTCAGGACATGCAGGACTAGTAACAAGCCGATGCCGAGTGTTAATGCTCCTAATATGAGTACCAGGGAAAGGTAGAAAGCTCGTGTCCATCGTGGCTTTCGAGAGGCTACTTTCTCGTCTTGAACAGGTTCAACTTCCCAGTGGCCTAGCAGACCTTGTTCTTCTGCATATCTGCCTTCTGAGGAAACGCTATGCTCGTCAGAAGACCCATACTGCTCGTCCTCTTTTGATTGCTCCATTGTCGTCCAGGCCGTCTCATCGATACTGGCGCCACGAACGACTTCCTATGTCTTCAGTTTGAAGTCTGTCCTGCTTAGTTAGGGTAGGGGCCACTATCTCGGATATCGAGGCGCAAACAAAGTTCCCGCGCGTCAGTCACGCATGAGCTGTATGGAAGTAGTGCATGTGCCACCAGGTTTTCAGCAGTTCCCACCCCGTCGACAGATCGCATCTTGGGCTAAAAGCAGGCCGGCGAACGTTCGGTCATCCGAGCCTGGGACTCGCGGCATTCCGTCGTACCCGATATGTGGTACTGAAGCAGGGTCGTTGAGCTACTGCAAATTCGCCGCGTCCCTGCAGAAGCTTCTTGTGGCTTGATTGCTCACGGTCCAATGGAAGCTTGTTTCGCCGGCACGACCTTCATCAGCCGTGGGCCACTCTCGCCACTGCAATGTCTTTATGTCACCCACGTGCTTTGGACGACATGTCGACGCTTATTATATAGTCCTGTTCGTCGTTTGACGCAGGGAGAACGCAAGCAGCATCACTCGAACTCCACACGCTCTTTCATATCGACACTCCGCTCACTACTGGAAGCACATAGGCGTCAAAGATGAAGTCAATCGTTCTCGGCGCGATCGCCATCTCCGGCGCATTCGCACAGAGCGATATCTTCACAGCATCTCAGGTGGCCGCGGTGGAGAAGGCGCAGGCCACTGCCGCAACGAGCCACAAGACCAGCGATGTTAAGGGCAAGGTCTTTGATCGCTTCATCACCATCTGGCTCGAGAACACCGACTACCAGAAAGCTGCCGGCGACCCCAACCTCGCATGGCTGGCCTCTCAGGGACTGACACTGTCAAATTACTTTGCCGTCACCCACCCAAGTGAGCCGAACTACTGCGCCTCTCATGGCGGAGACAACTTTGGCATGGACAACGACGACTTCAACCAGATTGATGCCAACGTCTCGGCCGTGACCGCTCTTCTCGAGGATAAGAAAATCTCCTGGGGCTCGTACCAGGAGGACATGCCATACACTGGCTACGAAGGAGATGCCTGGGTGAACCAGGATACGAAGGCCAACGATTACGTGCGTAAGCACAACCCTCCGGTTCTCTACAACAGGAACACAGATGCCAAGCGTCTGAGTTATCAGAAGAACTTCACCTTGTTCTACGACGACTTGAAGCACGAGAAGCTGCCACAGTGGATTTTCATCACCCCCAACATGACAAACGATGGCCATGATACATCCGTGACAGTGGCAGGACAGTGTAAGTCCCAATCTCTCCTAGATCCGAGGTGTCTATATGCTACTCAGTAGACGCTTGCTAACTCGTCGGTATTCTTCTAGGGTCGAGATCGTTCCTCACGCCCCTATTGAACAATGCCTACTTTATGGACCGAACCCTGATCCTCTTGACCTTCGATGAGAATCACACCTACCAGCGGGCCAACAAGGTCTTCAGCATTCTCCTTGGAGGCGCTGTGCCCAAATCCGCTCACGGCACCACCGACGACAGCTTCTACGTAAGTTCTTATCTTCGAGATGATGGGATCATGCATCGGCAATAGCTTATAATGTCCATAGAACCACTACTCGGAGCTTTCCACTGTAGAGGCAAACTGGGATCTGCACACCCTCGGCCGCTGGGACGTGGGTGCCAACGTCTTCTCCCTCGTTGCACAGGAGTCCGGCGACATCGTCCGTCCGCACCACGCCGCCACTGGGCTCAAGCCAAGCATTTTCTACAACTCGTCGTTCGCCGGACCTTTCAACGACGCGTTCCAGAAGGCACCGTACCCGGCCCCGAATCTCGATATCGTGTCGCCTGAGACTGGACGCACTGTCTTGCCGGCGATCCAGAAGGCCTGGGCCAACAGTGCCTTGACCTCATACTACACTGATGCGGTTGAGGTGCCGGACGGTCAACACCCACCGACTGGATATGCCGTCAATGTGAAGGGCAACGCGTAGTACAGCTTCACGCTTTATGGTCAGATCATTGCATGTAGCAGCCTTGGTGGACGTTCGCATCTTGAAGAAGCGGCGACTTCGATAATGGTCTATAGAATGGGAATGTGTCAATCGCTCGACGTTCGTTTCAATTCGTGATCCCTACCATAAGAATACTGCTACACCTCAACCGTACCGCGGTGATCACCCATATGCCGTGTCATCCGTCCTGTGCTCGTAAAACCCACCCCGTGCGCTTGTGGACACAAGCGACAGCTAAATAGCAAAGCTTTTCTTGGCCCAATGAGCAGACCCACGTGCGTTCTTCGTGCACACGCTAGTACGCAGGCCTGCATGTGGCACTACTGCAGGTTCCGACGATCAAGTGGTAAGCATTAATTGGAGAGTGCTGGTCCGTTGGCCGTGAAAAAGTAACATTGCGTCGTGAGACACCCTTCTGAAGCACTTTCCGGAGTTGGCGAGTACACTGCTCTATTGCACAGCGACTGATCGATAACCCGATCGCAATGGCACTGCTGTTCATCAAACAGCTTCTATTCCCCAGATCTGGATACACACGAGTCCCGCCGAGCAGTCCGACAAGAGACCTCGAAGACCGTTCGACAGAAGGCGAACCCACGCACGAGAAGCTGCCACCACCAATGGAACGGAACTCGTGCTCACGCATCAACGCACGCATCATCTCCGATGCTACGATAGGACTCTCGGATGGCCTGACAGTGCCATTCGCCCTCACCGCCGGACTCTCTGCGCTCGGCGACACAGATGTCGTCATCTATGGCGGCCTCGCAGAACTCATCGCCGGCGGCATCAGCATGGGACTTGGTGGGTACCTTGGAGCCAAGAGCGAGGCGGAAGCGTATAACGCCGCACTTTCGGAGACCAGATCCATCGTTGCAACTGACCACGACAAAGCTGCAGCGATGGTCAAGTCGTCGTTCGAGCAGTACGACTTTGCGGAGCAGACACTGAACAGCATGACGACCACCCTCCTGGCCGACCCGGACCAGATGGTCGACTTCTTGATGCGATTTCATCACCAGCTGACCGAGGCCGACCATACTGCTTCGAAGGCATACACATCAGGCTTGACGATCTCGACAGGATACTTCTTTGGTGGACTTGTGCCGCTCATGCCGTACTTGTTCTTCGCGAGCATGCACCAAGCTTTCGTTTGCAGTATCATCGTGATGGCTTTGGCGCTCTTCGCCTTCGGCTGGGCAAAGACCTCGCTTCTGGGCGAATTGTGTCGATGGACATGCTTTAAAAATGGTGTCCAGATGATGATGCTTGGTGGCGTCGCCGCAGGTGCTGCGATGGGATGTGTGAAGGCTGTTGGAAGTTGAGACAGGATTGGAGGGGACTGGATTTCTTCTGCTGGGACACGTTGGTGTCCAGTGCGGGCTTCGCATCGACGCCTACATCACGAACAATAATGCCCAGGATCCAGCAATTGATGCCAAAGAACAGCATGCTCGCAAGCCATAAGCCAGGTACGAAGGTGGTTCGTCCGAGAAACTCGAGCTCATAGGCTTGTTGAAGCCAAGCGGCTTGACCAACGATCCAGAGTACCAAGGCAGTGACACCTAAGGAAGGCTTCCGAAGCAAAGACGAGCCCGGCAAATAAAACGGAAGGAAGACCATGTACCACAAGAAGTACTGGAAGTCATCAGCCGGGCTAGTGAAGAACGAGATGGAGACAGCTTACCTGGCTGGTGCAGACCTTGTTGAAGGTGACAAAGGCAAATGTTTGCGCAAGCATCGTACTTGGCAGATCTTTCTTCGCAAGGAGACACGGCAGGACTACGACACTGAGCAGCATCTGAGGCAGAAACGCGAAGGATTCGATCCTGAAGGCTGAGGCATCCCCATATGCACTGTTGAGGTGCAACACGGTGTTGTAAACAGAGAAGTTGTGTCGGTGGTCGATTCGTGTAAAGTGGTACTTGTAGCTGTGCTCAACGAATGGCATGCCGTAGCTGTTCGAGGTCAGCGAGCTGTACAGTGAGCGGTGGAAACTTGAGTAGACGTACAAGTAGTACATAAGAGCGTTCAACACCATGAACGTTGTAAAGCTGGTCACTGCCAACGTCAATCTCTCTTGCGTACAGAAGGCCTTCAGCTTCCCTAACAAGTCGTCCCGGTCACTCGTGTTAGATTTATCACTTCCAAGCCACCACCAAATACTTGCAGCGTAGATGAACGGATAGATCTTGAAGTGCACGCCCAAGCCGAGAAGCACACCAGCAAGGCCAGTCCTCATTTCAAGTACCGCCCACAGTAGCCCGATAACGAGCACAGCAAGTAGACCTTCGGAGCTGCCTCGCGTACTGACATTGGCCACCATAGGGTTCAGCAACCAAAGACTCGCGTACTTGAGCGCCCGCTCAGTACTCATGCCTTGCCGCTTGATCAGAATGCGCATAATGAGCCACCCAGTGACGATGTCTCCAGCAGCAAACAGCACTTTGCCAAAGTCAAACCAGACATGGTTCGGCACGCCGTTGGTGGCCCAGGTAGTCGGGAGTAGGAGCCATGCCAGCAGTGGCGTATACCGGTAGGTCGCGCGATCATAGGGAGAGCGACCATAAGCTACGAATCGCGCAGCGTCTGTGAAGACGAAGTAGTCGATGTCGGTGTACTTGACGGGGCCATTCGCGTCTTGCCAGCGGCCATATAGGAGAAGTCCTAGGCGGAAGAGGATTGCTGTGCCGAAGACCAGGCGCGGTTGCGCGAAGAAGGATGAGAGAGTGGCCATGGCTTCTGGTGAAGAGTTATGGTATGTTACTTGCCATGTTGTATCCGTTGTGCTTGAGGAATAGCAGGAACATCATGTAGATGTGCTGGGAACGAGAACGAGCAGATTGTAAAATTGTAAAAACCACGCCATTGGTTCGGCCGTAGCCGGTGCTAGCTCACGTACTCAGTCTGCAGAACTTGAACCACCAACTTCATCCCTCGGAGAGGCGGCGATCGACCAGCTCTCGTGCCAAGACCATGAAATATTCCGAAGAGATGGCTCAGTCGCTGCGAGTTGTTCTCCGCATTCTCGACAGAGCTGCTGCCACTACAGTCCCTGCTCCGCCCTGCTGAAAGCACTAAAACCATGGAGAAGGATCGCTGGGCTTGAAATTGAGCTTCACAAAAAGCGTAACAGCACGAGTCCTAATTTTGACATAAGGAATATGTATCGCGCTCAGTTCTATCCACTGCACTCATGGAGCTCATCAATATGGCAACTCCTTCCATTCTAGTTGGCCATCCCGATCCCCTGGCTCTGGTTCATGCTCTGGTTCGCCAACGCAGCCTGCATGTTCTCGAATCGCTGTTGTAGCAGCGCCTTATCCATCTGACCCTGCACCCCGTTCGATGTCGGGCTGAACATCGGGCTCTCGCGGCCACTGGACATGCTTGAGTGCTGGCCGCTTCTCTCCCCACTGTTGACTGGCGACAGCTTATCGTTCGAGCCAGCGCGCAGACGGCTGCTGATGGACGCGAGGTTGTTGCTCGTGATGCTCTTCTGGCTTGCAGCAGACCACGCGCGGTCGAGCTTTGGACGGGCCCACTCGCCCCATGATTTCTTCTTCAGATCTACGCCGCCTTCGGCACGGCTCTTGCTAGCGATATCGATCCCGGCCTCTCCTTTCTTCCAGTCTACTGGACAGCCTTGGCCGTATTCGTCCTTGAAAGTGAGGGCGTCCAAGACACGGAGGGTCTCGTCCACGCTGCGGCCAACGTCGGCGTCGTTGATGGTGATAGACCTGACGATACCCTTGGGATCGATGATGAACAGCGCTCGCTGAGCGACGCCTTCTTCTTCAATCAGGACGTCATACTCGCGGCTCATCTTGTGGTCGCAGTCGCTGATCAGAGGGACGTGTACGCCACCGAGGCCGCCCTCCGTTTCGTCATGGCCATTCCACGACTTGAGGCAGTGCTCTGAATCTGTTGAGACGAATGCGACTGCGCAGGAGCGGGAGTACAAGAACTCCTCGAGGCGGGATGAGAAGGCTTTGATCTCGGTTGGACAGATGAAGGACCAGGCTTTGGGGAAGAACACTAGAACGACCCAGTGTGCGGCTTCGGTGTACGCGGAGAGAGATATTTCTGCGAATCGACTTTAGCAGACCATCGTGTGTGTATGGAGAGGGCGTTGCTAACCTTTCAGACGGCCATCCACAACCGCAGTGCGGGTGAAAAGTGGCGCTGGACGCCCAACTTCGACGCGATTGCCGCTCATAGTTGAAGTCATCCCAGAATGTACGAGAGGACTGGTATGTAAGATGTGGAGAGGACAGGAGATGCTCAAGACAGGGAGGGAGGAAGAGAATATTGTACTTGGCCTTTCCGAGGTCTCGACCTTGAGTCCAGAGAATGCACAGCCTCTTCGCCTTCCGTTTGCGGTATCTTTGTTACTCGAAGTCAGTATGGAAATAGCCACGTATCGCCCAATGGCGGTGGGATCAGAATTCGACAATGGCTCTTTGTTCGCTGGAATGGGGCAAAACGACAAAGGAACTTTGTAAGACCCAAGACCACTGGCTCTGCGGGTCGGCAAGTAGGACTATCTTCACTATGTGCCAACACGGTCGCCAAAAGCAGGGAGTTCGGTGAACGTCGCGCAGGAGAATGAAAAAAGGGCACGTATGGCATGCATTGATGGTGGTGCGACGGGAACTTCCTTCTTAGTCGCCGGCTGTGATTCATCGTGTCATCCGGTCTCGCGGTTCATATGCGTGCATGCATAGGTAAGCGGGAGTACAAGATCATTGTTGAAGGGGTGGCAGTAGGTTGGTTGAGTGCACTTGCTTAAGGTCAAGAGGTCCAGGTGGAAATGCCAAGGCCAAAACGGGAAAAGCCGCCGCTAGTAGCCTGAGGCGCCCAGAATCGCAAGCGCTGCCAAAGAAGTTGATCCAACCTTCCTTCACATTTCTGCTCAAGACATCAACACTGCACCTACCTCTACAACCTCCAACACCACCTCGCTCACTCCGCCGGACCTTACCAGGGGCACAGTCTAACCGTCCAATTTCGTAGCACTTCACTTCCACCAACACACAGCAAGATGGCCGAAGTTGCTTCCAACGGACCAACTCCCGCACCAGCCAGTGAACCTGTGCCGCTCGACACCATCCCCGTCTCCCCCAACGGCGCCATGGCCGACGTCACCAACGGAAGCGACAAGTTTGAGGACGGCGAGAAGATGGTGACAGTCTTCGACGACCCGTCCAACTTCAACGTCAAGCACCAGCTTCAGCACACCTGGACTCTGTGGTTCACCAAGCCGCCGTCGGGCAAGCAGGACTGGAGCGAGCTACTCAAGGAGGTCATCAGCTTCGACAGCGTTGAGGAGTTCTGGGGTATCTACGTATGTTGATCCGCTCTCACTCCAGTATATCACGTGCTAATCTCGTCCTCTCCAGAACAACATCACGCCCGCATCAGAGCTCGCGCAGAAGTCTGACTACCACCTCTTCAAGCAAGGCGTGCGTCCGGAGTGGGAAGACATCCAGAACAAGCACGGTGGACGCTGGCACTACACATTCAAGAACACCAAGGCCAGTGATGAGGTCTGGCTTAACATCATGCTTGCTGCTATCGGCGAGATGCTCGAGGAGGAACAGGATAACGAGGTTATGGGCGTAGTCATTAACATCCGCAAAGCCTTCTGGCGTGTCGGGCTCTGGACCAGGACCGCAGGTCAGCCACCGAAGGGCAAGAACGCCGAGACTCCCACAGACAAGGAAGGACCTGCTCAGAGGCTTGAGCGCATCGGCAAGAGCTTCAAGGAGGTGCTTCAGCTGCCGGCCCAGGAGCAGGTCGAGTTCAGTGGCCACGCTGATTCGGCTCACTCTGGTAGCAGCAGAGCGAAGGCGAAGTTCACAGTATAAGCGATGGGGCGTGAGACGACGAGATCGGCATTGGCTAGGATATGCCTAGCTGATGAATGCTTTTAGCGTTTACTCTTTACGACAGCATGGCGCCGGCGGCGCGGTGCAATTATGGCATGTGCTTTCGCTGAAGGAGGTTGAACAAGTGGCCCTCCACAGGGGACGAGCGATATGAGCAAACTTATGCTGGCACTTCAGCGGACATAGATCCGCACGAGCATCACGTATGAAAGGGCAGATAAGGGTGGAAGGACGGGATTGCTTACCGGGATACCCAGCATGAATTGCGGTTGCGGACGCGATCGAGCAGGGTGAGATTACCTTAGCTCAACTACTGAGATGGCTGAATATCTTAGATGAGCATGAAGATAAAAAGCCTGATAGCAACCAAGCTTGCCGAACTTTCTCCCGTCCAACTCATGACGTCGCATTTGCCCACGATGCTGAACAGCTCCCTCGGCACATGGCCCAGTAATGTTGAGTGCTATACACGATGGGCCTCATGCCTCCCCACGCCTTCAAGCTCCGAACCGTATTCATAAGAGCTACCATCGGTCCCACAAATTGTCCCTGAGCATCTGCTGCTCAACGAGTCTTCGCTCGTCGAACCTCCGCCGCTCACTCAATCTATACTGTTCATCGAACCTGCGCCTCTTGTCAGATCGCCGTTGCTCGTCCAACCTGCGCTGCTCATCGAACTTAAGCCACTCGTCGGCTCGCCGCTCTTCGTTAAGTCTCCGCTGCTCATCGAACCTACGCCAGTCGTCGGCCCGTCGCTGTTCGTTGGATGTCCTTTCGTCGAATCTACTCTCATCGAGACTCTTCTCGTTACGCCTTTGCTGCTCGTCCGCCCTCGTTTGCTCATCCACCCTTCGCTGCTCATCGAATCTCCTCTGATCATCAAACCTCCTCTGGTCATCCCTCCTGCGTTGGTCATCGTCGAGCCGACGCTGCTCTTCAATCCTTCTGTCTTCAAGCCTCCTCTCTTCACGTCGTCGATCTTCACGCCTTCTCTCGTCGAACATCCTTTCCTCAAATCCTCTATGGTCATCAAGCGCCCACCGAGAGTGCCGTGACACCAGCAAAGTACTCGGGAAGAGTTCTAAAGGGTTAGGGTTGGCTTGGTAGTAGTCATCGAACAGGCTGCGGCGTCCTAAGGACGTCCCAAACTCTCCGCTGCTGCGAGGTCCGTAAGGCTGACCTGATGTCAGTGGTGATAAGGGTGAGTACTGATGTGCAAGGGGATCTTCGTATGTCATGTCCGTGGCATCGAGGCCCCACGGAAATTGTCCCGGACTTACACGCTCGAATGCGCGGTGGATCAACTCTGTCTCTGATTCCTCGTCAGGACTTCGTTGGATATCGCCTCGACATGTAGGGCAAGTTGGGTGCTCGGATATCCATGGCAGAAGACAATCCCAGCAGAAGACGTGCCCGCATGCGGTCACGACTGAATTCTCTACTTGGTTCCAACAGATCGCACCGTCAACACTGGCATGTGTAGTGTTGCCAGCTCTTAGGCCCCAGAGGCCCAACTCGTAACTCGTTGGCATGATTCGTGGTCGCAACGGGGCGTGATCTTGAAAGTCGAGGATAGGTGGACCAGAGTCGAAAGTGGTTATGTTGATTGATGGGTCTCGATGATGATCGATTGATGCTTCGCTGAACAGGAGTGTTGGACAGGACAAGGCTGATGACCACCTTGAATCCCCGTATCACTAGAATCTAGTTTCCAGTGTGGTCAGGTCTGAGTTATATCTATGTCTCGATACCATTCACCGCAATAAGCTCCCAGACCGCAGAACGCAGGCCAGAATATGACCATGATGCTCGCAGAAGTTAACAGCATCTCGGGTGTTGGTAATGTCGTACCCGGATGCTGTGAGAGGGTAGTAGGAAAGCTTGGCCTACCGTTACCACTGCCATGGTTGATGGAGGTCAGCGCAAAGAAAGTCAAATGGATATCGGAATCGAAAATCCTTCAACGCTGCACAGTATATGTAGATAGGATCGAGATATGTCCGTACACCGTAGAAAAGATAAATAGAGAGACTTTGCAAACCAGCCCGATAGCTTTTACGCCACTTACAGCTGGGAAGAACGACCTTGCAGCTTCCTGACCATCAAGGTTGTTGGCGTCGACTCGGTTGCCCTTCACCCACACCTCGAACGGACTACACCTCGAGACGGTTGTCGAACAGCACAAACTCACCACGCACGCCACATCCTAGGACAGACCTACCAACAACCTGATAATTTGCGAATTCACATCGTTGCGCGATGGCGATCTGCGAGACCGAAACCGGGTACAATGGCGGTATGCGAGTCCGAATCAGCGCTATCTTCGTCATCTTTGTGGGCTCCATGTTGGGCGCTTGGCTTCCAGTGTTTGCCACTCGGCGGGAACGAGTCAAATTGCCGTCATGGGCGTCTTTTGTAGCCAGATACTTCGGGTCGGGCGTTATTGTAGCGACCGCATTCATTCATGTAGATGACGGCTAATCGAAACCTCTGTTGGACATGCTCTCACTAACAGCTTCCAGTTACTGGCGCCAGCCAACGAGGCTCTCAGCAATCCATGCTTGACCGGTGTGGTTACAGAGTACCCGTGGGCGGAAGGCATCTGCCTCATCGCCGTGTTCACTCTGTTCTTTGTCGAACTTATGATGATGCGGTTCGGCAAGTTCGGGGTTGGCCATGGCCATGGTGCACATACAGAGCCAGCTTCGCACTCGCATGGAATGGCTAAGCCAGCTCTTGTTGCGGATTCGGCCGTGGAGCTACAGAATACCGTCAGCGGATCGGCCTCGCCGGTAGAGGGACCGAACGTGGAAAGATCGGACGTCCAGACCAAATACGACGACGTCGAGCACCAGGCCAATCCACTCGCGGAGCCATACGCAGCACAGTTGACCGGTGTTTTCATCCTCGAATTCGGCGTGGTCTTTCATTCGATATTCATCGGTCTGACCCTGGCATCTGCCGGTTTGGAGTTCAACATCCTATACGTGAGTCTAATTTGCAAAGCCGTGCCATGTGTGGAACAATGCTGATATGTCTTTGCACATACAGGTCGTCCTCACCTTCCACCAGACCTTCGAGGGTATTGCCCTCGGAACCCGTCTAGGCGGTGTTCAATGGCCGAAAGCGAGGTGGTGGACTCCAGATGCTCTGGCCCTGGGGTACGCGGTCGCAACGCCCATATCGCTTGCTATCGGCTTGGGAGTTCGTCAAACGCTTCAGCCTGGCAGCCAGTCGGCGCTGGTCATCAATGGTGTATTCGACTCCATCTCGGCGGGCATCTTGATCTACACCGGCTTGGTAGAGCTGATGGCGCACGATTTCCTGTTCTCTACTCACATGCAATGCGCGCCTGTGAAGAAGATGCTTGGGGCCTTCGCATCGATGGTGTTCGGGGCTGCCATTATGGCGTTGCTGGGTAAATGGGCGTAACGCGCCACTCCAGTCCTCACGAGTCTTGTATAGCGACACAAGCGAACGCCATATCATTCTTCTTCAATGCTTGGGATCCCCTGAGCTCAAACTTTGGTCCCCTTCCACCGAGATATACCCACATGCAGGCCCGCCAAGTTATGCCATGTGGTGCACGCTTTCGCGTAACCCACTAGACCGTGATGCGCCCGCCCATCTCGCCTGCCGGGGCCGTGATGCCGCAACAAGCCATGCAAGCATTTCGAAGAGATGAGCGAAGCTTGGAATAGAGTGCTGTCAAGGCTCGGGTAAATAGGCTGCCTGCAAGTATGGCGGTTAATGTGCGCCCAGCTCCTGCAATGCAAGCAACCTCATCAGCCTCGACAGGTGTGTACTTTGTGTAAGCTTGCGAGACCTAGAAGAGGATCAGAATCTAATGCCTGTGAATTTGATATGTAGAATGCAGTGCGGGTAGCAATCGAGGTTGGATCTGAAACACACCCGGACTTCGTGCGCGATCCTGGGGGCTGCGGTGAACAAAGGAGCCCTGCAGCCATGCAGCTTGCGGCCCTGCAAAATAAGTCAATAGTGGACTGTCAGAACTTCTTCCAGACCTCGAACCGCGTGTTGGCCGGAGAAGTGCAAAATAGTCTGGACCAAGGAGGCTGCTCGTGTGATTAGAAGTTGAATGAGTTGTCCATCAAACGTGGATCCGCGCAAGGCTATCGACCGTTTACTGTAGAGTACGGGACACTCAAGATATTACAAATTCGAGATCCGTGTTGATTGGTCAATAACGCGCACCACGGTACGATCTCCCGACCGCGGGATACTCGGAACAAGTGCGAACGTGGTCGCGTTCGCAACCGCACACAAGGATCCTAGATGCCACGCTCGTAGTCCGATCTAGAACGGTGACGCGAGTCCCGTCCCTTGGAACGCTCAGCACTACATGGTATAGAGTTTTGGCGACGGGGTTGTATTCTTTGAACTGCAACGACGAAGACCTTTGGCATGACGTTTCGATAGAGCGCGTGATGATGGCGTGAGCTTGATTGCGGGCTTATACCGTTTTGGTCGCTAGCGAACAGCGGGTGGACCTCTTTGAGCTTGGGACCCGACCTCAGCCAAGCAACGCCTCGGTCGCTCAGGTCGAGTTTCGAAGGTCAAAGACCCGTCTCCGCTGCTTGAGTGCCGATCGGATGATCCATGACGAATAGCAGTCCGCCGCAGCAACAGTCAGAAGACCTCGGGCTTGCTGACGACGACGATTCACCCCGAGGTTGTTTGTTCGTCGAACGATTCGGAATTGACGGCTTCGTGGCGTGTGCTTAATTACTCGCTAGGAAGAGTGCGGCAAAATAAAGGTGCAGCTGGCGAAATCGCGATCGAAATTGTCAGTCTGCCTTTGAACCAGGCCAGTGCTTTGCACGCATATTGCTCTTCCAATCTGCCGAGACCAAAGCGCTTGGGTTCTCCATTGGTCCGCCTCCACTTTAGCACACAAGCATCGTCCAGCTTGGGGTAGGTCACGTCTCCACACACTATTCACCCATGATTGTCATGGTTGAGCTAGCGCCGGGGTGTGAGGGTCATATTATATAGGCGTCTCCGCGCGTTTCCCTGTCCTAGAGAACGTTCGTTCCTTGTCTTTCGAGTGCTCTTCAATCCATAGGTCTCTTGTATCGTTGAAACACATCCACGCCTCTCTCTGAACCGAAGACGCAATGGCGACCGCTCAAGAGCCGAATGGTATGAGTTCCGCAGGTACAGGCATGGAGAAGCACAATGGTGTGGGAGGCATCGATCACGCCCCCGCTGCACGCAAGCCTTACGATTATGGCGGCAACCCACTGGCGCACATCAACACTGGCGACTCAGCGCGTCTGCCAGCGTTCGGTGGTGAGTTCCAGCCAGGTCTCTACAAGCCGATTGAGGGCCGCAAGTTCGCCAACCCTGCGCCGCTCGGCCTCTGCGGTTTCGCGTTGACGACCTTCGTTCTGTCTTTGATCAATCTGGGAACTCGTGGCATCACGGAGCCCAACATTGTCATCGGCGCTGCATTCGCATATGGAGGTATCTGCCAGCTGCTGGCCGGCATGTGGTATGTGAACCTGCTGCGTGTGAGCTGAATCCTAGATCTAACCATTCCCAGGGAGATGGCTGTCGGTAACACCTTTGGTGCGACTGCTCTGTCCAGCTACGGAGGCTTCTGGATCGGCACCGCAATCATCCTGACTCCTGGCGGCTTCGAGATCATTTCGTCGCTCGAGGAGACCAGCCCAAACACTTTCTACTACTCTTTCGGATTTTACCTGATGGTGAGTTGATAACGTGCACTGCTCACCTGACGAGACATTCGCTGACACCATGACCAGGGCTGGTTCATTTTCACCTTCATCCTACTGATTTGCACATTGAGGTCAACGGTCGCCTTCTTCCTCTTGTTCTTCACGCTTGATCTGGCGTTCCTGTTCCTTGGACTTGCGTACCTTCTGCCAAAGGCTGGCGCTCCTGGGTCTGGATTACTTAAAGCCGGCGGTGTGTTCGGTCTCCTGGCTGCGTTCCTGGCGTGGTAAGTCAAAGCCTTCTTCCAATCAAGAACAGTCACGCAGGCAGCTAACCACCATCTCCAGGTACAACGCCCTCGCCGGTATTGCGGACACCAGCAACTCCTTCTTCCTCATCCCCGTTGCGCATTTCCCGTGGTCTGAGAAGGGTCGCGAGAAGCGCAGCAAGGTTGACAACGAAGATTCCCGTGCGGCGCAGTCTGTGTAGTGCGATACGGCATTTGAAAAGTTGAGAAAGATTCATACTGGCTTGCTTTTGATGATTGGAATACCCTGTTGCGAGCACACCATTTGGCTTCCAGCTGAGATCTTAGCTTATGATACCACCAGAGTCATAGTATCAACGACACATTAATACGGGCGACCGCACAATTTCATCGGAGACTCGTTATGTGGCAATGCGGCGGCTCTCACAAGACGGTGTCGTAGCGTCATGGCTTTGGCTGTCGCATTTCGCGTGATGTTGTCACGTTCGTGGTGAAGGAGTTTTCCTCATAGCTTGCTGACAGTGTATGTGAGGAACGATTTAGTCCAGGTAAGCGAAGATAAAGTCACAAACCCTTGTCGACATCAAGAGCGTTGGCCTAGATGGTACTTTCTGAGGCTGGTCCTGCCTTCCGTGCGACGCAATTAGCTTTAGTCCTTCCTCATTGGTTAACACATGAGGCACAACAGTCACCGCACAAGATATCTGGGATCAGTAAAACTGCGATATGTATATCGGCAAATCAAACATTCGCCATTGCCGCATTCGAGCAACTCACATGTTTGTGCCGTTGGTCAAACCCCGCAAAATTCCCCAAGGAACCTCCAAGGAACCAAACCAAACATTGTATGGGGATACCATCTGCCGAACTGCGTGCATGCCAGACTATAGCCATGACTCGCAGGAGCACATGGCTGGTGCATATCAAGGTAGGTAATGTCCATTCTCCTGTCTCGACACTCATTCTCGATACCCATCTCTGCCTCCATCCCTTCCCTACCACCATGGCCGAGAAGACATAAGATTCAGCTCGAGGTCGAGCAAACAGCAGCCAGCCATGGCAATCTTGAGAAGGAAGCCCCCATGGAGCATATCGCGGAGTACCAACAGGCTCAGCACATCGACCTTACATGGCGCAGCTGGCTTGTGGTCCTCATCTCTTGCTTCGCTATTATGGCACAGGTATTCGTGGTGGTTGCTGCAGGCAGCGTGATCGCCTTCATCATCCAGGACCTTGGAGACCCCTCGATCGCAGGCTGGATCATACAAGGTCCACTGCTCATGCAGTCCGTCCTATTGCCTATCGTAGGCAGGCTCTCGAATGTCTTGGACCGCAAATATATGGCCGCAGTACCACCACTAATTGCTTTCATGGGCGCGTACATTTGTGCGAAGGCTACCTCGATGAAGATGTAAGCACACTTGAAGCCTACGAACGCTCTCCGAGGCATGGACTGATCATTGGGTTGGGTATGCGTAGGCTAATTGGGGGTGGGATCCCAATCGGTGTCACATTGGCTACAGTCTCTATCGTGCAAGCTATCCCATCCGAGGTTTTGCCGCTCAAGTATCGAGCACTAGCCAACGGCTTCTCCTTCCTCGGCGGTGCGGTGGGCGTGCTTGTTGGAAGCCGGGGAGCGGGAGGGCTCACGAACAGAAGTCCATCAGGCTGGCGCGGCATGTAAGTCGTCATTCCCGTTCCGCTCAAAGCCTTATGTTAACAGCCATTCTTCGAAGATTCTGGATGCAAGCAGCCTTCCATCTCTTCACCGCACTTGGATTCTTCTTCTTCTATCATCCCAAGAAGCGCTCCGACACGCCTCGCTTGACCCTGAAGCAGATACTCTGGGAGATCGATCCGATCGGTTCTGTGCTCTTCATCAGCGCCGCGACTCTCCTACTACTCGCGTTTGACTTGGCTGGAGGGGCGTATACCTGGAGTGACCCTCACGTTGCAGCACCACTGGGTATTGGCTTTGGTCTTTTCGTTCTCTTCGGCTTGTACGAGTGGAAAGGCCGAGACGACGGCATCATCGCACACGTCTTCTTCAAGGGATCTCCCAACTTCGCGTTGTCGTGCTTCGCCTTCGCTGTTGAAGGATGGATTTTATACAGTGCTGTGAACAGCATCACACCACAGGTGGGCCGAACGAGAACGCCTGCCCACTCGAGACACGACTAACCGTTATGTTCTGCGTACAGATCGTACTACATCTTGGCTTCGCAACGAGTAGCTGGGTGATATCACTCCGCCAACTTGCTTTCAACTGCGTTACAATCATTGCGAGCATACCCATTACGCTCTATGCGACCAAGTACAAGGACTTGGAGTGGCCGCTGATCGGTAAGCTCACCATGGTCCCTGATGATATTCAGTGGAGCTTATGCTAATCCGGTGCAGTCACTTTTACTTTCTTCTTGATCACCACAATATGCTACGGCTGCATCACACCCAGCTGGAACAAAGCACAAATCGGTCTGAACGTCATCTTAGCCATTGGTCAATCTGGCCCATAGACGCTACTAGTCGCCCTTATTCAGTTCACCGCACCCCACGCCCACCTCAGCACAGCTACTGGTCTCGGCTTCAGCGCCCGCGCAATCGGTGGTGCTTTCGGCTCCGCTGTGCTCGATGCCATCATCAATGGCAAACTTGCTAGCACCCTTAACCAGAAGATCACAGCCGCGGCCGTTGATGCAGGTCTGCCAACGTCTTCTATCCCGGATTTCCTGGAAGCGATGGCAACGGGCGAAGGCTTGACAGAAGTCCCAGGAGCAACAGCGAAGGTCCTTGGAGCAGCAGCGGAGGCTAGCCAGTGGGCGTATGCGAGAGCCTACAATCTGGCTTGGTGGTCTATACTGCCATTTGTGGTTATTGCGCTCATCGCGGTGGCGTGTTTGACGGGTGTGTCGGAGCTGATGACTGAGCGCGTTGAATGTTCGGTCGAGAAGGTCGAGCAGGCGCCGCTGAAGAAGGGAGACGCATGACGGCTCACGGAGGCCGTTATGTACTGCATTTGGCAGTCCATCTTTCATCTGAACAGAGGAGCTGATGATAAGAAGTGGTATCAACGCTATCGGTCCCAGGAGGCCTGGAGACCTCAATTCAATTACTCCAGACATTAAACTTACACTCCAAACCAACTTGCTTCCTTTCCCAGCGCTCCCTGATATCCCTCTATGCGTCCAGGGTTTTCGTAATACCCGGCTCAATCTGATTAAGCTTCGCCGCCAGCTCCTGCCACACTTTCTTCTGCATCTCCAACCCACCCTTGCCCTCCACCAACGTCGCACAGGTTGTGATCTTGCAGTCGCTCATGTACTTGCCATGCGTCTCCGGTCCACCGTACCCAGCGTGTACGAGTGTCCTGCTGCCGACTTCAGTCGTACGGCAAAGAATCTTCTTCATCACACGGATAGGCAAGTTCGTCATCTCGCGCATGAGTTCGCTGTGACAGAATCCCGGGTTGACAAAATTGAGTGTCACTTTCAGTTGCTTGACCGGGTGTTCAGCGGCGATCTGACGGCACGCGAGCACTTCGAGCATTTTGGAGACCTGGAAAGTTGTTAGTGTTCGGGGGTGTGTGCATGGTGGTGGAGGATGAATCGTACGTTGTATCGGTCCGTCATTCTTGCTTGCTTCTCGTCGTTCAGCTGATCGAGTACTGATGGTGCTTTGCGCTCCGGAAACTGTCTGTGGTCAGCTCTAGGCCAGGTCCAAGTACGGGGGTACGAATACCGATGTGAAGAAATGCACCTCCGAGCTCACGATACAGAGTGTTGGCGTGATGTTGAACCTCTGCGCCGACTCCTGCAGCTTCGGCAGAATTAGGAGCGCAAGCAAGAACGTGGAGATCACGTTGACCGTCACGGTGCTCTCGTTGCCCTCCATCGTCTTGAAGCTGCTCGTGCTAATGCCCTGTTCGCCACTAATCAGCAACACACATCAGCCATCCCTCTAGTAAGTCAACATACCGCATTCTCAACAATAGAGTCCAACCGCCTCAACCCCTTCGCCCTCTCCGCAAACTGCTTCACATTCTCATAACTGCTCAGATCCAGCTGCCAGACCTCAACCACACCCTTCCGTCCAGTACTCTGCTCAATGTCCCGCGCAGCCGCTTCACCCTTCTCGATGCTCCGGCAGGCGATGATAACTTTTTCCGCGTTCAGCCGGACGTAGTGGCGAGCAGCTTCCTTGCCCAAGCCTCTGCAACACAACTGGAATCAGCGATGTCTCCTAACAAGTCAACCTGCCAGTCAACAGGAATCTTTTTCCGCGTCGGTGCTTACGTATTGGCGCCTGTGACAATATATGTCTGTCCGGTGCAATCTTTAGTCGGTGTCGGAGGCGTGACGAAGAATTGACGGTAGAAGAAGCTGGGAAGGACGCTGAAGAGCAGGCCGGGGATGGACATGGTGGCGACTAGCTCGAGGTACGCTTGATCAAGATTGAGCTAGAAGGTGATGGATCGTCGTGCTGATGGAAGGAGGAGTAGGCAATAGTAGTAAAGTTATTGAGTGGTAGGTAGAGTCGCAAACTATACTACATATACGGAGTCTTTTGGGCCCCCCTTCGAACGGCATCCACTCACACCCAGCACTCCGTCTTATGGTCACTTATTCGCGCCACCAGGATATAGGCTCCAGAACCGCGTCTGCAAACTCCAGCGCACTGTTACCTTATTCCTCACTCTCGTGCGCGTCATGTGGGACACAGAAGAATGCAAATGAGATCCGTGGCGGAGCTGTTGATAGGCCGGATTTACCCAGCATCGAAATCGTCTTTAGCTCCGGGTGAACAGGCGTCCGAATGTGATAGAAGACATTGTTAGCCACAGCTCATCTCCATGGCTGTCCGCGGACGAATCTGCCCGTTCGAGCTTGCACGAGATTGGATATACTGGTAGAGTCTGCCGGGAGATAGGGCACGGGAAGGGCGCGGTGCAATGGTCCCCCCGTCTTTCTTCCGAGGTGCCTAGGTAGCGAGCGACAACGTGAGGTACCACGTTGTTGGTCATGAGACGTGCCTGAATGCGAGTCTGCGGATTATGGCACCAATCTAACCCGCTCATACTCTGCCCATGTACCAAATATGCTGTCAGTCTATGCCAATGGTAAGTATGCTGCTGCGTCTCACGCCTACTAAGCGCCCTCCAACACGTCCTTCCAGACTCCTCCCAGACTTTTCCAGCAGTGTCAAGCACAACACTACCGACCGCCCAAGCGCCGCATCCTCAAACCCCACCACTCAAGCCTCGATCATCATCCCCTCCTCGTCCTCGTCCTCAACCTCCGCCCCAAGCCCAATCGCACTATCCACAACCCGCTTCCCCTTACTCTTCCTCCCGCCCTTCACCTTCTTCACACTCCTCGTCGTCTCCGTCTGCCGCGTCACCACCGAGCGCGTCCGCACAACCGACCGCTCCAACTCCGCCAGCATATCCTCGCCCTCAGCCTTCAACGCGTCCCCCTCATTGTCGACGGCCGCCTTCGCCTCGGCCAACTGCCGCTTTAGCTCATCCATCGTGTCCATCGACCTGCGCACGTAGGCTTTGAACTTGAGGTGCGTCGTCTCCCTCTCCTCCTCAAGGGTGGTGATGATCGTGTCGCGCTCGACGGCGGTAGCTTTCCAGGTCTCCACCTCCTCTTCGCGGGCGGCGAGGAGTTCGGTGGTCTTGTGGTCTGCTTCGCGGGAAGTCTTTTCGACTTTGGTGATGGCCTTCTGCTTTTCGAGGAGCTGGTTCTTGAGATCCTGGATCTGCTCCGAAAAGTCGTTCGAGACTTGAAGCATTTGCATCGCCTCGCTCTCGACGCGGCGTTCCAAGCCGGCCTTGTCGTGCTTGTGGTCTTCGTTCTCGGCCTCGAGGTCTGCGAGGCGAGCGTTGAGGTCCGCAATGGCGGCGTTGCGCTCTTCGGTTTGAGAGTCGTGGAGGTTGTTGGCGTTCTTGAGATGCTGCTCGATCGTGCGGATGGTAGTCTCCTGGTTCGTGATGGTCACATCGAGATCGGCAATCTGGTCTTGAAGTTCCGCGGTTTGGTTGTCCTTTACCTGTAGTTGTTTCCTGTGGTTGTCCTCCGTGTAACGAAGGTCGTCCTGCAAATTCAAGATCTCCGAAGTCTTCTGCTCGACTTCATCCTCCAATTCCTCAATCCGCGCGTCACGCTCAGCAAGAAGATCGCGCATCTGCTGCTCGACTACCATGAGCTTCTCCTGATTCTCACGGATCTCGACAATACGCAGCTGGGCAAGACCTTCCGCATCCTCGCGACGCTTGACCTCTTCCTCCATATCGGTCTGGAACTCAGCATCACGGTCAGACATCTCCAACTCCATCTCCGTGATCCGCTGCTGGTTCTTGGTCTGCATGTCGTGAGCCTTGAGACGCAACTCGTTGGCCTCCTTGCCTTGCTCGCGGAGCTTCTTGTTCAACTCCTCGATTTCCTGGTCACGCTCATCGAGAGCTTGCTCAGCACCTTCGCGCTGTTGGCGCTCGGTGTGATTTTGCTCGCGAAGAGTGGCCAACTGCTCTTCCATGTTCTCGGCCTCTTCTTCGACGCGTGCGATGCGGGTTTCCAGGTCGGTGATAGTAGCCTGCGCCTGGTCAAGATCGGCTTGTGTGGAACCATGGGCTTTCTCCTCCTCATCGAGTTCTGCCTGAAGCTCGTCACGCTCTTTGGTCATAGCCTCAAGGTCACGCTCCGTAGCCTGGATCTCCTCTTCGACCTGAGTGATAGTGGTTTGGCTCGCCGTGAACTCCTTCTCAATAACAACATGACGCTCCACTTCGACGTCGAGACGGTCCTCAAGTTCACGAACCGCCTCCTCGCGCTCAGTGTTCATCGACTGCACCGTCTTGCGATGCTCCTCCTCCATAGTGTTGATGAGACCCGTGAGCCTGGTCTCCTCGTCCTGGTAGTCCTTGAGAGACTTCTGCAGCCGCTCAAGTGTGTTCTCGAGCTCCGCCTTCTCCTGCTCGAGCTTCTGCGACACTGCGATCTCATTATCCAGCTCAGCCTGGCGCTCGTTCCTCTCCGTCTCAGCCTTTCCCAATAGCTCCTCGAGCTCTAGAATCTCTTCCTTTTGTGCATCCTTTGACTCCTTCAAGTGGTCCAAGTTGTCCTTGAGCTCCTGAACCCTGACCTCCCTGGCAGCAAGCCGATCAATGAGGTTGTTGATTTGAATGCCCAAGTCGACGTTGAGCGTGCCCTTCTCCACGAGCTCCTTGTCGGCGATGCGCAGGCGGTCGGCGAATTCCTTGACGTTGGCGATGAGAATCTCCACCAGGTCCTCATTGGTCGCATCTTCAGGCACGGTGCCAGGAAGCTCGGTCTCCAAGAACTCACGCACACCATCGAAGGACACGCGGATGCTCCTGAGGATGTCGAGCGTCGACTGATTCCCATCCTCAGAGAAGCCAAGCGATTGGACTTCAATGTTGAGGATCTGCAAGTCACCCTTCGCCCTCTCGGCCTCTTTCTGGAACTGCAAGATGGCCTCGTGGAAGCGGTGTCTCTCCACATCCCAGCCGACACGCATCTTGGTGGTACTCCTCTCGACAGCATCAGTGCCAGAGACGGCAGTGATGCGGCGATTGAGACCGATCGGTGTGGAGGGGTTGTGTAGCTGTGGGTATTCGATCTGCTCGTAGCTGTCCAGGACTAGCATGTTGTTGTCGACCATTTCCTGATCTTCGTCACGCTGCGATGATGGTTTGTAGTGTGGGTGGGCTCTCAGCTCGGCGATTCTCTTCTCAAGCACGGCATTGAGCGGCATGAAGGCCCACTCGTTGACGATCTTGAACGATTCGGTTTCGCCATCTTGTGAGAGGACAGCTGGTAGCGATGTTCGCGATTCCTTCACCCGCTTTGTCTCCCGCATGTTGGGAGACAGTGTCCTGCGCTTGATGCTCATCTTCGAGCGTGGGTGGGGTGTGATGAAGGCGGCTGTGGAGTGGTCTGGGTCGACGTTCTCGGTATCGCTGCCGAAGTGCACGTGCTTGGTTGTTTGCGAGACTTCGATGGAGTCGGAGAAACCTTCACGCTCGACATGACGCAGGGCGCTGTCACTGTGTAAAGGTGCTTCGGCATCTGACATCACGTGCTCGTCGACCTCCACAATCACCTCTGCGTCCGGTTCGACAGCGGCCTTGCGCTTGCGGCGCTTTGCTGGCGTCTTCAGGTCTGGAGCGGACTGGGTGGAGGGTGCTTCGGAGACGTCAGAGGCATCGCTGTGTCTCCGCTTGCGGCCAGAGGTGCGAGATGGTCTGGACGGCTCAGGCTGGCTTGCTGGGATCGGTCGTGGTGCAGCTGCCGCCGCCTTGGCCTTCTTTGGTGGCATTGTGGGTGATGTTGGTATTATGTTGTATTCCTGTGATGATATGCTATGCGGATGAGCAAAAAGCGTACGATCTCCAAAGTTGTGGTGAGTTTGTGGTCGAGGAGAAAGCTGGCTGGAGCAAATCCCAGCTAATGACGTTGATTTTGCGGCTCGAGCGCGTCTTCACGCGCCAACCCTGCTAGCAATTGAAGGTGGCCAATCAATATGAGGCTGTGAATGCAAGAGGCTGGTCTTGATACAAACCCAAAATTCACCTACGTAGCTGTTTGTGAGGGGGATTCTGTTCACAGGAAGAGGTTGGAGAGCTCAAAACGTCTTCACATGCTGTGATCGGACAGCATTCACTCGTCATAACCTGACGCTCTCCGATCTTCTACATCAACCCAAGGCCTAGGAAGCTCCCTCACACGCCGATATCAGGAGCGGTCATCAGGAGAACGTATCACATTCTCGGCTGCTGCCAGATCTTGCTCAATGGATGCGTGACAGATGAGCGATCCCCCTCGGGGTCTCCCCGTCTTGTCAACACCACGGCGATGCGGCAATGGCACCATTGAGCTGCAGCACGGTAGTACAGCTCGATCTGCTTGGAGTGTGGAATCAGGAGTACGGTACGCGGCCGAGCAAGACGGTGAGCATGCAACCATGGTGAGGCAGCAGTGGGCAGTTCCCCATGTCGTCAATTGAGTTCATCTCGAGACTCGGTTCAACCCCACCCCTGCGTACTCCGTCCTTGACCTCACCTCATCAACTCCCACACTTCAGAAAAGACCATGCGAAATTACTACCCCTCCACTCTCTTTCGATTCTGTTCAGCTTCTTCACACTTAATTTTCGACTCACCACGAGTTTGGCACATTTCATCACCACCATCACCAGCACCACCATCAATATCTGGTTGAGCATCAGTACATGTTCACTGTACGGCTTTTAAGATGCCGCCCAAGAAGAACGCAGACGGCAGCAGAGCAGCAACGATCAAGTGGAACGAGGAAGTACGTCTGGGCCTGGACGTCCTCATCCTCGACTTTGCAGACGATGGCAAAACCAAAGTCGCCATCTTTAGCAAGCTTTTTGAACACCATCTGCGCAGCTGTGGACATCCAGAAGTTACAATGAGTAAGCTACGTGTCCAGTTCAACGAAAAGTTCAAGGAGCAGGCGAAGGTTGGCAGTGGGCCAAACTGGGGTTTTCTGAACTCCAAATCTCATCATGCCATTGTACGACGAGATGCAGTCAAGGCCAAGATCCGAGACATCAAGCAGGAGCTTCTTCCGGTAGCTGCCAGCTCGAAGACGCCTACTTTAGCGGTGCAGACACCACCGAATCTCGGCAGAAGAAGGGTCACGCCTGCAGTGCCGAATACGCCACCCGCAGGGAGAGCTGAGCCAGCCACTCCTGGACCAAGCATACAGCAGAGAACTCTTCTCGATCGGAGTGCTCGATCGACCCGACAGAAGAGGTCATCGTCCTTCGCATCACTCGCAGACGACTCGACCGATTATCTGTCCATCACGCCAACAAGACGTAGCAAAAAGCGCAAAGTCGTAGAAACTGTCGACCCGCGACAGCAGGCCACGCCAGTAACCACACCACAGAAGACGAAGAACTGGCGGCAAATTCCCAGCGAGAAACCTAGAATACCCTTCGAAGTCAGACCGGGTACTATGGCCTCTGTAACAGAGGCTACAGCACGCAATGCCGAGCTCCCACTGGTTTATCCGCCCGACGACCAAGCACAGCCCAAGACAGGGCTTCTATACCGCGTAAGTCCGCCCGACGACCAAGCACAGCCCAAACTGACAGGGCTTCTAGATGTGGGACGAAGACTGCCAAGCACCATTAACACCGAATGGGTTCGTGGCTGGGCGGTTTGCCTTGATGCCTCGGATCCCACCTCCACCGCCGCCAACTAGGGAGGCACCTCTGTGGGCGGATATGGCTGTACGTTAATGCAGAAAATTCTCTGGTATCGAGCTGCCGGCTGATATGGCATATAGGTACATCTCAATAGAGATCCCATTGCAACGCCATTCATAAGCTGCTCGATGAACCTAAACTGGATCCTACGCTTGTCTTTCCAGGGATCCAAAAAAGGCAACGGCAATGGCGACAAGATGATATCCATCATTGACACTAGCAAGCTGGATCGGAAACATGTGTTCTGGGCTAAGCCGTTCCACCATGCTCTGAAGAAGAAGGTCATCTTTACTAGTAAGTTCTACCACTATCTACTCAGAAACTCTCTAACGATTACAGAGGTCCTCTACCAAGGTCAATACGAGTGCATGATCTACCATCGTATTCCGCGTGAGGGAATCCTGAAAACCTTATCTGTGCAAGACATTCGAGACTTCGCGTCGCGTATGCCCGCAGTGGCCGCAACCTTACGCCTCGATCAGATCAGCGCCCGCAATAGAAGCTACCTCAACACGATACTCCCCGAGCTTCGGAGTCAAAACGTCCATCTCACGGATACCGTTATTAAGAGCTTTTCCGACATCACCAAATTCTTTGGCGTCGACTATCGATCTCCTGTCTTCGTCAGTAGCATTGTCGCCGACCTCTGCTTCGGCTGGGGTTTCACCATCCGCTACTGCACCGATGACGAGTGGTCTCGCAAGGCTGAAGTCTTCTCACAGGCTATGTGTCAAGGAAAAGTCACCCAGCTGAAGGAACGCTGTCTTATGAAAGTCGCATTCCGGGACGGCGTACAATGGGGCAATGCCTCTGAATTCACGCCGAAGTTCGATCACGGCAAGGCGAGACGGGCTATCACGAAGGGCGGGACCATAGGACTCGGATCTCTCGTAAAGCCTTTACTGGATGAATTGGCTGCGGCCAAGCTGGCTTTGTTGATGTATGAGAAGGCGCAACAACGTGCGTTGCCACAGGCCCCTGAAGGCAGCAGTAGCAGGAATCGGGGTGCGCTGATGAGTGTGGCGTTCGAGAATGAGGGCGATCGCGACGATGATGGTTCCGACGAGGTCGGGCTCGTCGAGGACGGGAATGCTAATGAGGAAGACGATGACAGGGAAGATGAGGACAGAGAAGATGAGGACAGAGAAGACGAGGACAGAAACGTGGGCCGATCCCATGGTCGACGTGCCCACAGAAACGTGCTCCAGCACTATCGCAACGGCTGGACAGAGGACTCAGATGATGAAGGCAGTGTGTACGAATTGTGAGCTGGCGGACCCTTGACGCATGTGGCACCGCTATGCTGCACGTGTAATGCTCGAGCAACGGGTCGATGTGGTGACATGAACGGAATACGCTCGGGTGGTCATGGTCGATGGCGTCATGGAGAAGAATGATCTTACGGCGTTTTGTGAGGGAATTATTCGAGGCGTTTAAGGTTGCTCAATGTAAGGTATGTATGTTAGGCAATAGAGTCCCGGCAGTATCAAGCTGGTGTGCACAAAGACTCGCAAGACACAAATCGCTTCATGCAACAATCTCATTGGAAGACCACACAGCTTACGACTCCGTCTCACAGCGATGGTGCCAACACGGCCGAAGACCGCAAAGCTGCAAAGAGGTATGTCTTCAACATCTACAGCGATCAAACTTGATGCTCATTTTTTGTTCCAGGTTCACCAGCGAAGAACACGCGGCGTCGGCGTCGGATTGATAGCGAAGCTTCCGGCACCATGACTACATGCGATAGCTCCGCCTCCTAGCCATCTCCCTCGCCACCCACCTCCTCGAGCAGAAAACGCCCAGTCTCGAACTCTCCATCAGAGATGCCACGGCCCTCGGCCCTCGAAGCGCCAGCAAACAGACCATCCAACACCGCCACAACCCAACGAGCAGACCCTCGAAACTGTCCACCTGAAGAAACCCCCACGCCTCGCAGCTGAACAGATCGAGACCTTCCCCCTTTACACACGCCCGGATCCGAAGTGCGGGTTCTTGAGTACGCTTGTCCCGGATGTTCGCCGTATCATCTACAAATATGTGGCCGGCGATGGGCACAAGAGTGCGGTGTTCCCCTGCCCGCAGCAGCGGAGGACCCCCACTGTCATTCGCCAGACCAAAACGTCATATCTCAAGACCCTGGGCCTTGTTTGCAAGGGTGTGAGAGCCGGATCGGCCTTGTCCTTCGCTCGGTACATTCCATCGAGGCTCGAAGTCTGCCTAAACGGACTCAAACCCCGGATCATGCTCGATCGCCTCGCCTTCGAATCCGGGCGCAACTTTCGCGAGAGCGTCAGGAAGATACAAGTCACCATCTGGGGCAACCATGACTGGATTCTGCTCTCTTGTGTAGTCAAACGGGCCAGCCTCTTCGCGTTTGATAAACGCTTCTACCGCGCGCCATCGACACCCAAAGCACGCACACCTTCTCTCGACATCGTGTATCGCCTAATCCCAGATCTCGTTGGCGATACAAGGCACGACTCCGCATCCAATTCATCACTTGTTGCGTTCTACCCGTTAATGCAGCTGGCAGGCGAAGCTATGAAGCAGGGTAGCGTCTTTGGTGACGCGGATGTGTGTAAGCGCATTTATAAGCAGAGTATGGAGGACCAACCTCCACCACCGGCCGAGAGGGCGGTGATGCATACTCGCGCGGTGCTCATCGGGAGCTGTGACGACGAGCCTTCTCTTGCTAAGCTCATGAAGAAGGAAAACAATGGCGGGATCTGAGAAAGAGAAGACTGACGAGATCTGAGCACCGAGCAGGTTGCTGACGTGTTACTACTAGCAGGTGCTCTCATGCTTGATCGAGCCGAGAGCTGTCATGTCTGGTGGAAACGCGAAGCTGGTGTTGTGAATTCTAGTGGAGATATGAGCAATCTGAGCGGCGAGAGCCAATTCTTATCACCATGGGTCCCCAGTTTGAAGATCTCCTCGCCGCGCGCGAAGAGGAGGTAGACACCTAGAAGGCTCTTGTGGTTGAGGAGGATCATGATCCTGAGCGTGGTGTGACATGGCTGATCTGAAGCCTTTTCATCCGAAAGCGCTTGCATGATCCTTTTTTGAGCTGGCGTCTGGATGCACTTCACATCTGCGCGGCCTGATGTTTTGCTAATGGTCCAGAGAGCAGCCCTTGAAAACCGGCACAGAGTATCAACACAACGAGATATGCGAGATCGTGTCCTTCGAGAGTGCCATCGGACCCTGCACACCGGCCTGCCAGTTGAGAAAGGCTGGAACACTTGGAACATATTTGCCGTAGTAGACTCTCGGGACATACCCACAAAGGGTAGGAGAGACAAGGACATATTTGACCGACGAGAGTCTGTTACCTAAGACTACATACCAATATCCGCCGCGCTGACCCAACCTTCCAGCATACTCGGCAAGGTGCAGAAAGAGATGTAAAAGACCCAAGCGACCTACAATTTGGTCATTCACTGCATTCAATCTAGCATTGACTGGCTGCAGTAGTGACACACTGCTACAACGGCCTGTCCAGCCATACTCAGAAGGCTTCCAGAGTATGATAACAGTGCATGCGGCACAGTGTTCTTGAGCTCAAAGCATCAAACCTTGGGCATAAGACGCTGATAGGTCTGCGATGACCGTAAAGCCACGGTGGCGTGCAGTTGGTGCGAAGTGCAGTGCTGCGCAAACGTGAAATGGAACTGCTATTCGTCAGCCAATGCTCACCTGTGATGGACCCTACCTTGGTGCATCTCTGCGGCGATCGCTGAGGAGCGATGTTGCTTCAGGTGACCAGCGGTGGCGATGAAGCAGTCGACACTGACGAGGCGTTACGAGATGCCGCTAATAAGTCGCTCCACGGGGCGTGCAAATGACGGTTGAGACTCGAGCTGGTGGTACAAGCGAAGGAGGGCGTCACGAGGAATGCTGCAGGGTGGAGAGCCAATTCAGGCGTCGCTGTTCGGCATGCGGAAGCGGAGAGCGTGATGCCGAAGCACGAATCTCAGACAGTCGAGAGAAGTACGCCGAATGCTGTTAGTGGCGACGAGGAAGGCGAGCTGATGACCGAACCGCACGGTGGTGAGAAGGAAGCACTGAAATCCGTTTCTATCGAAGTTGACACACGCCGAATGCTGCAGCATGCACTGGTTCATCATCGAATCCGTCCGAAGAAGCACTCCCATCCGATAGTAACACATGTTGCAAGTCGCACCGAGACGAGGCCAAAGGACGCTGTACTGTTACAGTTGCCGAGCCGACTCGCGCAGATGATCCCGAATTGCAATCTGAAGCCTTTCCGATGCTGCTGATCTTCGCAGTATCCTGGCCGATCATAGAAGAGCTGCTCATGCGTAGCCTACTAAGTTAGTAGTCAAGTGAGCGAGCCCTACCTTACCACCCTCCTAGTCGTAGCCACGGCGGCGGTCGTCGTAGTCGCGCGGTGGAGCTGCGTCACGCGGAGCACCTCCATAACCGGCTGCGTCTGCTGGTGGAGCACGCGGAGCCCTGTCGTAGCTGCCGTACCCACCACCACTGCCGCCGCCGCGCCTGTCGCCGTAGGCCCGATCGTCGTCGCGAGAGCCGTAGCCGTAGCGATCACCTCCACGCGAAGAAGAGTAGTCGTCGCGACGCCCGCCGCCGTACCCACGATCATCATAGCGATCACGGTAGCCACCACCTCCACCACCGCGACGATAGTTGTCGTCACGCCTGCCAGAGCCACGGTCCTAAATATAATCAGCATGAATCGTGTGCGATGCGAGGGTTCTACTCACGTCGAAGCGGTCACGGAAGCCACCACGCCCGGAAGGACGTCCGTCCTCTGTAACAGACGTTAGCATTGCCGAATTGCTACCAACGAGGTAGTCTGATTGTAGTAGTGCGGGGGTGGTGACGGACCTCTCTTCGGTGGTCCAAAGTATTTGCCGGGAGTCGGAGTGCGTGGCCTGGCACGACGCGCCTTCTCAATGCTCAGAGTCCTGCCCTCGTACACTTCTCCTTGAAGCGCTTCCTTGGCCGCATCTGCGCCTTCAGCATCCACCATCTTGACGAATCCGAAGCCACGGCTCTCGCGGGTATGGGGATCCTTCATAATGTTGCACTTCTCCACGCGACCGTACTTCTCGAACAGAGCCGCCACTTCATCTTCTGACAGACGTGGGTGAATGCCAGTGACGAAGAGGTTGGATCCTGGGTTGGCAGCGCCGTCCTCGTGGCCGCGCTTGTCCTGCTGATGATCGCTGGCGTAGTCGTCAGTATACTGTGCATATGCATGTGCGCGTGAAAAGTGGTAGTATACATACCGGTCGCCGCGCCCGTTGGCCGGCTCGTCGCGGATCCTGGTGTCACCGTCGCGGTCGGGGCCTGGGGAACGAGAGCGCTCGCGGTCACGTCCGTAGTCGCGGTCGTCTGGTGAAACTCGAGTCAGTCTCTCTTCCTACAATGCGCGCCATGGACGCTGTGAGGTTGAGTGTCTGAACCTCAAGCTCACTGTGTCCCTGGTGGTCGTGAAAGGTGTTGTTTCGCTTACCTTCGTAGCCACGCTGCTCCTCGTTGTAGGTATCCATGTCCGCCATCTTCGCTCGTGCTATACTGCGAGTGTGTTGATTTGCCTGTGAGTCAGTAACGAGGAATCTTGGAATGATCCTCTGATATTTGATGAGGTTGGTGAAATCTTGAAGATGGAAACGCGCAAGACGTTCGCGCTTTCCTCAAGATTTAGGGCGGGAGCGGGCCGTTGAAACTAGCGGCCGCGATAAGCTTGGCATACCTCAATGCAGCAACCGCACCTGAGACCGCACTATGTTGGACAAACAACTTTCTTTGTCCTCACGTAGCTATCTCAAGACCAAGGTACATGGAGAGATACCGTCTGGACCCTGGCTCGCCGCTACAGTCGCTCATGCTCCCATCTCCCGGTCGTTCGCCCGCAGGAACGCCATGGCTAATGCACCGCGTCGAACATGGAACGCTTGCTGCATCGACAGCGCAGACTACGGTCTCAGGCCACGCTGCATACAGCTGGAAACGCTTTCCACGTCAGTGCGTCAAAGCCTTGCAAGGTGAGGCTGTGCACGTCTGCCTGACATATCTATTTCCACGAACTTTGTGACACGTTCCCACGCTTGTTCCCGAATACGGCAGTTTGGCTCGAGACAGCTTTCATCATCGTTGAATCTGAGATGTCGGATATCGGTTGTGACTACGATATCCTGTCTATCTGCTGATAGAACAGCCCAGATCGAAATCTCCTCGCCAACACCATCGCCTTCGTGTCTTCAGGGTACCCCTTCTCAAATCGCACGCCACCCGCTGACTGTAACTGTAATCTCGCGGTAGCAAGCAGTAGCAGGCATCTTTCCTACCTGTCGACTATGTGTTGGGTTCGTGCGACTCGTACGACATTGACAGGTATGAGGGCACGTCCTCTAAACGTACGACTAGATGACATCTTCGATTTCGATGTGCGATATACGAGTTACCACGCTTCCTCGAATATCTGGCATCACGAAGCTACAGCCGAGAGATGTCTCGGCATGTCCTTCGTCCCCGTTCTTCGAAGACGGACTTCATGATCATCGTGCCCTGCAGCATGAAGACACTCGCTGGAGTGGGGATGAGGTACTACAACGACTTGATCACGAGAGCAGCAAGCGTAACGCTGAAGGAGCAGCGACGGTCGGTCTTGGTGGCAAGGCAAACGCCGCTGAGTGATACTTATATCCAGAGTATGCTAGAGGTGTCCAGAGCAGGTGATCTCCTTTCCACCGGTGATGGCCTTCTATACTCGGCTGGCGTCAGTGTGGTAGTCGATGGTGCGGCTGGGCAGCGAAACAACTTCGAGTACATGATCCAACGTAAGGCTGTGGGTAGGATTTGAGTATAGAGTTGGAGTCTTTTGTTCGACTTACTCTAAAAGTCACAGGTCAGTTTACACAGGCTCGACAGGTCCTACATTCGAGGTCAATAGAAAAAGGAAAAGTGCACATTCAAAATTCCTCTCAAACACATTCGTTGAAATTGCTCATGCTGTCCTAAGTCATTGACAATACTGTTCCCAAGCAATAAGTGGCTCGACCGCGATCAGTCTCCAGCATAACATATCTCCCAAGAAGCGGCTTGATCGCTGTCAGATCCAACATCGGCTCCTATGCGCGAGCTGGCTTGACCGCATTCAGTAGCAAAAACAATTGGCCCATGCAAGAAGCAGCCTGTGCCGCGATCAAAAAGCAACCTCAACGCCCAACAAATGAAAGTCGACACAGTAAGCACCACTTCTGCGTTCCACGTTCTCGATCAGTCTGTACACTCGAGTGAAGCACCAGAGTCGTGTTTGAGGGCAGCGAAGCACCTCAAACGTCGAGAATGGCGCCGCCGGACGTGTAGTAGACTGTGTTCTCCCGGTCAGTGGCAATCTCCGCAGGCGTCTTCTCCTTCTTCTTGAACACCGAGTTGGCCTTGTCCCACTCTCGGCCATAGGCGAACTCGGCGATGAGTGGAATGGCCACCTTGGAGCCTGGAGCGATGAACCTTGAACTCGATGTGGTGATGTCGATGCTCGTGTTCGAGGACGGCTCGGAGTGGCTTGACTCTTGCGTAGCATCCCTCGCGTTCGTAGAAGACGTGCCAGTGGAAGCGGGCGGGGACGGCTTGCTGCCTTGGGCATCATCCATCTCCTTGCGGTGAAGCAGGTAGAGCTTCATCGTGGCCCTGGCATCGTCTACGGCGGAGTGCGTGTTCTGGAGAGCTGGCTGATTGAGGTAGGTACGTGCAAACGCCGCTAGCCCCTTGGCACCATTTGGCCAGGCGTACAACTGCGTGTCGCGCAGATCGTACGACGTGAAGTCTAGGGGCGAGAGCATCTGTATCTCGGCATGGATTGCGTGTCCCACTATGATGCCGGCTCGTTCGAAGATCTGTTTTGCAACCTCCCGCACATGGGCGATTGGCTGCGCACCATTCTCCGGCCTCACATCCCCTGCCAACACCCCGAGATTGAAGCGCGGATGTGGTGGTCTGGCTCGCTCTTCTGGAGGGTAGAAGCAGTAAGGGTCGTAGATGATCGTGCCGTCCTCCGTGACTGCAGCGAACTGACCGCAGCCGTTCTTCTCCGGTCCGTCCCTCGCCCAGAGAGTTTGGCCCTCACAGTCGATGGCGACTGCAGTACCTGGCGTAAGAGCATCGAGATTGACTTGGAGTTGCTGAGCGCGGCACTGGTAGGGTGGGTTGTTTAGGTGTCCTGCGTGATTGCCTCGACCAGCATGCCCACCACGATGTCCACCGCGATATCCGCAACGGCCCCGGCCAGCGTGGTTGGTGTTGTTGCCGCGATACATGTTTGTGTGGTCCTGGGGAAGTTGAGGGTGATGTGTTTTGTCGTACGGAGATTGGTGAGTTGTGCTGTACGTTCGGGTACAGGTGTTGGCTGATCTCTGTTGTTGGTAGTTGGGAGAAGAATCAACCGGATGCGGTGGGTTCGATTAGTATATATGGTTGTTCGATGTGTCGTATATATCGCGAATTACATTGTCCATCCGACACAGTAGCCGTGGATTACATTGTAGTATCATGGACCGTGAATGTCCGGATCGACATCCTGAATGGCTTTGTCGTCCGAGGGAGGACGCGTGAATCATACTGTCGTTCGAGGGAGGACTCGTGACTTATGCTGACCTTTCGTGAAGCTTAATGGTTGAAACGCCCAGACGGATTGTCCAAGAGGTAAGCAGAGCATTTTCGGAACCCAACGACGCCAGCCATGGTTCCGATCAAGGTGCGTGCCATGCTGGCGAGGGAAGGACGACTCGTTGCTGTCAGTAGCACAGTACGACGTTGCGTAAAGAAAAGGAAGACGGTGGGTTGAACAACTTGACACTACACGTGTGAGTATATCAGTATCAGCGCTTGTTTACCAATCAGACGGCACTTACACGTCTCGTCATACTAAGACACCAAGTTGCGGAAGAGACCTCCTGATTCTCGGGCAAACATGTTGGTCTCACCTGCCAGCGCAGCATTCCTGTCTTACAACGAAAAACAGGGCAGAAAACCATTGATCGATGCAGCCAATGGCCGAGCTTTCGAATAAGCATATCATCGAAAGCACCGCACAGAGGTCAATTCTTGAGAGTCGGGAAAACGGACTGCTGTCTTACTCACCTTCTTCTGATTCATGTCTATCGTAATCGTCATGCGGCTCCAGTCCGCACGTCTAGCTATTGCGTAGCAGGCGTATCCTTTAAGCATCAAGCGTACACCCAGTATTCCCCTCACTCCACCCCGTCAGCCTATTCGCAATATCAGTGACGTAACAATGCGTCGCAATACCAGCCTCCAGATTTCCAGATGGATCAATGCTCCCGCTGTTGTACATCCGGAGTCCACCATACATAGCTTGCACTCCCTTGTCGCCAGCCTCAGTGGCTTGCTGAATCACACCCTTCAACCCTGCACCATCTGCAGTCCCGGACACACCATCCTTAACCATCTGAATAATCTCAGATTCCGTGCATGGGTTCGTACCAAAGCAATTTCCCTGTCCATTGTGTGATTGGAAGAGGCCGGGGTTCTCGACGCCGTAGTTGGTGGACCAGACGCGGACGCAGCCTTTGCTTTCTTGAAGCATGGTTGCGAGGGAGAGACGAGGGTCGATGCCGACGGCCTTTGACTCCGAAAGGAGAGCTGCGCGGATGTCGTCGGTCTCTTCGGGTGAGTTGTTCTCCTGGCCGAACTGGGTGCAGGAGGAGCCGATGGTTTCGAGGTTGGCGGTCCAGATGTCGTCGAAGGATTCCCAGTCGGCTAACGTGGGCCAGCCTTGAGACGGGGAGCCGTTGCCGAGGTACATCTTGTAGTTGGAGGAGCCACCTGATGGTGGTGCTGGGGCAGGAGCTGGTGTAGAAGGAGCCGGAGGCGCTGGCTCTGGCTTGGCTGAAGGCGCCGGCGGCGGTGATGGCGGTGGCGATGGCGGTGCCGGCGCTGGAGCGCTCGACTGTGGCGCATCCGCAGCTGCAATCGTGCAGAGCTCGTCGTCGCCGTGGGCGCAGACGCACAGCGTCCCGGACGCCACGTCTTGGAACACAGCCTGGCCCCAGCTGCAAATGGCGAACTTGCTGCCATCCGCGTTGCATACCAGAGCGCTCTCGGTCTTGCAGGTCGTGCTCGATCGAGCGATGAGTGGATGTGGTGCCGCAACGGCCAGCGTAGCGGCGAGGGTAGCGGCGAGGGTAGCGAGAACGAACAACATTTCGATGGTTTTGTGGTTCGTTGTGATCTTTTTGTTCGAGATTGACCGTCCTGCGGTGGTTTGTCTACTGTCCTGCAGTAGATGTCGTGGAAACGATATGTTGATGGAAGATGCTGGAATGCCAAGACCAGAGTGGTGGGCGATAGGGACCTTCTACTCGGATACAATGGGACAAAGAATCCGTGCACGTCAATGTACAAGGCCGCTTTGTTGTGTCCGGTGTCGTCAAAGAATTCTGTGGAGGCACAAAGGGCCATTGTGAAAGTTGGCGTCACGTGAGCCATAAGTCGTATGGTCGACGAAGTGTTGTCCGATTAGTATGGCATGAGAGGATGCATGTAGCTCTTCGAGGAGAGGTAGCGATAATGCTAGTATTGGGAATAGCGAGAGGAAGCTTCGACATCCGTGTTTGTCTCGGTCGAAGACTCCAGTCAGTGACTCTTCGTCCAGTCAATCAACACAATTGACAACATCCCTGGTCCCCATGATTTCACCATCACTGCAGTACCGCGAGCACAGCATCGTCCGATCAAACCACCCTCATAACTTCGCCCTCCCACCCCCCTCATCAGCAACCTTAACCACAATCTTCCCATAAACCTTCCTCTCATGCAAGTCACCCAACGCCCTCCCCACATCGCTCAACCCCTCATACTTCCCATAAATCACCGCCTTCATCTCCCCCGTCTTCAACATCCCCAAATACCTATCCCAAATCTCCTCCAGCGTCTGCGGGAACCTCCTCCCGCTCTCCCCAAACCTATACCCCATCACCGTGACACTCTTCAACAGTAGTTTATTCATCTTAACCTCCTCCATCACCCCCTTCCGCGCCGCGAAGCCCAGCACGATGATCCGGCCGAAGTAGGCGAGGCAGCGGATGGCGTCGTTGACCATGCCCGTGTTGTCGAGCACGACTTCTACACCCATGCCGTTGGTGAAGGCCATGACTTTTTCGATCCAGTCGCCTGACATTATGAGGACGAGGTCGACGTCCATATCCCTCCGCATTGCCTGAGCTTTCTCTTCGTCGCCGGCTAGGGCGATGACTTTTGCTCCGCGAGCTTTGGCGACCATGCAGCAGACACTTCCCAGCCCTCCACTCGCGCCACTCACTAGCACCGTTTCGCCAGCCTCTACTTTCGCGATGTTGACGACAGAAGCATAGCTCACCGCTTGTCCAGACATCGCGCAAGCGGTCTCCGCGCTCAGCTCATCGGGTATCTTGCGCATCTGCCGCTGCGGTACTGCCACGAACTCCGCGAACGCTCCGATCGCTGCTCCAAACACTCTGTCGCCTTTCTTGAATGCATTGTCTTCTCCATTGCTGGGTAAAGAGTCAATGACCCCAGCAAAGTCATACCCCAACACAAACGGCGGATGACACCACCCTTTCTTCGCGTTATTGTTCTGGTGCTTTCCCTGCGCGTGCAGAATATCGGCGTGTTGGGGGCTGCAGTGGGTTACGCGGACGAGGTATTGGTAGGATTTGGGAATGGGGAGGGGAACGGAGATGGGTGTGAGGGTGGAGGGGTCTTCCGTGAAGGAGGGGATGAGGATGGCTTGCATCGTGACTCTGGACAGACAAATGTATGAGATGGCTATGGGAGTAGCTTACCGTGAAGGATGGGGTGGAGGTCTACATTGTCAATGGCATATGTTGGAGATGTAGAGAACAGAGCCGAGGTCAAGAGGTGAAGTCGAAATGAAGCTCGGGCGTTCCTTCTCGATACCATGGCAAGGTCTTGGCGATATTGCTACGAACGACTATAGCCACGTCCCAAGGTTAACATGCACAGCCTTCTTGTTCGTGTACGCCTCCAGCCCCGCCTCTCCCAACTCCCTCCCGATGCCCGACTGCTTCACGCCGCCAAACGGAATCCTATAGTCCGAATCCTGACTGCTATTGATCCACACCATTCCTGCCTCGATCTTCCTCGCAACGCGATGCGCTTTCGTGATGTCTTGTGTAAAGACCGCGCTGCCGAGTCCGTATGTGGTATCGTTTGCTAATGATAACGCCTCCTCTTCGTCCTTGAAGCTCACGATCACGACGAACGGGCCGAACACTTCTTCCCGGAAGATGCGCATGCTGTCTTTGACGTGCGTGAAGACGGTAGGCGAAACGAAGAACCCTTTGCCCTCGCCTACGTTCTTGTAAGCCTCACCACCCATGGCTAGGGTCGCGCCTTCGCTCTTTCCAGTATCGATGTAGCCGAGTACCCGCTCGTACTGCGCTTTCGTGACTTGTGGGCCTTGGAATGTGTCATCGCTGAACGGGTCGCCGACTTTGCTCGTCTCGGTGACTTGCTTCTTGAACGCTTCGATGAATTTGTCGTAGATGTCTTCTTGTACCAGAATTCTCGAAGTGGCGGTGCAGATCTGACCCATATTGCTCATTATACCGACGTGCGACCATTTCACTGCTTGGTCGAGGTCGGCGTCGTTGAAGACGAGGAGGGGTGACTTGCCGCCGGTTTCGAGGGTGATGTTCTTCATGGTTACGGAGGCCATCTTCATGATCTCGCGGCCTGTGGCTGTCGAGCCGGTGAAGGCGATCTTGTCGATGCCCGGATGTTGGGCCATTGCTGCACCTGCGACGCGTCCGTGGCCGTTGAGGATGTTGATCACACCGGGTGGAAAGCCGGCTTCTTTAACGAGGTTGGCGAAGAAGAGGATGCTGAGGGGTGTTTGTTCGGCGCTCTTGAGCACGACGGTGTTGCCGCAAGCGATTGCAGGACCGAGTTTCCACGCGGCCATTGCAAGAGGGTAATTCCATGGGATGATCTGACCACATACGCCGACGGGTTCACGGATGGTGTAGGCGAGTTTGGCGGGGGTGGTGTCGATGACTTGGCCGTGGATCTTGTCGGCCCATCCACCGTAGTATTTTATGCAGCCGGCTACTTCTGCGAGGTCTTCGTTGAGCGCAACTGAGTATGGCTTGCCTGTGGTTCGTAAGCATGGCAACCTGCGAGCGTGTGCTCTGCCGTAATACCATTGTCCCAGGTCTCGATTGTGGCCAGCACCTCCTTGTTCTTCTCGATCAGTGCGCTGAGCTTGAACATCAAGTCTCCTCGGTCGGACGAGGCCATATCCCCCCATTCCCCCTTGAACGCAGCTCGTGCCGCCTCGACTGCTTTGTCAACATCCTCAGGCTCTGCTGCGTGGACGCTGGCGATCTCGGACTCGTCGGTGGGGTTGATTGAGGTAATCTCGTTGCCTTTTGAGGATGCCACCCATTCGTTGTTTATGAAGAGACCGGTGGGCTGGGTGTACTTGACGCCATTGGGAGCTGTGAGCTCGACTGTAAGGTCTGACATGGTGTTTATTCTTCGGAGTGGAGTGCTTCTGAGTATACGGGAGGATATTGCTGGAGTTGATTTTGAAAAGAGGGAGAAGAGAGTGCGGGAGAACATATGAAATGAGGTACCTCTCGACCTACCTTGACTTTGAACGTCTCGTGCAGCTCTAATGTGGATTGCTAGGAACTAACGAACATCACCTTGAAGTGGGGTGGACGAGATATCTCCGCAGGCCGCCGCGATAGGAAGGCTGAGCCGAGACGTCCCAGATTGGAAGGAGCTCGAACTTCACTCCACCACCATACCGCTTGATCTTCATACATGGGGTGTATGAGTATCGACCACCGCAGAGACAAACCCCACAATAGCATGAAGCCACCAGCATAGGCGATGGCAACAATGAGAGACTCCAACCCCACAGGCACTCCCGCCCAAGCCTCCGCATACCTGACCTCTCTCCTCAACAAGACTCTTCACATTCATATATCCGATGGCCGCATGTTCGCCGGCCAGCTCAAGTGCACCGACAATGAGCGCAACATCATTCTCGCCATGACGCAAGAGTATCGCCAGCCGTCAAGGAAGGATATCGAGCGGGCGGCTGCGGAGCATGAAGCGAGTGGGAAGGGGGGTAACGTTAAGGTCGATATGAAGAAGAGATTTGTGGGCTTGGTGGTGGTGCCGGGGAAGTATGTGGAGAAGATCGAGGTGGAGGGTTGAGAGTCATGCTGCTGGAAGGATGGTGTTGCAAGACGAGCCACAATCAAGTAGGTCGATGTCCGCCCCACTACCCCACCGGCTTTCACTAACACAAGACTTTCAGTCGCGTCGTCCACATAACTCGCGCGTCGAGCTGCTTATTTTCGACACTGGAACTCAAATGCGAATGAGATAATATTATAAGACTTCTCGACATCTCAACTCATTCTCACAACGCCTTCACCATGGCGGAACCGGGTCCAGCAATCCCAATGCGCACGTCAAGTCTAAAACGCAAAGCGCCAGCAGAGACATCTTCAGAAGCAGGCCCAGCAAAATCTCAAGCACCCGAAGAGCCTAGATATGACAACTACGATGCAATTCAAGTACAAGCCACGCTCGAAGGACTCGACGACGAACTCAAACGCCTCAATGCACAGGCTGACACACTTCCTGCTACCTCGGGTGAGTTGTTCTGGGTACACTCGATGAGAGAGGATATACTAGTCAAGCGGCAGATGCTTTTTTTGAGGAGGGCCGAAATCAAGCACCATGCCGACTCAGTCGAGGGAACGGATTTCGCGAGTACTCGTGTCGCACAGGAGCACACGCTTCACCTCAGAACGCACAAGTCCTCCAGAGAATTGTTCGCAAAGCATTCACAGAAGTTGGAGGCCAGCAATCTTGGAGGAGCTACACCAACTGTGAAGGCGGCCTTCTGTGAAAATATTTTGGTTCGATTCTTCAACTACAAGCGCAATAACTCAGATGCAATGCGCAAGTCAGCCAAAATGCTTCGAGAGAAGGTGCTGCAGAAGTATGGAGGACGAACTGAGGCAGGAACCGCCATCTGGTGCCCCATCACCCACACCATGCACTCGGCAGGAAATGTCAAAGCGGCACACATATTCCCAAACGCCGCTGGACATGTGAACATGAAGGCCATCTTCGAACTGGACGAGCTCCACACACCACTCAACGTCATACCCATGTGCTCAGAGGCAGAGGAACGGTTCGACGCCGGTCTGTTCGCGCTTGTACCTCACGCTGAAAGGACAGAGGCGGGCATTGCTGCATGGAGGAAGACAGAGCCACGGGACTATGTATTCCGAGTCATTGATCCAAAGGCAGCAAGGATGAAGGAGCCTGTTTTCGGGCTGGAGAAGACATGGGTGGAACTCGACGGCCAGGTTGTGGCGTTCAAGACTGACGCCCGTCCAAGAGCTCGTTATCTATACTGGCACTGGGCATGCTCGGTCATCAAGAAAGCACGGATGGACAATGCAGAACAGCTCGAGCAACGCCAGAAAGATGTGTACTGGGGTACCAGAGGACGCTGGTTCAAGAAGTCAATGTTGGTCGGATTCGCGGAGATCTGCGGCCATGAGTTTGAATGGGCTTTGCCCGCGGAAGCAGGCGTGGACGATGGGGAAGAACCGGACTATGCACTAGCTCTGGCGGTCAACCAGCATCTTGCAAGACCAGACGAGGATGGGGCGGCGGAGGAAGAAGAAGATCGCTCTGAGGATGAATCTGACGAGGAGTATTGAGAGTCTGTGAACAATGTATGGATGATGGGAACGACGGGAGGCTTTTGTAACAAGGATTTGAGACATCATGTTGAAGCACTGTCTGCACATCTCACAACCTCGAGCTAAACCCACCCTTCTCCGCAACCATCTTCAACGTCATCGGCGCCCGCATCAGATCCAGCTTGCCCAGTTTCTTCTGGAAGCTGGTGAACGTCTCGCTGCTGCCGTGTGTCTTGAGAGATTGCTGGTCCTTGTACCTGTCATAGCCGTGAGCATTGATTCGATATCGGGCATGATGGCTGCATTGGCCAGGACAACGAAGGTGTCGGTAGACGTACCTCTCAAGCATAACAATATCCTCCGTCCCGTCCTTGTTTGGCCGCAGCGAGCGGGTGATCTCGTACTTGAGTGTGCCCGGCTCATTGGCCTTGACGTACTGGGCTACTTCTTGTAGCAGTCCGACAACCTATGATAGTTTAAGCATCCCGGCATCTGAGCGTAACAGATCCGGCTGGACTGGTAGAGAGCATACCTCATCGGTCTTGTCCTTCTTTGGGTACAGAACGGCTACCACGCTGAACTCGGAGGATGACATGATGATAGGATCTTGGACTCAAAGGACTGCTAGAGCTACTTCTTTGAATGTATTGATGGCGTTGAAGGAGAAGGTTGATATACAGAACATACATGTACTTCTCGGCCCGGTAGTTGTGCCTCGGCTCGTTTGTTCGTGCGTAAGGTAGAGACATCAACGAAGTAATAATCAAACGTGCACGGTCTTCAAGTGGACATATTAGATCTGGCTGCATATCGCATGCCACTGTTACATCTTGAACCAATGGTCCAGCTTGATATTCGAAGCAAATGTCGAGATATATACAACGCCTCAAATCGACGGTAGAAACGAACATCCAGTGTCTCAACGACCACACACCCAGCTGTTCAAACCGAACTAGTTATCAAGACGACGCAAGAGGCATAACCTGCGACCCATAGTACGGCCACATATTGCCTGCAGACCCGTTAGCATCCTCTCGCCAGCCACCCGATCACCGGCAACACTTACCCCAACCATAGTAATTGCACACAGTATACAACCCCATCCCCTCCCCACAATCCTTCGTCGCGCACCCAATCGCCGTACTAGACGCCCACAGCATCTGCGTGAAGTGGCCGTAGTCCTCGAAGTTGCCGCCGGGGTCCGCGAGTCCGTACTTGTCGTCAAAGTGCGGCGCTTCGCTGTACCACATGTCGATGGCGCCGTCGATCTCGGTGCCGCCGGCGATGTTTTGCCCGTACCCGGCGCCGTCGATGTACACCAGGTGGCTCCAGATGCAGGTATCGGCCTGGCGTTGGGCTGCACAGGCGAGGGAGTCGTCCCAGGCCAGTGGATTGGCGGTGTGGTTTGCGCGCACCTCGGCGTGCATGTTCACGACGGTGGAGATGTAGTCGGAGGAGGGGGTGGTGCAGGCGGCTTCGGTTGTTGTGGTGGTTGTTACGACGTCTGAGTTTGTCAGGACGTAGGATGTTACGTGCTCTGTTGGTACAATGGAACCACTGTCGGGAGTCCATGTGGTCTGAGTCGGGCCAGAGAAATCGAAGGAGTACGTGCCTACAGCGCCGGAATCGTCGGTTGTGGTGATGATGGAGGAGCCGGATGGGTAAGGGAATGTGGATTCAGCGGGTCCTGCGGGTGCGCTGGTGGTTTGTTGGGCTGTCGTCGTCTTAGAAGACCAGCTGGTCTCTGTCGCCGAAGGCTGAGTCCAGGTGGTGGCGGGGGAGGACGGTGCATAGGTTATCGAAGTCGTCTGTGGGGCATCCGACGTGGTCGTTGTCTCAGCGGCAGTCGTCGTGTGAGGCACACCCGGAGGCTTGGGATGATGATGCGGCTTGTGATGCGGGCGGTGGGGATGGTGTGGACGGCGCGTGTGGTGCTTCTTGGTAGTCGTCTTCGTCGTTTCTTCCGATGATGCCGTGGTGACAATCTCGCTGACGGTGTCACTGACAGAGCTTGTGCTCAAAGCGTCGGTGGTCATGCTCGACTGAGTAATGGCAGCAGCGAGACTGCTGGAGGATACTACCGTGGTAGTTTCGACCGTCGTCTGAACCGCAGTCTCCTTCGTACAATCCTCATCCGGTCCTCGAGGGTGTCCTTGACGACCATTGCCAGGACGCTGGTACGGCACAGCAGCAACAAGGGCGGCATACGCCGCAACCAGCATAAATGAACGCATCTTCTCGTTCGTACAATGCTCAGATTTTGCTTCGAAAAGTGATGAATGCTAAGATGTGCTTGAAAAGGACAGTAGATATGCGATCAAACGAGTGTGTAGCAGAACCAGCTGCTGAACTTGGGTGAAGAACGAGTGTATAGAAATAGCAGAATCAAAATGCTTACCACAAGACAGCAGAGCAGACGCCGGAGGCAAACATATACGCTGATGAGTCGAGAACGGAAATGCTCGTGGTTTCAGCCACGGCTCCTTCAACGGCGGGCCCAAACATGAATAATCTTCCTTCCGCCCACATGGTTGATGATGCCCAGACTCCATTTGTCGAATAGCTGGGGAAGAAAGACTGGGGTACGTGCCGGTGGTGAGGGTGTGTTTGATGATGTTGATGTTGGGGGAAGATGCATCGGTCGTCGAAGAGTCGGATCTTGACATACGTTTCCGGTGCGAACCCTTCGAGTCCGCTGACTTTGCAGTAACACCTCACCTCATGCTTTGCTTCCGAAGAGGAGATGACAGTATCTACATATACATCACCTTGCTCTGCCTCACATGTAGCAGGCCGTGTGGTCTACATCTATGCTACATCCCTCCCTGCCTCTGTACAACATGCAACCCAATTGCGCCTCGCGATGCAAAACCAAAAACCATACAAGCCCAGACTACCGCTTATTCCTCTCCGCCCTCTCCCTCTCATGCCTCGCCCCCAACTCCTTCCACAACCATGGCGGCGCGGACGCTCAATACCAGAGCTCCACGGTGAACTCTACAGCATTCTTACCGCTTATGCCTCTCCGCCCTCTCCCTCTCATGCTTCGCCACAAGCTCCCTCTGCAACTGCGGCGGCGCAGCCGCATAATGTGAAAACTCCATCGAAAACTCCCCCTTCCCCTGACTAGCCGCCCTCAACTGACTCGAGAAACCAAACATAGCATTCAAACTGCAATCCGCCGTGAGCACAAAATCATCCGCCCCAATCTCCGTATCGTTGATCGCCGCGTTACGCTTATTAAGCAAACCCACAATATTGCCCTGGAACTCATTCGGCGCCGTGATCACAGTCTTCATCAGCGGCTCGAGAACCTGCGGTTGGCCCTGGCGGAATGCTTGTCTGAACGCGTGCATAGTCGCCGTCCGGAAAGCCAGCTCAGAGGAATCGGTCATGTGGGTGGCGCCATCGTTGACGATCATACGGGTGCCGATGACTTTGTGCCCGAGCATGGGGCCTTCGATGCACGAGGCTTGGAACCCCTTGTCGCAGGCGAAGAGGTATTTTTCCGAAATAGTGCCGCCGATGACTTCCTGCTTGAACTCGTTCCCGCCCAACTCGCCCGTCGGCTCCATGTACCCGATCACGCGGGCGTAGTCGCCAGCGCCGCCGGTTTGTTTCTTGAGGAGGTAGTCGAACGGCACGTGCTGGGTCATCGTTTCGCGGTAGGCGACCTGTGGTTGTCCGGTGATGACTTCGACGCCATACTCGCGCTTCATGCGCTCGACGTAGATGGAGAGGTGGAGCTCGCCCATGCCGGAGATGATGCTCTCCCCGCTCTCGTTGTCGACGTGGACGCGGAAAGTCGGGTCTTCGCGTTGGAAACGGGACATGGCTTTGCTGAAGTTGGGGGTGTCTTTGGTCTGTTTCGGCTGGATGGAGAGGGAGATGACAGGGTCCGGGACGAACATGCTGGTCATGGAGTAGTTGATGCTGCCATCCGCGAAGGTGTCGCCGGACGCACAGTCGATGCCGAAGACGGCGCAGATTTCGCCGGCGCCGATTTCCTGCACGTCTTCCATTTCGTTGGAGTGCATGCGGACGATGCGGGGGATCTTGACTTTGTTGCCGGTGCGGGCGTTGGTAACGTGGGCGCCTTTGCGGAGTTTGCCTTGGTAGACGCGGATGTAGGTGAGTTGGCCGAAGTTGCTTTCTTCGAGTTTGAAGGCGAGGCCGACGAAGGGGAGGCTGCTGTAGGAGACGAGTTTGACGGGTGCTTCTGCTCGTTTGCGGTCGAGGGCCAGGTTCTCTACTTCGGCAGGGTTGGGTAGGAAGTCACAGACGGCGTCAAGCATGGGCTGTACACTCTTGTCTGCCAGCGCCGAGCCCATCAGTACAGGGCTGAACTTCAGCGCAATGGTCGCCCGCCGGATCGCAGCTTTGATCTCCAGCGGGCTAGGTGTTCGCTCGTCCAGAAAGGCATTCGCAATCTCATCATCGACATCCGCCAACGTCTCGATCAGTTTCCTCCTCTTTTCTTGTGCGAACTCTCGAATATCTTCTGGCACCTCGTCCTCACGTATTACTTCACCATTCTCGCCTTCCGAATAGACAGCCCTCATTCGGATTAGATCCACCACGCCCTTGAACTCATCCTCCATCCCAATCGGCACCTGTAATGCCGCCGCAGGGATCTTAAGCTTCTGGTTGATGCCATCAATAGCCTTCCAGGGATTCGCACCCGCACGATCCATCTTGTTCACGAAACTGATGCGTGGGATGTTGTACCTTCGCATCTGTCGATCTACCGTCACCGTCTGACTCTGCACCCCGCTCACAGCACACAGAATCATCACCGCACCGTCCAGCACTCGTAATGCTCGCTCCACCTCAATCGTAAAGTCGATATGCCCGGGTGTGTCGATCAAGTTGATGTGGTACTTCTCCTCCTTCATCTCTCCCGTGACCGGATCCGGGTTCTTCTTCACCCAATCACAGAATGTGGCAGCCGATTGAATGGTGATGCCCTTCTCTCTCTCGAGATCCATTGAGTCCATCTTCGCACCCACCGCATCTCGCCCTCGCACCTCATGGATGTCTTTTATCCGGCCGGTGTAGAAGAGCACGCGTTCTGTAGCCGTCGTCTTGCCAGAGTCAATGTGCGCTGCGATGCCGATGTTCCGCACTTTGTCCAGCCGGGCTGCTTCTTGTGGGTCGAGGTTCTCTACAATCGCTTCCTGGGAGAGGGCGGTTGGGTCGTGGACTGCTGCTTCCTGGACTGCGGCCGCTGCACCGGACTGCCATCGTCGTTGACTTTGCCACTCTGCTGCTCGACTTGTTCTCTGGTGATTCTGGCCATGGGCTTGGCGATGTGTAGGGAGGGTGTAGGAGGCGAAGGTCCGTTTGCAAGCTACAGTATCGGCATTGCGAAGGGCGGCATTACGCAGAGATGCGCGACAGGCAAGGGCGGGGACTCGCATTGGCGGAGCGGAGTGAGGAAGTGGGCGGAAGGGGAGGGCTAGTGAATGCAATCGCCGTCATTCACTCTCGACACTTTTCTCGGGGGTGTATCGTTTCGCCGCACTTGTTACATAAGCGGCGGACGACCACATCTCACCATTGGCATAAGATGGTTACAGCAATAATGCCTCCCGTAGTACGGTAGTGGGTAGAGTCTCGACAGCCATGCGACTCAACTCGCTCCTCTTCCTCCCCACCCTCCTCCACTCCGCTGTCCTCGCCTACACCGCCCTTTCCGACTCCACCCTCGAAGCACTCCCCTCCCCGGGCAACGACTTCGACATCCACTCCGGCGCTCTTCTCTCTCCCATCCTCATCCCCCGAGTCCCAGGCACACCAGGCTCCGACAAAGTGCTCCACCACTTCGTAGACTTCTTCTCCTCTACTCTACCCGAATGGAAACTCTCCTTTCAAAACTCCACCAGCACCACCCCCGTCTCAAAAGACGAGCCCGTCCCCTTCCGAAATCTAATAGCCACCCGTGACCCGCCATGGGTAGATCGAGATGGCGAAGTAGGTCGCCTAGCACTAGTAGCCCACTACGACTCCAAACTCACCCCCAAAGACTTCATCGGCGCAACCGACTCCGCCGCCCCCTGCGCAATGCTCATGCACGCCGCACGAAGCATCGACGCCGCGTTAACAGCAAAGTGGACAGCAATGCAATCCGACCGTCTCAGTGATTTAGACGAGGAAAGCGGGATCCAAATCATCCTCCTCGACGGCGAAGAAGCCTTCTCCTTCTGGACCGACACAGATTCCCTCTACGGTGCCCGCGCATTGGCGGAGGAGTGGGAGAACACGTTCAACCCGGCTATGAGCACCTACTCCACCCCGCTGGCGAGTCTGGACCTTTTTGTGTTGTTGGATTTGCTGGGGAGTCCGCCGCAGAGGGTACCGAGTTATTACAAGACGACGCATTGGGTGTATAAGTCTATGGCGGAGCTTGAAGTGCGGTTACGTGGGAACGGGATGTTCAAGTCCTCGCCTAACCACGCTTCGAAACGCTCTGCTGGGGAGGCGAGGAAGAAAGAACCCTTGTTCTTATACGAAGCCGAGAAGAAGGATACAGATCGCTGGACTGGAGGACATATTGGCGACGATCATGTTCCGTTTATTGCGAGGGGCGTGGAAGTGCTGCATCTTATCCCGAGTCCGTTTCCGGACGTCTGGCATACCGCGAACGATGATGGGGAGCACTTGGATATGGACGTGGTGGAGGATTGGGCGCTGTTGACTACGGCTTTTGCGGCCGAGTGGATGGGGTTGGAGGGGTTTATGGATGGTGAGAGGAAGGAGAAGAGGGGTGGAGAGATGCTGAGAGATGAACTGTGAGTGAGTTCGCGTGCTTTTTGATGATTGCAGTCGTAGTGAAGCATACTAACTGGATCTTAGAGCTGAAGACGCTGGCTGAGGCAGTCATCGCATGCGAACTAGGACACTCAGAAGCTGCACCCCCTGGGACCCACGTGTGGGACATGTGCAGTGCATTACGCTCATCATTAGGCTCGCGGGTCGCTCATACATTCAGCTACCGTTCCGTTACACTGCCCGCAGGCATCAAGCCATCGCCAGACCCCGGGCGATAAAGTCAGCCGTCCTCAGCCTCGCGTTCGCCGCGCTTGCGACCGGCGCGGCCGGAGAAGCACTGCCAGGAGCAGGTGCCGGGTCGCTGAGACAAGTCTGATTGCTCACGGCGGCCAGCTGTGCCTCGCGCACCAAATCAAACAGCTCGCACACAGAAAAGTCAATCACCCCCGCCACCGGCGCATTATTAAACGTCACCCCCCTCGACTCCTGCGCACCCTTATACTCAGGCCAAACCTCGCACTCCCGTTCCGGCCTCCCCATCTCCGCCATATTCGTCCACGCCCCCGAAATAAACTGACTCAACGCCACCTCCTTGACCCCAAACGCACACGTCCCATTCGGCGCCGGCAGCCCCGCCGTATGCCCAAACACAAACGGGATCTCGCTCGTATGCGTCGGCCCCAGCAACGCTAGCGCGCTCTTCGGCACCCCAGGGATCCAGGGGTACGAGAGCGTGTGGTTGAACTCGTAGGCCCAGGTCGGAAGGCCGTTGGCGACGGCTTTGTTGAGCCCGCGACGGGTGGGGCAGGCGTACTGGGAGAGGGTGTAGACGTATTCGATGGCGGCGAAGCCGGTGGCGCCGGTGGCGTTGAAGGCGGCGAAGGGGATGATTTTGGAGATGGTGCGGGCGGCGGGGGCGCCGTAGGTTTGGGTGAGGAATGCGGTGTAGTTTTGGGGGGAGATGGAGAGGGGGTCGGGGAAGGCGGAGATGGCGAAGAGGGCGCCGTCTTGTGCCGCTGTGGAGGGTTAGGACCGCTCGTGTGGGGTTGGGGGGTAGAGGTTGACTTACCGAATCCGAAGACAGAAGGAACCTGGACGCCCACTTCGGATGGTTGAGCTGGTACGATCTTTCCGTCTACGAATGGTCCTGCGCTGCTCGCCAATACCGAATCAACGTTGAGTCCTGGGAAGTGGCCAAAGCCAGAGTTGAGGACCGGGAGCTTCTCGAAGGCCGCAACAAGCTCTTTCACCGGCTTCGACGAGATACATCCGGCATCATCAACACCGCATTTCAGTGCTTTGGCATACGCGTCCCAGACCTCGTACGCCGTCGTGCAGGTCTCATAATCCCTCCCCCCACCAGACTGCAGAATCACAGAGCTGAAAAGCTCCGGAGCCTGCGGCAGACTCGCAAGCAAGTACGCATTCGCAGCACCTGCGGACTGCCCATGCAGCATCACCTTATCCTATTCAACACCGTGAGCCACATTCCAGAGTTTAGTGGTGAACAACGACCTACCGCATCCCCACCAAACCGCCCAATATTATCCTGCACCCACCGCAACGCCAGCAACTGATCCTGGATCCCTTGATTGCCCTCAAACCCTGCTTTCGGCAGGGCCAGATACCCGAGCGCGCCGAGGCGGTAGTTGACGTTGACGAGTATGGCGTTGGAGGCGGAGGCACAGCCGTCGTACATGGGGTCCGCTATCCCGCCGTTGGTTTCGCCGCCGCCGTAGAGCCAGACGCGCACGGGGAGGTTGGAGAGGGCGGTTGCGTTGCTTGTATTACTTGGGTGGTGGTCGCAACCACTTCCTAAAGAGCATAAGCGTCAAGCATTTAGAATATAGGAGAAGTGTTGGAAATAGACCGGAAGATTGAGGCTCAATGCGTTATGCACCTCGGGCGTGTAAAACACTTCTAACCATAACCACGTGTAGAATGGAGATGTTGCGTCCCAGTGTTCTTGCCGACATATCTCGATCGATCTCCAACTCGTCAATTTATAACGCAGAAGGCAAATTATAAAGTACGATGGTCTCCGCTAGCTTGGGGAACCGCTCAGAAAATACTTTGCTCGTACTCCGATTTGTTACCTTTCATCTCTGCCTTCATGGACAACGCCTCTCATTAGCCCGACACATAGCGAGAGAAAGCAGCATCAAGACGACCGCGCAGCTATGTGACTGATGGTTCATCGACCTCGAACCGGCTTAGGCTGTACACCGCACAGCGGCTGTGCAGGCCTGTATCCTCCATGAGGAGAGCCAAAGTGCTTGGACCGTGGAAGCCAACTCGCCAGTCTGTGGCCGAGAAGGAAAAGGCCATGTTAGGCCGAGCTGCCGTCCCTCAAACGTACGTGAATACCGGACTCTCTATCTGGCGATGTTTGAGGTCAGTAGAACGTATTGCCACCGTCGAAAGCATCCTTACAAGTAGATCTACATGAGTACTCCGCGTAACCTGTGCAGTCCAAGTTCTTCCAAGAGCCCCAGCTTACCTATAGGAACTAGGAAGTGCAGCATATCCGCCCGGAAGAAGCATCCACCTGCTCGTTTCAACAGCATGACGTTGTGTACCACATCCTCCTCCTCAACATGGCGTGTCAAAAGCAGCCACAGTTGCTTTCCCGCCCGGCTCCACGATGAGCTCGGATCGTAAGTTGTGGTGCCGAAAATGTCCTCACCAGCAACTTCGATTGTGCACATAGAGTGATCCTCATTACCTGCCATCTCCCACCGTTCGTGAACGGCGAAGTGAAACGCGAAGCCTTCGAAGAATAGCAGCCTATCGTACTTGGACTCTTCGAGATCCGGTGGGATATCGTGAGTCCCTCGAATTTCGAATGACAAGGGCCTTGATAACGGATCTCCGGTGAAGACATCGAGGTACTCCTGTGCCATGTCTTCGTAACGCTGTCCGAACACCCTGCTACGCCTCGAAGGAGACGACGGATTGCAGACCCAGAAGTCTAGATCGAACGAACATGCGTCTGGTTTAGGACCATCACCGCCAAATGAAGGCGCACCCGGCCACATTCCGCCCTCGTTACTTAGCCAGCTCCAGGTGGGGAAATGTGGGTTTTGAGAATCGTCAGAGCTGTGAGCCTGCCAGGCCATAGCCCAGTTGAGGTGGGCAAGCGGCAGACCCCAGAGAAATCCATTCTGGTAAGCGTTCTCTCGCAGAGCCTGCAGCATCCCCGAGAATGCCGAGAGACCGTCTTTCACATGGGTGATACATCGGGGCGTCAGACGGGCTTCCTGATATGTCCATGCACGGGAGTACCATTTGGTCGTCGACAGTAGGTGTTCCAACGTAGGGCCCATAGTCAGCAGTTTGACACCGTCTATGATGCAAGACAATTGAGCGCAGAGATCACTCCTACTCCGGGAGACCCTCGGCAAACCAGCATCCGCGTCTTGTCCGGCTAGAGCAATGATTGTTGCGTATGAGCCGCCATAGATTTCGCTCATGATGCTGACCTGGGCCTCCCTATCGACTGGATCGGTCTGATCAATGCATACCGCGTCAATCCAGATATAGCGTTTGCCAAGTTGCAAGGTAAGAGTCATTGCATCTTCGAGGGTCCGAGGAAGCGTTGGCAGGATCGTACCAACTCGGCCTGCGCCTGGGAAGTTTTGAATGACTTGTCCCCAGACATAGCTCAGGGTTAGATAGTCGCAAGACCCAGAAGAGTAGGGCACGATGGTGCGGGTACTTGCATCTATGAGTCGAATGTTGTTGAGCTTGTCCGATAAGGTGCGTGTGCAATAGAACTGATGTTCGTCTGAGCATAATTGAAGCCATGTTCGTACCTTGTCGATATTCACAGCAGCTAGATTGAGCGGGACCGATCCTAGCGAGGTCTGCGATTTGCCAGGCGGCCCTTGTGCAATGATCAGACCATCGGACCCAACGGTGACGGTCCGATGTACCTCTTCCTCCGGCGCGGGGGGGTCTAGGATTGCGGTCAAATGTTTCGAAGTCTTTGTCTTCTCGAGTGTGTTGATGTCCATATGGTGCTCCATGCGGAACAGTGTCCAGGAGAGCACAAGTGTGACCTCTTGACTGCCCGAATGTGGGTTAGGAGTCAGATCGAACAAGCAGAGACACATGCTGCAGTCAGAACAAAACTCTACATTCTCGACTTTCCCAAGCGTTCTGAAGGTTTTTGCAAGTTGGTCCAAGTCTGCATCACCTGGTGCCTGGCGTTGTTCGCACAAGTCTAGGAATTGTTCGATGTTCCGAAACGCAGGTTCAGTGCTAAGCCATGTTACGACATCTAATGAGGTACACCCTTTACAGAGTGTCGGTGCCGTGCGTGCACTCGCCAGTCGAAGACGGACCTGGTGTCGTTCCAACGAGCAGAACCATTCCAGTCCGTCACCATTGGTGAGAAACTCAAGCTCGGGGCAGTGGAGAACCTTGTGGCCAAACCCGCGACATTTCAAGCACAACAATCCCGTGACGGAGCGACCTGAGGTGTCGGCCATAACGCTTGTCAGTCCGTTCAAAGAAGGGTGAGATTAGGTACAGGATTGCTTGTGTACGTAAATGTGAGCGACATCTCAATAGAAAGCTTGCGAGGCTGACACTATGCGAGAGATATGAGCTTCGCTGAGGTACAAGTCAAGAGCCCGTGGGTGTCTTCGACTGGAGTGGCGAGGTCCACCCACGCGCCACCTCATCTTGTCACCCAAATCATCAGGTGTGCTGGGTACTGGGCGTGGGGGTCTACCATCTCTGCTCCTGTGTACCTACTCTGTTGTTTCTCCTCCATTATCTGCAAGCCTCGCAACTGCCAAAGCTGCGAGAGCTAAGCTGTCTGAGCTCTGTACGCTGCATTGCAGCTACATCAGTACCTATACCGAGTACTTCCAAGGCTCGAGAACACCTGCATGATCGTCCAAAGATCTTTAGTTGCCAAGTCAGTCGATGTAGCTCAAGTCAGTAGATGAAGCTCAAGTCAGTCGAGGTAGCTAGCGCGCCGCCTCTCCGTTTTTCGATTGCTAGTGGAGATGATTTGTAGTGGCTGATTTGTAGTGGCTGTAGTGGCATCATTTCTGGCCGGAAGCTCGAGAACATGCATCCTGGCTGGGCCATCCGCCAACTGCGCTGAGCTGTGCTGGCGGAGGCAGCGAGACGATTTGAGGCCTTTGCGCCGCTTCTCGAGCGATAGAGAGGTCGAAGGAAGGAAGGAGGAGGCTTTGTGACCATATCGGAGGGACCGGCGTTAATGCCGGAGCAATTTGGCCAATCATGAGCTTGGATGGCCCATTGGCTAAGAGCCCCGGGCGCTAGTGGGGGTACTCCCGCACCCCCGATTTTCCATTAAGAACAAAATGGGGGTGCAGCCTTGATGCCTTAATTTGAGTACTCACCCCTGGTTGCTCAGCAGCAGCCCGTACAGGCAAGATCCGTTTCCAGACCAGCTCTGGGTACATCGCAGCAGAGGCGCCCCCGTCATGGTCGGACAAGATGTAGAAATGAGCCAAGGTCGCGGCGTAGTCGAAGCAAGGGGCCGGTATTGGGCGACTACCAATGGATTGCGTTCAAATCTTTGCTTCCAGACCGCCTCGCTTCGTAGATGCATATCATATTCTATATAACAGATACCTGCTGGCTATAATACTATCCTCCACATCCTCACATAGCACTCCGCATCTCGAAAAAGCGAACGTTCGACTGTCAACCAACCAGCCGATGGTATCTCAATCCCAGCAACCCCTTTTTGCCCTCTTCGAAAAGCATTGGTCCCGAGTAGCATATTAATTAAGACGCCGGCGCCGTTGAACACCATGCCTGCTCCCCGAAAACATACTCCCTCCCATGCGTTCGCTTTCGCGGTCGTGACCCGTGATGATTCTCTTTCGCTGCAAAGCAAAATAGATGACATAAGAAAAACTTGCGCAAGCCATAGGCTACTGGAGTAGCATGGCGACCTCGGTGCCGGTCTCGCCTTTTAACGAGCTGGCGTCGATGCTGCTGTTTGAGAAGCCCGCCCAGCAGTTGGCCGGTCGAGGTGATGCCGGCTTGTAGACTGCGACTGTGCAGTTGCTGTCTTCCGACTGCCCGTTGAGACTTGCGCATATATCTGCGCAGTCGGCGAAGCTGAACACATATGCTGCTGCTATCCGTTGCGCGGAGGAGTCGAGTGGCGATTGGAGGTCGCAGTACATCGTGAACGATAGTTCTTTCGAAGATTCGGTATGTGAGGATGTGTAGGTTGAGTTATCGTTCGAGTCGCCACAGCCTGTTAAGGGAGTATATGTCGGTTGCACTGCCGAGTACGTCGGCGCTGCTGTGGGTGTAGACGTGGGTGAACCAGCTGAACTGGATGGATTCGAGCTACCACGTGTGTTAGTGCGTGCATGAGGAATGTGTTTAAGCTTCCATTGTTGCAAAGCTTACCCAGACATGTCACCATATGTCCCAGGGACTGGTTCTCCTTGGTGTAGATTCTTTCCACCAACAGCACCACCGACCGCCGCCCCAATGATAACTAGCATCATGACAGTCGCTACTACCAGGAACGTCTTCACTTTCATGCCGAAGATGATCCGAGGCGGTCTATTGTCGTTGACGAAGGCATGCTTGCCCGTGTAATGATGATTATTGAATTTTGTTTCTCGTACAACTGGAAACTTGTCGGAGACGGGGTAGACGGTGTCGTCGTACTCGAGGCCATATGCGGGTGCGACTTCGGGAGCGTTGTGGTATTGGTAGAGGGCGGATAATCGCGCGGGTCCTTGGTCGTCGTCATGCTGCGAAAGATTGTGGTTAGTATTGGTGTCGCAGAGAACAATGCCTTGTCCGAAATACAGAGAGATATGTCCCAGCAGCTCGGATGGCAGCTGCCACAGTGGTTGCGCAAGACCATTGCCTCAGTCGCACTTACCTCTGAAGACACGCGAGAATCTGAGGACGAGGCCATGGCTCAAATTCACGTGAAGTCGGTCATGCGAGAATTCCGCACAGCAGTCGCTCTTCCCAAACAGTGGACTTCGAGATCGGATTGGTGGTAGGTGAGGTGTGAACAGCACAATGGATGAGAGCGATAACGAGTGAGGTGAAGAGCGAAGACAGCGACAAGGTGAGACAGGTGATGTGAGTTAGCCCGGTCGTCTAGAAGCCAGCGAGGGCTATCGGCGCGCTCAGATCACGCATCTCCGGGATTTCGTGAGCACAGCGTCAAGCCGTGGCTGTTTCCAGCAAGCCACCGACACTGAAACCCACCCTGGCTTTATCGGCCACGGCGGACTGTGGAAGCTCACATGCTCTTCGAACACCCCAAACAAGCGCGCAGCGACTCGATTGGACTACACCCGCGTCGCCTGCACGCCGAAACAGCTTACGCGCCACGCAGCCAAACACCAACCCAACCGGCAGAATGGTTCGCTTGCCCAATTTTCTAGGCCAAGTCCGTCCTTTCTCAAGGCAAACGGCGACGCCGCCGTACAATTGGCTCAAAAATTGATTAATTGTCAACCAGACGAGCTAGGGTAATGGAAAATCTCCCGGACGTGCCCCTGGCACCTTCCCCATTCAGGAGCGGCTACTGCAGGAACGCCCGCTCACGCCGGCAAACCCAAAGCTCATCTCCACGACTTGACGGGCCACGGTCCTTGGTTGGCGAAATTCGACCTGTCCAGGCCGAGCAGCCGTGTCTTCCCCGTTTGTCGTTTCCACATCTCATTTCAACGCACCAAGAGTTCGGGCCGGAGGTCAACGCTGCGAACGTTAACTTATCAGAGCCACGTGGCCGCCTGCAACGCTGGATGGGGCCCGGTGTAAAGCTCGTAGCCACATCCACATTTCACGCTGCCAACAGCGTTCCGAATTCTCCCCTGGCGAGAGTCGGCAAAAGATCATCATCGCACGACATAACTTCTGCGGCCACGGAGACAATCTAAGAGTGCTGACCACGCATCGGAACATGATCGATGACCAGCAACTTGCAACCCAGTCAAACGACGTAAAGGTAACACAACTCATACTTCATTCCATACTGCAATACTCCAAATCCTAAACTATGGGATCGCCACCTGGCAGACTATCAACAATAAGGTACCTGCAGCCCAGTACCGCAGACAAGGGAGCAATCAAGCTCGACCTTAACGCATGATGTGAGCGTTATCGCGCTTCACGAAACGCCTTCCCAGCAATATACAACACAACTCCAAACACCCATGGCCAACCTCAGGACTTCAGTTCCAATAATAAGTATATCGCCTTCTCACCGTCGCCCACTTATAGTCGGCCCCGAGCACGTCGTTCTGGCCATACACGACCCTCGGCTTCTTCGCCTCTCTCTCCTCGCGTGGCCGTTCCTTTCGCCGTTCCTCTCGCCTCTTCGTTGGCGTCCTCGGCGTCCTCGGCTGCTCAACCCGGTCCCTCCTCCTCAGGGTCCTGGGTCTCGAAGAGCGATGTGGTGACCTAGTGGCAGCACCCAGCCCAACTGCCACCGCCGACACACCCGCAGTGACCAGCACAGGGTGGGCAGAGTGTCTCTTGCGTGGCGACTTCGGGGTAGATGGCCGCTTGTAGTCTGCTGCCTTCTTCGACGGGGTCTTCCAGACGCGATCAGACTCTGTCTTCGCTTCATCCGCGAACCGGACTTTCTTCTTCGGAGTCTTTGGGTAGTCGCTGCGGGAAGGCATTCTGATGATACCTTTGAGCTTTGGAGGGTTGTATGGAGTGAGCTGGCGATGAGGCGTTCGAGCTTTATGAGGTACGCTGTGGTGTAGTATGACTGCTTGTGATGACTGATCTGTCGAGTATCGAGGTCGTTTGCTGCTATGGTTCAGACGAAGGTCCTGCTGACTGGGGTACAGCCAGGTTGGAGAAGGGCGCGCGCTGGCAAACATATATATGACCGCTGCCATGTTTCTGATCGCAGTCACTATGGACAGGAAGGTTTCGACACATAATGGTGTCAAGCGCATTTTTGACTCGAGGGTGAATGCGGTCACTGACGAGGCCAACTTCGGTAACCAGGGAAGGTGGGCCTTGTGGCACTACAAATCCCGGCCGCATGGTGGCCGTCACACTGCGATCGTGGTGACTAGGTTCTGTGTATGACCTAGTGGGGTTAGATGGTGTTGTACAGGAGGCCTGGAGAAAGGCCCTCTGCCTCGAACATCTGAGACATTCGGGTGGTGCTGGAGAGTGCTGTAAGATTGTGCGAGGGGAGATCTCGCATCTGAGACAGGTACACAGGTCACGTTTCGCTGACCCGGTCCCCAAGATAGATTGTCGTGTTGACACCGAGTGTTTTCAAGGCAGTGTCGTTCTCGAACCAGTCTCCACCAATGAGCAACAAGTCCTCGAGGTTCATCGTGCCATCGCCTTGTCAAGATCTCCGGCCGTTATTCGGGGAGGTCGTACCTAGATCCAAGACTCGATCCTTGGGAGTCACAGCATAGAAGATTGATGGCCATGTGACGGACACACCTCGAGCTCCTTTTCAAGACCTGCTTCGGCCGCTCGTGGACGTCATCCTTTAAACATCAAATCCGGCGAGGACCATTCCGCGAAGCTCGTCATCAAGTCAGACCCAGTCCATGGTCATCTCTATTCCATATCGGGCGTGATGACGTTCGACGTGAGCCCATCGATCAGAACATCTCGCATGGTTTCAGCACTCTTCTGCCGTATGTCCACAAAGCTTTCCGGGCTGTAGAACGCAGAATGACATGTGATGACCATCCTGCCCTCCAACCAGTTCTCTTTCCTTCTATACGCCTGAACGAGCGGATGCACCCGATCCTCTAGGATTGGCTCTTCAGGAAGCACATCAAGTCCGGCACCGGCCAGCGAGCCTTCCTTGAGGCACCGCTCCACGCCGTCGAGATCCAAGACCTCTCCTCGCGAGGTGTTGACCAACACAGCTCCTGCTGGCAAGAGGGAAAGAAGATCGTAGTTGACCATGCCTCTTGTCTCGCGGGTACAAGGAGAGTGCAAGCTCAGCACATTTGCGCGTCGGAAGAGCTCGCGAATGTCCTTCGTCCTTTCCACGCCTAGGCTCTTGTCTGCTCCATTCGGCAGATACGGGTCATAGAACAATACCTTGAAACCCAGCGCTTTTGCTCGCAATGCCGCCGCAGTTCCGATGCGACCCATTCCTAGAATGCCAAAAGTGGAATCCCGCAGTCGAGCAACCAAAGGCGTCGGTATAACGATAAAAGGTGCCGGCGGTGTTGCTCGTTGCCGGTCATTGTGTAGCAGGATTCCACGCCGAAGCGCCAGGGTCAGAGCAATAGCATGATCCGCGATCTCCTCCGTGCCATAGTCAGGCACGTTGCAGACGATCACGTTTCTTTTCGCCATGGCAGGCCGATCAATTTTGTCGTACCCAACGCCCATGCGAACAATCACCTTCAATCTCGGGAAGAGGTCGACGTCTGCGGCTGTAAAAGGCATCTTTAGCACTTCGATGCCATCCACTTGGTTGCGGAGCTCCTCTGGAATGGTGGACCAGGGCTTCATGTCGGTCGCCATGCTCGGGTAGAGGTTCGTTTGGACATATTTCAGTTTGTAGTTCTGGCCGGCTCTGGGAGCGAAGAGTTCTTTTTCGAGATTGTCATCTGGGTATAGGCCGTCGGCTTGTATGATGGTGTAGGTGGGAATGTCGGCGTCGGCCATGCTGGAGGAGAAGTCCACTAAAACCGGGCACTGAAGTCTTAACGGTAGGAAACAACAATAAGGTACGATTAAACCAACGAACAGTCTCTTACTTGCAAATTAATGCCATGGAGAAGTATCTTGGAACATTGACCTTCGGCAACTGACCTAGACGTGGCCGAGATCGGTCATCGCTCGTCCCGACGCCCCATTCGAAGCTCAGGTAGACAGACAGTTTTGGGGTCACAACAGTATCGGTATACCGGTTTTGGCTCTATGCTAATGGCCTGGGTGTAGACCATTGCTCTCTGCTATTCGTGGACGCCCGAGATGGATGCTCTAAACGCTCATTCCGATCGCACGTGCCGCGAGTAAGACCGCCATACTTGCAAAGGCTGTGAACAACAGACAACGAGACGTTGAACGCGGCAGCATATGGAAGATTTGAAGATGCTTGTAATGTGTGACACGAAGCAGGAAGAACGACATGCCTGGCCCAAGCTCACCCAACCCCTTGAGAGCCATCACTCTTCCACAACCTTGCCATCATAATTCTCCTTGATAGCCTTCTCCAGCTGGGCACCTTTTGCGCCCGTGATAGTCTGCATCACGTCTCCTTCCTTGAAAACGTGGAAAGTGGGCATAGCGTTCACTCCCAACTCTTGCGCGATGTCCTCTGCTTGCTCCACGTTGTACTCATAGAAGCGAGCATCGGGGTACTTCTTAATCATCTTGTGGGGCATCAATCAGATCTAGGAGAACGTTGGGATACGATGGCAACCCACCTGATCGACGAATGGCTTAATCGCCTTGCATTGTGTGCACCAAGTCGTCGTGCCTTCGAGGATGGAGACGCCGTCGGCGTTGGTAGCCTTGATGTAAGCGTTTCTATCTTTCAATTCTTCCATGCTTCCGATTCGTACTCTCTCTCGATCAGTCTTAATAAGAAGATGGTTTATCTCAGGTATCGAGCTTCCTACCTTGGCCACCATCACGTGCAACTGCCTCTCGCATTTAGCCGGTATGTCAAGAGCTACACAGCTCTTGGTAAAGCAGCCCCACGTTGAAGACACTAAGGTATCGCGGACTATAGCCATATGGCGGTTTGAAGGGCATGTTTAGAAGGGGAACGAGAATTTCCGGAGTGCGACAAGGGATGATCGTCCTGGCCTGAATAACCTCGTTTATATCAACGAACATACAAGCAAACATGGCGAGCAATGGACCCTTATATATGGTAACTACCCTGCTTTAGTCGCTCTCAATACACTGGCCTAACGTTTCCAGGGCTTTGACCTGTCTACACAACAACTGAAAGGTATACTAAAGAGAGATCGCATCAACGAATATAGAAGCTGACACTACCTACAGGCATCGTTGTCGACTCAGATCTCAAGCTCGTGCACGAAGCTAAAGTCGACTTCGACGCCGATCTCAGCAAATATGGCATCAAGAAGGGCGTCCTCACCAATCCTGCGGAAGGCGAGGTGTTCGCGCCACCAGCAATGTGGCTAGATGCGATTAACTTGGTACTGGACCGTCTATCGGAAGCTGGCCTCGACTTCGGAAAGGTGATGGGTGTCTCTGGTGCTGGCATGCAGCATGGCACTGTGTTCTGGAACAAGGATGTCGAGACTCTCATGGTGAATCTAGACGCCGGCAAGCCATTGTCGGAACAGCTCAAGGGCGCCTTTGCACACGACATGAGTCCAAATTGGCAGGACTCGAGCACGCAGAAACAGTGCGATGCTTTTGACGCTGAGCTTGGAAGTCCGGAACAGTTGGCCCAAGTTACTGGAAGTGCTGCACATCATCGGTTCAGTGGACCACAGATCATGCGATATCGAACAAAGTATCCTGATCACTACGAGAGCACAGCTCATATAACGTTGGTCTCATCATTTCTTGCATCAGTATTCCTGGGCAAAATCGCGCCTACCGACATCAGTGATGTGACAGGGATGAATCTTTGGGACATCCACGGTGGCCGCTGGAACGACCACCTCGTCGCACTAGCAGCTGGCGGTAAGGACAAAGCCGACGAGCTGAAGAGCAAACTTGGTCATGTCCCAGAAGACGGTGGAGGAGGTTTTGGCATGATCAGCAACTACTTCGCTACCCGCTATGGCTTCAATCCGGGCTGTGTGGTCATCCCGAATACCGGCGACAATCCAGCAACCATTTTGGCGCTACCTCTTCGTGCTTCGGACGCCATGGTGTCGTTGGGAACGAGCACTACCTTCCTCATGAGCACTCCCGAGTACAAGCCCGATCCAGCTTACCATTTCATGAATCACCCCTGTACGAAAGGACTGTACATGTTCATGCTGTGCTACAAGAACGGCGGCCTCGCTCGTGAACAGATTCGTGATCAGATCAACGGCGATAAGTCAAACAGCTGGGACAAATTCAACGAGGTGGCGATGTCGACACCGCCAGTGTCCCAGAAGAAGGACTCCGATGATATGCGTCTAGGCCTGTTCTTCCCACTGCACGAGACCGTCCCGAACCTATCGGCTGGACAGTACAGAATGTCTTTCAATTCACAAAGCAACGCACTGAGCAAACTCTCGAATGACTTCCTCTCCGACGACGCTCGTAGCATTATCGAGTCTCAGATGCTGTCACTGCGGCTGCGGTCCCAGAAGCTGGTTCATTCCGAGAAAGACCCAAAGACCGGCGAGACACTCCCACCACAGCCTCGCCGTGTGTACCTCGTAGGAGGCGGAAGCGCGAATCCTGCGATAGCCAACATCTGCGCGGAGGTCCTGGGTAGTGTGGAAGGTATCTACAAGCTCGACATCGGTGGCAACGCTTGCGCACTTGGCGCGGCCTACAAGGCTGTGTGGGGTTGCGAGAGGAAGGACGGCGAGACTTTCGAAGATCTCATTGGTAAGCGATGGGACGAGGACAAGTTTGTTCAGAAGATCGCAGATGGGTACAGGGAAGGGACGTTCGAGAAGTATGGCGAGGCTGTGAGAGGGTTTGAAATGATGGAGAAGGAGTTCCTGAAACGGGAGGGTAGGACACGCTAGGGACAGCATACTTCGTAGCAGTCTTACATCTTGGGACCACATATCGTGCTAGCTCGCCTGTATCTTTATTTCTACTACCCAGTCTGCTGAGCAGCTTTGAGGTCCTCGATTTCCCTCGTCAACCTCTCGATAACCATCGAATCCTTCTGCCGTTCTCTCCATACAGCCTCATCGACGCTATCCTGCCAACATCGACTCACAACTTCGTGGCCTTTTCCGTTAGCCTGCACTTTCAAATACTCGATCTTTTCTCGCTGCCCCTGGACACAGTCACGCAATCTTTTAGTCTCGAGACTGGAGATGCCTCCTTGCACGATTGTGCTGTCTGACGACAAAATTCTCACCTTCTCATCCGCCTGTGCCTGCTCACGCAGCCGCATTTCAGCGAGCTCACGGGACAAAGCTTCGTTCTGCTGGCGGAGTAATGCTGGCTGCTGTACGAGCTTGGCCTCCAGCTCTCGTATCTTCCTCTGAAGGGCGTCGCTATGTTCAATCTGGATCGAGACTTGCTGCTGTGCCTGCTCCAACAGAGTTTGGGATTGCTGCAGCGCTTGCTGTTGCTGATCTCGCTCCGCCATCACAGCCTCGCACGCCTTTTCAAGCCTCCGGATCTCTTGCCTGCGAAGCAGCAATACGGCATCTTTGACTTCGTTAGCCTCGTCAATGTCCGTGCGCAGCCGATCGGTGATGCTGTGCTCCTCTTCCATCGGCTTGAGATCGCCACGCTCGAGGTGCAACGCAAGTGGATGTGGTGCCGCAATTCCTGACGGTCTACGTAGACCTTTGGGATGCGTGAAAACGAACGCGCGGACTTCGATGCTTTCGCGTGTGGGCGTATTGGCCGGCACCTGGGACGGCGGCACGTCAAAGGCAGTATGCAGGCAGTTTCTGGCTTGCACATCGGTGGCACTGTCGTAGTTCTTGAATAATAGCACATCCGACTCCTCTTGCCATGAGCAGTAGTACCAGTCGTAGCCAGGTCGATACTTGACAACGCCCATGGTGTCCCAATACTGGCCGGTCTTCTCGAGGTGGCGCTCGCATTCAATGACATCCCCTTCAATGAGCTTGCCACCGTCGGCAATGGCAAGACCGCAGTCGTATACGGGGTGCTTGACAGGCCGCCAGATGTTGATGATCCGGACACGTCCGCTAAGATAATAGTCGGATTTGAGATCAGTAGTACTGCGTACTTTCTCCAGCACGCTTCTCTCGGTGTTGTCGACATGGACTTGGCGAGCAAACGGGTTGTAGCTCAAGCCTTGCACACGCGCGCCATCGTCGCCTTCTTGCCTTATCCGAGCGTCGTAGAACACGATTTCATCGCAGCCGTCGACCTCGCGTCGAAGCAGATCCTCGAGCTCCGGCAGATACTCCTTAGCTATCTGTGGTTGGGAAGACCAGTCTTTGCAGTTCGTGGGTGCGTGTACGTAACAGAAGCCATTGGCATCGAGCGTGAACTCATGCTCGCGGCCTCGTACATCGTTCAAGACCTCTGGTGGACCAGACTCTAGTCGTACATTGCTCCTGCCTTCGCGATCCAGAAAGTTTGGCGTTATCTGGATTGGCTTTACCAAGTCATAAAGAGGATCGTCTCGAAGGTATTGCAGTTGGACTTCAATATCGTGACCGGATTGATCAATAGAAGCTCCAGGAGATGTATTCGACGGTGGCGTTCCTGAAGAATTTATTAATGATGTCTGCCGGATGATAGGTGATGCAGAATCGATTGTGGTCCCTATTCGACCTGGCATCGTCTCGCAGTCTCGGATCAATGAATTATTTGCTTTCTCTGATAGGGTTCCAGAGAGAGGTGTTATCGAAATGCTGACCGCAAGTCAGCAAGATAACAGGTTCAATGCAACGTCACACCCTTCTCGAGCTTAAGATCGCCTATGCACGAGCTACAGCTGCTGTCGATCAATTGGGTGTGTATTCCGCTTTCGAAAAGAGAGTGCAGCCCACAACAGCTCGAAACGCTTCTCAGCTAAGAGAGAAGTTGTAAAGAAGTCTGGATTGTAAGATGCTGCCGTGAATAGGAGAGATCGGAACCCTACGTATGTAGTGAGAAGGAATGCGGCCGCAGCTGGCTCCAGTCATAACTGCTGCTTGTTCCAGTGCAGCGTGATCTAATCGACATCATGGTGTGGTAGTGGCAAGCAAACGACGGCTGGAGTTGGTTTGTTGTTGCACATGCGGATGATCATCTGATGGGTTCCTGCGGTTTCTGGCGGCTCATGCATCCGTATGTGTGCCTTGCGGGTATCTCAGCGTCTATTACCGCAAGTCGTCGACAACGCAGAGGCCATTGGACGCCGCTGAGGCCGTTGAACGCACTTTTCCTGATAGCGTAAGAAAGGTAAGGTGAATGATTTGCGAAGAGGACGAGGGACGAGGAGGAGTGGAAGGAAGGGGCGACCATTAACCGATGCCGAGTCCGAGCGCGTTTTCCCAAAGTGGCAGGAGGAAACAAACATTCACATTCACATCCCCTTCCCTCAAGTCTGAGTCCGAAGATTGACTGCACAGTATAGCGGAAGAGAGATATATGTAGGTGATAGATGACCATGGCGTCTATCAGTCGTTTGCCGTCGGTACGGCGCCCTGCAGGCAGTACGAATAGAAGTCGCCCCGTGTCCATGATCGAGGTATGCTCTCTGAATGTGTAGTACACGTCCAGTACTGATGCATGTATTTGTAGGAGCCCTTGAATGCCTCAAACTCGAGCAGCACGGCACAGAACGTAGCTGCCAGCAAGCTGAAGAGGAGAAGTTTGCTACCACAATTCCATCGCAAAGTTTCTAGCGAGGACAAGGCGGAGCTTGGAATCAGGGAGGAGGATGAGGATGGAGATTCGAGGACACCTCATGAGAGCACACGCAACTCTGGAGAGTTTGGCGTGAGAAGAGGAATAGACGAGGACAGAAAGGTCATGCCACCACCGTGTTCGAGGCTTTCGCGGCCGACTTCAATGATTCCACCTCGAGGAGCAAGCGCATATGCAAGGACGAGCACCAGAACTTCGAATGCGAAAGAAGAGTTGAAACATGTGGAAGATGATACAGAAGCGGACTTGGAAGCAGCAAGGGCGCAATCGCTAGCTGCGTTGACTGGAGATGTACCTTCCACGCCCTCACAACCAGCCATGTCTTCGTCCGGTCTGCAGCGCGCCGTCTCAACGAGACTACCACAATCACCACGAGCCGGCGGACCTGCTATACCGTCGCGCACTACAAGCACCAGAGTGAGCCACGTCCAGACGCGTAGCATGGGCAATGCACTCAGCGTTACAGCTGGAACGTCTATTGCTGGGAAGAGATCATCTATCATCAAAGCCAGAGCTACTCCAGACGCAGACCAAAGGTCAGAATCCAGTGCACCTCCACCTTCGCCTCGGTCCTCCATGCTGTCGCGAGGACGCCCAGGTTCGCAAGTGGCCGCACAACAGCCATCACCGCCTCGTGCAACAGCGACCGGACGTGCCCGGCCTACATCGCAGATCATGGCTCCCCCAGCACGGCCGACCTTCAGCACCTACCAACAACACTACTCGCCTGCTAAGACTGCTCTACCGAAGCCACCACTACCCTCGGCTAAGATTTCGAAGCAGGCATCACCATCTGATGAAGGTGTCGACATGACGTTCGACGTGGCAAGGCAGCAGATCGAGCTCCTCCAGCTTTCGCTTTTACACCAAGCTTCAAGCAAGTGCATGCAAGACTACACAGCCAGCGCGAAACGGAAGCTGAGCAAGAAGCACACCAAGCTACGAAAAGACTACGAAAGTGTCAGGGCTACTGAGCTGGTGCAGCAACGAACGGCAAATCTCTCAGCGCTCCAGTCGTGGTGTCGAGACCCTAGCATGCTTGTCGAGAACCTACAGATCCTCAGTCTGGTCTACAGCGATCTGACCGCCCTAATAGGCGATGGCAGCCGGCGCGAGGATGTCATTAGTATGTTCGAGCTATGGATCAACGAGGCAGAGGCTCCAAAAGCGGGAAGTTTCACCCAACCGTTACCGGAAGACTGGCGGACTGCGCATGCTTCGCTGGCACTAAAGTTGAGGTCGGTCCAACGGAACCTGCGAGTGCTTCCACCACCAAGCGACACTAGCGATTCGGGTTCAGGGCTTGGTGTCATATTAAAAGGGTGTGAGACGTTGGTCGATGGCATGTTGAGGGAGCTGGAAGTGATGATGAAGCTGGAGAAGGAACTGCTGACTCGGGACAGGAACAGGCTTGAGGAGGATGTGAAGACTATGGTCCTTGATGATGTAGGCATGCAGCCTTGGGTCCCGGCTTGGCAGAAAGTGTAGTCAATTATCAAACATGCGATCTCCACGTGAAAGTGACTGTATAACTGTTCCCCAGAGTCTAGGCCGCTGCCGAGCTAAGAAAACCTTAATTGGAGCGTTCGCTTCTGGAGTGCGGAGATCTTGAAATTGGTCTCTTTACGATCGTGAATACGATTCACTTCTGCACCACAACCTGACACTGTCCCGGCCATATGTGCCGATGAACGCTGTTCACAAGGCACGAAGATGGTGCGCCGATCTCGCACGGGCTGGTGAGTGTCGATACCGTCCCAAATCGCACATCATGTGAACGTCGGCTGACTTTCCATCGCAGCTTGACGTGCAGAGCAAGGAAGGCAAGTCTCTCGAATATATCAAGCTCTCTCGATTCTCGACCATGTTGCTGACAGCCTGATGCTCAGCTCAAATGCTCCGAAGAGAGTCCAGTGTGCGCGCAATGCCTCAAGGCGAATCGAGAATGTCTGCCCGCTTCCGGCATCAGCTTCCGGCACCAACAGAATCCTTCGATGAATGGTGGTAGCAATGGCGAAGGCAGTCTGAAGAACTTCTACGGGTATAGAGAGACGTTCGCGAAGGCCACAACATGGGTGGAGGTGCCGAGAGACCTGACCTTCGTACACACCAACAATCCATATGAGGATGAAGACAATGGTGGGCAGAACGCAGAGGGGGGCGACACCAGCCTCTTCACCATGGCAGGAAGCGAGGTTGGTCGCGCGGGAGCGAGCAACGAAGATTACGAGTTGGCGCGGCAGCTAGCTCAGGCAGCATGTCCGACATATGCCACACACGGACTGGAAGCCTTAAGTGCAGTCGCAAGCAGAGACCACTACAGCTATGCTCCGCCACCAGCGCACATGGGCCAGCAGGACCAAGCTACAAACCAGCAGCACGTCGGTACCAGTCCGTCCAGCATGCAAGCACCATCGAACCGCAACCTTGACTTCATACTCAACTCGCCTTCCACCAACAGCAATATCGACCCACAACTACACTCTGCACCTGCTGATACTGGAAGTGGAGTTTCACACGAGGGACTTGGGCAGAGCGCCGAACATGTACGTACAACCTCGTACAGCTCTTCACATGGCAGGCCACGCTTACTTGCGAAAGGACCCGACAACCCACTTGGAGATCGAAGAACGGCTGTCGAGAGCCCTGAGCTAGCATTTCTCCTTCGAGACTTCTCCGAACGAACCGGGCTATGGATGGACCTCTGCGACTTGAACCTTTACTTTGCCACCACTGTGCCAGTACTCGCTGTCAGGTCGCCATTATTGCTATACTCTTGCGTGGCTCTATCGGCCAAAAGCTTAGCAAGGGTGGCTGGGAGGCGGCCGGTCATGGGTGGCCAAATCGAGGAAGCGCGACGAAGCCAGATTGAAAGATGGCCGGGTCCAGCGATGCATGTGGAGGATTGGCATCACAGGGCTCGAGAGTACTACGACCTAGCTGTATCGCTGCTGAGGCAAGCACTCGCGGGCGCCGTTCGACCACTCACCTCGTCATTACCCGAACACGCTTCACCCAGTACCATCTCAGCCGTCCAAGGCCAACCTCTGCCTGCCACTGACTCCGACGAGTTGGTCGCAGCAACTGCCATTCTCTGCGTATATGAGTTTCTGGATGCCTCGACACCAGAGTGGAGTAGACATCTCGATGGAGCGAAGAGTCTGTTCGACATTGCCAACGATCGCATGGTAAACTTCACTTTCCCTCCATCTCCGCATCTCGCACGAACTCCGGCTTCACAAGTGAGCAGCAATCCCGACCCTCCACGTCGATCCTTAAACCCAGGCCGCAGAGCCGTTTTCTGGTGTTTTGCTCGTCAAGACATGCTCTCCGCCTTCATCAACAACACCCACACTCGCCTTGACACTTTCGACTTAGATTTGTGGCGGAGTGCAGGTCTTAAGATAACATCTGAAGGCCATGTATGCCCAAGCAATCCTCAGCACCCTGAGTATCATCCGGACAATGAAATGTCAGATGACACCGTCAGTAACGCGTTGGTCTGGCTTTTGATGAAGCTAGTCAACTTCATAGCCGCTGGAGATGGAGTACCGAACGAAATATCACCGCTCGGCCTTGGTATGCGGCAAGAAGAGCTTCTGGAGTACTGGGAAAAGCTCGATTCTCAACTTCAAGCCTGGCATGATGGCTTACCTGATAGCTTTCACCCAACCGCGATACGTCCAGCTTATAGCGAGATGGAGATCAAGGAGAATTGGTATCCGAGACCAATGTGCGCATCCTCCGCTCAGTGGTGGCATTTCGCGCGGATACAGTTGCTACACAACAAGCCTCATATCACAACTGCAGCGCCTATTACCCACGGTAGGCTAGGTCTGGGTGGTCCTGTCCCCGGCACCAGTCTTGCCGCTCGACACGCTTCGTACACGACCATTTTGAACAAGTCACGTGAACATGCAAAGGAAATCATAGCCGTCGGCCTTGGCCGCAGTGACGAAGGCGCTAGAGTCAACACGGTCCAGCCTCTCTGGACAGCTGGCCTCGTGCTCGGCGGCTCAGCCCACGAGCATGTCAGCGACCAGACCTGGATGTGGCGGCGCAGCGTTGTGAGTCTTCTTCGGGGCACCGAGCGCGACCTAGGGTGGGCCAGTGAGTACCGCGTGCAATCTCTGCTCGAGCTCTGGGGCTTGCCAGCGAATTGGGAAGAGGGGGGATTGACTTGAGCATGAACTCTCGCCCAACGTTTCTCTGCTGAGCCAAGACGTCAAGATTAAGTTTTTTTTAGCTTTCGCGGCTCCACCGACCGAGAGCTTGCCCTGGCCACTCCAGACGCTCGGGAATGCTTATTAGCCCTTCGAAACATGGTCCGGTCGCGTCACGCGCTGCTTACTGTTTGTGTGCAAATGCGTATAGATTGCTTATGCCCCCCCCCCCGAAAAGTCCGAAAAGTGCTACGGTCTCCCGCTCGCTGGATTAAGGGGTAGTCCTGCCCGATTCACTATACAATTGTCGCCACCCTTCGATCACGTCTACGATGGCACACGACCTACAGATGCCACATCCACATTCCGAGTCTCCTGGTTTGCAGCTACTGCAGCTCACCAGCTCTTGGCGACAACTCTGTTCCTTACTCAGGACCTCGCCAGCCTCCACACGGACAAGTGGATCTGGGTCTTGTGAGCGGTTATGAAGATCCAAACCCGCTGCGCACCCATTCGGAGAGCACAGGAGCACAGCTCCGTCTTTGGCAGTTACTGGAGGCCTCGATCAAGGTTTTCACACGAAGGCGGGCTCCATCGTTGCATACAGGAACGACTCGACTGGTCGGTCAGCTTTCGATGTTGACAGCTGGCAGTTCAGAGCTCACCTTCCGGTACAATCGTTGTTGAGGCGAGCACTGCCTCTGAGTGGACTCAGGTGGTCATTGATCGGAACGATAGCAACTGGTTGCTCGCGAGCTGGCGGCTCCACGTATGACCTTTCTGGCCATCGAGAGGGAGCTCAGCCTCGCCGTGAGCTCTATGCGTTGTACATCGAAGCCCTTTAACTCGTTACCAGCCTTTCGTACGTCAATATTGCAATATGAAAACTCTTCGAGTCACATCATGGTAAGTCTCCACCCAAGCTTCGCACCGCTGTATATATACGGTGCCATTTTTGCCTATCCTCCTGCTTCCTTTCTTCTTCTTCAAGACATCGTCAAGCCTCTCAAGCACAGCAACCACGCACAGTCACGGACGCATACAAGCAGAGAAACTCACGACCCTCTTCCCAAACAACGTCAGGATCTCGTTCTGGAGTCGCAAATCGACACATGCCACGCACGCAAACCAAACGACCATCGCTAGACCCTCGTCCTGAAACCAACAGGACGACCGGCAAATTCAGCCACACCAGTCAATCAAAGACCAAACCACCGCCAGTTCCTTGCCCAGGAGCAGTGAAGACCGGCCAAATCAGCCACACCAGTCAATCAAAGACCGGAGAACCGTCAGGATCTTGTCCCGGATCCACCATAACGACCAGCCGACAGAGCCAACCAGCTTTACCAGGCACCAAACAACCATCGTCACGACTCTCCACCCAGCCTGCCGCGTATGATCACGGTCGGGACTCGCGGAGTCGTGTCACGATGCCCAAGGCAATCGGAACCTTAGATTTCGTAAACGCGCCAAAGGCACGAACCAAGTGAGTGCCTCCTCTCCTCGTTGTCGTCCAGCAATATGCTAACGTACCTTCAGAAACCCGCTCTACGTGAGCCAGAAAACCGCCAGGACTCTCGTCTCGAGTCCGCCCACAGCGAAACCCACATCACGACCAACAGAACAGTCGTCACGACTCTCCGACCAACCCGCCGCGGATGATCACGGTCGGGACTTGGGGAGTCGTGCCACGAACCCAAAAAAGTCGAGTGCCACGCACTCTCGCCCTGCACGAGGCGGAAGAAGGTACTACAGTCACTGCTCCCCCCACTCAAACTCAATGCTAACGTCGAGAAGGGACCTGAAGTCAATCACTCCCTTAGCCGCGTACTTCAATGCCCTCCGGCTGGGCAACAACAAACAGGCGCCAACGCCACAGCGGAGTCTCTACAACTCCCCAGAAGCCTTTGCTTCTGTTCATCGACCGATGTGTCCAAACCTGACACCACGACAAGCGCGTCTCATGCGCCGATTCCCGTTTTGGGCGACGTGCCCATCGCTCATGGCCTTCCTGAAGGTCCGACCCTTTCCATACGGGTCCAAACGACAATCAGACCGTCCTCTCCACTTCGAGGACATCGTCGCCACCAGCCAGCGACAGACAACCATGACGCCACGTCAAGAAAAGCGTCTATTGACAAACACAGCCTTCATCTGCGCTGTCCGACAACTCAAAGTCGGCAAAGCAATCAACAAGCGTCGTTACCGACGATCGCTCCCGAGCTTGAACGCTCTGATGCGGGAGCAACCACGACAATACGGCTTCACGGCACCAAAGCCGTCTAGACCGTTCAACGAGGAACTGGAGGACGATCCGTTCCTGTTCTACCCGGAATGGCAAGAGCCGTTCTCGCCGCTGAGGAACGACTCAGAGCGGTACATGGAGGAGAGGAGGAGAGTAGAGGGGGAGAAGGCACACAGCCTCAACCGTCGCCGTGGATCCATGTCCGTTGATAACATCAAGGCTTGGATTCAGTGGCACAACGGACTCGGAATGGCGACTCGTACGTCGACGACGCCAAAGTCAACGGCAGAGGAGGAGGACTGGGATGTCGTCGGATCACCGATGGACATCGATTATGAAGGTTTTCTTCAGTGATGGTTGCTACTCTTTTCCTCACTGTCGCCAGCGGGAGGTTTTTAACGAGAGTGACCCGGGGGTAGATAGTGGCTATTCAGACGCGAAACCATCATTCTGTCTGTCAACAAGTACTGCTTCACTTCGTCGTGCTGATCGTCTATGCTACTGCCTCTCCGTCGTAGCCATGCCTGCCGCCACTACAGTTGATGATCTCGCCAGCTGCTCACTGACGCGATGCTTGAGATCAAGCTACTCGGCTACCGCATGTTGATCGTCTATCCCGCCGCCTCTCCTTCGTAGGACCATGCACGCCGCCACTATAGTCAATGATGTCGACAGGGGGTCACTGGTGCGATGCTCGAGATCAAGCCTCTCGGCCATCGTCGTTTGTCTACGGATGCTACTTCACTGCGTCGCCTTTATGGTCTATGCTGCCGCCTCTCCGCGGAATGCCCATGTATGCCGCCACTACCGTCGATGATCTCGGCAGAAGATCACTGACGCGATGTTCGAGATCACATCTCAGCCTCTCATCACGTCGCTCACCACTGTATCGTGTGTCCGAAGCGGTCGTAGAACTTGCCGCTGTCGTCCTTGCCCCACTGATCTATTAGCGGGAGAAGAGACTGAACGCTCTCGTCGGCGCTGATGGCTCCTTCCTCCTTACTCCGCACAAGCTTCGTTTCGACTCGGCCGGGATGGCAGAGTATGAAGCTCACCTCTGGCACATCTGCAGCAAAGGAGCGCACGATGGTGTTCATTGCCGCCTTCGAAGCACGATAGGCGTATGCACTTCCGGCGTCTTTGTTGGGAAGCTCGTTGTTACCGATCGAGCCCATCCTGGACGACATGACGATGACTTTGGCATTCCGAGCTGCTTTTAGGTTTGGCAGTATAGACCGAAATAGTAGAAACGTCCCGATGGTATTGATTTGCAAGGTGCGTGTAAGGGTTGCCACGTCCATTACTTCCATGGTCTCGCACGCTGGTACATGCTCGGGAAATTTGTTCTCGAGGCTAGGTACAAGGCCACGAATACCGGCAGAGTGTATTATTAGGTCTATAGGCGTATCTTTGATTTTTTGTGCGAATTGCACGACCGAGTCTTCTGACGCCACATCCACGATGAAACTGGTGACATTGTTGAGACTGGACTGTATTGGAGACCTGTCGATTGCGATGATATTGGTATCTTCCAGTGATCCATATGCATCCACGAACGCGGCCCCGAGTCCATTGGCGGCGCCTGAAACAAATATCGTTGGCATGGTCTGATCGTCGTGTTCTTCATATTTTTCCTGAGTCCTCACTTCAACACGGAACATCCCGGCTACTTCCGGATTCGGCTATACGCTAAACCTTAAGTTTCACACCACCCACTAACCTCGTCATTCCGTGTGCTTTCAGTCAATTGTCATTCACCATGCCGCTTGCCTAACAATGTTTGCTATTCACGCACTCACCACTGACTCACAAGTCGACCGATCGAGCAGGAGCATGACTCCCACAGGCCTTCCGCGTGCCACACCAGCCGCACCTTGAAGGAAGCACAATGCAGTGAATACCGAGCATTCATTCGATGGAGCCTTCCTCCACCACCACTACAACCCTCATACCAAACAACCCTTCGAACATGGTTTGTCTCCCCACCAATCGCGCAAACCACATTATTAAACTGCCCAAATCCATTTTGTCTTCTCTCGCTTGCTTCCTACCGTGCACACAGCACAATCTCACTGTCGCTCGCAGACGCCCCGATCGCCCGGCAACATGCGCGGCGGCGGCAGACTACGTCCGGTGTCGCAGCACGGCACCCCGCCTCACATGCGTCAGAGCGCACCTGCAGAAAGGAAGATCTTCAACTGTATCGTCGACGACAGCGCGCTGGTGGCTGGCGTGAAGAAGAGCACAAGGAACGGTATCCGGCAGTGGATTAACAATGGGCAGATTCGGCTGTTTGTGCCGCTTCATGGTAGGGTGCATAGCGGACATGATGTTAGCGAACTCGCTGACGGTGCGTAGCTCTGGAACAGTTGGGCAAGCAGAAGGGCGCACAGACTAGACACGGAGACGACGTGCGCGAGACACTGCGCTGGCTAGACGAGGCGACCTCGAGGCAGGCGCACCTGATAGCACTTCAAGGCTCTGAGGATTGGTTTGAGAAGTGGTCAGATGTCGAGAAGTTTGCTGTTCCTCGCACGCTCTTCTCCGAGGCCGACGACCATGACCTTGAGCCAGAGTTCGAGGCAGATGGCGAAGACGCAGTGGACGAAGGCATCAACAGTCTTACTCTGGATGACATCGCACGCAAGACACCAGCCAGCTCAGCGGCGTCGAAGGGCAGCGGCTCACTGTCGCCCTCTTCCATGCGCTCTCAGCGCTCGAGCATGAGTGTGGAGTCGCCACCCACCAGTCCAGCCAAACCCCTGTCCTCACCGACCAAGCCCGCATCTGATACGAATGGACCGGACAATGCGAATAGCGACAGTGTGCCAGCGAGGCTTCAATCACTATTCAACTACATCCTCTGGCGCATTCATCAAGAGGAGAACCCGGTCGCCGCCCTCGAATCTTTCATCTTCCTCTGCAACGATCCCAGCAAGGTCAATTACGCGAAAGGGTTTGAGATAAAAACTAAGCGCCTTGAGCAGTTGCGTGATGCGATCAGCAGGGAGGACCGGGACTTCAAGAACAGGCAGATGTTGTTGCAACGCGAGAACGGCGGTGTGGCTACGGGCAAGGGGCAGAAGATCCACGATAATACGGAGGTCGCCACCGTGAACAGGTCGCCACCAAAAGCACCAGCCGCAATGCTTCCAAAGCAGATGGCCCAGCAGAACGTCATCGACCCAGATGTCTTCGACCGTGGAGATGCTACCATCATCCAGGTCGCCAACACCACCAAAGTTGAGCCACATTCGCCTCGCCCACAGAACGTTGCCATGCGCGCCGGATTTGGTGGACCGAATCTCCCTTTCGCACCTCGAGGCAATCTGCGCGGTAACTCCCGTGGCGCGCCTCGTGGTCGTGGCAACTTCGCCGGTCCAGGCACAGCGCGCGGTGGTTTCGTCCCTCAGGCACACATGCACACAGTACTGCCGAATGGACAGATCGATCCGAACTCGTTCACTCGCCCACGTGGGAGTGGCTACACGGGCAGAGGTGGACGCAAGCTATGGGTACCGACGTAGGAAGACGAGGAGTACCCTGTTAGCAGGCGAAGTGGAACCCAAACATACGATCAACCCGATCAACATGGAAGGCAAAGATGCCACAGGCGTTTGAACCTGAACTTGTTTTGAGCTCGAAACTACGACTCGAGCTCGAGGCCTTGTCACGGTGGACGTAATCACGACGACCAAAGCATGAACCTTGAATTTCCTGGGCATCACAGATGCGCCGACTCGAGGTCATTCACGACGATGTGTACCGGAAGATGGAGAAGACGAGTTACGTTCATTACAGAATGCAGCATGACGAGGGGTGGAGATTGAGGAAATGACGGCGAGTATGGGGAGAGAAGTAGGAGGGTGTGGGTTATCGAGACTTGCGTTTGCTTTCATTCCTTCAAACTCGACCTGGATACTCAGATGGACGAACGCTCGGCAGAGCATATTCTAAGCGTTCTACACGTCGACCTGAGTATGCTGGCGAGGGTTTGTGGCACAAGATTTGGCATAGGATGATAACGATCGGTTCATCGATAGCTAAAAGTATGCCGCAATGTGATTTCTCCTTTCGCTAGATCGAGTCTTCGACCCTACATCCATTCATGCCTGGAACACTACAAACGCGAAAGCGAGATGTCAGGATAGCACCCAACACCCTTTTGCCGCCACTCGCGCCACTACAGTCCGAACAACATCTCCTTCGGTTCGTTGCCACCATGGCGAGCTACCTGCCTCAGTCAGAAGGCTTACTGAAGTACTTCCTGCTCTACGCATGACAACCCTCCACTTCGTCCTTCTGCCACACTTACTAACATTCTCCAGACCAGCTTCGCGGCCCTAATCCACTCCGCCGTCTGCTACATCGCAACACCAACAACATCTATGCGTGTCTTCTCAGGCCCATCAGCGCCGCCACCGAATCGCCTGCTTGCGCACACGTACGGTGTCAAGAACGTCTACACCGGCGTGATACGGCTTTACGCGGCTTACAATCTTCACGATCGACATCTCTACGATCTGGCGATCTTGACCTTTGTGGGCGTGTTGGTGCTTTACCTGGAGGAGTTCTTCGTACGGCGTACAGTTGGGGTCAGGGAGTTTGCGATTCCCTTTGTGACTAGTGTGGGAGGGCTGGTGTGGATGGGGTTGCAGAGGGGTGCTTATCTCGCTTGAAGTGGATTAGATTTGACTAATGCAGTGCATGTCAATAGCCACTCGCCGCTAGGTCTACCTAAGTGAATGGCGAACTGTGGCTGCCGCAGTCATAATATCAACATACAGAACTCACTCCTCCGCTTCCTCTTCTTCCTCCTGCTCTTCCTCCTGCGCCTCCTCCAATTCCTCTTGCTCCTCTTCCAGGTCCTCCTGAGCCTCCTCACGATCGGATGCATCACTCGCCTCGGCCACTTCCTCCTTTGCATCGGCGACGTCCTCTTGTTCCTCATCGACATCCTCCCGCGCTTCATGCAAGCTGCTCGTCTCGCTGCCCTCGCCTTCGCCCTCGCCTTCGCCCTCGCCGTGTCCGCTCTCGCCGTGTCCGCCTCCGCCGTGTGCGTCATGGCTTCCATGCGCAGGTGCGTGGTACGCATGCGTGCCGTGAGAGGGCCCGTGCGCAGCTGTGGTATGATGTTCCTCGTCTGAAGAATCCCCATCCTCTGTCGTGAAATCTTGCATTAGCTTTGTCATTTTCCCAAAGGTTTGTATCAACATACTCATTTTGTGCATGGCATACGCTCCACCAACAGCTCCTAGCGCGGCTCCTCCTAATCCGGCCCCGACTACATTACCGTGGCTATCCTTCTCTTTGTGCTGCTCTGGATAGTGGTCACCGCCGTATCCATGACTGCCTTGGTCGCTGTAGCCGTGATTGCCGTGATCGCCGTACCCACCATTCCCATGCCCGCTATCGTAGGCACCTCTCTGCTGCCCGTACTCATCGTGACCGGCCCCGTGACTCGACGGCGCACCATATGGAGGCTCCCACTGCGTGCGACCAGTTGCCTGCTCCATGTAGTAGTACCGCTGGCTGTTAGCATCCCACTGCTGGATCCAGCCAGGAGGAAGGTCGGAGCCCGTTGGTGGCGGCGCGCCATACTGAGGTTGCTGCTCGTAGTGAGGCTGCTCGTAATTCTGCTGAGACCCATAAGAGTCATGGCCGTATGCCTGCTGAGGAAAGCCTTCGTGTGGCGCCTGTGCTGTGTGACCTGTTAAGCGAAGGTTGTGTTAGACTTTGCGGAGTTTGTACAAAGCTGTTGCTTTGCTTACTATGGTCATCGTGTCCACTTTCGTGGCTCTTGTCCTTGTCCTTGTCCTTCATCATGTCGCCGAGCTTACCCGCCAGCTTGTCTGTGAACTTGTTCATGAAAGACATGGTGATGGCCTTCGGATATACTGTTGATGTTTTGAAGCTGTGGATCGTAATTGAAAGAGTTCTGGGGCCCAAGCCGTCTGCAAGTAATGGCAGATGTTCAATGCAGATTTGGACAGTCGATGACAGTTACGAGCGGAGGGAATAAAGATGCCTTATACTGCTTTGAGACACATGTGAACGAGGGCATAGATATGAAAGTACTTAGCCGAAGCAGCTATTCCAAGCAGCATACGATCCCGGCACTCAGCAGGTCTGACAACGCACGCCTGTGGATGTACACCACTCGTTGGGGTAGGAGGCCTAACTACGCTGGCTGGCATCTCTTGGTATGCATACCACATGCATTCCTGTGGCATATTCTCACACCCAAACCCTGCTTGGCAGTCACAAGGGGAGCTCCAGCTGCATGCACTATGGCGTTTGTGGTGGGGATGGGAGGCCTGAAGATACCGACCAGTACAGCTCACCAACGCCGGCCGCCTGTCGACCTTGCACAAGGCCTGCATACGCAGTTCCAACAAGGATAGCAAGCACAACAAGAAGGCCTATCAGGCCGAAAACCGGTCGTCTCCCAGGTGCGCGACAGCGCTGACGGATCTTATGCACGCCAAGTGAGCGGTTAAGGTACAACGCGTCTGGAGCGGGTGTATGTCTCCCAAGCATTGTAGTGACCACTACCAGCTTGGGACGAATGCTATCCCGACGGAACCGTATTGATAATTTTAAAATACCGCTCGATTGCAATCCAGAAAGAAGAGAGTGCGAGCAGGAGCGAGGGAGAACCGACGCGAGTCGAGTGCCAAGCCTTTCGGATCTGCTATGGCGTGCCTGCGATCCCGACTGAAGAGTGCCTTCAAACTTCAGCAGTGCAAGATAGGTAGTCAACGACATTCCCAATACAACATATTCCGGTATCATGACATCGGATAGCATCGACCGGAAGAACAATGGCCTGGGTTGACGCGAGTGGTATGGGCAATAAGGTTCCTGGCCTTCGCTGACTATGGATCCCGAACTCAAAAGCAAAGGCGATGCCAGTATGGACTATAAGAATGTCGAGTCTGGCATCTGGCCAGATGGCTATCCAACACGGCGACCGCAGCGCTCTCCCGTCCGGCGAGTCATCATGTGGTCCTTCATCGTCTCCTTACTCCTATACGGCCATTTGATGTTCAATGGGTCGGTGTATGAGTTCCTCTCAAGCGGTCTGCTGGACAAGAAAGATGCACTAGCACTTCCACGTTCTCACGAAAAGCCGAACTTCATCTTTATTATGACAGACGATCAAGACCTGCACATGAACTCGATACAGTACCAACCAGCGGTTCAGAAGCACTTTGCCGAGGAAGGAACTTTCTTCAGTCGGGTAGGCCTCTCGTTCATTCATATAATCAGAACAACAGCTAACGACAAGTCTCAGCATTACTGTACAATTTCCATTTGCTGTCCGTCGAGGGTGTCTCTATTAACAGGGAGGGCTGCTCACAACACTAATGTAACGGATGTGAGTCTGCCATATGGCGGGTATCCCAAATTTGTTAGTGAGGGTTTGAACGACAAATACCTCCCAGTGTGGCTTCAGGAGGCTGGCTACGAAACCTATTACACTGGCAAGCTGATGAATGGTCACTCCACGGCGACATACAACAAACCCTTTGCGAAGGGCTGGACGGGTACAAACTACCTTATCGATCCAGGAACGTACATCTATTACAACTCAACTACACAGCGAGACCAAGACGAGCCACGACAAAATCCCGACGACTACTCTACCGATATCATCGCCTCGAGCGCTATTGGTTTCCTTGACGAGGCTTCGGGATCAGATAAACCTTTCTTCCTTGGTGTGGCGCCTATTGCTCCTCATGCCGAGACGAAGCACTCCGAGGATGGCGGCGTGGCGTTCTACGATCCTGTCCCCGCTGAGCGCCACCGAGATATGTTCCCAGATCTCCAGGTGCCTCGTACACCAAATTTCAACCCGGATGTACCCAGTGGCGGCGGGTTCATCAAGACACTGGAGAGGCAGAACGATACCGTCATCGGCTACAATGACCAGTTCTACCGAGCCCGCATCCAGACGCTACAGGCAGTAGACGACCTCATCGAGTCGGTCATGGGCTGGCTGCACGATCATCCTGATGTTTTGAGGAATACCTATATCATCTACACAACCGACAACGGCTACCATGTTGGTCAGCATAGGCTCCCGCCCGGGAAGACCTGCAACCTGGAAGAAGATGTCAATATACCATTCTTTGTCCGCGGGCCCGGTGTTCAGAAAGGAAAGATAGCTACATATGTCACGACTCACACCGACATCGTACCGACTCTCTTCGAGCTTGCTGGCATCCCACTTCACAAGGACTTCGATGGCGAGCCAATACCTGTGACTACGAAGATGGAAGACGACGCGCCTCGGAGGAGCGAGCATGTCAACGTTGAGTTCTGGGGTCCGGCACTGTTCGAAGGCATCTATGCACCAAACGGCAGTGGACTGGCTCCTAGCCCTGGCCTCATTGATGTGATGGGCCCAAACAACACCTGGAAGTCAGTGCGGATCATTGATGATGACCATGACATCTCATACACCGTGTGGTGCTCCAACGAACACGAGCTGTACGACATGAAGAACGATCCCTTTCAGATGGACAACCTGCTCGCCGAAGGACGTGTGCAGCCACAATCGGTCTTCGGATATGACACCGAGCGATTAGTTGCCAGAGTCGATGCATTGTTGCTGACTCTCAAGGCCTGCAAGGGCAAAACATGTACTCGGCCATGGGACGCACTACACCCCAAGGGTAATGTGCGTAACCTCAAGGATGCCATGCATCGCAAATTTGACCACTTCTACATGAAGAAGCAGAGAAAAGTCACATTTAGCGAGTGCGCGAACGGCTACTTGCCGTGGCTCGAAGGTGCTTTGGAATCGATACCATACCGAGACAAATATGGCAGGATAGCGAGGAGTGGGAGGTGGGAAGATATGACATAGAATCATACAGTCTGGGAGCATGTATTATACGCCGCCTGCTTGCCTCTCTCCAGCACAGACGGCCGACCTCGGCTTCATGGGACCGGATTCACGAGGCCGAATATTGTACATACTCATTAGATAGTCTTGTACATTGTACTTTACCAACATAACATACCTATTTCCATCTCTAAGGACCATGACTGATACACACAAGATACCAGAAAAAGTATGGACACCACGAAATCCGGGCAAGATGCCCATTGACAACTACCGCCGCCACATCAACGATAAATTTAATGCCAACCTCAAGACTTCTAAAGATCTCCAGCGATGGAGCGTGCAGCACGATCAGGAATTCTGGATAGATCTATACTCATGGCTCGGACTCAAGCCTGAACTACCCAAAGGACTCAGGAAGGCCTACGATGACACGGTCCCAATGTCTGCCAACCCACACTTCTTCACTCAACTGGAAGGGTTCAATTATGCCGAAAATGCTCTGTTCTCGAACCCGGATCCAGACGCTATCGCTCTTATCGGGATTACCGAGGGCATGGACCTCGAGAAGGAAGATGGGGAGCAGCTCACCTGGCACCAGTTCCGGGAGAAAGTGCGGCTTCTGGCTTCTGCTATGCGGCGGTCTGGGATCAAGAAAGGCGATCGAGTAGCTGCTCTCGTTGCTACCAGTATCTGGGCTATGGTTATCTATCACGCCACGGCCACAATAGGTGCAATCTTCACCTCCATCTCTCCGGATCTGGGCGTGGAAGGCTGTGTATCGAGGCTTCAGCAGGTCACGCCTAGTATACTGTTCGCCGACTCGAACACCATCTACAAGGGCAAGACGGCGAGCACAACATCCAAAGTCCAGCAGATCCTCTCCCGACTGAGTCCAAAGCCACAAACATACATCTGTCCGGTCGTGAACTCGCAGTCGACCTTCCCAACAATCAACGACTTCCTGCAGAAAGCCAACCCAGACGACCCGCTGACATTCGAAAGAGTACCTTTCAACTACCCACTAGTAATCTGCTACTCTAGCGGCACCACCGGCGCACCCAAATGCATAGTCCACCACCACGGCATCATCATCCAGCTCAAAAAAATCGCAGTCGTCCACAACTCCACCACTCCCAAAGATGTCATACTGCAATACTCGTCCACCTCATGGGTCGTCTTCAACGTCATGTGCGGTTACTTCGCTTGTGGTGCGAAGACGATCGTCTACAACGGCTCACCAATGTACCCGGACACGAAACTCCTGCTGCGGATGATCGAGAAATACCGCGTGACGTACTTTGGCACGAGTCCGCGGTACCTGCTAGAGGTGGAGATGAGTAAGGTGGTGCCGAAGAATGAATTCGATCTCGACAGTTTGAGGATCGTGTATACGACTGGTGCGACATTGTCGGCGGAGCAGTATAAGTGGTTCTACCGGTCTATGCCGGAGCATATTCATCTGTGCAACACTGCTGGTGGCACAGATACTTGCACTTCGCTCATTGCTGCGGACTCGACTGCGCCGATATATGCGGGCGAGATGCAGTTACTTGGTCTTGGGATGGATGTTGATATCGCAGATCCGGTGACTGGAGAGAGTATCTTAGAGTCTGGCGAGGCTGGGGAGATGATCGTGCGGAAGCCGTTCCCGAGTATGCCTGTCTTCTTCTGGGGCGATGAGGGCAATAAGAGATACAAGGAGAGCTATTTCGAGCGGTTTGACAATATTGATGTCTGGGCACAGCATGATTGGCTTAGTCGGAACCCGAAGACTGGAGGTCTGATCATGCATGGGCGGAGTGATGGCGTGCTGAGTGAGAACAGTCTCCAACCACCAGGTAGAAACCCGCAGCTAATATCGTCGCAGACCCTTCAGGCATACGCTTTGGCTCCGGCGAGATCTACGCCATCGTAGAAGCCGCGCCTTTCAACACGCAAGTATCGAACTCGCTTTGTGTCGGCCGGCGAAGACCTCAGGACTCTGACGAGCAGGTCTTCCTGTTCCTCGTGATGAACCCCGGTCACAGCTTGACCCCTGACCTGCGGAATAAGATCAAAGCTGCCATCAGAGGTGCACTGAGCTCCAGACACGTGCCCAAATTCGTGCTGGAAGTGCCAGACATACCTACCACAATTAACGGGAAGAAGGTGGAGACGCCGGTGAAGCAGATGATGGGCGGGAAGGACGTCAAAGCAAGTGCTACAGTACTGAACCCAGAGGTGCTGGAGTACTTTAGGCGGTTCAGAGATCTCGAGAGTGAGCCGAAGGAGGCGAGGTTGTAGAATAATATGTTGCACCAAAACCTTAGCGCCTCCGAAGCTTTACGCTATTCCATATTGGGCCAACGATCAAAAGTGATAGCTGAGGTGTACGGCACAGCGCTCCCCTTCGACGGAACATGCAACCCGACGACACCACACTCACAACATGGCGCCCGTACCAGTAACAGAGGACTATTACGAAGTGCTCAAAGTGGGACAAAAGGCCACAGCCGAGCAGATCAAGAGTTCCTACAAACGATTAGCATTCGACCGTCATCCGGATCGAAACGCTAACGTCGGGTCGACCCAGGCTTTCCAGCTAGTACGTTGATCTCCCGCGCTCCGCTCGATCATGATCATCATGATGATGCTGACACCGACTGCAATAGCTCGGGCAGGCGTATGAGACATTAAAAGATGACACGACACGGCGACAGTACGACCTCATCTACCCTTCCATAACACAAAACCTGAAGGACGCACACAATACCCAAGCCACTGCTTCCGCCTCGCAGTCAGCCGCGATCCGTGAGGCCGCCCAAGTCGTTGCGCTCCAAAAGACCAAAGACGAACGTCGCGCACGATGGACAACCAGGCGACAGACGTTCGAGTCGTCGATCTTCGAGCTGCAGCGGAGCATTCGACGACTGGAGCAAGAAGTCAAGAACCTGGCTAGTATCGCAGCTGCGGAGGCGGCCGCGGAGGCGCAGAAGAATAGCTGGGGAACATGGTTCCTGTCTCCACTCTATAAGAAAGTGGAGGAGAGCGAAGATGAGAAAGCACGGAAGGATAGGGACAGGCAGGAGAGAAAAATTCAGAAGGATATGAAGGAGAGGCGACTGGAGTCGCTGCAGTTTCAGCTGCGGGAGGGGGAGAGACTGTTGAAACAAGCCAAACAGGAATTCGACACTGACGATCTACGCGATGACCAGACGATAGCAGCTATTGAGACAAGAGCACGGGCCAGAGAAGCTCGAGAGCGGCAGGAGAAGGAGAGAGTGGAAAGGGAGAGGCACGCAAGGATCTGGGAACAGCAGCGGCAGGAAAGGGAAAAAGAGGCACAGGAAGCAAGAGAGATCATGAGGAAACATCAGGCGAAGGCACGAGCAGAAGAACTGGCCCGAAAAGAGGAGCTGAGACGGCAACAGGACGCCGCGGCTGATGAGCTGCGAGGACGTTATACAAACAACACGCGCTCGACTTATAGCCATGGCAGCACTTCTTGGACTAACACATCAAACTGCAATCATGGCGGCTGGTGGGAAAAAGTGCACGGTCGCACGCCCTGTCCGGAGTGCTACGTTGTATACAACTATCTGCTGCAGTGCCCGGGCTGTTCGAAGAGGGCATGCGCGACATGCAAGAGGAAGCTGGGACTGAGATATTCGGGCAACACAGCAACAAAAAGAGCACCTCGGCGCTCAGAGTCACCACCACCATCCGATTGGGCCAATGACTATTACGACTATTACTGATTGATACCGTATCGAAGAGATGGCGCCATGAAGTCATTTAATGATTATGCAGCCTCTCTAAAGCGAGATTCGAGATTGAATAATACTGTACAAGCCCCCAGGCCTTGTCCATAAGTTTCAAGCGAGGGAAGATTGTGCATCCCGTGATATCGCGTCCAAAGCAATGACCACCGCGATGAACTTTAGCAAGCGGCCCTCTATGTACCTCATATCGAATTCACTCGACTTCTCACCCACACTTATAGATGATCGCACACTCGTTGGGCTCTAGTATGCCCCTGTTCTCACCATCGCGTATACTCAGAGCTGCTACCCAGAACCCCAGCGGCATCAAGTGGTCAGAAACGCTTAATCTTCCGCGCTCGGAATTCCCAGCCCGCCCGGGTGCAGAACAGCTTGAGCGGTATCGACAACGATGCGCCGATGACCTCTACGCATGGCAGCGAACCAATAGGCCGGCTCAAGTTAATGGGAAACACTCACAGAAGGTGAACAACGAGTTCATCCTTCACGATGGCCCGCCTTACGCCAATGGAGCTGTTCATGTTGGACATGCCTTGAACAAAGTGCTGAAAGACTTGGTCTTGAGATGGCAGCTGTCGAAAGGCAAGCGAGTTCACTACCGACCGGGGTGGGACTGTCATGGCCTTCCGATTGAGCTCAAGGCTCTACAAGAGCAAAGGACGAAGACCAAGCAAGCGAATGCGATCGAAGATGCGCCTAAGCAGGAGGAAGATGCTGTGGCAATGGGTGCAGACGTGAATGCGTCGAGCATCAGGACTATAGCCAGAAAGCTGGCGACGGAGACTATTGAGAAGCAGAAAGCTAGCTTTCGTGGATGGGGTGTGATGGGCGAGTGGGACAAGCCATATAAGACCATGGATCTGGACTTCGAGGTTGAGCAGTTGAACGTGTTCAAAGAGATGGTCCGACGAGGTAGGAGATCCACAACAACGTAAAGAGGTGAGATACTAAGCTACGGTAGGTTTCATCTCCCGCCATCACAGACCAGTATACTGGTCGCCTTCATCACGCACTGCATTAGCTGAAGCCGAGCTTGAATACGATGACAACCACAAGTGCACTGCGGCTTTCATCAAGATCCCGTTTCTGAGGCTGCCTATAGCATTGGAGCAACATCCGAAGCTTGAGAACATGCACGAGGATACCACCATCAGTGCTCTGATCTGGACTACTACGCCATGGACACTGCCTGCCAACCAAGCAGTTGCTTTGAATCCGAGCATGTTCTACAGCGTGATCAGGCTTCTTTATCCGAATCGAATGACTGCTGAACAGGACCTGCTGCTGGTAGCAGAGGATCGTATAGAACACGTACTGTCATTCCTTCCGGAAGGAACGACTGCCAATGTTGTGATCGACAATCTGGTAGGCGAAGAGCTTCATGACGGCAGAGAAGCGCTTTGGAATCCATTCCGAGATGAAGAATCCTACGTCGTCCTCGCCGACTTCGTGACGTCCAACTCAGGCACTGGAGTGGTCCATATGGCACCAGGGCACGGGATGGAAGACTATCTGGCCTGCCAAGAAGCAGGAGATCAAACTACGCTGGCACCTGCGGATGACGATGGGAGGTTTACTGCCGAAGCATTTCCAGCTGGAGGCCACAGCTACTTACTGAGCGGTCTGGACGTACAGACAGACGGCGTCAAAGCTGTTCTTGATATCCTCAAAACCCCCAACCGACATTTTGGAGATCGTTATGGGTTTGCTCAAAGCACGCACGACTCATTTGTACTCGCGACGCACGAATTTGTGCACAAGAACCCGATTGACTGGCGGACCAAACAGCCCGTGATTGTACGAGCGACTGCACAGTGGTTTGCAGATGTCTCGGCGATCAAAGAGCGCGCTTTGAGTGCGCTCAAAGACGTCACGTTCACACCAGAGGGTGGAAGGACACGACTCCAGAGCTTTGTGGATGGTAGGAGCCAATGGTGCATCTCCCGTCAACGAGCCTGGGGCGTACCTATTCCGGTACTCTATCACCGAGACAGTGGCGAGGCTTGTATCACCCCCGAGAGCATCGAGCACATCATCAATACCATGAAGGTCAGAGGGACGGATGCGTGGTTCTCGGATCCGCAAGATGACCCATCATGGATTCATTCGTCTATCGCGGGAGGACACTGGATCAGAGGCAAGGATACCATGGATGTATGGTTTGATTCGGGAACTACTTGGACCACACTTTCTGGCTCCCTCGGGAATGGTCTACCTATCAGCGATGTGTATCTTGAAGGTACAGATCAACATCGAGGTTGGTTCCAGAGCAGTCTTCTGACCCATGTCGCTATCCAAGAGGCTGATGGAGAAGCCCCAGCAAGGGCTCCATTTCGGCATCTGATCACCCATGGATTCACCCTGGATGCAGACGGCAGAAAGATGAGCAAGAGTCTGGGCAATGTGGTGTCTCCTGATCAGATTCTCGATGGGACACTTCTGCCTCCCGTCAAGCCGCGGAAGCAACGAGGCAAGAATAAGACTGCAACGGTCACCGATGGAGATGGCCAAACGCCAAAGTACGATGCCATGGGACCTGACGCCTTGCGCTTGTGGGTCGCCTCAAGTGATTACACGAGAGATGTGAGCATCTCAGTACCCGTATTACAAAGCGTGCAGCAGGCGCTCCAAAAGTATCGTGTCACGTTCAAGTTCCTGCTGGGCGTGTTGGCGGACTACAACCCAGCCGAGAAGACACTGGCGGACCATCGCGATCTCACCTTTGCGGATCACGCAGTCCTGTACCAACTTGCGAACACTCAACAGGAAGTGTGGAATGCGTACGACCAGTATAAGTTCTACAAAGCTGTAAGCGACATCAACACTTTCATCAACAACGACCTATCGGCTTTCTACTTTGAAGTCATTAAAGATACGATGTACGCTGGCTCCAAACATGCTCGATTGCGAACACAGATGGTACTCCGGTCGATTCTCGACGGACTGTTGAAGATGCTCGGCCCCGTGACGCCGCACTTGGTTGAAGAAGTATGGGAGAACTGCCCAAAGGCAATGAAGAACGAGCGGCACCCATTGAAACGAGTTTGGCCAGAAGGAAAGATCAAGGTCCCCGGCAACCACGAGCGGGTCGAAGAAGGCTTGGACGTCTTCTACGATCTGAGCGCGGCTGTGAAGCTCGCGCAAGAAGAAGCTCGACAAGCTGGCAACCTGCGCAGTGGACTCGCTTGCAAAATCGAAGTACATCTACCAGATACTCCAGAACGCCATCACATCGAGCGATGGTTCCGCAGGGGAGAATTAGCTGATCTCCTGGTCGTCAGCCAAGTATCGGTGCGTGCGGCTAAGGACAAGGACTCCGCTTCCAACGCGGCTTGGAGCTACGACCAGCTTTTCGAAATCAACGGAGATGAGGGCAAGGTCGTCGTATTGCCGCCTGATCACCACAAGTGCGTGCGCTGCTGGAAGTATACTGCTGTGGAGGCTGAGCAGCCTTGTGGGAGGTGTCGGGGTGTTTTGCGGGAGCAGGGTTTCTCGCATCCGGATGTGAGGTTGGAGTCGGTGCCGCATGAGCGAGGGCAAGGGTCGGGGGGAGATCTGATGATGCTGGCGATGATGGATGGGTTTCCGGGGGAGGGCGTTGCGAGGGAAGGTGGCTTTGGGGAGGGCGTTGACGAGGAAGACGTGGGGTTCTATGAGGAAGATGTGTTCGAGAAAGACGAGGAGGAAGAGCAAGACGATGAATCTGAAGACGACGACGAGTCTGAGGAGGATGGCCCGGACGACGGAGGCAGTGACTATGGTGACGATAGTGGCGGAGATATCTTCTAGTAGCTGCCACGCACTACAACCGCGGACGAGGCCGCCACTTCGCGTACGGATGCTCCGCCGTCGACGGTACAAGATGATCCACATCCAACGTGTTGACCAGACCCGGATGCACCTCAGAGAGATTCTTGATCCCGATGAGCTTCATCACACTCTCCATCTCATCTTTCAAAACTACACCACGCACGTCAGCATCTCCACTCCCCTCAGCAAGACCAGTACACGTACTCTCAACCAAATGCTCAACCCCCTCACTCCCATAATTTAGCGCATACAAAAAGCTCCTCCCAATCCCCACCGCCTTCGCCCCCAAACACATCGCCTTCACAATATCCCCTCCCCTCCGTATCCCGCCATCAACAAACACCTCCATCCGCTCAAACACCTCCGGACAGCACTTATGCATCTCCAACAACAGCAGTATCGCCGGCGGGGCATAATCCAAATTCCTCCCGCCATGGTTGCTCAACAAAATCCCATCGACCTTATACTCCATCGCCAGCTTCGCGTCCTCGGCGTTCGTGATCCCCTTCAACACGATCGGTAAATGCGTTAGCGACCGGATCCAGGCCAAGTCGTCCCAGGTAAGTGATTGATCGATGTAACTCCCCATCATCCGCGTTAGCCCGCCTCCCTTCTTATCAGTCGCCGCGCGCTGGCCGGTAACGGGGTTTATCACGATCTCATCCACCGCGAGCCGTTCATCCGACTCGCGTTTCCCGCGCCCCGCGGCGTCGACGGTTACGAAGATGGCGCGGACGCCTAGGTCGGTGGCGGAGTGGATCACGGCGGCGGTTTTGGCGCGGTCTTTGTTGACGTAGAGTTGGAACATGAAGGGGTGGTTGGGGGCTTCGGCGAGGATGTCGGGGAGGGGGTGGGAAGCGCTTGTTGAAAGCTTGAGGTTGGCTGTCAGTACCATCTCACCTCGCTCGGATGGGGGAGACTCACTATCTCAAGGATCCCGCTTGATTTCGCCCCCCTCGCCATCACTTTCTCGCCTTCGGGGTTGATCATTTTAGCCAACCCAGTCGGACAAATAAACACCGGCACCTTCACCTCCATCCCCAAAATCGTCGTCGCCGTACTAACGTCCGCCACATCCCGCAAAACCCTCGGTCGGAACCAGATGCGTTGGTACATCGTCTGGTTCATATCTCTCGTCCAGCAATCCGTCGCTGCGGCTGAATAGAAGGCGAAAGTCTTCTTAGAGGCTGTGGCGGCGGCTGCGAGTTCGAAGTCGTGGCTACATACACACACACCAAACGTCAGCGGTGACCAAATGATTCAGACGACGACCCCCAGGAGTGGGGCCAAGCGTACGCGTTGATAATGCTGTCTAGAGGCGGCTTCTCGTTTTCGGGAGCGGCTTGCGTGACATTGCTCTCCACCACATCGGGTTTCCAGTCCGCATCGATGGTTGAGCGGTCGAGATTGCCCTTGAAGCAGGCGAGGGGGAGGGTGTCCTTTGCCAGGGAAGGGCTGTGGTATTCGGTGTAGCCTGTTGTTGCGTCGTGGCCTGCATACTTTAGGATGACTGGGAAGATAGTTTAGCGGTGGTTCTGGATATTGTTGTGTGTACGTACGGTTGGAGCCACCAGGATGTTCGGGGGCGAAATTGGTTACGTCCCATACCTGATCATCGATCACGATCCAGCAGTCTTCGGGTGTGTTGTGTTTGCGGATCTCTTGGGTTGATATGGTTTTCGTAAACTCCATATCTGCTTCCTGGATGCTGGAGAACACATGAAAGAGAGACGAGTGATTGACGAATGAGAGAAAAGATATTACCACTTGCTTGGAAAAGTGCAGTAGCTGCTATATATCATAAAAGCAGCCAACTCATAATATTCATGTTACCCGAAAATTGGGAGGCCATTGGCCGACCTGTCGCCGACACCGGAGTCGTATGAATGTCGATCTTCTTCACTACGAGGACATACCGCAGGGCAGCAATTCAATCCCTCTTCAGCTCTTCACAACACCACGTTCAATCTTCCTCCGCTTCGCCCTCAACTTCTCGGCCTCCTCGTCCGTTCGCGCATTCGAATACGCCATCTTCTCATACGACTTCCGGAACTTCCTGGATGCCATGCCCTTCCGCCGGTCGATGTCTTCCAGCCGCTCGCGCTCATCCCGCTTGCGTTTGGCTTGTGCGACTTCCCGCTCCTTCTTGCGCTTGTCTTTGGCCGATGTGCTGGCTGGCGCGGGTGTGCGCCCGAGCGCTTCGGCCTCGAGTTCAGCCTGTGCTTGACGAGCAGCTGAGTCGCCAATGTCTTCGACTTCGTCGCCAGATAGACCACCCCATTCTGCCTCGTCCACAGCAGCTTCGCCGTTGGGCTCGACTTCGTCGTCTTCTGACTCGTCGTCCTCGGAGCCTGCTAGGTTGACATCCATACCTCCATCTTCCTCGTCTTTGAGCGCTTCTTCAAGCTTTCTCGCCTCGCCATCACCACGTACACCTTCGACTTCCTCACCAGCCTTCCCTTCTTCTATCTCATCTTCTTCATCCTCCATCTCAGCCTCTGCAGCAGTTTCCTGCTCGGCGAGCGACAAGGTAGGATCGTAAGCTCCCCTCTTCGCCTTGACCCACGGGCTGAGATGAGGCGGCAGAGTCGCGCCAGGTGCGTACAGATCTGGTCGTTGGAGTTGGCCTGCGTTGATTGAGTCCCATACCCACTGAGGCTGGACGTAGATTCTGCCTGGTACACGCTCGTTCGACTTCGTCGGTGGCATCCCATCGACTTCATCCACGTCCATATCAACTTCGCCATCGGTAAGCGGAGGTGATGGTAAGGGAATGTCGGGCCGGTCGACGACTTGATGTGTGATGCGAGTGTCGTCTTCTGAACAGTATGCGCCTGGTTCACCTAAGCTACTGTCCCAGCCCACGCGCTTGCAGCCGAAAGCTTTGAGTATGAATTCGAGGGGGTTCCTAGGTGCTTCCCGAGAGAGGAACACTGTAAAGTTTTCGAACAACTTGCCGGCTGTCTCTGAGTCGGCGGTTGCTGATGGCTGTAGTAGCGTGTCCGCCTTCTCATCAATGGAAGCGAATGTGTCAAGAGCACTTGATGGATTCTCTTCAGCATCCTCGACTCCATCAGCCTCGTCACCTTGTCCGTTCTGCTCCGACTGCTCTTCCGGTAAAGACAGAAGTCGGTCCGCCTCTGCCTGAGCTTTCTCGTTTGTCTCTACATCCATTGCACCCTCAATCTGCTGTTGCTCTTCTCCATTCCGTGGTTCCAGCTGGAAAGCACCTAGCTCAGCTCCTTGCTCTTCCGACTTCGAGTCAAATGTAGGAGGGTACACCAAGCCAATGCTGGTATATAGTCTGAAGTTCACGAAACCGAGCAAAGTGGTGTAGAACTCCACGAATGTCGCCATGATCCTGTAGTCCACATCGGCACCAGTTCTTTGTACAAACTTGTATGGCACGAGCCACAGTATATCCTGGCCTTGGATTGTTGCTTGGTAGTAGATGCCTTTGATCGATAGGAAACTCTTGCGGAGACTGTGAGTGCGTATAAGATAGTGCTCGAACTCCAAAGTAAGCCTCTGGCACTTGGCTATAATTTTGGCCGGTACCTCTGCAGTCGAAGGAAGATTTGCGAAGAGGAAGAGCATGGAGAGCGCATCATCAAGATCTCGCAGCGCATCCACGAACGTCGGATAGCGTTCTTTGATGATGTGGTCGAGTCGCATGCGCGGCTTGAGATTCCGCTCCAGTCTTGACGCATCGCTGACTTCATTGCGTCCCAAGGCCTTCGAGATCTTCTTGGCGAGCGACTTTTGATCTCGGAACTTGTTGAGGAGAGGTTCGTGGAGGAGGTAGTGGATGTCTTTGGTGTAGTAGAAGGTTGTGCTGGGAGTCGAGGACTTGGAGACTCTCTTCTTCGAGCGTGGCTCTCGGGGGTAGATGCCCTTGAAGATACATAGTCGTCGGAAGTCGGCGAGGGAGATCTGGAGTTTGCGGACGGCCTGCGAGCGGGTCAGGTAGTTCTTCGCGCTGCCCGACGTGCCTGACTTCGATGTTAGCGGGTGCTAGACATGTACCACTAGCTCGTCACACCTTTCTTCTTTTCGCGACCCATCCTGGCGGTGGTACCTTGTTATACGTCTGAACGAAGTGTTGTCGCAAAGGTAGTCCGCAGAACTAGAAGTTTTCGAGCCAAGATTTCGTCGCGCGAGTCATGAGATGCGGCGAGCACGGAGGTCTTGGAGTACCACTACCACCAAGTCGGACAGATTACACGACCGAATGCGCCAAGTACAAACACACGATGGGAAGACGATAATGCGGGCATTGGATACGCTAGAATGGACGCGATCACAAAGGTCTACAACGACCACCCGAAGACGGTGCTCTTCACTTCCGCAGCAGCTCTTCGAATCCTCCTCGTCGTGACCTTCCCAGGGCTACATGAGCTCCTTGCAGGACGTGTCGAAATATCGACGCCGGTCAACAGCTTCAAGAGATGTACGTGAGACCATGAGGCGTTCGTATGGATCCGGTGGAAAGTGAGTAGGAGCTGAGACAGTGTAGTACAGGAAGGCTTGTTCCTATATGAACGGGGCCTCGATCCTTACGATGGCGGTATCTTCCATCAGGTCAGCTATATATTTCACCCTGTACTGCCAGTATATGCTCATAGAAAATAGGCACCACTACTATTGTCTCTCTTCTCCTTCCTGCCATCTGCAAGTACCTTGATAGGACGTCTCGCGAACATAGCCATCTACACGGGGTTGGACGTCCTTTCTGCGAACACGTTATATGACATTGCTGCTTCTGGAGCTGCAACGTTGTCATCCGTCTACATTTCGCCGCGAGCCGACCGAGCATGGAAGCCAATATCCGTGGCGGCTGTGTGAGTGACCACGTACCCATTGAGCAAGATATCAGTGCTAACATCTGCAGCTACCTCTTCAATCCATTGACCCTCCTGACATGCCTTGGACAACCAACCACAGTCTTCACGACCTTATTCATCCTGCTAAGCATCAAACACGCATGCGAAGCAAAAATGCCAACTTCAGCCTTCGCCCTAGCAGTCGCTAGCTACCTCAGCCTGCACCCAGCTTTCCTACTCCCCCCAATCGGCATGCTATGCTACGACCGACTCTGCCAACAACAAGCAACCACCTCAGCCACCCCACCGGACCAAAACCCCGACAGCAAAGCGGCCGTCGACCAACGCACCCTCCCACCCGCCATACCCTTCGCCCTCCTCCTAACAACAATCTTCCTCGCCACCTTCGCACTCCTTCTCGGCCTCTCTAGCCTCCTGCTCCCCTCCTTCCAATTCATACCTTCAGTCTACTTGACACCGCTCCAGCTCCCGGACCTCACGCCAAATCCTGGGTTGTGGTGGTACTTCTTCATCGAAATGTTCGACGCCTTCCGCTCATTCTTCCTGGGCGTGTTCTGGCTGCATATGCTCTCGTACAGCGTCCCGCTCTGTTTGCGACTGCGAAAACAACCACTAGCAGCCGTGGTGCTTATGCTGGGCGTGAACGCGGTCTTCGAGCCGTACGCCAATATCGGTGCTGTGGGTACGGCGTTGAGCTGTCTTTGCTTGCTTGGGCATGTCTTCGAACGTACGCTTCCCTCCCCTCTCACCACATCCTCCCTTACTGACAAGTCGATCCTCCAGTGTCATCAACCCACCGCTACACCTTCCCAGCCCTCGCAGGCCTCCTCTACTGCACGCTCCTCGGCCCCGCCTTCCATCACCTCTGGATCTACGCCGGCTCGGGAAACGCAAATTTCTTTTACGCCATCACGCTCGTCTGGAATTTGGCGTTGGTCATTATCTTGACAGACACGTTATACGCTGTGCTGCGAGACGAGTGGGAATTTGAACGGCCTGAGGGGGTGGCGAAGGAGATTAGACAGATATAGATGTTTGAACCTTGGTATATGTACAACATATCACTTGTATTTGCGTCGCCCAAGCTGCGCACCTATCCAACCAGCGGCGCCGACCCAGCAGGCAACTTAACCTTAAACACGAGCGCCTGGTTGAGCAGATTGAACCCAGACTCGTCGCTGTACTGGAATTTGCCGAAATTCGTGTAGCCATCCTGCGTGATAAAGTCGTTGTCACTGAAGCTGAAGAGGTAGTACTCATCCTCCCCCTCCGCAGGCAACAGCGCCATGCTCTCCCACTTCTCGTTCAACAACCCGTTGTTCTGCGCGCCACCATTATGCACCCCATACCTCCTCAACTGGCTGTTAACATTAAAGTCCAACCACGAACAATACTCCGCAGCCTGAATACCAGATTTCAGTACTCCCTGGCGGGAGGCAATCTGGCATCCAACGCAATCGTGTCCGTTCCCCTTGACATTTGTAGCGGAAGAGATATCGAAGACGTCGATCTGGCGGTACAAACTCTCCGTATCGTCTTGCCCGCGTCCAACATTGCCGTCGCGGGCGAGGACAAGAAATTGCGTATCGCTAACATAGTGGATCTCGCTCTGCCGCGCCACGTCGCTCGAGTCGTCGGAGGCGTCGACGTGGTTGAGGTGGACCACGTATTCGGCCTCGTACACTGGCGTGGAGGCGGAGATATCGTAGATAAGGAAGCGGGAGTTTGCCTGATCTTCGAGACCACCGTCCTGGTTCGCGGCGGATTGGAGCAGGACGTACAATTTCGTCCCGTCGGGGTTCGTAGTCATCCCCTCGAAGCCCTGGTTGTTGTCACGGCCGTTGAGGTTGTCTTCGGGATCTGGCAGGGTGTCTTGGTCGTAGATCGGCGGGCTGGCGGCGGAGAAGGAGACGGCGCCTTTGCGGCGGGGGATCAGGGCTGGAGGGGGGCGGATTGCGTTGATCATTTTGCCGGTGGGGTCGAATTGGTAGACGTAAGGGCCGTATTCGTCGGAGATCCAGAAGGAGCCGTCGGCGCCGAGGAAGAGGCCTTCGGTATCGATTGAGACGCGGTTGCCGCCTGGGCCGGATTGGCCGAAGCCGTTGCCGGTGTAATTCGCGGACGGGAAGGCGAAGGGGACTTCGGAGAAGCGTTTGTAGGGGCCTGTGATGTCCGGGTCAAGGCCGGTGGTGGGGGTGCCTTCGAAGTCGGTTAGGAGGATGGTGTCGAGGTACTTCATGATGATGTTTGGGGCGGAGGGGTTCTTGAGGGTGGGGTCGGCGATTTTGAGGGTGACTTGGATCTTTTGGATGCGGTTTTGGAAGTTGACTGTGCCTTGGGTGTTCCAGCCACGGTCTGGGAGCGCATAGAGCAAGCCTTGATAGTTTTTGCCTACTTTCTTCCAGGAGGCCTTGTCCATGGCGCCGGAGCTGCCCAAGCCGCCCAAGGTGTCGCCGTATTTGTCGCGGGCATTGGAGGGCAGGAAACCATAGCCTGCGAGCTCCTCGTAGATGTACTCCTGGCCATTGCAGGTTGTCGTGTTGACAGCAGCAGCTCTACGAACACTGGGTGCTGCTGTTACCGAGGAGAGGAGGCCAAGGGCCAATGGCACCGAGGTGATGATGTTCTTGCTGTACAGCATCGTGACGAGTTTTGCTTGAGAGAAGAGAGAAGAGAAATGAACATTACCTTTAAGTTATACAACCACTGCCCCACGTGATGCCGCAGCGCCCAGAGGATGATGTCTGGATAGAGGTTAAATAGCATCCTCCGTGGTTTAGCTCAAGGATGTACCTGCATTAGAGCCCCACAATTTCCCTTGGCGCTGGGTTGGCGGCGGCGTTGATCTCCAACGTGCTTCCGTTGGCTGTGGTGATTTGGTAGACTTCACAACCAATTTCCATTGCTGTTGTTTTGCGAGAGGATTGCTTCTCGCCTCCGACAAGATCCCGCGGGCGGATCTTGGTCGAGTCGTGGTAGTTCTACAGGAGCACGAGGAGTTCGGACCGGTGCAAGGGGCGACAGAGCTCAGCTCAGCTCTCCCACAACTTTGACCTCACCTCGCTTGGATCAAGCACGTGAGCTTCTGCTATATCGGGTCATCATCATCGAGACACCACAATTACAATGTCTACCCAACAGCCCAACAAGTAAGTGCATGTTGTCAAAGTCGTCATGAAAAGTCCCGTGTTGACGACTTGCAGCGTCTGGCAAACAGCAGCAGCCGGCCGCCAACGGCAATCTCAATCCGCCTCCCGAACACCGCAGAACCGGTCCGGCACTGCTTCACCGAGCCTACAAGCCGCACCATCGCCATCTTCACGACCGGACGGAGGACGTACGTTGCAGCCGGTAGATAGTGTGTGGACGCAGAGAAGCAGTAGTGGGAACAGGAGTAACGGACAGCCGAGAACGGATGCTGCACAAGACGATGGTGGGTTCAATGCAGCGGAGGTGAAGACTTTTCTGGCTGCAGATGTGGGATCGGTGGTAGTGTACAAGCCGGCAGAAGCTGCGGGAGGTGCGAGACAGGGTGGTGCTTGGGGATCAAGATGTAAGTACATACTGCCTCGATACGTGACTGTAGTCTATGTGAGCCGCTAGCTAACCGTTTGGACAGCGAACGTGATGGCGAACGGGCAGCCCTTCCTCGCTCAGCTGGCGAAGCAGGTTACCACTCTTGAGGGTGGTGGATAGTCCATCGGAATGGCATGTCGTGGCAAGCGTTTAGCGATATGATACCCCGTACGTACAGTTTGATGCAACCACATGCCGTTGAAGCCTACCAGTGAATCCTGTCTTGATGTTACACAAAGCTAGTGCACGGGCCTTTGGTGTGGAAATGCGCAGGTCGCCGGCACAAACGAAACTTCTTCAGCCTCTTAACCTCGCATCACATCTTCTGTTCCGCACCTCAACTTCCTCCGCACCGCTCGTCGCCATGGCGGATGCCAGCGACGCGCTCACCGGAAGCCTGACTGGCATGGACATCTCAGCCGCCACTACTCAGACAACACAGACACAGCGTCCACAAATCATCAATTTCCCTGTGCCGCGCGAGGTTCGAGATCAGATCTATGGCTACCTCCTCTCCAACGAATACTTCCAGAGCGAGCCATGGTACACTAAGCCGCAAGAGCTACGTGGTGAGGTAAGATGGTTGTTCTCGCGCGCATCGAAAGCCAGCTCATCAAGAAACAGTTCTCCAACACCAGCGGTCGAAAGCGAAGCAACGCGAGAACCTACTGCTTCCAACCAAGCATCCTCTCCACGAACAAAGCCATACGCAAGGAGGCTTTCGACATTTTCGTCAAGAACCACTTTGTGGTGGTGTCTTACAAGTGGGAGCTGGTGGAGAAGCTCCTCCACAGCTTTTCCCTGCCCATCGTCACCGAGAATCAGGCCCACATCGCGCGGTTCCGCCATTCCGTGTTGCGGATTCATGTCAAAGCTCCGCCGGTTGAGGTGGTCCGTGGCACGAAGGTGAAGTCGTTCTTGATGGTCGCGAACGACCTACCTGCGCTCCACGCGTTTCTCCAACACACGTTCTACTACATCTGCAGCCCAGCCCACCTGATGGTCGACAATGACGAGATGGGTGACTCGTGGATTTTCGAGTCGGAACCTGGAACCGATACACTCCCAACCCTCACGTGCCGCTTCCAAGACACAGGCCCGGCCGTACTCACCACGGATCAGATCAAGACTGTCCTGGATGGCTTCAAGAAGGTACTACTTGGTAAGCAGCAGGCCTACTTCCAGAATGTGCCGACACCGCTCTGGCAAGACGCAGTAGCTGTTCGACGGGCGATGTCTCCGCCAACCATCTGGCTTACCGCCATGGGCTGGCAAATCTACGAGGCGGCCCAGGGTCTCAAGGCCACCGCCGACGAGCTGTGTCAAGCTGGCCACTACACGCAAGCGTCTGCGAAGTACTCGATGATATGGACTCTGGCAACTAGGGCTCATATCTTTGATGCTCCCCCAGAGAGCTTCAAGTCCACCTTCCGGCATGCTGCTATTGCTCTGTATGCTGTCGTTTTCGGTGCGCTCATCACGGATGGCTTTTTATGCCTCCGAAAGAACATCAACGAGACCGCGGCAACAGGTCGGATGGAGAAAACCAATCTGCTACGGGGCCTAATCCACAAAGTGGAGACAGAGATCCCTGATCCTCTGCGCAGTGCGATGCTGGACATGTTCACGAAATCTCAGGGGCGGGACATGTCGATATGGCTGGTCACACTGCACACTTTCCTGTACCCAGAAGATCAGGCACGAGAATCGGTGTCGGCAAGCATGGCTAAGATGCAACGTTTGAAGGCTATGTTTCCCGACTCGGCACACTTTGCGCGGGACTACGAGGCGGTCCGCGGCCCTGTGTTTGACCACCCGGTATGTACCTTCCGTCTACATCTCCCGAACCGTACTGACATCCTTCTAGGCCTCCTCTGTGTTCCTCCTTGGGATCACCCCACAGACCGAACAGCTCCGCGAGCAGTGCTCCTTGCACGATCTCCCGCCTTAGATCCTCAACATCCCGTTGCCGGCTGGACTCACCAAGCCACCTGGGCTGGAAGGCTTCGTTGATAAAGCCCGCCTGGAGAATCTCAGAGCCAAGGCTCCTGGGCTTGCGGAGGTCATGATAGGATGACAAGCGTTATCGAGTGTATAACATGGGCGATGCGGAAGCGAAGGACGGCATTACAATGAACGAAAGGGACAGCAATGCTGTCGTAGGTATGGCTGATACTTTGCACGGCTCTTGAGGGCTGGCAAAGTGGTCAAAAGGCCATGCTAGTGGGCATCCATGCCTTGAGACAGTGTGCAACGGCTGCTCCTTTGTTCTTTGTTGATGGAACTGCAAATGGCTAGCCTAGTGACAAAGACATGTAAGATAGATACCAAAATCCATGAGGAGTCGATTAACTCTCGAATGCACCTTGCATCTTCAGTCCAGCAGATGTTCCCCATACCACCGCCTCGCGGGAAAACGCCCGTCCGCCAGAGAGGAGGCTCATCTCTAAGGACCAGCTCGAGTCGCGCGCTCAGTTCGAGCGATCTGCTAAGAGGAAGAAGCGGATGCGTCCGCAAACCTCCCACTCGAGCTCGTGGCCATACAATACAGCTGAGGGTTGACTCCGCTCGTCTCGAGCGTGCCGTTGCTGATGGAGACACTTCCGCCACCGAAGCAAGGGATGAACTCCCGCCCACGGCCAATCTTGGCACTAGCAACGTCCCTAGAACAGACACATCTTCACACGCCTGCAGCGAGCTCAGTCTTGCCTTCGTTGCCTCCGCCGACCTGAAAACCTCCCCCGATACCAATGTCATCGCATTGAACCTGATGGACTACTTCCTGTTTAATAAGGTCAACTGGCTGCCAGAGTTGTCGTACTGCAAACTCCATGCGGCTTGCTTCCTGATGGCAAGCCGGATCACGGAGATGCCAAACACTGCAGAACGACTTGCGGATAGCCTTGGGCCGGAGACTGCTTTCCTCCAGGAGATGGCGGCCCTACTGGCCGTCAATGAAGACGAGGATGCCGCGATCCGGCAGCTGATGTGCGTGGACGAGGAGGCGGTAGAAGATGGCTACAGGCTGTTGTATGAGCGGAGAGAGAAGCTGGCCGTGTTGTTGGGTGTGTATGCGGACAGGTTGGACAGGCTGCCGTTGCCAAAGCGATCGGAAGCGGAAGCGGAGCGGGATGCCGATTATGTACCAGAGGAGGACTTCGATGTCTTTGAGGAGGAGTAGCCAATTGCAGCAATCCTTGTGGCTCAAAAAAGTCCATCATCTCTGACCTTGAACACGTTTGAGCCGCTTTGTCTGTCGAGCATCGTGCAATGGCCGCACCATGTACTATGGACGGGAGCAGAATGTACCTCTCGTGTGTGCCTTTCAGCTCATACCATTCGAGCCTAGGGATGGCAACAGTAACGGCACATCTAGGAGCTTGCCACAAGGATTCTCCAGACCATCTATGAGCATCTTTGTCTGGTCACGGAAGGCATCCGCATCCTCTGCGCTGGCCATCTCGACGTCCGAGTGAATGTAACAGTTCATAGGGTAGTCTTCTTCCAGCCCATCCGTCAGCTCCTGCCTAGTCGTTCCTAATTCTAGCTTACAGACTTGGCCGTCCCGGAATGCCACGAGAAGTAAGCCATACGTGGTAGCCACGATATTGTAGTAGATGACCATCTCTCGAAGTTCTTGGCACGGCGGAAACTCAATGTCGTCGAGGAGCTCCCAGCCAACGATACTCGCACCGCAGAAGAGTTCCTCATCAACGATGACAGGCGTCTGAGGGTTGTTCACATATGGCGTGACCGGTATAGCGACGCTTGAGACGCTCGAGACACTCGACTCAGCTGTGTCGCTTCTGGTTTGTCGCCGTCGTGCTATAGCATACTCCCGTGGCGTAAGACCAGTTTCCCGCTTGAACAACCGGTGGAAATGATGTTTCGTCAAACCAGCTTCTTTCGCCAACCGCTCCAGTCCTGGCAAAGGTGCATCTTCCGGCAGCGATTCCATAAAGTCGCACGACTTCTGGATCTTATCCGCCTCTGGTCGATACACTGGAAGGAGAGGTTGACATCGCTTGCAAGCTCGATAGCCAGCAGCTTGGGCTTGCTCCGGAGTGTCGTAGAAGTCTACATTGGCGCGACGAGGTAGTCGCGCTTTGCAGGTTGGTCGACAGAATATCTTCGTGGACTTGACGCCGTAGAGAAATTGGCCTTCAGCTGCTTGGGATCTGGAGGTGACTTGGGACCATCGTATGCCGTCTGCCATGTCGTGAGCGTCAAGATGGGTGTTAGCAGTAGAGTCATGGCTCACGAGAGACCGGACGAAGGTCTTATATCTGTGAGTTCGACAGCAACGACGACCAGATGGTGATGACTTGAGGAACTTGCTATCGAATTGACCAATCAGGAGGGAGCGCAGATGCTAGCGTCGATCTCTCCTTCCTGCTGGTCCTTCGCTTAACCATACCAGAACACCTACCGGGACGGCTGTTTGCATGAAAAAGCCGAGCTACTGATGTGGTCTGGTGGGAACGTGTCTCGCTCTGTAGCTGCGATGGCATATAATCTGCCCCCGATCTCTCCCTGGCGTAGCTGCCGCTCCCAGCAACACCAGACACTGGACACTGGCTAGCAGAATGATATCTCTATGGCTTGCGCTGCTTTTGGTGCACCACGCAGCCAGCCAGCAGATCGGCGAGGTTCCGGAAGTCCGTCCTCAGTTCCGGACCCATCAATGCTCAAACCATGGATGCCACCTCGAGGACACCTCCGTTGTGCTGGACGCTACCTGACGGAATCTTGAAGACATCGACACGGGCGCTTCATGCCTAACCGATGACCTCCAGCTCAACAAGACTCTGTGCCAACAGCTCAGCAATGCGGGCTCAACTGTGCTCTGCAGGGAGCAGACTATCGCCGAACCGGAGTTGAAGCAGACGGCAACTCGGTGACTCTGCATATGTACCAGAAGTACCAAGGCGAACTGGTGGCCGTTGGACGTCAAATTTATCTACTGGACGAGGATGGCAAGAACTACAAGGTTCTTCACCTCTTGGGCCAAGAGATCAGCTTCGAGGTCGACGTCTCGAATCTTCCGTGTGGCATGAACGGTGGCATGTACCTTGCCGAGATGGACCCATCTGGCGGACGTAGTCATCTCAATCCTGCTGGCGCGGCATACGGGACTGGTTACTGTGATTCTCAGTGTTATACCAGCTATGCTTTCATTAAAGGCGTGGCCAACCTCGATGGAAAGGGAACGTGTTGTAACGAGATGGACCTGTGGGAGGCGAACTCTAAGTCGAATCAGCTCACGCCTCATCCGTGCAATATCACTGGCTTCTATGCTTGCGAGGGCAAGCATTGTGGCGATGGCAAAGCTGGCGTCTGCGATAAGGTCGGCTGTGGTTTCAACCCTTACGCGCTAGGAGCGCCAGACTTCTATGGTGTGCAAGGTAAGGTGGACTCGCAGAAGCCTTTCAGAGTAGTAAGAAGGTTTATGACTGATGATCACACCGAGCATGGTCAACTTGTGGAGATTCGAAGGCTGTATATGCAAGATGGCAAGACCATTCATAATGCTGAGGTCACTCTCCGCGGCAGCAAGTACGACTCCATATCACCCGCCTACTGCAAAGCCACAAATGCGGACTCATTCGCACAGCACGGCGGCCTTGAGCATATCGGTGGAGCGCTGAGGCGTGGGATGGTGCTTGTGATGGGCATCTGGAATGAGGGAAGCGACAACCTCAACTGGCTGGATGCTGGCGATGCTGGGCCTTGTAACAGGAAAGAAGGCAGTCCTGCAGCGATCAAAAGCAACTACCCCGGCACATCTGTGACCTTCCGACATGTCAGATGGGGCGACTTTGGGACTACATTCTAACTGAGTGCAACACCAGCGATATGAGCTTCAGTCGTCAATCGTCTCCTGCAACCACTAATCTGCCCTGCCTATACAGTGGGACATGAATTCACGGAAAATGAGCATCCATCTCGAGGCTACATCCTCAATGTCCATCTCGCATCTGGACATTGGCATCGATATATGATTCCCACAAGGCCTGGCTGAAAACCTGCCAGGATGAACAAAGGAATCAATGCTCTGGTATTCTGCCAACGAACGAATGCTCCAGCGCCTGGACAACAAAGGATCGACTATTCCGGTCATGATCATGACTGTTGCACTTTGGACAATGGAGCAACGACAGTATGGCTGTGTTGTAACAAAGAAAGGTCTGCATCCGTCGACTCGGTCGTTATCTGGTGTTCGTACCATCTCGAGGATACGAGTCTAGGGTCGCTCGCACTGTAACGGACTAAAGCTCGAGACGACCACCTTTCCCACCGCGGATACTGACCCCCGGCGAAGCATGGCACCTACAACGACCGAGTGTAGTTGTTGTGCGAACGACATCGAAGGCGAACCCACACTCGTTGAAGGAGACTTGGTCTGCGAGGACTGCGTTCGTGGCTACATCATCCCCAAGTTCCGAGCTGCTCTGCTCTCTGTGGCTAACTATCCCGTGACTTGGGGCAAGGACGACGAGGGCAATGATGTGGAGCTCAGTGTCTACGAGTTCCAAAAGTACTTCGACGACTGGGACGACGTCCAACAAACCTGGGAGCTCAGGAAGAAAGAAAAGGAGTTCGACGCGGACAAAAGGCTCTACTGTCGGCAGTGCGCCAGTTTCCTGCGTGGTCTTCCATTCTCTCCGGACAAAGCAAAAAATGCATCGGCCTACTGTGACAAATGCCAGATCGAAGTCTGCGGTGCATGCGGAGTCGGGGGCCACACTGCTAATGCATGCGACGCCAAGAAGGACGAGAAGAATCCGTTCGAAGGCATGGCAGACACGAAGAAATGCCCGAAGTGTGGCACCGCGTTCTATCTATACGATGGGTGCAACCTCATCGACTGCGCCGCTTGCAAAGCCAAGTTCTGCTGGGTCTGCCTGGAGATCAACCCCGATCGACTCCACTGGGCCGAGGGCACCCCTTGCCCGAAATTCGGCCAACCTGGCGATGCGAACGCCCATTGGATCAACCCCGACCAGGACGCGGCGGCGAATGCGGCAAGACCTCTTGTCGCGATCCCACCAGAAATGGCTACGTACCTCCCGCGAGGACCCCACAGCGCCGACCAGATGGCCCAAGTCGCCGCCCTCGCGTTCTTGGACATCCGCGGCTACCCGGAGGAACTATCCCAGCAAGCGGTGGAGGCGCGCTGGCGGCTAGCCCAGTTCCCGGGCTTCCAACATGGAACGCACGGCGCCAGCTGGGAAGAACGTCGGGAGCGCGCGCAACGGGTCTCGCGAGATCTAGCCGCCGGGTTCGGCGACTACAATCGCGCGGGTGTCGACAAACACGAGGACCCGCTGCGGAAGGCCGGGGTGTTGGCCGAATTCGTGAACATGAACCGCCTCCTCGCGGACAACGCCGCCATGCTGCACGATCGCCTCGTCCTGGAGGCAAACCTCGAGCAGTTTTTGGAGAGGCATCGCCAGATTTTGGAGGCGAGGGGGGTCGTGCGTCGTAAGCAGGTGCTGAGGAAGAGTATGGATTTCGTCAAGTTTTTCTCGATGCTGACGGTGTATTTGATGGTTGCAGGGGAGAGGTTGGCGGTGGCGGCTTCGGATCGTCTCGAGCATCGGATTCACAATCAGTGGGAGGTGGCGCCTGCGGAGCACGCTGAGGAACACCCTGAGGGGGAAGCTGAAGAAGAGGCCGCGGAGGCTTGAGGATATTGGATCTCGTCTTTTGCGGTCTGCTCTCGAATATACTGGATCCTTTCGTACATGTGTATAGTTGTACAGCTTATAATGCTTTTACCGCTTCGCTGAGACCGTCACTACCGCGTCTAGTCTTGTCTTGAATGTAGGCCACTGGAGTTGGTTGGGTGATCGAGAGGAAGAGGCTGTTTGGTAAAGGTATACTCAACTTCGTCCACATATCATTTCGTCTAGATAGACATGCGAAAAAGTGCATGCACACGCAAGCTAGAGGAAGGGGTCGTAAAGTTCGTGTCATCCCATCCATCCTTGACTCCCCACGCAATCATCCCTGGTATCTTGAAACGCAACATAAATGTATCCATCCACGAGCACCAAAATACCTCCGATGCCTTCAGCGCAGTCCAATGATCTCTGTCCAACGTATTTTCTTATTCTCAAACGTAGTAGTTCTGCCTCCTGCTGCTGGAGTAATGACTCCTTCCACCACCGCCCGAGCTCCTCGGGCGCGCATAATCGCGGCTCCCGCGAACCTCACGGCTTCCGGAGCGGCGTCGGTGCTGGGAGCCGGAGGAGCGGTACTCGCGCTTGACGACGACGCCGCCGTCGTTGCGGTGGTTGCGGTGTACGAGGAGGGCGAGGAACTGGAGCGGATGATGTTAGCAAACAGCTCGATATCCCCAGATGGAACGGGGTGGTACTCACAAAAGTAACCGCGAACGCCAGTATATCAATAATAGCCAACGCAAAGCTCGCCTTAAGCATCGCACAGGTCTTATTAACATTATAGTTAAAATAACTCCCGCTCGTCGTCACCCCGGCGTTCAAATTCGAACAATTCTGTTTCGCGACGAACCGCATCACCACCACGGCTCCGATGAACGCTCCGACGAAACCTAGATCGATTACCGCGACGAAGAGGGCGTCGTGGCGCGCGCGGAGGTAGGCTATCAGGGTGAAGACGATCCAGGCGAGAGCCAAGGTGGAGATGATGAAGAGGATGAGGATGTATTCCGGGGTGAGCTGGTTGGCGCGGACGTATTGGTGGACGAACCAGGCGAGCATGCCGACTATTGGGATGGTGATGAGGAGTTCGAAGATGCGCCAGGAGAGGAAGAGGAAGCCGGAGAGGGCCATTGTGGGTGGTTGGTGGGGGTGGTGTCGACGGGTGGAAGTGGTGAGCGGTTGAGGTGGGTTCGGTGGTGTTGCAAGACGGTAGTGGTTGGCGGTGGTTTTAAACGGACGTCGAAATGTTTGTGTGGTGAAGCAGTGCAGCAATCCGGTTTGATGCGACGAGATGCCGGTGAGGTGATGGTGATGCGGTGATGTCAGCCAATCTGCAGCTTCCGATCGAGCTTCGGCTTCTCGTGGGACGAAAGCACGAGCGAAGCAACAAACAATCGACGCAGAGGAGTAAGAATGAAGGTGGGTCGACAAGGCGATTGTGTTCTTGTGGAACTCAAATGTGCAGTTGGCAACGGAATGGTTTTATCTTTTGCTCGTCAACCAAGAAAGTGATGGCTGGTCCCAGCGATAATCGCACGTGGCGGGGCTGGGAAGTTCAAGCAGGAAACAACTGGGCGGGATGCGGGTGGAAGCAGGAAAAGACCTGTTTGACATGGATCGCTTAATCTAATAATGCGAGACTGACGTTGCGTTCATCTTCTCGATTCGTGAAGCGGTGTTCCAAGAGTTCGAATCGTTGTTTCTTGGATTGCCTTGCAAGGCGACGAGGCGACTTCAACCGTGCTCCGGAACAAGCCGAGCAGTCAATCGCCGCATCGCCGCCCTGACGACTGCTTTCTGAGGTGAGAGCAGCTGCTGTGGTTCCAGCAACCTTTCTCGTGGGACGGAGAACCGCATGTTTGACCGGCACAGCTAAGCTGGAGCGATGGCAACCTCGAGAAATCGTGGCAGTCAATCCGCCTGTTCTCCGAGACGGCAACTTTTTGCAAGGTCTGAGCGTGAGCTACCGGAAGCAGAAGCAGCAGCCTATCATTGGGTGCTCAAATTCGGGCACTAGCGGGGGTACTCCCGCACACCCGATTGCCAATTAACGAAAAATCGGGTGTGCAGCCTTGATGCCTTAGATGGCCCATGGGCTAAGAGATCCGGGCGCTAGTGGGGGTACTCCCGATTTTCCATTAAGGACAAAATGGGGGTGCAGCCTTAATGCCTTAGAGATCGACTCAAAGGTCTGCGGGTGGTGACGGAATAGATGCTTGTCAATCAGCACATCGACTCATCATTCAAGACAATAGCAAAGTAGATTCAACAATCGAGCACTCTTCTCGGTGGCAATGTTGGAGTTGACATTCTGCACTGAACACTGGTCATGGCTGATCGGAAGACAAAGTGTCTCGTCGTAGGCGGTGGGCCTGTCGGTGCGCTCGCCGCGCTTTATGCTGCCAAACGAGGGTGGGAGGTTGAGGTGTATGATTTGAGAAGAGGTATGATCGATATATTGAGAGACATGGGAACCAGTGGCTAACAATCTCAAGACCTTCGAGATGACTCCACCACGCCACTCAACTTCACAAAATCCATCAATCTTGCTCTATCGCAACGAGGCGTCAATGCCATGCGCGAGTCTGGCGCAGATGGCCTCCTCGACTCCGTGCTGGCCGACACGATACCCATGTACGGTCGTATGGTTCATGGAGAAGACTCGAAGGGCTCTCTCACCGAGGAGAGCCAGCTGTACGACGTCCATGGCCGTTACCAGCGAGCTGTAGATCGTGGCGCTCTCAACAAGACTCTCTTAGACCATCTGGAAGGACTCCCGAACGTCAACTTGATCTTCCACCACAAGCTCACGGGAGCTGACTTCAACAAGAAGAAAGCATGGTTCGAGCGCAAAGGCTCCGACAAATCCAGTGATCGGCCGAAAGAAGTCGAAGTCTCCTTCGACATTATTCTCGGCTGCGATGGCGCACACAGCAGCGTTCGGTACCACATGATGAAGTACGTCCGCATGGACTACGAACAATCTTACATCGACACCCTCTGGTGCGAGTTCACCATCCCACCGGCCGACTCCTCAGATACGACAGCCACAACGGCATCCGCTAAGGACGGATTCCGAACCAGCCCCAACCACCTCCACATCTGGCCCACACCCAACGATATGTTCATCGCCATCCCATCAATCGATCGCACCTTCACATGCACCCTCTTCGCCCCCTCCGCAACCTTCGCTGAACTATCAGCCCACCCCGAATCCATCGAATCCTTCTTCCGCACCTCCTTCCCCGGCGCCGCCGACCTTATCGGCCCAGACCTCCAAACCCAATTCCAGCAAAACCCTCACCTCCCACTAATATCCATCAAATGCTCTCCCCACCACTACACCGCCTCCGGCGTCATCCTGGGAGACGCTGCGCACGCTATGGTGCCGTTCTACGGTCAAGGCATGAACGCCGGGCTCGAGGACGTGCGCGTCCTCTTCTCGCACTTCGACTCGCACCCCACCACCCCAGCTGGCCGAGCCGCAGCGCTAGAAGCGTATAGCACAGAGCGAGTCCCTGACGCTCACACCATCAACGATCTCGCGATGGGTAATTATTGGGAGATGCACGCTGGAGTCCGATCGACGTGGTATCTGCTGCGGAAACGAGTGGAGGAGTTTTTGTCGGACAAGGTGCCGGGGAGTGGGTTCGTGACGCAGTATTCGCGGGTTAGCTTTAGTAATCAGCGGTACTCGGAGGTTGCGCAGGCGGTGGAGCGGCAGGGGAGGGTGTTGTTCAGAGGCATGGTGGGCAGCGCATTGGTGCCGGTGGTTGCTGGGTTGGTGTGGTGGGGCTGGCGCTAGAGGCACGGCGGAATAAGAGCGCAGAAGGAAGGGGTGGGCGCGGTGGCGTGGCGGATGTACAGGGAGGGGATGAAAGCCCTTGGAGGAGTACCTCACGGGTAGGCTCGACTTGCTTAGACATACAGTTCAATTTCGACAGGCGCGTGATGCAGTACATCGTACCCTACCTCGCTATCTACAAGTACACCGACCATGCAAATCCCTTCACCATGTATCATCAACCCGCTCTTCGTCTACATAGTCCCTTCTACTACCGCCGCTCAACAAGCAGCACATGCAACGCCCCATACCCCAACACAACAAACACCCCACAAAACACCGCCAACCCCACCGCATCGTCCCATAGAGCCAGATTATTGAACCCGAAACTCGACAGGATAGCCGAGCCGGGTACTTCGATATCGAGCCCGTACTTGTGGTCCGCGAGCGTGAGCGTGCGCACTTCGTTGACGATCAGGCCTTCGAAGGCGAAGTGGAAGATGGATAACTAAAACACAGGACAAGTCAGCAAGGGCACGGCGAAGCAGGCCCACAGGGGCCCCTGAGGGTGGGGAAGCGGACGTACCGATTGCAACCACAACATCGGCTTAGGGATGGTTTCGTGGTTCAGTAGGAAGCCGCCGAAGAGCAGCGAGAACAGCATCACGAGCACGCCGAGGAGATTCGCCACGCCTTGATTCTTGACGCAAATCCCGATGAAGAGACAGATCATCGCTGCCGCGAGGTTGAAGAGGACGATGAACATCATGAACGTCCCGAACTCCGACCAATGCGGCAGTAATCCCGTCATGGGGTACACGATACAGCCCATAATAATCGGCGGTAACAGTCGCAGGGGTAGGATGTCCATCATGACTTTGGCGACGTAGTAGGCGAGGGGGTGGTAGTAGCCTTTCGCTCGTTCCCGGACGAAGAGCAGGCGCTCGGGCGCGAAGACCGTAAGAGAGGTTAGGGTGCTGAAGCCGAATAGTGCTAAGAGGAAGAAGAAGACTCCGAGGCGGTTCTGGAATCCTTTGAGGTTGTAGGTGAGGCCGTAGAAGAGGTATCCTGTTAGCACGGCGAGGACGATGGCGATGGCGTAGTGCGCGAGCATGAGCATGGGGTTGCGGTAGAGGTTGCGCCAGGTTCGCCGGGAGAGGATGAAGAATTGGGTTGGGAGGCCGGGTTTGCGGTAGCCGCGGACGCGGGTCAGACCTGCGGGGGAGGTGGTGCCGTTTGGTTCGGGGTGGGAGTCTGAGGCGGTGTTGATGGCGGTTTGGAGGGAGGTGTGGAGGTCGGATGCGACGTCTGATTCGGCGAAGGCGGTGACGAGGATGTCGAGGTTGGAGGTATTGGGGCCGGAGACGGAGGGTGGAAGGTTGTGAGTGTCGGCTAGACTGGGCGGGGCTTGTTGTTTGAGGCGCACGAGGTCTGGGTCGCGCTCGAGGAGGCTATCGTCTGCGCTGCGGAGGCTCGCTGGGGTGGTGTTGTTGTCTTGCGTGCTGCGGCGGCTGTAGAGTTGGCGTTCTTGTTGCTGGCGGACGCTTGATTTTCTGCTTGCTCTGGGTCGTAGGGACGAGCGGTCTTCCACGCTGCCGCTGATGCTGGGCACGCTCTTCACGGCCATGGTCGAGCTGGCTCTAGTGATTCTGCCGTTCTCGATGGCGGCCAGGTAGCTTGGGCCATCGTCCTCGATCTCGTCCTCGGGCTCCGCTGGCGCACCATTCTGCATCGTCAGATCGATGAGGTAGTCTGCGATGTTGAAGCCAGGCGGACAAGAATAGCCAATGCTATCGAAATAGCTCTGGCATCTGTGGAACGGCCCACTGTACACCATCCGGCCCTCAGCTAGCAGCATCAGCTGGTCGAAAAGCGCCACAATGTTCGAGCGCGGCTGATGTATCGTGAACACAACTGTCCTATTGTAGGTCTTGACAAGTGTGACAAGGCACTCCACCACATTGAATGCGTTGTAAGCATCCAGCCCGGAAGTCGGCTCATCCAAGAACAAGATGCTGGGACTTGTAACGAGCTCGCAAGCTATTCCTACCCTCCTCTTCTCGCCACCCGAGATCCCACGGCCTGCACCTTCCTCCGAGCCGATGACTTGGTGTCGAATGTGATAGATGCCCAGCTGCCTTTCCACATCCTCGACCTTCTGCTCTTTGGCATTCCTACTCATTTCCTTGGGAAGGCGAAGTAATGCCGAGTCCAAGATCGTCTCATGGACCGTAAGGGTTGGTAACATCGTATCCTCTTGATCCACAAACCCAATGACACTCCTAAAGTCATCGTTCGACACTTTCTCGCCGTTCAGCCAAAAGTCACCCATGACCGTGCCTCGCTTCTTCTTGCGAGCTAGGATGTCCAAGAACGAAGTCTTTCCGGCGCCAGACGCACCCATGATCGCCAGAAGTTCTCCTGGATGCACAGAGCCCATGATGTTGGACAAGATCTTCTTCTCCTTCAACTGATAGTGAATGTTCTCAAAGTACAGCGCAGCAGGTTTGTGGTCGGCCAGTAAGCGTGCGTTCTCTTCTTCTTCATCGGTGTCAAGTCGGACTGGGCCATATCTTCCAGTACTCCGTCGGTTTAGCATGAAGACCAGAAGTAGGACGGCCAGAAGAAACAAAGAAACTCCAGCAATCACACCAGCGATAAGAGGCGTGTTGATCTTGTTAATCGGCCGTGTATACCCAGGCACTTTCGACTGATGCATACATTCGCCAGCATGGCAGTCGAGGAAGATACTCGGGTCGCCAAAAATGCTTCCGATCAAAACGTTCATGTTGGGCTCCGAGAACACACTGCCATCGCTGTCCGATCCCCCTTTGGTCTTGGTTGTGGTGAACGACGCCGGACCTTTGATCTCCTCCGTCAAGAAGTCGGCCAGATCCACTCCACCGTTTCCACCGCACAACATCCGGCCCGGTATGCACTTGCACTTGATGTTTTCGCACTCGTACTTCGTCTTGTTCCTGCCATCTGTCTCATCCCGAGTCCAGTCACAGGTGTCCAAGGCACAGTAGAAACTCTCCCTCTGTGCCACCCAAAACTGAAAGTTACACTCCTTCCGCGGCGCATTACAGCTAAACGTCGCCTGCGGGATCCCATCGTGCTTCAGCTGATCCACAATCTTGCGGTTCGTGATGTTGCACATCTGGAAGTTCTCCTCCACCACCACGCCATCCGTATAACACACTGCCGCATCCTTCTGATCACTCGGCATCATCGACCGACACGCATTGTTCGTCTGGCATGTGTTGCAATTGACGCCTTCCCACCCATCTTTGCATTTGCATTTCGGTTTGTGGCGAGGAGCGCGATTGGCGCCGTCGGCTAGGGAGCCGCAGAGGGGTTTGCTGCAGTCTTCGCCGCCGAAGCCGGGAGGACAGAGACAGCGGCCGGTACTTTTGGAGCAGTTGGCGAATTGCTGGCAGGTGAAGTCATCGCGGTTGCAGTCGAAGCATGGTGGGCAGTCTTTGGGTCGGTCGTCGTAGACGGAGAAGAGGTCGGGTTGGGAGAGGAGGGCGTCGTTGGTCGTGTAGTATAGATCGGAGGGGGAGTCTGCGAAGGCGAGGGGTGGGAGGAGGGATAGTGCCACCAAGGAGGCGGCTTGGAGTAGTCCCCTCATCGTGTAGGTCGAGGTATAGAGCGGAGCGGGAGTGGAAGCCTAGATAGGCGATGTAGGTCGTCAGGGCATTGGGCGTTGTTGGTCGTAGAATCGCAATTATGAAGCGAGGGTGTGCAGGTGAGTGTCAGCTCGTGAAGATAACAGACTCAGATACATGAAGAGCGGGTATAGTAGCACGTGGTAGTCGGTCGCCAACAGCTGTCCTGCCTAGGTAGATCGACGGTGGCGGGGGATGAGGTGCTGCGGCTCGTGGAGCCGTCATCCACGCCTACACTCCTTCGTCGACATTACTATTCCCATATTCAATCGAATCTGCATTGTAGATGGGCTGTTTTATACCGGTTGGTGAACTCCCTTCGGCGGAGGCACGCTTGTTGTAAGCCCACGAGAACGTATTGCAACACTCAAGGTTCGATAACGACAACCTCTCGCCCGTAGGGCGTTGAACATGTGGAGCACCTCGAGCTGCGGAGTAAAAGGTAAGGACAGGTACAGAACTCAATTTCTATCGTTATTCTGCTACTGTCATCTTTCTTGATATCTCCTTTTCTTCTACCCTGTCCCGCGCGGGCAAAACAATTCAAGATGGCGCCACCATCGCCCTTCCACGTTGAACAGGTAAGTAAGTCGCCTCAGCACCCAGCTGAAGACCAAGCTACTCACACGCCAACCAGTGGATGGACGACCACGAAACAACAGCCAAATACAACCTAGCCGAAACCTGCTGCGCCAGCATCTCGATCGACGAGCTCCTCGCCCTCTCCGAAGACAAGAAAGCCACAATCTCCAGCATCCTCGACTCCTCCGCCCTCCAAACCTATGGCGAGATCCCCGGCAGCACTCCCCTCCGCGAAAACCTTAGCCGTCTCTACTCCAGCAAAGCGGGCTCCCCCCTCCCCAAAGACAACATCCTCATCACCCCCGGCGCCATCGCAGCCAACCATCTCATCTTCTACGCCCTCCTCAGCCCGGGCGACCATGTAATCTGCCATTACCCAAGCTACCAACAACTCTACTCCGTCCCATCCTCCTTAGGAGCGAAAGTAGATCTCTGGTACTCCGACCCCAATAACGCCTGGCTCCCTGACTTCTCCAAATTGGAAGCTATGGTCACCCCAGAGACGAAGATGATCATCCTAAACAACCCCCAAAACCCCACCGGCGCCATCCTCCCCCGTCCCCTCCTCGAGCAAATCGTCGAACTAGCGGAGAAACACAACATCCCCCTCCTCTCCGACGAAGTCTACCGCCCCCTCTTCCACGGCATCTCCCCCTTAGACAAAAACTTCCCCCCCTCCATCCTCTCCCTCGGATACCGTAACACGATCGCCACAGGCAGCATGTCCAAAGCGTACTCCCTAGCCGGCATCCGCATCGGCTGGCTCGCCTCCCGCAGCCCGGAGCTCGTCGCTGAGATAGCGTCCGCGAGGCACTACACCACCATCTCAGTCTCCAAACTCGACCAGGCAGTCGCTTCGTTCGCGCTCTCGCCTGACACCATCCATGCCCTACTCGGCCGCAACATCGCGCTCGCGAAAACGAATCTCGAGCTCCTCGATCGGTGGATCACGAAACACGACGAATACTGCAGCTACGTCAAACCCGTAGCCGGCACGACAGCTTTCGTGAAGTTCGAGCGCGACGGGAAGGCGGTGGATGCGAAGGCGTTGTGTGAGGCGTTGCAGGCGAAGACGGGGGTGATGTGGTTACCAGGTGACGTGGGGTTTGGGGAGGAGTGGAAGGGGTGCGTCAGAGTTGGGTATGTGAATCGGACGGAGGTGGTGAAGGAGGGGTTGGAGGAGGCGCGGAAATTTATGAGGAGGGAGTTTGATGATGTTGCGCTGAGTGAGTGAGGGGAGGGAGGTGAGCAGTGGGATTGGATGGGTAGTATTATGCATTAGTGTTAGTGCTATGTACGTATGTTTGCCTGCCATCTCGTCGTTTGGACAGCAAGACCAGCAGTTTCGTGGCGGTAATCACGAGCAATAACAACGCCTTTCGCTGAAGCTTGTAGCAAGGGTGGATCTTCGCTCTCACATTCGCGGTCTTTGCACGCTCATCACACACCTCGTCCATCATCGCCACCGCTTCACGACATCGCCGTGATATTAATGAACATCGTATCCTGCACCGTCAGCGCCCCCGCCGTGCTAGGGAGAGGAGCCTGCGGTGGCATGCTCGTGATGTTCTGCCCGAAGGCGGTACCGTAGTTGTATGGGAATGCTCCCAGGCTGCCGAATAGTTGTTAGCACAGATACTTACGAATTACGAGCCTCTGATAACGATCCTGAGACACCGAATGAGATTGCAAACTTACCACCGATCCTTGTAACTCCTCGCAACCATCATATTCCCTCCCTCCAGCAACTTGAACGCCACGGCCTCGTCGGCACACATGATATAGCCTCCAGGACCGGCTTGAGCGATGTGCTCACTGGCGCCGTCGGTGGAGTTGCCGGGGCCGGTGTTGGTTAGGTATCCGTAACAAACTGTCTCGAGCTGCAGGCGGTCGTTGTAGTCGATGAAGTTGAAGCGGATCCAGCCGGGGTTGGCTGCGGATATTGGGAATGGGTTGTAGACGGTGATGCCTGTGAGGAGCCATGGGAGGTCGAAGAGCTTGTGGGCGCAGGTGGCGGTATTGATTAGGTTGGAGTGGGTGAGGGTGTTGAGGTTGAAGTTGTTGAAGGATGCTGGGATGGCTGTGGCGGTGAGGCTCATCAGGAGAGTGATCAGGAAGAGGAGGGAGAACATCTTGTCGATGGGTGGTGGTTCTTCTGGTTCTGATAGAGTGATGAGGTGGCGAATGACTTTAGGTGTGCTTTAGATGAACTTCTTGAGGTGACGGGAGTTCTGATATGAGGTCTTCAAGTCTGAATTATCTCAGGATATGTGTGCTCGTGAAAGCGTGCGGATGATATCAGGAGGTGAATGAAGTGTTACTAAGGTGAATGATGAATCTATATCGGAGAACTTACATTGAACGTTGGGATGAAGTGAGTCCTATGATGTGCTGAGCACGCGCGTTTGCTGGCTCGGCATGCTCGACAAAGGGCAGGAGCGATGCACAACCCACCTGCCCACGGCCCTTTGACCTCACCTCATCCAGCATCAGACAGAATTCAATGGAGTCTCCCAAGCAACGCAGCATCTACATGTAACTGCTGAATACGAGAAACCATTGGCATAGTCTTGACTCCGGCCGTTGTGACGAGGCGTTGTCGCACAGACGAATATCTCCGCACCGAGGGGGTGGATGCTGGAACCGAAGGATGCCGTTTGGAGAGGTTCGACTGCGCGTTCCCACGTCGCTTGTGCTGTGTGCGACGGGTTGTTACACCGGCTCGGAAGTTTTCCAAGATTCTGCTGTGGAGCTGTGTCACCTGAGCCTCACCTCTGCGAGCGAGATCCGATAGGGCTGACGGAGGGAAGAGTCGGTGGCGACCTGACCCGTGCTCTGTGATCAATACTGCTGTGTTCATTGGAGATGATGGTATTGAGGTGCTACACTTACACACGCAAGAAGAAGGGCATCGTGAATGCCTAACGCCACCGCTCAAAACCGTGTAGATGTTCTCAACATCACCCCGACTTCACGATCAGGTTCTCGCTAGTCTGCACTCTCTGTGCCCATTCTGTCCAGCTACCATCGTAGATTCGCCTGTCTCCACTGCCATAGCCGGCTTCGGCAAGCGCTGTATCGATGATCGTAGCAGTGACGCCAGTGCCACAGCTCGAAATGATAGGCTTGTTGGGATCAACACCCTTCTGCTCGAATACCTTCCGCAGCTGGTCCGCCGGCAAGAAGGCCTTCGTCTGCGGGTCCAAAAGCTCGCCCACCGGTATGCTTCTAGCCCCAGGCATGTGTCCAGATGAAAGACCCGGCCGTGGCTCTGGGTCCGTACCCGCAAATCTGCCACCTGGTCGAGCATCTAGTATCTGCACCTCCTCTCTCCCCTCCTTGTTGTGATCGAAGGCCACCTTCCTGACGTCCTTGAACGCACTCACTCTGCTCTTGTCCAGCTCAGGCGTCGGATACTGCGTCCGCTCGAACTGCCTCTGCTCTCCCTCCTCCACTGGGTACCCCTCATCCACCCACAGCTTGAAGTTGTTCAGCAGATGCACGGCCGGATGCCCAAACACCTTGAACGTCCATGCCACTCTTGGGGCGGAGAGGATGCCTAGCTCCGCCGAGTCGTACACCACAACCGTATCGTCCCGATTGATCCCAAGCCTGCACATAGCGTTCCGGAAGACTTCTGGCGATGGAAGCATATGCGGATACGGGCTCGTGGTGTCTGCAACCTTGTCGAGATCGAAGAACCGCGCTTTACGGATATGGCTTTTCTTGTACGTCTCGTATCCCGTCCGCTTCTGCGGATCGTTAGGGAGGAACCATGTCCCGCAGACTGCTATCGTCTTCGGTGCAGTGGACAGACTGCTAGGTGCGTTTGCTTTGAGCACTTTGTCCAGTTCGGCTGGCGTGACGAGAAATTTGTTCGCTGGGAGGCTGCTCTGAGATCTCGCCTGCTGGGGCATGGTTGTTGCTCTGTAGATCGGCTTAGCGAAGTGGTTCGTTGTGCGCCGGAAGAGGAGCGCTGTTGCTGCCATTGTCGTTGAGGACGATAGAGCTGTTTCTCGCTATCGTGGTGCGCCCACATACATGTCTGTCTTCGAGCTGCCCAAGTCGTGAGGAGTCCTGTGCGATCGGCGGCGGAGGTGTTGCAGTGGTACGCTGAAGCTTCGAGCAAGGGAGAGCTTCGTGGCATAAGGTTTGATGCCCCGCTCTTCTCGAATGCAGGGTTCCTTCCTCTTTGGGTGGTCGCGTAGGATAAACATCCACCACCACCATCACCACCAACATCACGAACAGCATCGTACGGCATTTCATCGCAAACATCGGTGGAGGCTGTACTCAACATGAAGGTCACATACACATCCTACACTGCCGTGGCGGAGTGGAAGTGGGACCTCCCCGAAGAAGCAGATGACACCTGCGGCATATGTCGCGTCCAATTCGAAGGCACTTGCGCGAAATGCAAGTATCCGGGTGAAGACTGTCCGATCAGTAAGTCAACTTTCTCCATCTCGACCTCGGTTGCCATTCTCCCTCCCGTCTCCAGGTTACTAACGTCTTGTACCAGCTATCGGTGCATGCACGCACTGCTTCCACATGCACTGCATCAGCGAGTGGATGGCGTCAGAGGCGAGTCAGGGCAAGTGTCCGATGTGCCGGCAGGTGTTCAAGGAGAAGGTGGCAGAAGTCGCTGGATCTCCGAGCCATCGGACGCCAGCGCGGACGGCTGGGGCGGTGGCGACATCTGCTGCGACTTGAAGGAATGTTGTACGGGTATTGGTCCCTCCAATTCAGGATGTGAGGTGGAACGGCGTATTTGAAAGACCGTGGCGCTGTTCTGCCCTCAAGACGCCTGGGCGACCTGCATCTTACGAAGGCAGCGCACTCGTAGTCGAATGCGGTAATGAATTGATGTATAGGATACTATCGCTATCGAAGGTACCTACCCAAATAGCTATATAAGTAATAACTAACTAATAGACAGAAGCTACTTTAGAACGTTGAGCCCTCCTCCCAAGAGCTTAGTGCCAGCTTCGGATAGCCATCCAGGAAGAAACAATATTGCTTCAAAAACCAAATCCTCGACAGCTAGATTGAGCACAAACCGCGCTACTACGATCGTAACAGCTTTTAGAGTCACTCCTACGTTGCCGGCCATGGCCTCTAGGCCACCTGGCCTTCTCAGCTGCGGCTGCTCGGTGATGCCATTCGCGATCTATCTGACCCCGAAGAACTGTCGTCAACACCAAACCGGCCAGACGGTGCGCGATCTTCAAGATGGCCTGGGGCGAAGGTCATCGACATTATCACTCTCAAACCCCCGGCCACCAGTGTTTGTGCGTCTGATTCTGTCCTGCTGACCCGAGACGCGCGGAAGCGACATGGGTAAGTCCTCGGGGCCGGGGACATAGTGAGTCTCGGTACGTACCGTCTGCAGCTCGATCTCCTCCGTCTGATCGTAGCGCTCGACCTGACCCCGGCTTGGCGCCGGTGTCCCTGGCTGATTGGTGCGACGGAGGTTGGAAGGCATTCGAGCGACTGCTCCAAAATCACTCTGATAGCTCTGGCTTCGCTGGCTTCGCCGGCTCCGTTGCCGTTGTGGTTGTTTTGAATCGTTCCGGCGAGAATCGCTCCTCCCATCGCGATTAGCACCCTCATCCTGGCTTTCGTAACCATCTCGCGCCGAACGTGGACGTTGGCCTTGATCGGGGTCTGCTTCCGAAACGGGACTTCTGGGCTCCGAACGCCTGCTCGAGCGATGCTGCGGAGAACGCTGGTCATCGCCGGTTCGACTGCCCCTTCGTGACTCGGCGCGACGTGGAAGCCCGCCTGAGTCACCTCCACCGTCACCACCACCATCACGCCGCCGTTGAGTACGATCTCCATTGTCACCGCCGTCGTCGTTGTTGTGACGCCGTACTCGAGGCCCTTCTTCGGTCCCATCGGAAGGGTTCTGCAAGCCCTGGAGCGCACAGCAAGGAAGCCCCCAACACGCTGTGTTAACCCTGCGTGAAAACGTTGTTCCAGGCTCGACATCGTTTGACACGTTCATGTCGGGTGCACAGGAAGGGTGGCACCACCACGCTGTGTGAACTTCGCTACGTGTAGTGGTCGTTACTCTAGGCTCAGCATCGTTGGTCCAGTATCCTCCAGATGGGCTTCGAGGTGACCAAGTATATCCAGGATTGCGATTCATCCTGAGTAGCTTGTGCTGTGGGAGGCCAACTACGGGAGGCCAACTAGGTAAGGGACACCTTGTGGTGAAAGAAGATTTAATGAGCTATTAAAGAACTGGCTTTCTTTGATACAGAGCGGAGAGCTGTTGGTCATAGGATGACAACAGGCGTGTCAGAATGTGCGCCCATCTTGAGTCACCGATACGAATAATCCACTGAGTAGGTCAATCCAGTACGGAGAGCGAGTCAATAACTGCTGACCAGTGCTCGGAATATATGGTATTCAGACGAAAGCCCTACCAGGGTATGCACACAAGCGAAACAGATACAGCTCAAGAGAGCTACTCAGAAGTCTGATCGTTCATCGAATTGATACGGCTCGATACCTGCACTAACAATGGTGTTGGTCTATGTAGCCGATCAACCTGTCTCGCTAGCAGCACCGAGACCTCCGCTCATCACCACATCTCCCTCGTCGCAGACCGTTTCGCAGGTAGGAGGGACGTACTGAAGACGCGTCAATTGCCTACTACGCTGCCTGGACCTCTCCCGTGTGTCGGCTGTCGCGGGTTGACGGGGTGGTGCATCACGCACGAAATCCTCAGAGCGCTCACTACCCTGACTGGATCTCTCCCGTCTGGTAGAGGACGTAGACCTGCGTGAGTTCGCAGGATACACAACCACATCTCCATAATGTATGCTAGTCGGTCTGGACCTTCCCCGCCTATCGGCGGTCGCAGGTTCACGGGGTGGCGCGTCACGCACGAGATCCTCCGCAGAGTGCCCACTTCCTTGACTGGACCTCTCCTGTCTAGTAGAGGACGTAGGCCAACGCGATTCCGCAGGATACACAACCACGTCGCCATAATGTATGCTAACCTGACCAGGACTCCCTGGTCTACCACGGGACGCTGATCCTTGGGATGGCGCCGTACGCACCGAATCTTCCTCGGCAATTATGGACAGGATATCGGCATTGGGAGGTGTTTCGCTACTTGCCGTCCTAGCGTGGGAGCGATCAGATCTGGGCTGGCGATCGCCAGCATCACTGGCTGCTTCACCACGACTGCTTTGGGTAGGACGACTTTCGCTTCCACCGCTTTGACGACTTCGGCCACCGCTTGGGCTAGCCTGTGCTGCGGTCCCGGCCAGCCAACGGCCCCATCGACTGCGACTAGGTGTGTCTGATTTCCTGGAAGGGGTCGGGCTAGGAGGCGACTTCTTAGTTTCCGCCAGCTCGTCGGTTGTCCATCGGCGTATTCCTATACTCCCACCACTTGATCTCTTGGATTCACTACGTGAAGATTCGTTCTCCCGATTCCGGTGCTTCTTTTTCCGGCGTTGGCTACCCTCCTTTTGCGATTGTGAACTCTGATGAGACGACTGTGGGCTTGGCGGACCATCCCTTGAAGCTCCATCGCTGGTGTCGTTGTCGCGGCGCTGACTAGCTTCTGCTTCGGACCGGAGACTCTGAGGCGACTGTCGACTTGGCGTGCCATCAACCGAAGAAGCTGGGCCAGTCGCTGGCCGCTCATCTTGAGCTCTAAATGGTGCTTGACGAGGAGGACTCTGGCGATCCAGCGATCCGCTCCATGGCTGGTCGCTGCGATTCAGCGGAGCACCGCGGTCGTTGCGAGATGGAGTCTCTCGTGGTTCAGGACGAACATACTGCTCATATTGACCTTGCCAGCCATCACCATTGTCGGGCAACCTTGAGGTCCGATTTGCCTCGCCGTCATCATCACGTTGTCTACGAAGTGCAGCATCTCGGATGTTGCGAGGTGGGAACGCTGCTCTCTGCGGCAGATTTGGATTTGGCCCGCAAGGTCTGTAGTTGACCGGCCTGTAATTGGGGTTCTGAGACAGTGGGAGCGGATCGGGATCATCTTGTAGGATGCCACACATCGTGGATGCTGTAGGATGTATGGATCAGCTAAAGACTGGAGATATGGTGAGTGTAGTTTGTAAGGAAGTAAGCAAATGCTGTCTACAAGTTGACCTCTTTTTATAGGAGTTTGTCGTGCTATAACGACCGCTTTGTCGAAAATGAGTCTTTCTTGAGTCGCCTGTGAGCAAACATGACCTTGTTCGTGCTTACGTGTTGGGCAAAGATTGCTCCTACACGGATTGTGTGTGCTTCGCATGACACTAATTTCTCGACCAACATGAGCGAAAACAGGACGTTGACAAAGCCATAGCTTCGAAGGTAGGAATGTGATTACAGCATTCAGTACACAACTATCTAAAGCTAACTATCATAACGCAGGTACTCCCAAAATATCAAAACCGTCCGCTGGAGTCCAAACCTTGGACAAGACACAAGGCTCGAGCATCAGAGAGGCCACAAGAACAGGTGGCTATAATCCTTGATCAGAGAAACTTAGATCGTCGGTGGGTAACTGTCATCGGATCCCGGCAGTCGGGGAAGCGGTGGTGGGTACCCATCATTTTCTTCTGGCTCCTCGTCTCCAGCGGGAGGAGGCTCTTGGTCTTCAGCAGGAGGAGGAGCTTCGATCGCTCGGCGGTCTTGACCATCTCTTGGTGGCTCCCTGCCACTCCTGCGCCTCCGATGCTTCGACTTCTTCGACCTCTCTACAACCACGTCTTCTTGCCACTGTGCGGGTGGCAACCCGAGAGCCCTTGTGAGGCCAAGTACTGGCGGAGGATCCTTCGGTCCCCTTTCGACGTACCTGGCACCTTGAGCTTTTGGGAGGCCCAAAGCGGCGAGTGGTCCAATGATTGGCTTTGGATTGTCCGATGGGTACTTCTTGATCTCTTTGGTGCTGTGGCCCTGCGCTGGTGGACATCCGAGGGCGGCGAGTGGACCGAAGACTGGTCGTGCTGGCTTATCGGATTTCTTGGGGGTACTTCTCCTCTTGCGGTGCTTGTCCGGGCTTGAGGCATTGGATGGGGTACTAGAAGACATGTTCCAGTGTTCTTTGCTTGGGTGGATTGGATAAGGAAATGATTTGGGATCGTCAAGTAAGTTACAGTAAGTTCAGGTTTTGGTAGGATGCAGGAAGGATATGCTAACTGCGCTCTTCCCTTACTCCTCATATACCTTCGAGATTCCTATTTGCTCTGGCCTGACTCCTATATGGCCATTCCGACGAAGTAAAGGACTCGTACATGGCTCACCTGGACCGCACACTGCAGCACGTGACGGTTCTGCCTAGTCTGACGCACGTCCTTGTCAAACCAACCCTTCGAACGTCATAACGGCGCATGTTATACCGCCAACGATATCGGTCGTTACAGCGGGGCTGGCGACCACGACACGACCGGCCTCTATGTTGTTAACAGGTATTTGATTTGCTATTGAACACTACATCAAGCAATACATAGAACCGAAACCGCCAACCAAGTCAGACCACCTACAACATCATCCAACTGTCAACTCATCGAGTAATACTCCATCCCCAACTTTCGACCGATCGAGGAGTCTTTCAATAGACGAAAACTGTCATATCGCCCTCGTCCTTGCCCTCGATGCCGTCCGATCGCTGGTGCTATTTACAGATGCAGATGTTGTACGACCATCATCTGGGATCTTGTACAGATACCCCTTTCTTCGGTGCCATGGCGAATCGTGCCATGTGATGGTGCTAGTCCCACTCCCAGGACCACGTAAGTGTAAAGATGCCCCATTAAAATATTGTTTTCTGTGTCCGGTGTTGATTGGCTTCCCATTGTCAATCCTTCTGCGTCTCCTATGTATTACGGTCTCCGCATTGAACACTGTGCTTTCCATGGTGTAAAGCCCCGGCTCCCGTGGTGGACCAAACTGCGCAACTTCCATCAGCTCACTTGCCTCCTCATGGATCTTGACGATTTTATCCATTATTGCGGTGACATCCAACAGTCCATCCTCGGCGTTGGCAACGTCAGGGTCTGAGTCGACATGTTCCGAGTCGTCATCAGAGCTTGCTTCGGAACTGCCATCATCGTCGTTGGTCTCCGAGACGCCTTCTTCTTCGCTGGGGACGAATATTCGCGTTGTCGTTGCAAAAGGCGCATAAACTTCGCAAAACGTTCGATATATAGCCTTCCCGCAAATACAGCAGCAGAAGTCGCAGCGATTGCCGATCTTTGCTCGCAACGGTCCAAGGTTCGATGCAATGCCGGCCACGAATTGATTCGAGCACCAGCGAACGCCAGCATTGGGCATCGTGTAATACCGAATTTCCTTTGCGGCGAAGTTCTTTGCTTGCAGCTTCTCTTTCATCGAAGAGTCGCCTGCACTCAGCAAAGCCCTCTAGCACAGGATCTGTCTGGTAGCCTTTAAGCGGCGGTCTCGCTTCACCCCACTGTTGCGACGGACTCTCTGGACGACGGGTCACCTCAAGGAGACGAACGTTCGCTCGAATGCGATCAGGATCAGTGGTATCGGTGCCCCTCTGCGAGCGAGTCCACTCGGCGATTTCTGACAAGTTCATCGTGCGGAAACGATCCTGATTATTGTCAGTGGTGGGGGCTCGAGACTCTTTCGATCCTGGTGTTCGCTGAACATCTTTGGGTCGATCAAGGTCCCGATTCCTACTCTGATTCAGCCGACTGCCTTTCCATTCATCCTTCAACGCCACGGTCAACTTATCCATTGCACCCACGAGGCCTCGTGCAGGCCGGTCGGAGCGATAGCGGGAGCTTTTCGCTGCTGAATCGTTACCAGCCCTCTGATACTGCCCTCCAGGAACGTACCTGCATTTCGTAGTTCCCCGTTTGACGCCCTCTGGGTGCCTGAATCCTCGGTCCGAGTGATCTCGTCAAAGGACACTTGGCTACGGTCTTGTTGGCGCTGTCGATCGACTCCATGCTGTGAGAGAGCAGGTTCTTCATCTTCAACCATCGGCCGCTGATATTGAACTCCAGAAGGGTGCCGACTGTAAGCTGGTGGAAGAATGTTCTGCGAACGTGGATCCGCAGGCGGCTCTGCTCTGCGGCCATTCCTGGCGGGAGGTTTGCGTGGGACGTCTCTCGTCATGGTGAACGTGCTGGTTATGAGTACCCAGGTGCTAGTGTTGTCTGGCAGATGTTCTGATGAATGTGAGAGGTCGAGTACGAAAGATATTGTCGTTCTACTGCTGAGGTTGCTCTCACTTATAGGCGCTCATCCGTGAGCCATCCATATAATCACTAGCTCTGGCATAGCGACTCACGACTCAGTCACGTATCACGCTGTCGTAGGAGTATACGTTATTTGCTCGAGGCAGCAATGCACGGGATCTTCGGCACCTCCTCCAAGACATCCGCTGCTGGTCCATGAGATGATGATAGTAGACCTGTCATTGCACGACGGTTGGGGGAAAGAAGCGTATGACTTAGAAAATGTCATACAGAAGTGTGTCTACCCGTAACATCGGATGTGTAGCCTGCCAATCAGATGCACTACCAAAAGAGACAAACCTATGGCACCACAAGAATCACAGCCGAACACGATGCCACGGCCACACGACGAATCGGTACATTACACCTTCAACATCGTGACCCCATCTGTGTCCAAAAGCATCAACCATTGTCTAAAACTCCTGGATCGTACCACACATACAGGGGCCGGCGAGTAGACTGCCAGATCTACTGAGTCTCCTTTCCTATCTCCGAACGCCACAGCTTGCCCGCCTCGATAATCTCATGATTGCTAACATCTGCTTCGAAACAGCAGCATCGAAAGGATCGCTCGGGGCATGTCGTGTCTCTGGACGTGATAGGTGATAGTCCTGGCCCTCTCGTCGACGATACGGCGAGTTATCGACCATAAGACCGGTATAATAGCTTCCAATACCTGGCGCGTAGAAGGCTGTTCCAGAGAAGTATTGCTTTTCTCCATGGAACTCCCCGAACCCAGGGGGCCTTCTGGTTAGCGAATTTTTCAGCTGGTACAGTTGGAATCGCTCAGGTAGCCGAGCGGCATGCCATATTGTGCTTTCCATGGTATAGAAGCCAGACAGTTCAAGGGGGCAGAGGGTGTCTTCGGTCGGTATCTGGTTGGGAGCCGGTCCCACAGTAGGATTTGGTCCCGGATTCTGCGATCCTTGTTCTGGTGTGTGACTAGTCATTACTATATCCTGGGCAGCCAGATGTGAGGCGAGCTCTGCTAAGAGTTCTGTGCCCGTATTTATCGCATGCTTCTTTAAGTCGCGGCTCATCATAAGGGTTTCCTACGCATCGAACAGCTAATCAAGCTCGTCTACCAATTCACTGCATATTTCGATAGCGATGGCGTTGCTATCGATCATTGGCCTGTCAATAGGCTGTGCCGGAGGCCTTGATTGTGGTCTCGTAGAAGCACTCGGGGCTGTGCCGGAAATCCGTGGCTGGTTGATGTTGCTCTTCGTTATGGTGTGGTATGTAGTCTTCTACGTTATAGATGGTTGTAAGATGGATGTCGAGTATTGACGGGTCAATCAACCACCAGGAAGACCCCTCTTATATAAGAAGAGGCCTCTGAGTTTGCTGGATTCGATGGTGTAGGCTCACTGTGCAGTCATCGAAGTCATACTCGTTTGTCCAGAGCTTCTGATCAGTCACGGGTGACCTCAACAGCTTAAGGTCATCGTCCGCGATTTGGTGCTCGCATGCTCTCAGCATACATTGTGCTGCCTTCGATCTCACTGATGGGCCTGTGACTTTCGTCCGGTGTCTGAACTTGTGGCCGTAACAACGTTGTTCTGCTTAGGCGGCACTGCTTTCTTGAGACACCTCCGGAAGAAGCAAACAAGAATCAATGATATAAAGAATATGGAAAGCACTGCCTTGTAAAGGTTGAGCAGCATAGTCAACCACTTGGTCGCTCGTACCTTGAGTGTGTAGCCTTCTTCCCAAATTCGCACAATGCGTCCACATTTCACTGTAGCGGACGTCCACGCTGCGGTTCCATCGAAGAAGCTCTGCCAGTTCCATCACTCGCACCACGGCTCGCTTTCCTTCGCACGTTCCGGCTAGAGGAGCTTTCGTGGCTGTTACGATGACGATTCTTTGAAGGTGAAGGTGAAGAGAATGGAACCTCACTGGAGAGCTTTCTCTCTGCCGGCGGTCTGGCAGTGATAGTCCCTAGGCCGCGCGATGCCTGGTCTGGATCGTGACTAGTGACCAGCGGTTCCTGGGTAGCCAGGTGTGAGGTAAGCTGTTGCACTATCTCTGCGACTTTTGTTATCGCTTGTGTCGCTATATCGTGGCTCCGAATCAGGGCCTCCTGCGCATGAGACAGCTTAGCCAGCTCTTTTGTCAAATCGCTACACATGTCTCTAGTGATGGCATTGCTAGCGATCGTTCGCTCGTGCTGTATGCTATCCTCCCTCACATCACTTGGAGGAGGTGCAAGGAGTTTCTGATCAGGTACATCGCCCGTGTTTTGTTTTTGTTTCTCATTTGAACGTGAGGACGCCTTTCTGGCGAATGCTCCCTCGTCGGCCAAACGTTTCATTTGCTCATGTGAAACGCTCGCGCAGACGCCCTTGAACGACCGCAGCCGTTCTTCAGTCCAGTCTGGGTACCTTTCTGGGTTTTCTTGTACAGACCTCCTCATCTGCGCCGGTGTGACACGATAATGAGCATCCTCGTCGAACGGGCTTGTGGGCCTTGTAATACGCTGTGCCGGAGGTCTTGATTGTGGTCTCGCAGGAGCATTTGGGGCTGTGCCGGAAATCCGTGGGACTGAAGCCGGATCGGGTTGCTTGGGTGTCATGTTGATATGGTATAATCTAAGTTGTGTTTCTGCTCAGGGCACGGTTCGTAAGGTAGGTCGTACGTGTATTGGACTTGGAAGGATCGTCGAAAGAAGGACAGTAGTTGATAGCTGGCTGGTGGATAATGAGAGATTGTTAACGAAAATTCTGAAGAGACTGGCTCGCCTTTTATATCAGTATGCGTTCCAGCAAACCGTATATGAGTCGATCAAGTGGCTGTCGGACTCACCAATATTTGTAGTCATGATCGAGTTCGGGATGCTCACGTTTGCCCAGCAAACAGTATAGCGAGCTGAAGTGTCATATGCGGTCTGCCGATGAGCTGAGGGAGTCAGACCTCAGTCTATACGTCCCTTCGAGAAAGCAATCATGCCCGTGTCAGGAAACAATTGTTATCAAATGTGTCAATGAAAGGAAGCATGACAATTGCATGGCTTGTACTTACTCGCAAACCAAGACCCCATCACTCACCTCTACCTTCGACGTGCATCATGCCACTCTGCATCATACCGTTTAGAGCCGGCCTCAGACCGAGGCTGTGAGCCTCTGCCCAGCTTCTCTAGGCTCGGAAACCTGTCTGCCCGATTAGCAGCATCGTAGGCCGCCATGCTCTGCGCATGTCTGGCAGAGTATATGTTATACAACGGTCCCTCTTGTCGATAATACTGCATGACATGGACATCCCTGGTCTCACTATGGTTCCCACCAGGACCCGGCGAGTAGAAGGACCTCCCGTCAAACTATTGGTTGGCGTACGGTAATTTAGCCGCAGGCTTGATTGTGCTGTCGACGGTGTAAAATCCTGGCTCTTGGGGTGGACCCCGGACTCCCCGTTTGCCGTGCTTGTCTGCACCGTTCTCCGCCATCCGCACATATCCTTGCACGAATCCTAACAGTTAAGACAACAAAGAGACGGCAGCGCTTTCAGCATAATCATCGTTGACGATGGTGTGTACGCGGCCAGCCAGGGCATCCAGATAGGCTATCGGGTGGCTGCCCCTCTGCGTAACATCTGAAGAGTTTGAGGCCATCGATCCACGTCTCGAGCTAGAGAAAGGACGACCTGGAGTGACATAGTCTCGCTCTGACAGGTTCCTGTTTTCCTGCCGAGTGTATGCTGAGGTGTTGTGGAAGTTGGCGTATCCGTCAGGGTGACCGCCGTGCCTTTCGACATGGCCCGGCTGAGGGCGACCACCCTCGGCTTGACTCCACACCGTTAAGGAAGTGCGCTCAGCTGAGCCGTTCTGTGTCCGGCGGTTGTCTTGAGGAGAGCCACGTTGGGCCTGAGGACGGCCAAGTTGATGTTGAGGACGGCCACGTCGGGATGGTTGAGCAGTGCGACGTAGGTTTGCCCGGGTCCGTACGGGAACAGTCCGGCGCGGTGTACTTCTCGGCATGTCCGGAGAGTCAATGGATCAATGAGAGGATTGATATGTGCTAATGGGAACCACTGCAAGTTGCAATTAGTGAAGTTTGAAGTTGATAGAGTGAGTGAAGATAATGGAAAGGGATATCGTCCAAGAATGAATGTCCCTTATACAAAGTGGGAGGTGCATGATTGCTGGGAGTGAGTCGATTCTACAACGCCATTGCTTGCAAAGGCCCAACAAACAAGACCCGGCTACTGAAGCCACAAGTCGTCTGTCGATGTGATGTTCGAACCAGTAAAAGAACGCCCGCCACCATGATAAAGCGTGCAATGTGCTTTTAGCACACCCGCGGCCTCCGCTCAACAATCCGATACTCGATCGGCCGATCAGAGCACCTCGACCCTCCATACCCTGATGCACTTTCTCCATTAGCATACGAGTAGCTTCTCTAATAACTCGCTGGCCTCGGCTCCTCCATCGCATACGATCTTCGAGATGCATACGCAGGTCTCGCTTGACTTGGTCGGGCAGACCTGCGCGAGGAGACATTCGAGATGGAGTCCGATGGCACCACGGTCACGTCATCGTTGTCGTCGTAGTCGTCAGGCTCTTCGGCGAGTGGCTGTTGGCCGGCGGTGTATTTAACAAGCTCCTGACCTTGTCCAGCAGTGTAGGAGTGGCTTCGACTTGGTGCCCTTGGTGCTGAGCGGCCAATATATTCAGGTCGACGATCGGTTCGCGAGGCCCCTGAGGTGAAGTAGGATGAGTCTGGTAGGCCTGGGATGTCTAGTGTGCGACGGAAGCCGGTGACATCGCTTGCTACATACTCGCTTGGAGCTCTGTAGATGCTGCCCCCATAGCCGGAGTCAGCTGGTGGCAGTTGCGAGGCGCTGTCGCCACCACCAGAAGTGCGGGATCTCGAAGCTGCCGACTGCGGTACGTTGTACGCCAAGTTCCTGACCGACTGCCCGCTGTACCCACTAATTGAGTCTCTGGCCATCGTCGCTGGCAACGGCTCGGCGTTCCGACGAGACTCCTTCGTGAAGAACTTGCAATAGAACTCGAACTCTTGATCCGGAACAGAAATCTCAATCGTGGTCGAGACGAGAGACGACGAAGAAGGCATTGGATAACAAAGGAAGAAGAAGAGAAAGAAACAACGACGAGATATACAAACCAAACCTCCCAGCAAACCCGATATGCCTCCCCCCTGGCAAGGCAACCACTCGCAGCATTGACATTTCCCCGCGTAGCGCCAACCTCGTTGTTTAGAAGTGTGAGGAGCGAATGGTATGTGCAGCAAGCCCAGATCGGAGCGTGGCACGTTGCCATTCGTAGCACCATGATCTAGCCTTGTAGCGTGGAGTGTTGCCTTGCGCACTGCTGGTGCTAGAAGTGAGGCGGCGGTTCGGGAAGGCAGCTGGGAGTAGCGCAGCCACGGAAGTCGGGCTGGAGGTGAAGTGATTGAAGAAGCTTGTGGATGTCTGTGATAGTTACCACAGCCTTGTCCGGCGATGGACGTAGTAAGGTAGAGGAAGAACTTTCTCATATTGTGTTGGATGCCGTACATAGATATCCTGCGGCGGCCTCAAAACTACACGTGGACCAATCTCGCGGAACAAACATGACAAGATTGATGGTCCAGCCCAGTGCCGATGGCCGTCGAGACTCCCTCTCAATCCTTCAATGCAAATATCCCTCTCCCCCTCTTCCTCTCCTGCAGCTAGTTGGCTGAAGCAATGCTTACGCTAGCTGGCGTGCAACGATTTTTAAGGTTTTGTGCCTTACGGCGATTATTGGTGCCTTATACCATCTCGGCTTGTGGAGAGAGAGCTCGGCAGCGGCAGCGGCGTTCGGGGCCGATGTTCCCTGCATCGAACCATCTTTGAGGAGCAACAATTTGCTTACAAGGACAGATTGCTGGAGTTGAGACCTGTGCGATAATACGAGCATACATGACAATGACAATGGCCTCATACGCACTTTGAAGAACATACAACAATTCTCCGTCTCGACAGCTTCCAACACTTTCCTCGTACACGTACAACGCAACACCACCACCGAGCATGCCTTCTCTCAACTCGATCGTGTACCACCTCTTCCACCCCAGCGAGTTCCGCGCGATTGTACAATGGAGCGTATGGCACAACCCGGTCCACGAGCGCAACGAGAACAACGACAGTGACACCCTCAAGAAATGCATCGTCTTGCTCAAACTCACCTCCCGCTCCTTCGCTTCAGTCATCCAGGAGCTCCATCCCGAGCTGCTGGTACCTGTCATCGTCTTCTACCTCGTGCTCCGCGGGCTGGATACAATCGAAGACGACATGACCATCGACATCGGCCCGAAAGAGCCCATGCTACGAGACTTCTACAAGCACCTTGACGACGAGGAGTGGACGTTTGACGGCAACGGCCCGAACGAGAAGGACAGGCAACTACTTGTCGAGTTCGACAATGTAGCCAAGGAGTTCAACAAGATCAAGAAGGAGTACCAGGTCATCATCAGCGACATTGCGAAGCAAATGGGCAACGGCATGGCGGATTACTGCCTGGATGCGATCCACAACAAGGAGGGTGTCCAGACGGTCGCAGACTACGAAAAGTACTGCCACTATGTCGCTGGTCTCGTCGGTGAAGGTCTCACGCGTATGTTCGTGGAGGGCAAGCTCGCGAATCCCGTCCTTCTCCAGCGACCCGAGCTCATCGAGAGCATGGGCCAGATGCTCCAACAAACAAATATCATCCGCGACATCCGCGAAGATCACGACGATAAGCGATACTTCTGGCCCAAAGAAGTTTGGTCCAAGTACGTCAAGACGCTTCCTGAAATCTTCCTCCCTGAGAACCGCGAGCTCGCACTCCAGTGCCAGAGCGAGATGGTGCTCATCGCCCTCCGCCGCGCCGACGACTGCCTCTTCTACATGGCTGGGTGTCGCGAGCAGAGCGTCTTCAACTTCGTCGCCATCCCGCAATCCATGGCTATCGCCACCCTCGAGCTTTGCTTCCAGAACTACACCATGTTCGAGAAGAACATCAAGATCACCAAGGGCTCCGCGTGCCACCTCATGACACAATCGACGCAGAACTTGCAGTTAGTCTGCGAAGTCTTCCGGGAGTACGCACGAAAGATCCACCGCAAGAACCGGCCACAGGACCCGCACTTCTTAGACATCAGCATTGCTTGCGCGAATATCGAAAAGTTCATCGAGTCCATCTTCCCAACGCAAACCGCGAGGACTCTGTCAAAGGACAAAGCTGTGGCAGCGGCGGATGGCGTAGACCAGGACGCGGTGGCCGCGAAGAGGAATAGGGAGGACGAGGAGACGAGGTGGGATATGATTTATATCATGATGGCGGTTATTACGACGCTGGCGGTGATTTCTGGGTCGATGGTGAATTCGCTGACCTCAACTATGAGAGTAAAGAAGCTAATGGGTGCGCAGATCGGTGTGGCATGGTTCTTCGGGGCCCGCTTCGACCTCGCTTTCGCCTCTATCAAAGACGCCGTCAAGGAGGTCGGCGGCAAGATTGGCGCGGCGCCTTCGCCTTCTCCTTCGGAGGCCGTGCATATCGAGCTCTAGTCCTCTGGCCGCCTTCAGTACCAACCGATAAATTGACTTGTGTATTCTAGTGTGCATACCAGTGTAGCGACTTGGACCGGCTACAAGCCATCTTCAGGCGCACATGCGCTTCTTCCTCTCCACGCTCTTCTGGCCACTTGTATGGGATCGAGTGACGACTTAGCACGGATGTCAAATTGCAACCTAGCCTCTCTCTATGGCTTACTTCTGGTTGCGCCGTAGAAGTGCTTACAGCGATCGATTTCCTGTCGATTGCCTTGCTCGACCAGAGATGGGAGAGGCCGTTCTGTGCCTTGCTTGATTCTTTTTGTCATAGCGATGGTGTGGGCGGACGTGCAAATATACATACAATCTTTGCAGGGTTTCTTTGACAAGGCGCGAGGAAGAATTATCTTGACAGCTCTGGTCTGGTCTGGTACAATCGTTTTGTCCAACGCAGATGTAAGTCTACCAAGTATGCTTTTTCAGAGCTGGACAAACTTGCTTCCTCTTGTCTGATCGTCTGCCGTTTCAGGGACGCCTTCTTCTTCATTGTCGTGGAGCAGATGTGTTTGACGCATTTACTGGATGGAAAATATGTCTCCGTGCTGGTGGAGAGCTGCCAAGGCAGATCAACTCCGGACAAGTTTCAAATTATGTGCGGCGACACGGCATGCTACCGCTGCCAATCTGCTGGAATCCGGGGCAGAGGCGCTGGCCAGAGCGAACTCTAAAGACACTCGAGACATCGCTAAAGGTCGATCTTACTCCTTGGCCAAGCTCAGTATGGTCCTGAAGCAATGATTGTGCCGCGACTTTCTCCCCCTTGCTCCAGACCGGACGCCCAAAGGATCTGTATATCAACACAACATGCGGCTTCAGTAGGTGTATTCTAGCAGCAGGTCAGCATACATTCTTTCCTCCAAGCTCATCTCGTCGCTCGTTGACCAACTCCCGTCCTTCATTTGACATCAAAATGCATTCTTTTTCGCTCGTATCGGCCTTCTCCATGGCAGCGCTGGCCGCTGCTGCTCAAGCTCCATCAATGAAGCTGAAGACCTGGCCCGATGCCTTGACCTTGAAGGCCGACTTCAACCCCATCATACCTGCCTACTGGACCGGGCTCCCGCATCACCGTCGCACGCCTTTTGCGATTTCGCCTGATGGCACCACCGGCCACATCGCCTATCTGGATGCCAGCGGGAAAGGCGTGCATGTCCAACACGTTGATCCCAGAGCGATGAAAGCCAAGTATTCCGACTTGACGATCCCCGATGTGCACGAAGCTGGTGGTCTGGCTGCACACGAGCAGGGCTTCGCGCTGCTTGGTAACGAACCTGTTCCGTCCGGAACGGCGAACGCTCCACCGGGTGGTACTCCAGTCCCGGCGATCTACCGATATATACACGGAAAGCAGCAGTGGAAGACTTTCATAGCGGGTCCTGGTGTGCACCCGGACGATGGCCTCAGCATGGCGCCGGATATGAACGGCGATCTCGTCTGGTCGCCGGAGTCGGAGTTGTACGGCGCGTACTTCGTTGTCACCGACTACACAGGCTTCGCGGAAGGTCATTTTGGCGACAGCATCGAGTATGTCAACGAGAACGGCACGCTGGAGACCATCGATGGCGCCTCCAGCGCCTGGGGCTGCTCTCACAACACGGGTATTGCGTTTGAGGCTGCGGCTGAACCACCGTTTGCCAGTATCTGCTCGGAGGACCAGGGCGCTATCTGGCTGAATACCCAGACCCAAGGAATGGGCAACGATGGAGTTGAGATCTCGAACGAGAATGTCCAGAACGGTGCCAGCAACGAGCCGAGTATGTCCTAAACACCTGTGGTGTGATGTGTGCAGTATGCTAACTATCCACAGTGGGAGGTATGTCTGGCTCCTACTCCTCGCTTGCCCGCTTCGTCAATTCTTCCGAATATATCTTCACCTGGGTCAGCCGCGGTGCAGTCGACTTGACTGCCAACGACTGGATGGGTGCGGGCTACACGCACGCCGATAATCGCACCGTCGCCCGTCGGACAGCCATGGCTGTGCTGAGCGACAAGAACACCTTGGTAGGCAAGCAGGCAACCAGCGTGGTCGGCGCGAAGGACGGCGACAGCCAAGTCAACTGGGTGACTGAGACCGCCGGTCCGGACCGAAGCAATGCTCATGTCGCCGTCTTCGACGACACCTATGCCTTGATCACCTGGGAGGAGGCTGCGGACCCAGTCTGCAACAACATTGTTATGGGTTGTGCGGGACAGTTCACTGGGACGTACTTTCAGCTTGTCAACAAAGCGGGCGAAAAGCTCGGCGAGCCGCTCGTCAGGAAGGATGTCTATGTTGCTGGCGACATGGTCACTACGAATGATGGCAAGGTCTGCTGGCCGTACGTCAATATGGAGTGGAGTCTTGAGGACCCAGGGTATGGAGGCGCCGAGGCGACCACGAGGAAGATGAGCTTTGCGTGTATGAGCCTTGTGTGATGGTAGCTGCTGTACTCAGTATGTTCGTAGGGCTAGAGGAAGTCGATGAATTGTCTACAGCAGCCAAAGCTCGAAAGGGAACTACACACCTAGATATCTCATCAAACGCCTTGCTTCTAGGCTTGAGAACGCAGTACATCACGTTCGACGGCAGCTTACAGACGGACCCAAGATTCCCCTCCAACCTAATGAACCTCAGGCTACTGTAATTCCACTCCCCCACTCAGTAGCCAGTTAGAGAAGTCTGAGAAGCAAAGTCTACACTATGAACAAACCAGGTACAAAATAGGTCCCCACCCCAAGGTCTAAAGCCCCCACCCCATAAACCGCTCTAGGAACAACAGCGTATCTTCGCAAAACCACGATGCAGCCTCCCACGCCGGCACCGGATCTGACTCCCCTTCAGCGGAACCCCAGCAGCTTCCACAGACTCTCCAGCCACTTACCAAACCAGTCCTTCAAACCTGCACCCGATGAGCCCAATGTCCCCTGACCTCCACTCGGAGAGCTACTCACCTTCTTGCTTTCCGGCTCGATGCGTTGGACACACCCGAAACGCTTGTTTCCTTGGTCGAAGATGGCGTAGACGTTCTTGAGGAAGGTGTCTCCGAGGATGTCGAACGGTAAATCGCCACGAGATTGGATACCACCATAGTAGAACCCATCGCCAGTAGGAGCGTACTGGAGGTCTTCTCCAAGAACGGTGAAGAGTTTGCTGCCAACAGCGAACTGTACGGTAGGGAGCTTCTCGATTGGAACGGAGAGAGGAAACACCCAGCCCTGCTGAAACTTGTCTTTCTTGGCACCTGGAATTGCGGCATATATCTGCTCGCAGAGGTCGTCGCTTACAAGAGCGAGAGTAGTCCCGGTGTCAGCGATAGCGGAGTTGCTGCTGCGGTCGATGATGTGGCCATTCACGGTGGCTGTTGCGGAGGAGAACTGCCAGAATCCTTGAGAGTCATCGACTGGGCAGTAGTAGGGTTCGGTGACGCCGGAGGCTTTGAGGACGTCTTGGTCAATGTACCTAGACGATATAAGCGTGGTCAGCAATTGTTTCGAGCCTGTGGGCAATGGTGGAAGGTCCCAGGGTACAACACGAAGGTTGATGCTGTCTCGGATAACCGAATCTGACGTACCCGAAGGTGTAGAAAGATTCGCCATGATCAGGGTTGGCTTTGTCGCGGTAGGAACCGAGGTAGGCTGTGAAGAGCTCGGCGGTCTGAGGGATGTCCTTTTGTCTGTATCGTTGGTGTGTATGTCAGCGATGGGCACAGAGACGTCGTGTAGTTAGTGATGAAACTCACGAGATCATGTTCTCCACCGGCGTCTTGGCCTGCACCGGCCTGACCTGGTTGATCTTGCCCCAAGCGAGACCAAGCAAACCATCACCTGTATTCTGCTCGAACCGGGCAGACATCTTGTTCGCGGTCTCGATGGCTTGATTCTCAACGCACAGGCCGCCGACGGTCAAGGTGTCCTTGCCGACAGTCCCGCTGGCACCCGAGCCGTCTCCGTACTGGATCTGCCAGGTGGAGCCAGATTCCGGCTTCCAGGTGCCGCTTTTGGTGGTGTCGAAGATGGCATGCCCGGTGGCTTTGCCTTGAGTCTTCACAGCGGGTTCGAGCTCGCTGGACCATACCTGCGTATCCAATGTTAGCAGCTGCGTGAATACAACAGAGGGACGTCAATCGGGCAAGTACCCAGCAGTCCGCGGACCCAGTATCGAAATCGAGCTTCAACATCTGCTTCGGTGTCCCAACGCCCACATCGGAGAGATACATCGAGTCGTGCTGGACATCCGTCGTCGGCACCGGGACGGATTTGCCGCTAGCATCTCGCATGACCAGTGTCTGGCCTTTGGAGTAGGCCTTCCCACCAATCTTCTTGCCGATGGTACGCATGACGGCTTGGGAGCCAGTCTGCTCGATCTGGTCGATCATGGCGAAGGGACCTTCGAGGGTTGGGCCGATATTGTCTTGCTTGAGGTCAGTGGACTGGCTTAAGAGAGGAGAAGGGGAGTGCGTACACTTCTGCAGAGCATATGCATAGGACTTGCGTCCATGACGCTGGTAGTTTGGGTTCTTGCGGAGTTGGACTCTGGTGAGCTGGGAAGGGTTGAAAGGCATCTTCTCGACGGTGTGTAGTGGTTTGTACAGTTGTTTGACGGGTGCGATGTCGAGGAATTTGGGCTTTTGCTGCGGAGATGGGACAGAAGGTATAGAGCAGATAAGCTTGAGGTGGATGGAATATTTTATGGAAGAGACAGGTTCAAGCAGGAAGAAAAGGTGACCTTTCCACACCACGAGCGAGCACAGTGCGCCTGCTCTTTGTCTCGGGCTGCGCTTGACCTTTTGTTTACCCTGGTTGCTTAGTCGGCTCATCCGAGTAGCATCTACGGCATGTCGTCTCGTCTCAGGCCGGTGGCAAGGACCATGGCAGTGCCGAAGAACTCGTTCATCCGGTCGGGAGCGAGACAAAGCCAAGGCACAATATGGTACGTAAGTAACCTCAACGTTTTTCATGGCACGCACGACCAGAGAAGGAAGGTAGTCGTTGATATCCGAGTCTCGGTGTGTAGCACTTGTCCGCCAGCTTCCTGAGACAATCGAACGGTGACAGCTGTCAGCTGTCAGGTGCGAATGGAGTCACGCTCCGCCCCTTCTCGAGCAGAACAACGTGGTTGTATTGTCAGAGGAGACATCGTTTCCTGCACGATAGAGAAGGAGCTAGAGGGTCAAGTCGCAGGTACGCGACGTGTGTGTTATTCATATGTGCAGCTGTAAAGACTGCCAAGCTGTGCATCAGCTAGCGTGACATGAGATAAGCCAATAGACGTGTCAACATTCAACCTTCAACATTCACTCTCATTCACTCTCGTGCTGGGTTCAAAAGCTAAGGTACTCAGAACATGTCAGAAAGCTCGTAAAGTAATGAAGTGGTACTGTTGATCGATAGACAAGTAACTTATAATGGTACTACTTGCTTAGCACAACTGTCTCCTTTTGAACAGGACTACCATGCCTTGGGATCTCTCGATCATTCATATCGGTTCCAGGCGTAGCAGGCAAGCCAACAACTTGTATCTTAGCCTTCGCGATTCCTGGTGGTAGCGGGTCCGCACCAGCTCTTCGATCCTCCTCCGCAATCAACCCGGCTGTATTCAGCCCTTGCGTTGCCCGCAAGAACTGTCGAGAACTTGTCGCTGTAGGAGACCCCGTTGGCGAGTATAGTGACACCCCCGATTACCACCGCAACAAGAGCAAAAAGTACTGCAATGCCATAAGCCAAAGCAAGACGCCCCACGGAGTAATGATACTGTGGGACCAAGTGTGTAACGGACACGTTAGTCTGCGGGACGTCCTCGTTGCTAACAAACTCCGGTTCGGAGAACAGAGCAAGTGTCATATTCTCGAACAGTTGCTCCAGCGAAGCGCCGAGTGTCATACCAGTAAGCGTAAGGTTGCTGGACTCGGGAATCCAAATACATCCATACTGGGACTCATGATTACACTGCACCGGCGAAGTTGAGTATGCCGATATGGGCGCAAGCTCGTCGGAGTAGGCCAGGTTGGTGCTCAGTACGCTGGTACCCTCGACCGTAAAGCTGCCCACAGTGTTTATGCCTGAGAAGCCTGAAACGGGAGCCAGTTGTCGTTGGAGAGAACCTATAGTTCCCACTACAACGCGCCCAAAGCTCTCAATCAATGCCTGGTACCCTACCTGCTTCGAGGTCAAGATAGGTGTTTGAAGCATTGCTCCGTCCGTATCGTTGGGATCCAGACTCGTGTAGCTGAGGGCGTTTGATACCACGATATGGTCATTGTCGGACTGTATCTCCACTACATCGGCAGAGGAGATGCCATTGATGAATTTGAAATCGACGGTGTATGTCGCATCGTAGAACGAGCAATTAAGCACTTCCCAAGTCGTCGAGTTCGGCGGCAGTGTGGCCACATAAACCGAGGGCGGTGTGCCTTCGTACTGTCCCACATACGACGAGAGTTCTTCCGTCGGAGAGCTGCTGTCGAAGTCGATCTTGCTAGTGATATTGACACCTTTCACAGCCCATGGTACCAACGCCGTGGGATTTGGAGTCCACGCTACGTACTGGTACGCATACCACGCGGCAGGTCGCGGAGAGCCTCCCGCAAACCCCATCATGTGAGTGAGAAAACCGTGTAACGAAGCACTGGAAGTGTTTCTACACTGTACTGTCGGCGCGCCGAAGCTTAATGTATAAGAAGAGTTCAGCGAAGGGCCAGTCATTTGTGGTACAATACCTTGTATTGCGCTGCCCGTTGTCAGCCGTAAGAGGAGTTGACTCGGTCCAGTGTAGTAAGTAGTCGCAAAGTGGACCTTCTGATTCGGGGTCATAGAGAGAACCGTAGTCGCCATCCCGCTGGTGGAGAAACGGGGTACGGAGAGCGATCGCATGCCCGCTGAAAGATCTCGTACGGCACGCAACGTGAGACCTATCGAACTGTTCCATGATAGTTGAGTGCTTTGACGAGTAAAGCGTTCGTCACTTGAGCTCATACAAGCATCGATTAGCAGCACCGAAACCACTAAATCATGGATCTTATTGATGGATGGCACAAGTGTTCCCGTGAAACGGCATTCGAGCGAAGCACAATTACTCCCGCAAGCAGATCTGGGTATACCCTCCTCACTCCAACCCCAAACGCCATAACACCGCCCGCTGCCCCACCCCCCTCCCGAAAATCACACCGCCATCCTCATACCCTCATTCACCCCTCGAACCTCATCCCTCAGCCCCTCCACGCCAGCATCTCCAGCCGTAATACTCGCCACACTCGCATCCAGATCCGCCACAACACTCTCCAAACCCTTCACCAACCCCTCAATCTCCCTCCGCTGCTGCATAACCCTGTCCAACACCTCAACGTTCTCCGCCTGTACACCGTCCTGCCGCTCCTTCAGCTCCCGCGAGTACTGCTGTAGCGAAGGCGCAAGATGCGAAAGATATAGTTGCTGTGCCGGCAACGTGTGCGGTCTGTCCAACGTTAGCACCACTCATCCCCTCCAAACCACACCACTAAGACTCACGGCAACGGTGCATCCTCGCCTTCGGCTGATTTGCCTTTCCTCCGTTTTGCATCGTCTATCAACCCATCCAACTCGTTCAGACTCCCCACCACGTGCCTATCCTCCAATATCGCGTCAAACTCTTTTCGCATGCTCTCGCCCAACTTCTCGGTGAACTGTTCGTGTAAAAACTTCAAACTGCCCGGGACGTGTTGGGCGGCTGTGGGGAAGCAGGAGCTGAAGTTGGGGTAGGAACAGGTTTTCAGGACATGGGCGATCGCGTCGGTGTAGAGTTTTTGGAGGGCGGTTGCGCGGGGGCCGGGGGCGGTGGGGATGGGTGGGCGGGAGGCGGGGGATGGGGAGCGGGAGGGGAGGGTGGTGTCCATTTCTGTGGTTGCCATGGTTGTGGAGATTGTTGGTGTCCTGGTGTTGCGATATGAGATATGAGTTCCAGGTCGCGACTGCTGTATTTGTGTACTACTTCCTATCTAGGGTTACCCCACATCGGGGCCTTTTGAGTCGAACGAGGAAATGGACTGCACTACCGAGAACCTCCGCCATGCCACTCCATCTCGAGCCATTGTAGCTGTTCACCATTAGATCTAGTATAAATATTCACAATGGGCTGGTTCTGGGACACCAAACCCCGGAGCGGCGGCGACGCCACCAGCAAACTCGACCCCTCGCTCCAAGACTTCCTCTCCAAAGAATCCTCCTCCCAAGCCGCCTCCTCCCAACCCGTCGCCATCGCCAAAGAAACCCCCCGCTCTGCCGAAGGTGCCTCGACAACCTACCGCTCCCAACTCGGGCTTCCTACCTCCCCCAACACCCTTTCCGCCACCGCCGAACAGCCCTCAGTACCTGCGGAGTCATTATACCAAGACGGCCGCTACGCCCACCTCTGGACCACCTACCGCCCCCAATCCGCCATCGAAGCCTCCGGCAAAACCGACCAAGACCGCCTCGCCGATGTCGTCGACGTCTACCGCGACCGCAAAGCCGCCATCGGCCGCGCCGCGCTGGAAAACTGCGTGATGGAGCAAATGGCCGAAGCCGAGTGCTTCTCGCACGGCGGCTGGAAGAAGATGATGGGCATGTGTCGGACGGAGAATAAGGCGTTTAATCGCTGCTACACCATGCAGAGTCGCTTCTTGAAAGCGCTGGGGTATTTGAGTAACGAGTTTGTGGGGCCGGAGGAGGAGGAGAAGATACAGATGCATGCGGATCGGTTGTATCATGAGATGCTTGCGCGCGAGAAAGCGATCGCTGAGGCGACGGAGAAGGGAGTGGAGGCGCCGACGTTTGCTCCGCTGTTGCAGACCCGGGAGCTGGTGCACGCGTTAGGGGAGGAGAGTGCGTTTGCAAAGGCTCGGGAGCGGGCGAGGGAGGAGGCGCTGCCGACGAATCTGTCGAGTTATCCGCCGGAGAAGCAGGATGAGATTCAGGGGCGGCTAAAGGGGCTGAGTGAGTGGCAGAAGGAGGTGGAGTTGCAGTTGATTGCGGCGGAGAGCAGGGCGCAATTGGTTTATGCGGATAAGGTTAGGGAGGAGAAGGAGGCGGAACGGGTGACGAGGGCGTCGAGGCGGGAGAGGGGGAAGGAGACGGTGGGGGATACGATTAAGAAGGCTTGGGGGTGGGAGCAGTAGGCTGTTTGAATGCAAGGAGGGTGCAGCGCATCCTTCCGTTGACTCGGATGTCGCACATCAAACCGGAGCTGGGCCGCTTCGGAGGTATGGCCATGAGCCGAAAGTGAAGACAGCGCAAACGACCCTTCAAGGCTCACGCCTCGCGGTCATCCGAAAGGCGCAGCTTGGCATCCTTGTATCGAAAACCCGACTGCGCCACGACCGACTCCATCCTTCGAGCGCCTTTGAAATAATCTGTACCGCCGGCATACAGTGACGCTTCTTACGCTACAGGATCGCGAACACCAGCAGCTTCTCAAACCCACCATGCCAGACACCAGCACGCAGACCCCACCCGACCTCCCGCCCGCACCACGGCGGCCAGCAAATGAGGCTACAACTTACATTGTTTTCATCCCTACGATGTTCTTCTTGGTAATGCTGATCGCTGCGCCGATGCTGGCGGTGGTCAAGCTGGTGGATACCAATTCTTGGGCCGTATCGACTAAGGTTATGCAGATACTGGGCGCTTGCGCTGTTGTAGGGGCGCTTCCTATGGGGCTCTGGGCGCAGCGCAATTCGAGGATGCTGGTGAAGTGTGCGGTCTGGTGTGTGAGTGCGCAGATGATTATGGTGGGGTTTGCTGCGATGGGGTTTCGGTAGGAAGGGCATCCCAATGCGATGGTGCTTCGAACGAGGGAAGCTTGTGGATGGTCGCGCTCCTGCGGATCGAATGGGGCCAAGGCCAAGTCATCGCATCGAACTATCCTCGAGAGATGCTCGAGCGCTGGGATGTTAGGCTTTCCATCCTTCGAACACTGTTTGCTAAAGAGCCTGTCCACCGCAAACATGGCGCCAGCCATCGAGAGATCAGACGGACAACGGGACCCAAACCGATGACCAGCCTGCGTCACCACCCTCACAGAAGAACGACGGCGACTTCGACCCGTTCACGTTCATCCCCGCCATGTTTTTCGCCACCATACTCTTGATGGCGCCCCTCATGGCCGTTCTGCAGTACACTCCGTACGGACCCTGGCAGTTCCCGGTCTGGACGGTGCTGATGCTCGGCGGGTGTACGGCGGCGTGGACACTAGTTATAGCGGTGGCCTTCACGCGCGATGTGCGGAGTCTAGTGAAGAGGGCGTTGGGGTATGGGGTTTGTCAGGCGGTGCTTGTGGGGTTGATTGGGGGGATGCTGCCTGAGGATCTTTATGGGCACCCGTGAGGGTAAGCGTGAGAGAATGGTTACAGATGTCATGGTGGCCGGCACGGGAACTGTGGACCACGATCTGTTTCATCCGTCCCAGCAGGTCAAAGAGATGCGGGGGACGTCTTGTGGTGTGTCAACATGGTCTTATGGCGGTCATGTCTGCGTGCTGCGCCAGATGGTTGAACGCTGGTGGCGGACTGAGCTGGTGGTGGACTGACAATGCTCCGCCTTGGGCTCTGCAGTCCGCCACGAGGAGGCAAAGGACGTTGTTTGCTGCATGGAGGATTGTCGTTGCGGCTATGTGACACCAATGATGAATGGCAATCAAGCTCGAACTTATCTGCTGGTCTATGTGAAGATATTACGGAGTCGACCGTAGGTCCGGCACAGTTGTGTGGAGACTGCCGTACACGAGAGTGTTGACGTTCGAGCTCAGTTGATATACGATCGTTTGAGACTGTATACGGCATGGCCGCCAATTCGGAACTTCGGTGCCCGGCAAAGGTACCGGACCTGGATCGCTGGAAGCTGTCACATGCCAGGCCCCGCTACATCACATGACACGAGTGAATGGCGGCTTCTAGCGCGACGCTTGGCACCTCCATTATATTCACCGCACGTTCTGCAACTTTTCACCTCTTACCATCGCGTCTACACCACAACTGCAAGATGGCAACAACGGCGATGGCAACAGCAACAGTGCCGCAACACGATACCACCTCCGAGAGGACCTCTCACCAGCTTTCCCGGACCGAAAAAGCCAGCGGCGCCACACAGTCAGCTGCTCAGGCGGTGCTCAACAACTACGATCTTCTTGAGCAAATCATGCGGCTCCTGCCTTCCATTGGCCATGACAACATGTGCGAAGTCCGGACCATCGCCAGAACCAAACGCGTTTCGAGAATCTGGCCCGATATCTTGGAATCTCCCACCATGCGCAAAACCCGCTGCATGCCCCCTGTGGAACTCTTGCCTGGCGATTTCGTCCCCGACGAACCCGAGAACGAGTACGAAGACCAGGACAAGGAGCAAATCGAGAAAGACATTTCCCGCGGCCCCGAAACCCCTCACTACTTCCACTACATCCACGCCGTCAATCCGTTTCTGGGAGAGGTGTACCAGAACAACGAGAGATGGGATCTGTGCGACACAGCTACCTTCGACATCTCATGCCTTTCGCTCGAGTCCGAGGGCGTTATCGGAGCGCAGTACATTACCGAACCGCCCATCTCTGTTCTTTGCCTCAGACTCGATAACTCGGCAACCGGCGCCTGCTCGATTCGTGTGCGCACCGGCATCACTGTGGAAGAATTGGTGCACGCGAGAGATCATCTACTGGATTCTGAGGCGAGAGCTGCGCATGGGAAAGATCACGTCTTGGCCCCTGGGTGTCGCGTGGCGCACGACGAGGCTGCAAGGAAGGTGGTCATTTTCATCAAGAATTATCAGAAATATGTGACGGCTGGATACGCGAGACGGGGTGCCGATACGGTTTCGGAGTGGGGAGATGTAACACTGGTAGGCAATCGGCCCAGGCTTCGGTGGGAGGATGGATCGTGAGCAGTAGAAGGGTCGTCATCATACTCGCGTGGTCACTTTAGCGGGAGAGGTGGGCGGCTGATGCGAGTTTTGTCAGGGAGGGAAACCATCATGCACCAGCTGCATGAAGAGCCAGACAGGCTTCCGGCAGTGCCTTGCTGGTTTATCACTGCGCGTGTGCTTATCTCCTACGTGGTTTCTGTGCTTCACTCCTCACCCTCCCAAATTACAGTGACTGGGACCAACGCCAACGCCATGGTTGGCGCTTCTATCAAATGCTGCCGCAGATTCCAGGTCATCTCGCCTCTTTGTACATCTTCACCACAACCGGTCAAGCACGCACACAATGGTTATTACGCGGGCATCACCGAAAGCGATGGAGCCGCAGTCCGGCACATCACTCCACCTAGCAGTTATGATCCAGTCACGAGGCGCCAAGCTACATCACAGTCGGCTCCGCCATGCACACCGTCCTGAACAGCGACGAACTGCTCCAGCAAATCATTATCTCTCTCCCATCGGCCGGCAGACAACGTGCGTCTGCAGCGTGTATAACAGCTTGGCAGCAAGATACCGCGGTGTTGTCTGCCGTTCGCAAATCACGCTGTATCGAGCCTGCCGAGATCACGGGCACCGACTCCAATCCGGAGGACAAGAAAAACGAGGCATTAAATGAAGATCGACCCGCGTTCGATCAGATGATGTCTGGACCTCCGCCTGCTTTCATGCCTCACTACTGGTTGCCACCGTGAACGCTTGAGGAAACAGCTGAGGACATGCACCAAATCCGTCAGAATGGAGAAAGACGTATCTGTGGCATGACTACCCGTATCTGCCACTGTCCCAGGATAAGGTCGTAGGAAATAAGCAAGGGTAGAAGATGGAGCCAACCTCATCAATTGAACCCAGCGATCCCATCACCGAGCACTACATGGCCAGCCAGCAACGACACTCTCCGCCCAATGATACCATCTCCACCCACTCCAAGACTCAGCCGCGATTGCAGCACGAACGGCATACCCGCCTTGAGAGATTTTGGTAGAGCAATGCGACGCAAAATCGATGCACTGTCCGTCGGCATCGATCGTAGATCTCCATCACGGCTATAACGGCAGTCGTCAGCGAATTCTCGACAGGAGATTCCAAGACTGTCAACCATCGAAGGAGTTGACTGGCACGCTTACTGTATGATCAGACTGTCGACCGCCTGGTTATCGATCCCGTCGATCCACGCTGTCGTCTTTCCCAATGCTTCATCGTCCACCAAACGCATCGATAGTTCGCGCTGTAGAAGTGGCCTCGTCGGAACGGCTGTCAAGTCTTTGAGGACAACGATGACACCACCTTCGCTCGTTCGTGCTGAGCTGCCGTTGCACATGGTAGAAGGGTATGGCTCTTGATGAATGCACTCTTAAGGGTCCGTAGTACAGGCAATGCAGGTGAAGCTGTATTCGTTAAACTCGTAGTTGGGTTGATGATATTCTCTTTGTGTCCAAGTCCATCAAGGTATCAAGTCTTTGTTATTTTCTGATTGCTCTTACCGCTGGTACCTGAGTCCATTATGGCTGGCTTGGCAGAGAGACTGCGTGTGAATGAGCAAGTTTCGAAAGGGGTATCGTGCTCAGAGGAAAGCACAGCTTCACGTTGTCAGGGAGGCTGGGTCTTGCAATACTCCCGTCATGTAAGGACGAATTGAATTTGGGAGAGTTTTCCGACATAGCATCTCCCAACATCTGGCGTTTTGAAGGATTCCAAGCTCGACCGCACGTCGGAGACGGCTTGCTTAGCTTTCTCCCCAGTGGTATGGGAAGCTTGTACCAGTCATGTAACAGGGCCGCAGAGAGTGTTATCCCAACTTACCAATGCACCAGCAGAATCGTTGAGAAGAGGTACGAGATGTTGGAGGCCATTGAAGAGACTGTGGTCATTTCAAACTGTTTACACTCTTCTGTTGATTTGACGAAATCTACAACGTCGACCCCACCCCTCTACTCGCTGTCAGAGTGATGTTGCTTCTCCTCCACGGTTGGCTTCTCGTCGATGTTGACGGAGTTGCCTCTAACAGCGTCTTCGAGTCCAACCTCCTTGGCGATCTCACGCATACGCTCGGCATCAGCCTGAGCGACACCGGTCGAGCCGAACAGAATGTCCATTTCTTCGAGAGAAAGATTCCTAGGATAAGTTAGTATACAGGTGGTGTCTCAGGGTTGGTACTGAGGCGATTGGACTTACTTTGTCTCGGGGAAGAAGAAGTAGATGAAGGCAGCACCACCGAAGGTGATCAGGCCAAAGAAGATAAAGGTGCCGTATTTCATGGTGTTCAACATGTCGACAGTCACTTGACCGACGATGAACTGTTACCAAGTTAGTTTAGCGTCGTTTTGTGTAATGGCAGAGAGCTCACGTTGTTCATCCAATTGCTTGAAGCACCAAGCGCGATACCATACGGACGTTGCGAGATAGGCCAGATCTCAGCGATGATGATCCATGCACACGGTCCCCAGGAGTATCCGAAGTGAACGACGAAGAGCCAGATCATTGCCACGGCAGCCCAGGCAGCTCCTTGGTGGGTTGGGAAGGAGTCCACGTAAGTGGCGAAGATTCCGGCGACAATGATGTGACAGACAGCCATACCGATGGCACCGGCAATGAGGATAGGCTTGCGGCCCACCCTGTCGACGTACATAACGGCAGGGATCGTCGCGAGCCACATGACAATACCAACGACACCAGTAGCGAGAAGTGAGGTGGTGTTGCCGGAAAGACCGAGATCTCCGAAGATGATGGGTGCGTAGTACAAGATCGCGTTGATTCCGGTCCACTGCTGGAAGAACATGGTGACGGTGGCCAAAACGACACGGCGGAACATGGGCTTCGACTTGAAGAGCGAGCCGATGGCGACGAACTGCAGCTTGATGATTGACATGTTGGAGCCGTCTGCGAGATGCGGGAAGTGCTCAGCGGTAGTGCGCTTCTCGAAAAGAGACTGGGCCCGAATTTCGGTGTACTCAAGCTCGATAAGTTCGTGGTCAACGGAGAGTCCTCGAAGCTTGGCCAAAGTCCTGCGTGCCTCTTCTTCGCGACCGTGATGTACGAGCCATCTCGGTGAGAAAGGCATGAACAGAATGCCACCTGCAAGGCAGAGAGCAGGGACGAGCTGGAGGCACAACGGTACGAGCCATGCCGCATCAGTCTGTCCGTCACCAGTGCCACCGATGTACTGTGTACCGTAGTCGATCCAGAAGCTGATCATGATACCGGTGGTGATTGCAAGCTGTTGAAGACCGACCAAAGCACCACGGACTTCCGGAGGGGCGACTTCGGCGTTGTACATTGGCACGACCATAGACAAGCTACCGACGCCCATACCGGTGATGAAACGGCCGCCGAGGATGGAGCTGTGGGCAGAGGAAGTCACTGCCGTGGTCTGAATCACGACTCCGAGGATGAAAACGCAGGTGTTGAGCAAGATGCAGTATTTGCGCGACAAGATCTCAGCCAGGAAACCAGAGTAGAGAGTGCCGAACCAAGCACCGAGTTCGAGAATGGATACCAGCCAGCCGGTCTTTGTGCCCTGACCCTCTGCTGTCCAAACGCCCATGTCTAGATCACGGTCAGCGAAACCTTCTAGTGGGGGCGGTCTGGGGACATACGCTCTTTGAACGCAGGCATGACAAGAACACCAGAGAAGACACCCTGGTTGTACCCATAGAGGAGTCCACCGAGACAAGCAAAGCAAGCAACGCCAAACACTCTGGCGTTTTGCAGTAGTGCCATCGGACCAGCCTTACCTTGGAGCGCCAGACGGCGTTCCAAGGCAGCCTGGTCGAACAGAGATGCTCCTGCTGTGGGCGCCATTCTGGTTGACTATCCTGTGTTCGACAAACGGATGTCTCGGTATAGAGGGATGAAGAAAGAGGGGAAGCCTTGTGGTGGTCGTTTCAGAGGTAGCTGAGACGCTTGTATATACCGTCAAGGCCAGTGCAAATCCATGCGGCTGGCTAATAGTCACATGCTGGTAGTAAGGATGCACCAATAGAGATAGATTCAATCTCTTACCGGCTAAAATGCATGTGCACTTTCCCTCGCGTTTACTTCTCGAACGGGCCACAGCAGTGCCTGCCTGCAGCACCCAAGGCGTAACGGCTAGTAGATGGCGATTCCTTCCCATGCTCACTGATCAATATGCAGCTCGATGGCGCGCCGGGTTGGATCACCAGCAGTCCTTGAGACAACGCGGTGGATCTACAACTGACAAGCATGTGCTTCCCGCGCACGGGCATCCTCATATCACCCGCCATCATGAGAGAGGACAGATCCTGCACATCCGATGAGCTCGTGACATGTGCCGATTCCCGTTGCAGCCAACGGCGAGCGTGCGCCTTTGGTTGATGGGGACCCGCTGGAGAATACGCGTGCATGGACCTGTCATCCGTGCGGGCGGATGTGGAGGTCCCACACGCGGAGTGCCTCGAGCGTGCATGGCCGGATGAATGCATTTAGCCCAGCAGACAGGCAAACGTCCCGCGCGGGAGTCATTTTGCCTGATATAAGACTTCCCGGCAAGGCTTGGTGCGGATCACGGCACATCCATGGCACATCCACATCAGTTATGCGATCGACTTTATCCGTACCCCAAGCACAGCCATCTCCACTTCCCTCCCTCCTCAAAATTGTACTCGGAGAAGATGCATTTAACCCACTGCCTCAAAAGGCAAGTGATTGACATCACCGTTGGCCGACAAACCTTGGTTATTCTCAAAGGTAGTACATAACTCGATCTGTAAGTCTGTCCATAATATTTCGCCATTCTTTCCATAACGTAAACGATGGCTTCCATTACGGGTACCGTGGTGCTTGCAATCGCAGGCCTTTCCGCCGCACAGCTTACAGGACGGGGCTTTCCAGACTGCTCTCAAGGGCCTTTGAAGAACAACAAAGTCTGCGATCTTTCACTGGACCCGCTGACTAGGGCGACTGCTCTCATATCGGCCTTCACGCTTGATGAGAAGCTGAATAGTAAGTACGCTGTCGGGCGGAACACCTCCCTCTACGACACCTGAGAGACTGGCTAACGAATTCAAAAGACACTGGTCATGTCTCTCCAGGGGTTCCGAGACTCGGCCTTCCGGCCTATACTTGGTGGCAGGAGGCGCTGCACGGTGTAGCCGGATCTCCTGGTGTGAACTTCTCGGACCATGGACCATTCAGCGTGGCGACGTCTTTCCCACAGCCAATCTTGATGGGCGCGGCCTTTGACGACCAGCTGATTATGGACGTGGCAACTGTAGTTAGCACGGAAGCACGAGCGTTCAACAACGATGATCGAGCTGGTCTCGACTTCTGGACGCCAAACATCAACCCATTCAAGGATCCACGATGGGGTCGAGGCCAAGAAACTCCAGGGGAAGACCCGTTCCATCTGTCTAGCTATGTTCACGCCTTGATTCTCGGCTTGCAGGGTGGTCTGAACCCCAAATATAAGCGGGTGATCGCGACGTGCAAACATTTCGCGGCATACGATATGGAAGACTGGAACGGCAACTTCAGGTATCAATGGGACGCCCATGTCAACTCTCAGGACCTGGCAGAGTACTACATGCCCCCCTTCCAAAGCTGCGCTCGGGACTCCAATGTTGGATCATTCATGTGCTCCTACAATGCGCTGAACGGTGTCCCAACCTGCGCAGATCCATATCTGTTGCAAACAATCCTCAGAGAGCATTGGGGCTGGACGAACGAGGAGCAGTACGTGACGAGCGACTGCGACGCAATCCAGAACATTTACCTCCCTCACAAGTACCGAGAGACTCGTGAGGCCAGTGTCGCAGCTGCATTGAATGCAGGTACTGATCTCGACTGTGGGACTGTGTATCAACATCATCTGCCAGCCGCACTCGAACAAGGATTGTTCAATGTTTCAACGCTCGATCAAGCGCTTGTCCGGATGTACTCAAGTCTCGTCCGTGTAGGCTACTTCGACGGCCTGCGTGTACCTTTCCGTAACCTTACAGCTGCGGATGTCAACACGAAAGCCAGTCAAGACCTCGCGTACAAAGCTGCGGCAGAAGGAATCACTCTGTTGAAGAACGATGGCACGCTTCCTATGAAAATCACCAGCGATATGACAGTTCTCATCGTTGGTGGGTACGCGGACGCCACAACACAGATGCAAGGTAATTACGCAGGCATTGCACCATACCTACACTCGCCCACCTGGGCACTCAACCATACCGGCGCTAAGGTGTACACGGCAACTGGACCAGGTGGACAAGGTAATCCGACCACCGACTCCTGGCTCGCGGTCTGGAACTGGGCTCCAAAGGCAGATGTGATTATCTACGCCGATGGCATCGACAATAGTGTTGAGGCGGAAGGTAACGATCGTAACAGTATCGCCTGGACTGGCGCTCAGCTCGACATGATCGGCCAGCTCGCAGAATATGGTAAGCCAATGGTAGTCTTGCAGATGGGTGGAGGACAGCTAGACAGCTCTCCGATCGCAAGCAACCCGAACATCTCCGCGCTCATCTGGGGAGGATATCCTGGTCAATCAGGTGGCGAGGCTCTGATCGATACTATCACTGGAAAGAACGCTCCAGCAGGCCGGTTGCCAGTTACGCAATACCCAGCGGACTACATTACCCAAATCCCGATGACCGACATGAGTCTCCGTCCGAACGCCACTTCTGGCTCGCCCGGGCGGACTTATCAGTGGTACACCGGCACGCCTATCTACGACTATGGATATGGTCTGCATTACACCAATTTCACCGCGTCCATCCAATCACCCGGCGACGGCTTCGCCATCTCCGACCTGATGAGCAACTGCACCGAGAAGTACAAGGACAAGTGCGCTTTCACCACCATCAGCGTTGACGTAAAGAACGCCGGTGCCGTCACAAGCGACTACGTTACCCTCGGCTTCCTCGCCGGTACCCATGGCCCAGCGCCGCATCCCAACAAGCGTCTCGTCGCTTATACTCGTCTCCATAGTGTTACGGGCGGCTCGAGTTCTACAGCGAGCTTGAAGATGACGCTGGGAGGTCTTGGTCGAGTCGACGAGACGGGCAGCAGGTGGCTGTATCCGGGCGACTACGCGCTGATGATTGATACCCAGCCGTTGGCGATGGCGAACTTCACGCTAACTGGTGACGCGGTATGTCTTGATGACTGGCCCCAGCCGCCAACGCCGCAGAGGCAGGACTCGGACTACTTCGTAGGTGGCTACGGGAGTTCGTATGACGGACAGGTGCTTGTTGATGGTAACGTACCATGATAGATCATAGCGAATCAACAAGGTATACAGCAACACTGCAACGTCTGAACACCCTCCTCATCCGAAATAGGCTCGCGAGTGTGTGAACGAGGTAAACAGGACATGTAGTCGATCAGACAAGGCTATTGCCAACCGTCTGCCCAGGTGGTGGTTTCTTATTCTTGACAGGTTCGCGGACTCCTTGCTCAATGTAACTGCGGACTTTCGCTAAGCCATGTGACAGACTCTTCTCGCCAAAGATACGGTCCCTCTCCGACGTATGAAGTCTACCGTCTCGATCAGTGGTACCCGGAGTTGCAGAAACCCAGACATCTTCGTCCAAGTTGTTAATCTTCCTGGTCTCGAATGCTCCCGCATTCACGACCTCTAGTATTGAATCGCATATATTAGAACGATCGGCGACATACATGAAGGTCTCCCACACCTCGAGGTCGCCGGAGTGCGGTGTAACGTGTGGGCAAAGAGGATCACAGGTCTTTGTTGTCCGGTGCGACCGCAGATGGAGACGCGTGCCGGAGTCGCTCAACACCAGTCGAGTACAGATCTCGTGGATGTGTCCGGGCGGCAAGCCATCGGGTCCGGCTCGAGCTTCGATGACAGCAGAGTCCCTGTCCGCGACCATCCAGCACATGCCATGGGAATATGGGACGTGTACGAGGATGAATGGAGTGATGTTGCCCGAGCTGTCTCTCGATAGCCCTAAACGCCACACATGGCGGCCACCGAAGCGTTTGTTATAGCGCTCCTCCTCCGCGTCGAGGCCACGGCGTCTGTCGAGAAAGATGTCAAAGTCGGCTTGCACGAAAGAGTACCAGGAGGCGCTGCTTGATAACGCTACTGTTGCAGCACTCGGGGGACGTGACGCTGCGCGGAGGACCTCTTGTATGTCCTGTGCCCTCAGGTAGTCCCATGCCCAGCGTGGTATCCGATGCTCACCTGGGTCATAGGCGCAGATAAGCTCTAGAAATGTTACAGTCCTTGATGCTGCAGCATTGATCAATGCAAGCTCCGTGAGCGCAGTCTGAGATTTGTCAAATGTGTGATGGCTGATCCAGAAGACAATCCTGCCGAGAGCGGCAGCAGCCTGGCAACTCACCCAAGTGATTGCTTCAACGTTGGATACTGTTTTCACCACAGCGTACTGGCAGATGTATGCCGCCAAAACGCCGAAAGCAGCGAGCAGGCTGGGTATTCTGATGCATGGAGAGTGTAGTAAGGTCGTATCCCCTTGGAAGTGTATAACATCCATGCCCGCAACTTTTGCTTGGAGCAAAGTTACGTGGCTATCGTTGTCTTCGTTTCCGGCAACTATGGAGTCCCATCTGCACTTCGTTAGTTACGTTCGCGGAGACTCGAGACGTGTACTTACTTCGAAACTGTGAGATGGCGCCCCGGCCGTGCAGTCTGGTACTCGTACCACAATGGTATAGCTATTATCATCAGGAGAAAGGCGTGTAGTCCCGCCGTTGCAAATATCAGGACCCCGTTCCAGGGAGCTTCAATTACCAGTAGCGTCCACGATGTAAAGCCCGAGAAGACAAAGGCCAATACAACGGGTATCAGAGGCTGTTGCGTAATTGCGGCCTCGTGGCGCACATTTCCAAGATTGACTAGTATAAGACATCCCAGCTTCACGTATTTCGATCCCACCTTCAGCATCGGAGTCCGTTCGTCATCGAGCAAGCGTTTCGATTTCCGGATCAGGATGCTGTCCTCCGAGAAGTTCACAGAAACAATGTCACAATCGACCAGAGTTCCCGAGCGGACGAAGTCGCCTTTGCTGTAGCCAAAGAGTCCTCAGATAGAGTCAAGGTTGAAGCCTGCGCTTTGACATCGCTCAAGACCTAGCGCAATCTTGACCGCGCTCTTGACAAGTCCAAGGATTCCCAGCATAGAGAACGAGGAGATGCTGACGGAGACATATCCATCTTGCGTAGCGTGGACGCTCTGCTCGACAGCTTCGGTGCAAAACACTCCGGCAAGTGCAGCCAGGTCCTGTGTCCCACTAGCAATGCCTTGCGCCAGTGTTTGAGTTTGACTGTCTGGCGTGGACATCTCGTGGGCCAAGTTGTAAACACGGGAATCAAGGCCAGTTAGAACGCTGCAGGCGAGGCGACTGGGATTTTCGCGGCGTCAAGTATGGATGCTGGTTAGCGATAGTCTCGGTCCAGCTCCAACACAACCTCTCTCACCCCAACCTGTACGTTGGAGTACAGCCGTAAAATTTAGCAGCTCCATGGTATCCGAATCAAACTTGAAAAGAAACTCACGCTTCATGATGCGCTGTGAGATCTTGCATAAAGGCGCTAGTAATGCATGGCTCAGCTCACCTCGTCCGCCACTGTGTAACAGGCACATCTACGGCCTTGCCTACCGTGATCTCGGTCTCGACGACGAGATACGATCGATTGTCTCGAGTGAGATGCTAAGGCGTGCAATACCATCTGACCTGTGGTGACACGAGAGGTTCTCTGCAAATCCACGAGAGTCCCATGTCAACGTCCATCTACCGTCGCTCATACGACGTTTTCATCTAGTCTGTATCAAACAACTTCACTTATCTTTCGCCAGCCAAACGTCTCCCTTGCACTTCCGTCAAAGCCCTAGACCCGCTCACGAACGCCACCATGCCCACGATTGCCGCAACAGGTAGTAGCTGGAACAGGTTCCAGCTAACGTAGTACATGAAGAACACACCCTCCATCGCCACAATACTCCCGAAGAACAGCCCATGGGCCAGCGGCTTGGCACCGAATGCCTTGCTGACGTGATTGGCGTTGCCGCCTAAGAACAGCCATGCACCGAGGAGTAATGGCAGTGTTCCGAGTATCGCCAATGTGAAGACAAGACTGATGATCTTTGGTCCAGACTTGGGGTCATCGCGGAAGATGTGGTGGATCTCAGGCTTGCTGGTGTAGCGCTCAGCTGTGGATGGAGCGGCAGGTGGTGCGCTGGCATCGGTCTGGACGTCGAGAGTGAACGCATGTTGCTCGTATGGTGTTGAGGAGCCGAATGACGCGAGGACGATCGAGGCTTTGAGTGGTTTGGAGCTTGTCAAAAGCTGGTATGGGAGGTCCTTTTGGCTCTGTTTCGCAACGTCAGCTGGGCTGCTTGACCTCACTTGGTACACCTTTACACACCACATCGATCTTTGCCTTGCCGTTCTCTTTTACACTAAGCACAAGTGACTCCTGCAACCCAGTATCCGCATCGTTGAATGTCAAGAATGCTTGATGTGGTCTTGCGCCTGTTTTCCCTTCTTTTGTCGTCAAGGAGATTTTTAGGGTGTCGGCCGCCGAGAGAGTTATAGCCTTGGAGAGTGGGGAGTTCGGCGAGAGCCTGAAAGAGCATTAGTTGTCGTCCCCTGCCGTCCGCACAGGTGATGTGTACTTCTCCTTCACACCTCCACCAACCCCAGCTGCCTTGCCCTGGACGGAGAGCGTAGCATCGTCAAATGACCACGAAGACGCTGCGAGCACAACAGATGTGAAGCATGAGAGTAGGGCAAGCGCCCCAGAAGTTACTTTCATGGTTGGCTGAGTCGAAGAAAACTGTGTTTGGGAAACAAAAGTATTTGGCCCTTGACGACACCTTTTGCTTTAGCACGTTCTAAAGCGCCCAAAGCGGCAGGCGCAGGAACCTTGGCAGGCAGGCACGTCCCCACGAGGTACAGAGCGATGAAAAGTGCATGCTCATGGTCGGATGATATATTCTATCTTGCGACCAAGGTCTTTGCCAACTCGGAGAACTCGAATAGTTGGGATGAAATCAAAGGTGTTGCACAGCGAGTCGATCGCGCTTTCCTTCCTTTCCAAAAGCCACATCACGTGCGCCCCACTAAATTCTCCTTTGGGAAAGAGCCAGGACTTGACTTCTCTTCTCCTTCTCCCTCCTCGCGCCTTCCTAACCCAACGGCCTTCTGCCTGGCCTGTATTCCCCAAACACTTCCGACCGTCTCTCGAGCGTTGCAAGAGTCTTCGAACGCGCATGTGATAGACGTCCCCGGCGCGTACCCGTCTGTTGATGCCTGTTGTTGGCCCATCCACGCACGTGCCAAAAGGTCCAAAAATTACACTGGCACCTCACCTCGACCTCACTTCATCTCAGACGGATTCGCCACCCGCAATCACATGATGTCTGCACCTGAGGAGCCCATGGTGTCCGTTTTCCACTTCACTTCACGCATATCCAGCGCCAAGATCCGCAAATATAAAATTGCCACCGAAAAGGGCATGGGCACTCGGACACCAACACCTGGACCTGGCAACAAGAACAACACACCATCACCGGCCCTCGGTCCCTCAACCATGGACCCTCCACCACCGAAGAAGAAAGCGAGACTCTCGCTCACTGTCCGGAAGCCCAAGGACAGCCAGAGCCAAAGCCATAGCCCTGACGCCGTTGCCGCCGTTGCCACCAACAGACCCAAGCGACCGTCTACTCAGAATGTCCGATACTCGGAGGATGCCATGGACGTTGACGATGAGGAGGAAGTTGCTGACTTGTCTACAATTCAGAATCCACCAGTAGCATCACCGGCAGCATCTTCCGATCTGTCCTCCCTCTCTTCGGTGCAACCGTCAGAGACAGGGGCAACGCCAGAACCGCCAGCTCCGCCACCTGCAGCGAACAAAATCAAGAAGAAAGACTATAGCAAGGACTTTGCTTCGTATTACATCGCTGATGATGACGAAGACGATGAAGCAGAAGCAGAAGGTGAAGAAGTGGTGGAGGTAGCAGCCCCGAAACCTGCACGTCCCGTCGAGCAAGCTGCAGCCACAGCACCACCGCCGCTTCAGGCACCTGCCAGGCCACCCACCAGACCAGCTCCTGCACGCTCGCAGAGACCGCTTCAACAACCTCCTCAGACCGATATTTTCAGGAACCATACTGGTGCCCCTGGACCTTACCCAACGTCGGCACGAGAGCCACGAGCAGCTCCAGCCCCGCAGCCAGCACCACTTCCGCCACCTGTTGTCGTTCTGAACGACAATGTCACGAGAAGGCTCATCGCGGGGCCACCGCCACCTATTGGCAGAATAATTGCCCAGACGCACGAATTGTTGTACTTCCTGTCCAATTACTACGGTATGACACCGATACAACGAGAACCAAGCCCAGGTCCCGCTCGACCCAAGTTCCCACATACCGAGACAACAAGCACTCAAGCCAAGTTGATCGCACCAAACAACCCCATCCCCACCGCATCTTCATCCAAGCCTACTGGAGGCCAAGGCGAGGCTGCTGCTGATACGCTGCTTGCGGCTTTCGGTGACGACGAGGATGATGAAAGTAGCCAAGGGGCAGGGTCGTCTCGGGCCAGTAGTGGTGCTGGCAACAGCGAAGCTACAAGCAATGCCATACCTTCTGGTGGCGCCAACGCTTCTAACCTGTTCACTATCTCCAAGAGCGGCAAAGCACCGGAACTCGACACAGTTCCCGACGCAGATGTGAACGAAAACAATACATTGCCACCACAAGGAGGTCAGCCTGAAGTATCACTCGACACACTACTGCCACGAGGAGGCCAGCCCGATGTTGCGCTCATCCACGGTATCCAATTCATCATGAACGCTTTGAAGTCCTGGGCTCATGGCCGTCTCACTGCCGAGTTTCGGAACTACTACTACCAACAGCACTTCTTCGCCGAGCAAGCCGCTCTGGCACGCAAGCGTGGTCCCGGTCGCCCACGGAAGTTCGAAGACGCGGAAGAGAATCAGAACCTTCCTCCCGCCGTCCATCGCCATGATCTGAGCAATACTTACGAAGGCCGCACTATTGAGCTGTTCCAACAAGTCATCGAGTCCGGTGTTCTACGCGCGAACGTCAGCTATCCTAAACCGCTAGCCCGCGCACTGCGCATGCTCTACATGCAGATCGACCAGCTTATCAATAAGAGTGGAACTGGGATGGATCCGCAGTGGCAATGCATGTCGTACGGTGCGCAGATCACGGCTCACAGGCGCCAGGTCGAGAAGGTCAAGGAAGCGCAGGCCAGGGCCCAAGCAGAGATTGAGCGGCAGCATTTCTTCTCTCAGCAGAACGTCATGCAGCAGATGGGCGTCGCGCCGACACGCATGTCTGCGGCAGACCAGAAGATGGCAGAGTATATCAGGCGAATGGACGAGCGCGAAGCTCGTGTGGAAAGATCGATGCCAGTCCAGTACCCACATCCGTCCAGCTACCTTGCGAGCAATCCAATGCCTCCTGCGAATCGATCGGACACAGGCACTCCTGGAGCTTACGTTGCGTATCCTTCTCACGATCACACTCGACCGCGAGCAAGCGCCGGCAGTGCAGCGTACAACGCTCCTTCGCCTTACACTCGTGACCGCATGCCAGGCAGCTCTACACAGGCCGCATCACCAGCTTTCAGCAGTATGCAGGTGCCCTCCAACGGCGTGCAACTCGCATCAAGTCCTTCCGGCACCAACGGCATCAACATCGACAAGACGAAGCTAGCCGCGACCAATTTGCTATCCCGCTCCGGCCAGAAGATGAACTTTTCATTCACGCCACCGAACCAGCTGGCTGCGAATGCATCCGTTGCCGAAGCTTTTCCTTCCAGACCGCGTTCCTTCGACCATCGCAAGTCCGGTGCATCTACCGCTTTGGCTGCCACTGTTGCACGACGTGGTTCGTCGAACGGAGACGGCGCGAACGGTGCTACCTCGCCAACCCAACAGCCTCAACCGCCTACACCAACTGCGCCTACACTTTCTCGCGTGCCATCCGACACGATTCAAGTGGCGAGTAGACCACATTCCCGCCATGCCTCTCTAGCATCGCCACCGCTGTCCAGCGCACCCACTGCGAGCGGCAACGACCGTGGCCCCGCACCACACGGTAATGGCGTGAACGTCAACGCATCCTCAAGCTCCACCCTAGCGCCGAATCGTCGATCGTCTTCTGCTTCGACGCAAGCACGACCATCAATCGGCAGCAGCGACGCTTCCCCACCTGCGAAAGCCGCTGGGACCAAAGCGTCCAGCTCCAACACCACTACATCGGCGCCTGACTCGCCAAAGTCTCGATAGCGTCCGACGGCGACTGAGGCTGATAGCTCTCGGGCTCGCCGTAAGCGTACCGATTCTCGCCTCTCCGACGCTGAAGTCATTGTCCTTGATGACTAGAGCGTTCGTACCATTTCTGGTGCCCTCCGATGTGCATTGGCGACAACGATTCTTCGATATGTTTAGCGAGGCGCTGGAAAGGATTTGGTGAAGATGGGAGACGAAAGATACCTTGTTTACAGTATAGTTATTGGATTATGGCGTATCTTACTTGCTTGAGTTGGTTCTCATAATCATGATCGAGGCATCGGCTAGATCGAGATACCACAGCGTCGAAGAGCGTTCTATGCGGCTTGTTTTTGGCAAGCTACAGCATAGATCATCCAATGGATGGACGCGAGTTGTAGCTGTAGCATGAGACTACTAATGATGATTAAAACAACTTCTTCCCACTGTTCATCTGGTTAAATACTCACACGATACCTTATACAAGCTCAAGGATCCGTGTTGGTGGAAGATCGGCATTCAAACGCCGCACCTCATACCTCGAACATCCCCAACTCTCTCAGAAGTAAAACACAATCTTTGTTCCTATCAAATGATCCTACGACCTCACCTGCGCCAGTCCGCGCAATGGCTCAGCACCCCCTACCACCTCACCCGCCACACCAGCACCCAACCCCCGCTCCGCCCCTACAAACCAGCTCCTCCCCGAGAAACCCCCCCTCCAGTCGCACCCTCCCTCCCTCCCGTACGGCGCAGCCTGCTCTCCCGCCTTCTGGGCAGAAAAGAACCTATAATCGAAGACTACGTCGCCCCCGAACCTCCCGACCCAGCGCGGGGCAGGGTTGCAGCGGAGAGGGTTGTGAGGGAGGGGATCTTGGATCCGAGGTATAAGGAGGGCGCGAAGAGGTATACGAGGTTGATTGTCGCGTCGCCGATTGCGATATTCTTGACTTATGAGTTGTATCGGAGGAGGTTCTTGGGGGTGGAGCAGAAGGTTGTGCCGGCGGCGAAGGCGGAGGAGACGGGGGAGGGTGTGAAGGAGGGTGAGGTGGGGTGGGAGACTGGCAGGGAGGGTGGTTGAAGATGTATATACAAGGACGACCATGCCTAGCTGAGATGCAGATGCCGCGGGAACTCCAAGCCAATATCCAAGAAGGTCTACGCCTACGCTCGACAACACCACCACCACCCGCTCTATCTACCAGGCCGAATGCCCACCGTCGATTCGCAGGTCTGCCGCAGTCATGAAACTGCTGGCATCACTTATCAGAAACACCGCCGCGCCCCGATACTGCTGCGGGACACTCAGCTGTCCCAGCATATTCTGCGTCGGCCAATCCCGCTTGCGCTCCGGGTACTGCTCGAAGAGCGCTTCAACCATGGCTGTGGCGATATAGCCAGGCGATATTGTGTTGACGCGGATGCCGTGGGTGCCCCATTCGGCTGCAAGATTGCGGGCGAGCTGAATTACGCCGGCTTTGCTTGCGTTGTAGGCTGGGCAGATGAGGCCCTGGCTCTTGTGGTCAGCGGGAGGAGGGAGTAGGAGAGGTGGTGGTAGGAGGGAATGTACCTTGTTAGCAATGGTGCCGCTCATAGACGCAATCATAGCTATGCTTCCACCGTTGCCCCATCGGATCATCTCTTTGGCTACTGCTTGTGCTGTCATGAAGGAGCCGGTGATGTTGACCTAGGCAATTGCGTCAACATCACGAACTTGCGTGCTTCTGCGTCAGTCCTACCTCAAACATAGTATTAGCATCCTTAGCCGTATACTCCAACGCGCTCGTCTCCTGCTGTCTCCCCGCCGCCGAGATCAGCCCGTCAAGCTTGCCCTGCGAATCCGATATACTCTTCACAATCTCGTTAAGGCCGGCTACATCTCGTACATCGATCTGTCGGTAGTGTAGTGTCGTGCCTGTCCCTCATTAGCCTCTCCTGCTACCATCGCTTCCATGTAACCCTCAAAACTCACCCAACTCCTCAGCCGCCCGTTTCTGCACCCTCAAGAACTCCTCACTCGGCTCCGCCAGCCGATCAAGCGCATACACCGTCGCTCCCGCCTCTAGCAGCGCTTCCGCTTGCACCAGACCCAACCCTCGCGCTGCGCCGGTTACGAGCACGACTTTGCCGTGGAGGTTGAACTCTGGGAGTCGTTTCGTTGTGCCTAGGAAGGAAGCGGGTTTATTGCTGTCTTTCAAGGCGGAGGCTTCTTCGCTCGGTGCATTGGGTGCTTTGAAGTTCGATACGGGGGTGTTGGCGAGAGGTGGGCCGTTGCTTTGGGATCGGGTTTGCAGGAAGGGGAGGGCTGCTCGGCGGGAGGACACGAGAGATGATCGCAGGAGGTGGGTGGGGGTGGTGCGGAGGAGGGACGCCATTGGGAGAGGTGAGGATGGGAAGAAGATAATTCAATGGGTCGTGGAAGTCCTGCCTCGTACGCGCCAGATAGAATCTAAAGATGTCGTCTGTGGGCAGTCTACTCTCGCTTCTCTTGCCAAACGATGCCGGTGGAACCAGACTGTTCAAGGACAAGAAAAGCGAAAAGAAGACAGACCTACCGCATTGGAAACTATGCCGTCACCTTGATGGGCTACTTCGGAAGTCACTCCATCTCGAAAAGGTAACGCGGTGGTTTGCGCCATGTGGGAGTTTGTTCCTGGTGGAGCTTTGTAGCGGGGAAGCAGACCAACATTCACTTGTCGGATTACCCGATTAGGAAGGACCAGTCAGGTATGTTGCCTATGGCATATGGCTGGAAGAAGCCCGTTCTGCTAAGTCTCGGCTCATTAAGAAGGCCGTTCGCACAGCAGACTCATGACTCTGATATTCTCAGTTGTTAGCATTTATCACGATAGAGTGAGGTCGGCTAGAATTGATTGAGGCGCATATGGGCGAAACACCGGGCCGAAGCTTCGAAGCCGACTCCCCGACAGACTTCACTTTCATCCCAACAGAGCCCGAATTCCTTGTTCCCAGACATGACTCGTTCCGGACTCGTTTCGATGTCAGCGGTCTCTCATCACCTCGCCTGGAGCTCGCGAGCGGTTGAATTCCATATCGAGACAAAAAAAATCAGAGAGACCATGGCTGCATATGCACTCTCGCGTCCTGAAGCACGCGAATCGAGGCGACGAGCTGACACGCCTCGGCCTGCTGGAGGCGCTGCATGTTTTAAGTGGATGGTTTATCCCAGGACTCTGCTTTCCGGCAAAATGATGTGGGCCTCGATCGTTGCAATGCACGTAACTACACCTGACGGATCTGAGTTCGATCCCTACATCTCCCTGATCTCGCGTGGCCAAGGTGCCGAGTATCCTTCTACGCCCTGCAACCTAACATCTCCACACGCAACAACCTCGTTTGAGGCTGCAATGACAGCGGTCGCCGGTCCATATCGACTCGCCTGCATGAGTGCTTGCGCAAATCAGGTACAGTACGATCTTCGGGCACCCTGGCTACTTCGTGATAATCCCCATGATTCAGTGCTTTGGGCCTGAGACTCTTAGCGAACTCTGCACCCCATCTCGTAGGGCTGGTCAGCATCGTCACAACCAATATACGACCTATAGTCGGTTAATAGTACGCCTTCGCGGGAAAGGCTGCGACCAGATTAATATGTACGATGGCCAGCAGTCACTCGCGAAACCATTTTGGCACATGGCTGTGAAAGTTCTTCTTGACTTCTCTCTTCTCGGTGCACCTTCAGGCGTGATTATTAGATCACCGCAATGCCCGGCAACATACAAGACTTACCACCGCCATCGGTGGTAGCCAGCTGGCCTGCGCCGAATTATGTCGACCCCGTGACTCGATCATGGATGCCTATCTACGCCGGCATATTGCAAGGAGCTACGACTGTTCTGGTAGCGACACGACTTCGGTTGCGATTGTTGAACAAAGCAGGACCAATAGGTCTCGACGATGTGAGTGATCTGGCAGGATGTCTGCTAGATCTTCCGAGCTGACAATTTTCAGGCCCTTCTTGTCCCGGCTTACCTGGCTGCTACCATGTTTACGGTCGTGATCATAGTGGGTAGTGTCAACCATGGGTAAACATCGATTCTCTCCCGGCAATTACTTCTGGCAAATTGACGTACTTGCGTAGTAACAACCGTCACATCTGGGACGTTCCGCCCGACAGCTACGAAATGGTCGCATTCTTCGCCTGGCTTTCACAACTAGCATTCCTCAGAAGCACTTGCGCAACGAAAGCCTCGGTCTTGCTATTCTACCGTCGACTGGTCAAGGGCACGTACAGCAAAAAGTGGAAGTACGCAACGATAGCGGCGATCGCGTTGACCGTGTGCTATTGCGTGGCATTCATATTCGCTTTAATCTTCAACTGCAATCCGACTGAGGCATACTGGAAAGGCTTGTCGTACACCTACACAAGGGACTGGAGGTGCTCAGACACGACGATCGCCAATCCCCTCAGCGGCGCTCTGAGCGTGTGCAGTGACCTCTATGCCGTCATATTGCCAATGGGTATGCTCTACAAATTTGATATCGAACGAAAGAAACGCATCGCTTTATACGCGGTCTTCTCACTTGGACTGCTGGTCGTGGCGGCTGGATCTGTGCGCACATACTATTTGGCGAGACTGAGTTATGACTATGACCTTACATGGGTGCGTAAGAATGCAATGCCGTCCGCAAATCGGATCAATACGGGTGCTGTACCTAGCCTGACTTGGATGTATAGATTGGATTCGATACTTATGTCTGGGCGGACCTGGAGGTACAACTGGCAATCATATGCGCGAGCGCGCCAGTACTCCGGGTCCTCTTCCGGCAGCTGCGAGCTCCTCTAACACGAGCGATGAATACGGCCAGCGCTGGTCGAAGCAGCAAAAGGGACTCTGGTCCACCGGTCATATCGCCCATCAGCACTGTCACCACATATGTGGGCGACCCAAAGAGTCAGTTCCACAACGCCACTCCCTCACTGGAAGTTTTGAAGGAATGCGATGTGGAAGTTTCGCCGGTGCATCAGCCGGCTGGATCATACAATGTCAAAGATCCTGCAGAGTACGACGCATACGCGCTGAGGAATGTTGATCGACACCGCTCGTCGCGCAATTGGCAAGGCCCCGTCAGGCAACCCAGCCATACCGGTAGCAGGCCGCCGGAACCTCCCACCTGGCGGAGTCACGTGAGCAGGCAATCCAGTGTTGAGAGTTCGATGCCGTCAGAAGCTGCTGCTGGGCTGAAAGCTGTTCCAAGGTCGTTACTTGATAGTAGTCCATGAACCACTGGCTGGAGCGAATCCTGGACCGGAGACCTGCTGAGCTCATCTGGCGACGATAAAGATTTGACGGCCGTATGACGCCTGGAGACAGAAGCAAACCTAACAGCGGTAGACGTAAAATGTAAGGTAGCTGTTGAAATTAGAGTTGGCTATATTATGCAGCATCGCAGAATGTCGATGATTCTGCATGATGACACACTGACGAGAGACTGAACATGACTTTTCAGCACAAACAGAAGACCACCCCCCACCCACCCGCGAAACGCCGTGCTTGTATGCAAACATTTGACACTACGCACCCACGTGCGTGTCTTCGATCCACGTGCTTTCGATCGTCCACCCTACTGCTGCAGATCTCGCGCTACTGCATCCTCCCAAGATCTGACCGGATCCCTCTCGCCCGTCCGCCTCATCGCACCTCTGACCATTACAGTCTGCCTTTCGGTGCCTAGACCATTCATGCCATACTCTGCAGGATCGAAACGTAGTTCCGTTATTGTCTCGAAGCCGTGTCGCTCGTAGAACGCTTTCGCGGTATCTGTGGCTTCCAGGTAACATTCGACGCCAGCGTCGTCGGCTTCTGCGAGGATACCTTCGAGGAGCATGGTTCCAGCGCCGTTGTGCTGATGTTGTGGTTTGGTTGCTAGCATGCCGATATCTGTCTACATATCAGTATTGCTTGGACAAGGTATACAATAAACACGGAGAATCTGCTTACAGCAATGCTCCTGCGTGCCAATATACTCGCGCCGGAGTCTCTCGTTTAAGGCGAACCAGTCTCTGTTCATCTTCGGCTCCCCTTCATGCCCAACATCCGCCGGACTGTCAAGTTCTTCGGTGGTGTACGTCTTCATCTCGTACTTTGTGAATGAGATAGGCTCCTGCGTCTTCGTGTCCACGACTTTTCTGAAGTTGACATCGTCGTTGATCGGACGAGCGTTGATCATGCTTCCTGACAGGCGTCTCTTGTTCGCCTGGACAGGGCGAGCCAGATTTGCGCCGCTCAGTGCATTTTGGTATATCTTCACAGTGCGTTCGAAGTGTGCAGGTTTCTTGTAGTCTCGGTAGGACAGAACCTGGTTGACTCTCTCATTCTCGAAAGCGTGGAACTCAATGTCCACGAGTCGTCGGACATCGTTTGGCTTGGCTGGCGTGACTTTGAACACCCTCCGCTTGTTGGAAGTTGTGTCGTTGCTGGTAAAGTCGAGCATCATGGGAGACATGATGGTAGTGATTTGTTGTTATAAATGAGATTAAGAAGATTAGGCAGCCGAACCAGCTTTTGTAGACTTTTAAACTCCCTGCAAAGAATATGAACAAGCAGTAGACACCAAAGAGACGGCTGTTATTGAACTTGTAAGGAATAGCTCGACGAGGAAAGATGGACGTCAAAAGTGAAGGATGCACGCAAAACGTAGGCGAGGCGCATGCTGGAGTACAAGTAGGTGAGAGAAGACCAACAAACCTATCCTCGCATGGGCACGGGACATTCATTATAGCAAGGGAGGAGGTGCCAGTCACATGCTGTATCGTCGAGCGTCGGCCTTCGTAGCGTACGGCCAGTGGAGAATAAGCTCTCGTGTCAAGCGCGCATCCCACGCCTTTATGCCTTCGAAACCCGTGTGAAGAGTGATCGTGTGGAGGCTGGTGGCCAGGAAGGGTCCAGCAATGCAGCAATGACACACATTAGAGCGGAGGATGCGACTCTGGCACGCGGAAGGCGCCAAACCATTAGCAAAAGAAAGGCACACGACCGCTTCGAGGCACGCCACACACGTGCGGTGGTGCCGCTTGCGGTCTGCGTGAGGTCGTTCACCGGATCACGGCCTGCACGAGAAGCAGGGACGGCGTGCATCGAGCCAGGAATCGGGTGGCCACGCGATCAGCTGCAGATGCTACGCAACCTCAGCTGCAAGGGAACGCGTCCCACCACGCCCTACCGCCTGTCATCACCACTGGAAGGAGAGCCTTGGCTCCAAGATTCCCCCACGCACCACCGCGCTAACCCACACGTTCGTCTGCTAATGCCACTTCGGGCTGATATGAAGGAAGCTGCCGAACATCGCCGGGCAATTCCTCGGGTTGACAGGCGGCGAGCTGGCGAGGTATAGCTAAGGGTCAGCGCGGTCATGTGAGAGCGTGATGGAATCCAGACTACGGGCAGCCGGAGGCCTGAAGTCAATACGCCATTAGTCGAAGCTCCCCTCGTCCTCCAAACGAAGCCATTGAAGCTCTTACGGAGGTATCCCCGCTTGCCCCTCACATATGGTTCAAAGGGACGTCATTTACTAGCGAGTTTAAGAGGAGTTGTTGACCAGGAGGGGGAAACGTACCCTCGTCCATCCAGGTCGGAATAGCCAGAAATTATCGATATATTGTATACAACAAAAAGGATGTCGTCAGCAATCCAGAGACAGATTGATGAGGGAGCAGTGCCAAATCATGTTTCCAATGTGTGCCCAAAAGGCACCAAGATGTGGGTGAGTCGGGGACGAATGTAATATCAATCAATGAACAGAACTAAATCACTGACCAAACAGGTCTTGGAAGTCGGCTGGCTCGAGGCAGACGAAGGCTTCGTGATACGTGGTGGCAACACTTCCCTCAACAGCACTAAGGACAAGGCGTTCGTCAACAAGCGTCGCCAACTACCGATGTACTGCATCCTCATCGAGCATCCCGTTGAAGGTCTTATCCTTTGGGAAACGGGCTGTGGCAAGGACTATCCAACAGTTTGGGGACCACAGGTCTCCGACATCTTCTCCCGTGTGCGATATGAGCCGAAGCACGAGCTGGACGCTCAGATCGAAGCGACTGGTCACAAAGTCGAAGACGTCAAGAAGATCATCATTGGGCACTTGCATCTGGATCATGCAGGTGGTCTGGATTTGTTCTTGGATCGGAAGGATGTTGAGATCTGGGTCCACGATCTGGAGTTGCGCTCTGCCTTCTGGTCTGTGGCGACAGGTGCGGATGTTGGTGTCTACTTGAAGCATTATCTGAAGCTTGATCTGTGGGTTTGCCGTGTTCTTGAAGTTTTCCTGGTACTGACACGTTCTCAGCAACTGGAAAACCTTCGACGAGCGAACCTTCGACTTCTGCCAAGGCATAACCCTTCACCACTTGCCAGGCCATACCGATGGGCTGATCGGGATGCAAATCAACTTGCAAGACAGCGGTACTTATCTGTTCATTAGCGACCACTGCCACGTCATTGAGAACGTAAGTTTACCGAGCATCTTGTGTGACTGTCAAGCTGACCTAGTGAAATAGTGGCGAGACGGCATCCCACAAGGGTGGTTGGCGAGAGATCATCCAGCGTGGTTCCGCTCGACGCAGAGGCTGAAGCAGCTCGTGAGGACAACGAGAGGCCAGGTCATTCCAGGCCACGATGAGGAGACGTTCTTGCGAATCCAGAGGGAGAAGGATGTGTATACCTAAATTATTCCGTGCATGATTATCGACAGATATCAAAGACATCAGACAGCGGGCAGAGCTCGTAACATTCTTGGATATATTTGTGTTGGCTTGTCGGCTTTCGAAGCTGTTCTATACTCTGCCACTATCAGTGAGTGATGACTTGCTTGACGCTCCTGCGGTGCATCCGCGCCAGCCATGTGTGCGCATAGAAGGTCCTGATCTGCTTGCCGTACCGCATAAACGGTAGAACAAGGAGGTTGTTGGCGAACAGTACAGCTGTGAAAACTCCGGCAATGACCACCGCATAGCCACTTTCGAGGACCCAGTCAAGCAAGTAGATGCCGAAGGCGAAGCTGATCAGTTGTTTGCCAACGCACATGGCAATCAGCATCTCGGAGGTGTTGGCGGTGTCTGTACAACACGATCAGCTCTAATTACCGCACCCATTGTGATGAAGATACTCACAGCTATCGATCGCATACGCCAAGGTGAAAGTGAAGAAGAAGTAGCTTCCCCAATCACACATCGCAACGCCAGCGAAGTACCCTATCTAGTGGAGATCGCGTTGTGCCGTGAGACCGTACACGATCAATCCGCAGGGCGCGATGACCGCCGCCGGTATGAGTACACCAAGCCGCATCTCAGCCTCACGTACGTAGCCGTTGCGTTTGGTAAGATATGCGGCAAGCCTATCTGAAGTCCAAGTGAGCGGTACTGCAAGGCCGTAGCCAACGATGTTTGCAAGAGCGATCAGGCCGGAGTTTTGGGGCTGCCAGCTGTACCTGTTACAACATCAGCACCTATCACGAAGCCTTTGTGGCTTACTACTTACGGTGGAGCGGTGATCTTGATAGGGAAGGTGAAATTAAACACCAAAGCTCCCAGACCGATGTATATGCCGAAAGAGGTCACCACCCAGAGCACCGACGGGACCAGATAGTATGTGAACGATCGAGCGAACGTTATGAAAAACTCCTCGTCGTGGTTGATCGCAGACCAGGGCTTCAGCGTCTGGAGGAAGGTCTTCCTGGGCGGTACCAATGTCTGTACCTCCACATGTTGTTGTACTCCACCATCTTTTTCGACTTCATCCTGGCTGAAGACTTTCTTCTCTCCCTCGCCATTCGAAACTGTTGGGCCACTTGGTGTATCCCGTTTGTAGGTTGTCTCCTCGACGAAAAAGAAAGCCAATATTAACAGGAGGCCAGCGAAAGCTACTTCGACGTAGAAATAGAGGCGCCAACTGTACCCACCAGCGAGCATGTAGCCCGCATACAATGGGCCAGTCGAGCCCCAGCAGAGGCATACCGTGTAGTAGCCGAGCTTGTTGCCTCGCTCGTGAACTATAGGACGTCAGCATAGAAACGGCGATGAGGTCTATGGCACTTACGGAAGAAGATATCGTTGACCAGCTGCACGGGCAGAGCCTCGCACACACAGCTGGCGAAGGCGTGAATGATGCGTGCTGCCATCCAGCCGCCATAGCTATTGGCTCTGCTTGCCCCAATCAAACCGACGGTATACACCAGCAATGTCAACAGCATGACAGGCCTCCGTCCGAACTTCAGGTAAGCCGGAATGGTGAGGAGTGTACCACACCCATACATGATGTTCGCATAGGAGATCAGTCCACTTGCCACCGTTGGCGATATCCCAAAGCTCTCGGCGAAAACCTCGATGTATACGGCGGGACTCAAGAGAGCGGAATTGCCGAGAAAAGAGTAGAGCGAGCATATCGCGAGAATAGTGTTCTTCTTCCAGGACGGCCATTGCAACGGGTCGTTTGGGGCCTCCGCTGGGACTGGGAACAGTGCCTAGCCGGCAGGTCAGTCCATGGTGAGCTTGGTCGTGGTATAGTAGCTGTACATACCTGTCCGAACGCCGTGTCGTCGCCCTCTGCAGCTCGGAGGTTCACAGTACCTGGTATGTCACCTTCTTGAGCATGACTATAAACTCCAGGTCAGCAACTTCACTAGATCGGTCTGAGGGCACCATATTTGTGCACCAAGTGCTTCTCGAGAGGCGCCATTGCTCTTCACCTTCACAATAGCTCTTCCAAGGACGTATGCAGAGGAAAAAGATTGAACAGACAGCGAAACAAGATGGCATGTAGTTTACCTGACCGATCTACCACGAACAGGGAAGCACTGACTGCCGGCCCATCGCCACGTGCAGACGCAGCCTCCTGCTGGCCTGGAATCATACCCACCGCATCCTGTTAGCCACACATTGCGGGGCTGGATGATCTCGCAAGGGCACATGGCGCCCACGCGTAGCGGCACCCATGGGGAAGGAGAGAAAGTGGTTGGTCTGGAGCGAAGAGTCCTGCGAGGTTGTAGATCATCAGTCGTGCGCGGCGATGTCGGCAGTTGTTGGACGACGATGCCGAGCCCCGTGGATGGAAGAAAGCGGCTCTCACAACCTCTTCAGACCTCATGCTCCGCATTGGCTCCGGTGAGGGTGGTTGATTGATCAGTGAATATACGGTATCATACCGCTATAACAACTGCTACTCATGCACTGCTCTCTGTACACTATACAGTGGCCGTGTGGCCGGTCTTGCCTTTGTCTTCTGCCACCTTCTCTCAGAAGCTTGCAAGCTCCAGCCATGAGACCACCAGCCCTCTCAGCTCTTTGGAAGCGTCCGCTTCAACAATTTCTTCAATTTCCTCATAGCTTAGCCTGCCAGGCCCTCCCCGAGCTTTGATCGCTTCATCGAGGCCCACATGATGCGCCAACAAACGAAGACGAGCAGTTGGAGGAGGCTCTTCTGTTTCGCTCGCTGCTGGGGTACTCGCTCCAGTCGAGGCTGGCGAGCTTACGGCCTCTGACTTAGCCTCGCCGAGAACAGTTGTAGGTACGATGCCGTTCGGGCGGTTTTGAGGCATCGTCGGATCGTCCGAGATCTTGTTTGATGATGTAGTTGGCGCAGAGGGGCATGGCCCATCCCACCGCGAGCGTCTGCTCGAAGTAGAAGGCCCAGCAGCGACGGGACCTTCATCGTTACCGAGACTGCCATCGGATGGTCTGCTGGCACTTCTCGGATCCCTCTCATCAAGCAGCCCATAACCACTCGTTTCCAGAAGATCTTCGAGAGGTTTCTGCACTATCTCCTCTTCTAACCTGGACAAGTTCTCGGGATCTGTCGGCACCATCCGAGGCACCTTCTGACTTTGAATATTGGCCACTTCCTCACGCGTGCGCTTCAGCTCTTGACTCGCATCGTCGTGCGCACTCATAGCCGTAGCCATCAAAGGATCCACCTCCGCTCCAGCCTTCAACTCTTGATGCGCTTGCTCCATCTGCATAGCTGCTCTCTTGACTTGCTTTCTCCACTTCACTCTATCTTGACGTGTCGCAATCACCATATCGTTTGCCTTTTCTCTTATCTCGAAGAGAGGGTCAAGCATCTCGTGGAAGCCTTCTTCGGCAAGCTGCCATAGAACGTCGTGATCGAGAGGCTCGTCGACCTCTCCAATTCGAGCCTGGGCAGGTGTGTCAGCTCCATTGGTATTGGGTGGAGGTAGTTGAATATTAGCGTTGGGTCCGTGCTGAATGGCGACGACTCCGTTCCTGTGATCTTGGGCTCCATCGGTCGAGCTGAGGATCTCTTCAGAGCGAGATAAATGAGCCTGCAACCTCTGATGCGGAGCTTGCCGTGCCAGCTGGCGCCGTGTACGTCCCTCGTTCACATCTGGCCATCCTTCGTCGTCCTCAAGAATGGTCTTGGTTCCCGGTGTAGGCTGCAAGTCGCCAAACTGATCGACCGCCTTGCCACTCGTCAACCGTACTCCACCGCGCGGGATGTCTTCGTCTCGAAACATAGCGCTAATAGGTTGACTGGACCGCAGAACATCCAGTGCGCCCATCGTACGTTCTTCCTCCTGAGCCTGGATCATATCGTTGACCTGTAGCTTCTGAATCTCATGCTTGGCGCGGAACATGCGGATGAAGTCGTAGCGGTCGACAGAGCCATCTCCATCGGCATCGAAACCTTGCAGAGCTCGCCTGAGAGATTGAAAGCGCTTTGGCCCACGAAGGTATGCCATGCCGCTGACAAATTCCTCGAAGCCGATCAGGTCGTTCCGATCCGTGTCATAGAATGCGAACATGCGATCGTAATGAATGTTTGGCTTGTAACGGTGCTCCCAACGCTCGCTCGTCAAAGCCTTGGTGAAGCCATAGTAGTCGATAGCCCGTCCGATTTGGGTTGGATCGTTGGCCAACGACACGTTGCAAAGAGTGGTGAACTGATCGTACAATGCATCCAGCTGAGCTTCTTCGTGGTCATAATCAGCCTGCAGACGCTCCTTTACGGGAGAATCGAGGTGTTGGCCGAGAGTCTTTGGGTCGATGTGGCCAGGGTACCAGCTTGCTTGTGGGTGCATCCAAGATGTTGTCGGTAGTGGAATCTTCACTTTCGCAAATACGTGGGTCGAGTAGTGCAGAACAGAACTCTCGCAGGTAGAGCAGAGGTCGAAACCGGCGCAGTTCAGACAGCGCCATCGTACGCCTCGGATTGGGTACTCGCTACAGCCGTCGCAAGTAATACCGCGATGCTCGTAGGCTTTGCGATGTGCATCGGCCTCGGCGATGTGATAGAGTAAGCCTTTGAGACCCTGAGACGGTTCACTGTCGCTAGCAGTGATCGAGTCGACGAGTTCCATGCGTTCATATCTTTCCAGTCCAAGAAGGTCGGTCTCTCCAGAGCCAGCTAGTATTACAAAGAAGATATTCAAACCTCTCATAGCATCCTCTTCACTGATCTGCAAGAAGGATTGAGCGATTCCCGGAGCCTCGTCCCGGAGTTCGTGCGCATCGCTTTCGCGACATAGCCGCAGAAGACGAGTGAGCTCAGGAAAAGACTCGTGGACAGGACCTTCCTCTTCATTCCGGGCGGCCGTATTACAAGCGTCATAGAAGCATGCTGCAATGGCGCTACCCAGTGCTGTGCGGAACGAGGCATTTATCGGGACGCCATATCGCTGCATGAACTGCTCGTCCGTAGGTACCCGTTCAGAAGCGATGTTGATGAGATGTTCGGTACCGTTCACAATGATTCTCACCATTCCAAGAGGAGCATCCGGCCGATCGATCCAGCTTCCCTCGACCCGCAGATCATGGTGCTGTCTCCTGGAGGGGTGGCCACCTCTGCTGACGGCGTTGCTGCGGCGCAGGGGTGTGGCTTTCACTGGTGCCGGTGGTTCCGAGTTGTAAGTGCTGTAGAGGGCATAGGCACATGCCAATGCTGCAGCGCCCGTGAGCACGATCACCGCTGGCTTGTACCGGGACAGATTTGATGATTGAGACATGCTGATAACAGGAGGACGTGGCGATGAGCGGATGGCTGATGGCGGGTTATCGAGTCCTCAATGGTCCTGTGGATCGATCCGAAGTTCGGGAAGAGATTTTTGTCGTTCTGTGTAATTTTGTGGTTGGTAACTCCTTCTGTGTCTGTGGGCGACAATAGCAGGAGCAGTCTTCCGCACTCTGAGGCTGCACTTGCTGCTCGAGATCGGTCACTGCGGGCATCTTGTTCGCGAAAGCAGCATCAAGCACAGTTTGGCGAAGCCCTTTAGGTCCGCTAGACTATTACGTTGCACATTATTCCTCGTCCATGGTCGCACGAAGTCACGATGTCACCAAGTTGTTTGGGTTTCAAAGGTGTTTGCCTGGTAGAGAGTGGAACATGCAGCCAAGCGAGCCAAGCCGCTGGAAAATCAGTCACGTGAGCAATGGCCATTCATTTGAGCTAGATATAAGCAACAACAGCTAGATGATGTGGCATGTTGAGCAATCAGTAGCTCCCGTCGCAGATCTTGCAACCATCCCAAGAACAATTTCGTCCTGATAGCCCCAATCGAGCATCCTTCGTGCATCCTCCCACGGGAGAGATTCGCACAATCCGCCTCGCTCAGCTATCAGCAATACCGTGCCATCATCAAGCACCATACCAACAATTCTTCATCACATCAGCACCATGTGCGCGATTCTTCTCTTCAACGGTCCGCGCTCCAGAACTCAGCTGTGCACGGCACCTCACACTCACAGTCCGGCATCAACGGCATGATCGTAACTTTCCCAGCCTCCCACACCTTGGCCTGATGCCCGTCCTTATGCTCATGATCGCTCGCATCCTCATGCCCAGCCGCATGTCCATCCTCTTGCACATATCCTTGCTCAGACTCACACCCATCAGCACACCCATACCCGCACTCATGCTCACCACCAGCCCCAACCTCGTAGACCATAGCCACCCCACCATCCTCCTCCTTCATCTCCTTGACCCACATATCATACCCCCTCAAACACCCCTCACCCAGCCGAATCGCAATCATCTGCTTCTGCCACATCTTAAAGTCCTTCTTCGCAGCCTTGCACGCAGCCTCAAACTGCTTCTTCTGCTCTGTCTTCACATATCCCTGCACCACCACCGGATGCCCACGTACAGACGGCCACGCCATCTCCAAGATCCAGTCGACCACGATCTTCTGGCACATGCCCTCGAAACGATGAGTCGAGGTCAAGAGGGTCGCTGGGTTGATGTCGAGTACCAGCTTGCTGAGATCCATGGTCCTGAGTGCACGAGCAGCGAACGAAAGGCGAGTGAGGGCAATGGAGCCCTTGAGTAACATGACCTTACCTCCGAAGAGTTCGAAGAAGCTGTCGTGCGGCAATGCAAGCTCGAGTTGACGGATGCGGAGGCGCGGTGGCGGGTTTGGTCGACCGATGTTGCGAAGGAGTTTGGCCGCGATGCCGTAGTACTCGATATGGAAGGGCGTGAATGTGAAGAGGACATCGCTGGCCTCTCTGTAGATGAGCTTGCTCACGCGAAGAAGGGCTGCATTCGATTCGGAGCGATGCGTGGTCTTGCTGGGCCGAGATTCGTGCTTTGGGAACGGCTTGATCTTGTCGCCGAGAGCGTAGACGTATATCTTGTTGCGAAGCTCACCCGGAAGCTTGACGAGTGGGAAGTGCTTGCCGTTTGAGAGCCACCACCTGCTCTGCTGCTGCCAGAGAAAGCGCTTGTTTTCGCCACGCGAGAAACCGCCTTCGCCATCAATCGAGGCGATAGCAGGCTGGACGAGGTCGAGGAAGCGAGACATCGGCGACCAGCTACCACCGAACCAGACTCTCATTTGGCCGGTTGCGGAGGCCATGGCCACAGACATGGTCTTGTCCGGCTGGTGCAATGTGCGGAAGGTGTACGAAGTCCAGCCAATGGATTGGTTGCTGGTGTCGTAGAACTCGCGGGCATCTTCGGCGGGCTTGACCCAGACGACGATGCCGAAGTTTTCGAACGATGAGATACGATACTCGTGGATGGTTGCAACCAGAAGGCTGCGGAGCAGGTCGAAGGGGCCCGGGTTGACTGGCATGACGGGATTGACGACCTGCGACTCCGTGACAGCTCTAGCTCGCTTGGAACGCTTGGAACGCTGCATGTTTGGGATGATGAACGTGCCGCTAGGGAACTGAAAGCTGAGCGACATGGTTGTGTTGTTGTAGTGCAAGGCCAGATGAAGAGCCGTGGTGTAAGTGTCGTCCTGTTCACCCGAGTCGCAGGCGTTGAGGGATTTCGTGTCCGGGAAAGAAGCTGATATAGCTATTGTTGAGACAACAATGAGATTCGTACCACGTGACGCCTCCCAGTGAGTGCAAAGTGAAGCACGTTATATGAAAGCAAGAAGCCGTCGCTGCCCTGCCGCCTTGCCGCCTGCTGCTTGACTGTTTCGCACTGCAGAAGGGGGTGGTACTTACTGTGATGGAGCTGTTACTCCGACGGGAGTAGATGTCGAGTCTCGACCTTAGCAGTCGAGGTAGCTTGCAATGAAGTGTGGATGAGTGGTGGTGGAAGTGTTGGTGTGACAGAGAGTCAAGGAAAGCTCCCTGCGGAAGTTTGAAAGGGTAAGAGGTGGAAGAGGAAAAGGAAGAAGTGAGATGCGGAAGAAGGAAGGTCTCTCTATATACAGCAGGTGAGGTGAGGTATACAGGTGAGGTATACCTCACCTCGTAGCAAACAATGTGTGCAGCATGAGGTTCGATATGGTACATATGACTGGCCAGGTGAACTTCAATGAGGTTTACAGGTGAGGTATACTGCCGTAAGATATACCGGTAGTAGCCATTTGGAAGCACAAGGTGAGGTTCGGACAGGAACATGTGACCAGCCAGGTGAACTTGAAGGTGGCATATAGTCAGGACAATGGAGAGGTTACTGCCCCGCGCCATTGAGATGCAAGGATGTTGGTGGTGCGGTGATGTCTTGCCGCTTTCCATGGGTGATTGTAGTCGCGAGGGTCAGGCATGATTCTGGTCATGATGAGGTGTGGTTGGATGGAGGAGAAGAAGTAGAGGTGGGAAGGAAGTCGAGTCTGCGCATGTCTTGGCTAATATGTGCAAAACTTGTGGCACATAGCACATTTACTTTCTCTAGCACAAGTCGTCCTACACCCCAATCCTAATCTCACATTGTGCAGCAAAACCGTCGCCCAACATGTCTCTATCCCAAGACCAAATCCGCAGCATCGACCATCTTCGCCAACGCCTCTCTCAACTCTCCACCTCCATCGCATCTCTCCGCACAAATCTCGAGCGCGACGAACCACTTCCAACATGGTAGGTCGCTACTAGCCACGCGTCTCCTTACCCTCTCTGCAATGTTCTCTTCTTGTCATTAATCCTGTGCCTCATGTGTGTTCTCGCTGAAGGTAAGCCCAGGCCCTCCCTTCAATCCTCCGCCGCCGCGCTCTCCTTCAACCTCAACCAGCTCAACGAAACATTCACGACCCACGCTTTACTCCTGCGTCAAGCCCACGCTTACCCGCTGCCGAACTTCCCGGGCCATACGCAGGAGGCGCTGCTCGGCCAGTTGTTGAGGAAGAAGATGGAGCCGGGGGTGGAGAGGTGGGTGGAGGAGCATACGATCACGGCCGCGAACGGGCACAGTGGTGATGCGATCAAAGACAGCGAGTGGCGCGATCTATGGTCCTGGGCCGCGCCAACCAGCCAAGGCATCGTGGGGCCGATGTTGGAGGAGGATGGGGCGTTTGGGGATGATTTCACGATCGCGGAACGGAAGGCGGGGGTGGAGGGTGTGGTTACTGGGTTGAAGCGGAAGTTGGATGGGGAGAGCGATAGTGAGGAGGATGACGAGGACGAGAATGACGAGGGAGGTGGGGAGAAGATGGAGGATGTGATGCCGAGTAACGGTGTAAAGGGGGAGGAAGGAGTGGATCCGAGTTTGCCTCCGCTGTCGCTGGAGAGTATACTGCGCTTCACGACGACGGGGGAGCGGCCGCCTGAGCTGAGGATGGGTGGTCGTTTGTGCCTTTAGTGTGGTAGATCTTGTTGTACGACAGCCTTATCTGGTTCAGCTAAAATCAAGCCCTTGACACTCCAATATTGATTCCAAGTAGAAGCCGTTCCAGCGCCTGTTTAAAAATGTCTTCTGCTCGAATCGAATCGTCGCAGCACTGTATTAGTCTACCAGATACATCCATATCTAAACACCCGCATTTCTTCTATCTATAAACGGCCTACCTCTCAAGCCAGGAACGCCACGTTGCTGGACCCTTGCATTTCAAGCTCGAGAATGCTGTGTAGCAACACAAACAATTGAACTCTTTCCGACTTGCTCACAGTCGTTGTTCACCACTCGAACAACTCGACCAACTACTCAACATGCGTTTCTCATCCACCATGGTCAGCCTGGGCCTCCTGCTCACCGGCGTCTCCGCCCTCGACAAGCCATTGGACATCCAGATCGAGAAGGCGGTGGAGTGCTCGAGGAAGACTGTTACTGGTATGCGACCCCAAGCACATTCAACTCGAATCGAATTAATCGATACTTCACAGGCGACAAAGTAGAAGTCCACTACCGCGGCACCCTCGAGGCAGACGGTACCAATCCCCCTCCCACCCCACCATTCTCCAACCCTCTAACACTTGCTCACAGGCTCCGAGTTCGATGCCTCCTACAATCGCGGCACCCCGCTCTCCTTCCACGTCGGCAAGGGGCAAGTCATCAAGGGCTGGGATCAGGGTTTGCTGGACATGTGTATCGGCGAGAAGAGACGGTTGACGGTCCAGCCAGAGTGGGGTTACGGCAGCAGAGGCATGGGCCCGATTCCTGCGAACTCGGTCCTCATCTTTGAGACGGAGCTGGTGGGTATTGCTGGCGTCGAGGCGGAGGGGGAGAGGGAGGAGTTGTAGGCGTTCAAAACCAGACGATGCCACAGTGTGGTGGGAATTGGACGAGGTCGGGGGTAACGATTGCACGACTTCGAATGATAGTCCAACAATGTCTACGAATACATGAACTCAATCGATTTCACTACACCAGTAAAGGCTCCGTGCGTAATGTAGTTGGAACCCACACATTCATTTCTGGTTACCTTGATGTCGACGAGTGTCAGGGTGCCAATAGTCTCGCTTCCTCCGAGATCATGTAATCCACTAGATACACGCAATGCTCCGTACAGTCATATCGTCGCAGGGCATTCCCAAAGCAGCAGTATTAGTGAAACGAACCCCCAAAACTCCGCCTTCCAAGATCTAGCGTTTTGATTGGTCCAAGAGGTCTTCAGCTCCTGCCTAACACAGCCCCCTCGACAAGCACCCGACCTCTCAGAACAAGCTTGCCCAAGCTCTCTGCACGACATTGGCGGCACCGTTGGGATGCCTACTTTTCGGATTACTTCTCACGGTCCACAGAGCGACATGCTTTCACCGGGCTGTGTTCGTTACGGCCTTTCGCTGATCTATAGGGCCCACTAATACTGACTCCAAGAAAGGGACATGGACTGCAGTGTTGAGTAAGGTATATTGATATAAAGACGCTTTCTTTCTTCATGTGTTCTCGTATTGCTCAGTACACACCATCAATACACATTCAATAGCGAGTCCATCGCCTGTTCACTATCATACACTTAGACTTGCAATACTCCTATCCTTCCGTTCTTACAACCCGACCACTACCAATCGAAACCAACAGCAATGTCTCGTGATAGAAGGCAAGGCGGTTTGATCAAGGTGCTGGGAGCTGGAGTGGGCATGGCAGCCGAGTACCGCGAACACCGCAAGCAGCAAAAGCTATCACGAGAGAACAGCCTGCAAAGCATCAGCGAACCCGTCGCCGGTCCATCCAGCCGACCTGAAGTTGGTGCCAGAGGAATGTCGTCCACCTCTGCTCTACCACCACCAGCCTACGAAGATGTGATTCACGAAGCAGACAGCCGCTCTTTCGCCTCTGGTGCCCCCGCTTCCGACGACAAGAAAGGCGCGCTCCGCCAATACGACGACGACGATGACGACTCAGATTCAGACTTCGACTCCCTGGAACCACCACAATACGCCGAGCTCGAAGGTGACGAAGCAGTCTGGGACCTCGACGAAGCCTTTGACCGCGAACGCGGCACCACCACTCCCCCGGAATCCCCAGTCGAACCATCGAAATCAACCAACCAACTCATCAACGAAGTCCTCTCTCTTAACCGCGCCGCCCTTGCCTCCGCCCCAGGATTCCGGTGCAGTCCGCTTCCCTGCTCGGTCATCCTACCCCAACGGCGCCCCCGCACGAAGACCCGGGGATTCGTGCACGCCTACGCACCTCTACTCGGTGAATGCAGTGGCATCAGCCAGACGACCTTCCTCACCTTTCTCAAAAACTTCCATACGGCGTCGCAGGCATCGCCAATCTTCCCCATCATCAAAGTCTCGGCCATGATAGCCGGCTTCGCGCCCTCCGTGATCGCCATGGCCGTTACAACAGCTGTGCAAATCGGCGCAAGCATAGGACAGGAGATCCAAGAACGCCAACGCACGAATAACTTCCTGGACACGATGAACGAGGAGTTGTTCAAACCTGCTGGCCTGTATTGCATGATCGTCAAGTACAAGTCCGAAGAAGAAGTTCTCGCGAGTGGCAACTCGCCTCTCGCGCGTCTGGGCATAAGCGGCGACAAAGTGGATCTCAGCACGAACCAGACCATTGCAAAATACACCCAGACATCACCCTCCGGGGCCGAGCAAAGAACCATGGGCCAGCGAATGCAGAACCTGCGCCTCGCATCCGGGACAACGAAAGGTTCCTTCCAGCTCCCAGAGTCCGCACCTCTCATCTTCCCGGAAATCGACAATGCCGTCGCGGTCGAAGGCGAAGCCACCTTCAAAGCCAAAGCCAAAGACGCACAGGGCTTTCTTGCAGATTACTTCGACCGCAAAGCGCATGTCAAGTACGCCCAGGCGGATCCAAACTCCGCTCTCATCATCCCGGAAGAGCAGCGTGCTTTCCGGTCGAAGCTGGCGGATCCGAATCACCCGATGTACAACGGTGGCCTCATCGGTTTTGTATCCGGTGGCACCCTCACTAGGGAGCGCGGGATGCAGCAGTTGGGGCAGTATGATCGCCAGGATTCCCGTCGCCAAGATTCCCGTCGCATGGATAGGGGTGATCGCAAGGATGATCGCAGGGAGAGGAAGCATGAGCGGAAAGACGACAGGAGGCTCGATAAGTATGAGCGACGGCTGGACCACGGGAGAGGTCTGAGCTCGAAGAAGGAGAGGCGGTATGAGGACATCATGGCCAGACGAGGAGGCCCGGGACTTGGTGCTGGGAACCGGCCGAATGGGCCGATTGGGATGCTCATTGGTGCTGCTGCTGGTGCTATCGGTGGTCGTGGCGACGATGGCAGGAGCAGGGGGTACGAGGATGGGTACGGTGGCCGGGCTGGGCCGTACGATGGTCGAGGCACGGGGCGGTCCTTCGATGATCGCGATCCGGGATACGGGAGGTCGAGCCCGCATGCACCGTATGGAGGGCAGAGCTCCGGCTTCGAGAATTCGTATGGCCGGGACCCATACGCAGGTCAAGGATCGAACTTCAACGGGTACGGGCAGGCAGCACAATACGGACAGCCAGCACCTTACGGCCATCAGAGCCAGACCAACGGTGTGCCGTTCTACAGCGGCGACAGCGTGCCCGCGCCTTACAGCCATGGCGGAAACCGTGGAGGGCGTGACAACGGCCGACGCAATCGCCAGAAGCAAGACGGTCCGATCAAGAAGATGATGACGGAAGATGTGCTGTACTTGATGATCGTGAACCTGCCCTCGGAAGCGGAACTCGCAGAAGCCAGAGAAACATTAGCAAGAGCGAGAGGAAACTGAACTTGATAGAACTTTGTAACAACAGCATCAGCATTTCCATCCCAACCCACCCCCTCACCCCCTCCGCCTAGTCGAAGGACTATTCTTCCCTTGTCCCTTCCCCTGCATCCCCGTCGCCAGCTTGACCCCCTCCTTCCCCTTCGGCTCCAGCTTCGCATGCGCGGTGTTCTTGCTCTTCGGACTATCCCAATACCAAACCATCTGCCCCGCCAACACAGCATTCAACACAAACCCCGCCACAAACCCATACAGTATCAACTTATCGTCCACCTCCTGCAACGTCGTAAACACCCTCGCCAAGCTCCCGGCAAGATAATTGAACAGGGCGAAAGCGCTCAGCTGCCCTGTCCCGCCCTCGCGGGCTATGGTGAGAATTTGCGGGAGTTTGCTCGCGACGCCTAGGAGGCCGGCGGAGGCTTGGAGGTACTGGAGCGTGGAGAAGGAGACGAGGGCAGGGTTGTAGATTACGTAGCCTGCTGCTGCGAGCCCGGCCACGAACGCGGCTGCCGCAGGGATGCGGCCGGAGTATTGTAGGACGAGAACGCTGATGGCGATGTTTTGGATGGCGATCAGGGCTACCTCCCCGTAGGTCGAGAACGGGAATCCATTCCGTATATTGTAGATGAGCGTGATGAGGTAGCTAGCCGTTTCCAGCAGGTAGGAGAGGAAGGAGATGCCTTCGGCGGACTGGGAGTTGAGGAGTTTGAGCAGTTGAGGGATTTTGACTATGCTGGAGGCGCCGATGATGGCGACGCCGAGAAGTTTGGAGATGGCGAGTTTGAGGCAGGCCGTGTCGGAGAGGTTGATGTTGTGCACCAGGGAGCGGTAGCAGGAGGCCCCGAGGAGTTGGGTGGCGGTGTTTTGGATCGGGGTGGGGAGATTGTGGGTGAGGGGTTGCAGGAGGGTGCGGAGGGTGCGTTCGAGGGATTCCATGGTGTTGTCTGGTACTGGTGTTGTTCGAGTGTTGAGTTAAGAACTCCGTTCTACAACAAATTGTTGCTGCGCGGATAGCGGTTGGCCTGAGGCATCTCACCCAAACTTCAACCTCACTTCATGCGAGCTCTGAATTTGCCATTGCACGATGCTTTGTCGTATGTTCGATTACGGTACTTGCACGTCTACAACACGGCACGACCGATCTCTCTCGATCCTGTAGGCGTCAGTTTATCATTCCTGTAGAGCCTCGTTGGTAGGTCATTTGGACAATACGAAGGAGAGGAGAAATCAGAGCGAGATCTGTCGAGATTGCTTGCTGCTCAAGGTAGCGTCTGTTTGGTAGATCTCGTTGCCCATACAGGCTGTCTCCAGCAAAGTTACAGCGTCTCGAGACGGTAGGAAAGTCTCGCAACTGTCTTGAAAGCGTTCCATCTTCCTTGTGTCTTACTCTACTTTGATTCTCGACACTTTCCACTTGATTCTATATCCCATACATCAAACCCCTACACCAATGCAGGCAGCATGCACTGACTCAGGCCAGTGACGACATGTGCTTCTCCTCGTCCCTGCGTTACACAACGGCAACCTGTCGCCGAAAACACCGACACTCACTCGTGCCAAGCCCCATCTTCACGTGTGAATTTTATCGACAGGTTTGGATACACAATGGAGTCCGTGCGCAAGAATCACCACCTGAAGCCTTCGACCCATTTCGACCTTCGAGCCTTTCCTCCTCCCAACACACCACCAAGAGACACCAGCACCCCGAAGACTCAACCATCTTGACCTTCATCGAGCTTGTACCACTCTTGTCCACCCATACCATCTTGTCTGACACCAGAACTCCTGTCGCCGTTGCCCATATTCACCGCGACCTCAATTTTTCACCCCCCTCGAACACCACCACCCTCCGCCCCCCATCACACACACACACACACACAGCCGCAATGGCCACCAAGCCGACCCCGTTCGTCGCGTCCCGCGAGCGCGCATCTGAAACCATCGCCCGCAAGCTCGAGAAGGTCACCGACGACCTCCACCTCGACAACACCATGCTGAAGGACCTCCCGAAGCAAATCTCGCGTCTGAACAAGACCATTCAGACGTCCGAAGACATGGCCAAGCACACCATCAGTCACCAGGCTGAGTCCATCCGCTTGAAGAACCTAGAGCGTCAGCGTAAATTGCGCATCAACGAGACGCTGCTGAAGGAGCTGCCTGCCAAGCGCGATCAGCATCACAAGGAGATGTTGAAGCTGAAGGAGCAGTGGGAAGAGGAGTTGAAGAAGGAGAAGAAGGGGAGGGAGGCACGTGCTGCCAAGGTAAGTTAACATCACATCACGTGAAACATCACTTGCATATGCTAACCTTGACAATAGGACAATACCAGCCTCTCGCAGCAAAAGTCTTCGCCACCAGTCGCCAGAGCAGCGACTGTAGCACCACCACCACCATCTGCTGCTCTGAGAGGCATGTTCGGCGACCACTCCAAGTATTTCGACCCGAGCAAGCCGAAGCCTGTCGCCCACGTCGAACACCGAGCTCCGCTCCAGGCTCTCAAGCCAAATAACGGCGCCAGAACCGCAGATCAGGCTGGGCAGAAGCGCAAGGCCCGATTTGACAGCGGAGAAGACACGATGCCGACCACTCGCGCTCAGAAGAAACGCAAGACCGAGGAGAGCATGGCGAAGCCGGCGAGCAGGCTCTCGAGGAAGCCAAAGAAGGTGGTGCCGCCGAGGGCGCTGTTCTCACCATCGCCACCACCAGAAACCCCGGAGAAGACTGCAGCCAGCGCCAGCGCCAGCAAGAAGCGCAAGGCTACCGACGAGCCAGCAGAGCCAGCGGGCCGCGTCTCGAAGAAGACGAAGACGGCTGAGGTCACCAGTGCCCCGATCTCGCCATCACCACAGCCAGCAGACTCGGAGAAGAAAGACGACGGCGCCGACGATGCTGCCGCGTCCGCCGCCTCTCCTGCGCGCCAATCTGCCACTGGGGAGCCTGATCTGGCCACAACCACCGCCGACCACAGCTCCGAGAACGCTGACGAAGGCCTCGACGGCGCTGCCGCGAGCACTGCCTCTCCAGAATCCGCACCCACCACCGAAGAGTCCGCTGTGGCCACGACCACCGCTCCCACTAGCTCGGAGAACGCTGGCGACAGCGGCTCCAGCACGCCACTCTCCGACACGTCCGCGGCGAACGAGAAGATGAAGAAGAAGACCAAGAGCCAGTTTATCGGCCGCGACAAGATCGACCTCAACTCAAAGAGCGTCGCCCGCACCGTCAAGAAGAAGACCGGCTCCAAGGGCAAGGAGAGCAAGGAGTCCGGCAAAGGCACAGCCCGCAGTCGTATCTTCAAGCCGAAGAGGGTCAACCTCAACGGCCTCACGAATCACCGCAACGCCTGCTTCGCAAACGTGATTATCCAATGGCTGGACGCAGCACTCCATGACCACAACATCGATCATCTGCTCGGAGAGCTTGACGAAGAGCTTGAGCAATTCGATCTGACCCAGAAGGAGTGCCGGCGCTTCGACATCGGCGGCGACATCGTCCAGGGCAAGCTGCTGAAGAAGCTGAAGGCGATGGTGGCTGCAATTAAGAAGGCTGCGAAGGACGGTGACACCGACAAGATCAGTGTCTCCAAGCACCTCCGCTTTGTGCTGGAAGAGCTGCGTCAGCAACTGCCAGGCAGGTCAGACAGGTACATCTCACCTTTGATCCTCCAGAAGGTGATGGCGTACTGTGACGCTGTGGATGCCGATCGGGCGGATAACGATCTGTCGGTCCGTCAGGAGATGAGTGGCGATACGCAGCAAGATGCTTTCCTATACAGCCAGCTGGTGCTCCACACACTTATCGCAGATCCACACACCCGCAACGCCAAAGCACTCCGGGCACTCTTCGAAATCCAGACCGCGACCCAGGATCTCTGCAGCACCAAGGGCTGTGACCACCAGTCTGATGCTCGCACTGCGACCAGCACATATCACGACATCAACGTTCCGGCCAAGCCAGCTGGTGAGGCGGTGGAGTTCCGCGATCTGTTCGGCGCGTCATACAACAGCGCGAAGGAAGACGATGCTTGCCCAACGTGCGGCAACAAGAGCTTGTACACCCACACCAGGTTCACCAAGATTCCAGATTGCCTTCAGATCAAGGTGAACCGTACGGCGTACGATCAAGCTACCCAGAAGAGCAGCAAAGTCGAGACCTTCGTCAATCTCCCGCAGGCCATCAAGATCAAAGGCGAGAAGTTTGAGCTGCACGCTGTCATCCGTCACAAGGGCAGCCAAGCCACCTCAGGCCACTACACCATGTTTCGCCGATTCGAGGACGGCTGGAACCTGCTGGATGATAAGGACTGCGACAAGGTGGCTGCAGAAGATGTGAAGGACCACGGGAGGTCTGGCAAAAGCGCCATGCTCTTGTTCAAGAGGGTGAAGGCATGAAGTGTCTGGGGAGAGCAGAGAAGGAGGAGAGACTGCCGCTGTACTCGAACAGTCGGCCACATCACAGTCTCGGCCACATCACAGTCTCGCACGAATCGAAGTCAGCATAGAACGACAACTCGGTCAGCATCTCCGCCGCGCAGGAGACTTCAACAACCACAGCACGCACCACATGAGCAACTGTGCGCGAATATTTTCAAGGAGATACAAAAACGACCTACAGCTGGCACGCTATTTGCAGTACCGCTCAGAGAGAAGGACATGAAGCGAAGTTGGTGAGATGGCCTTTGCCACTGCCAGAGGATGGAAATGGACGCTGCGAGGGCTCAGAGATGGCAGGCTTTTGGTAGCTCGTAAGGTGCTGGCGGTCGTCGCGGAAACTCCCCTACACAGGGGATCCATCCGAAGCCGCTGGTACGCTACACAGCGATTATGGATTGTGGGCTTGGATCTCTTTGGCTGTATTTTTGTGCGATGTTTTGAAGGAGACTTCATGGATTGATGGATATGACACTGTTGGCGCATTGTTGAGAGTCTGCGAAGGAGAGCGAGAAGAAGAAGTCGGTCGGCGTTGAGCACGGACCACTTTTGGAAAGCACCTGACTTCGCGTTTAGCGCGTTCTGTCCACGCAAGTTCATCTGTACATACATGGCACAACAGAACAGTGATGGACGATATCCTGCATGGCCTGAACAAAGCTCAACGTGAAGTCGTGACATCTGAAGCCTCTGTCCTCCAAGTACTCGCGCCTCCCGGTTCTGGCAAGACCAAAACACTTACCTCGCGCGTCGCGTACTTGATCGCGTTCAAGCATTTGAAGCCATGGAACATCGTCACGTGTACCTTCACGAAGAAGGCGGCGAACGAGATGAAGGAGAGGATACGCAGCTTCATCGGCGAGGAACTGTCAAAGCAGATCAAGCTTGGGACTTTCCATTCGATTGCGGGCCAGTACCTCCGGAAGTATGGCCAGCACATCGGACTAGCCAAGGACTTCGGGGTTGCGGACACCTCGGACAGCAAGGCCATCATCAAGAGGATCATCAAGAAGCACGATCTTACCAGCGAGGCGCCGAAAGCATCAGGCCGGATTTCGGCGAACAAATGCAAGGGCATCGAGAGCGCTCAGTTTGCACAGACGGCGAAGAACGTGGACCAGCAGGAGTTTGCCGTCATCTTCTCCGAGTATGAGGCAGAACTGAAAGCGTCCAACCTCCTGGACTACGATGATTTGCTACTGAGATGCTGCTTCCTCATGAGGACACACCCGCAATGTGTCTCGAACGTGGAGGCGGTCTTGATCGACGAATTCCAGGATACGAACACTGTCCAGTACGACCTGATGTCATTGTTCGCTCAGCAACGCAACATGATCACCATTGTTGGTGATCCCGATCAGAGCATCTATGGCTTTCGCCACGCCGAGATCAAGAACTTGAAGCTCATGAAGGACCAATGGCGTGACACGTTGACCATCAACTTGGAGGAGAACTATAGATCTTCTGGTGCCATCCTACATGCTGCGCAGACAGTCATAGAACAGGACGAGAGCCGGCCACCGAAGAAGCTGCAAGCTACGCACAATTACGGACTGCGGCCTGTTCTTCGGAAACTCCCATCGGCAGCTGCTGAGGCTGCTTGGTTGGTGGCAGAGATCAAGCGCATGTGTGCGTTGAGTGGTGGCGTCTTGCAGCACAGCGACTTTGCGATATTACTACGGAGCGCGGCTTTGTCACGAGTGATAGAAGCAGCGCTAGGTAGAGATGGCATGCCATATCGGATGGTGGGCGGGCTGAAGTTCTTCGAGCGGGTGGAGGTGAAGCTTGTCGTGGATTACTTGCGTGTCATCAACCAGCCAAACCATGGTGAGGCAGTTGAGCGCATCATCAACCTTCCACCACGACGTATTGGCGATGCCACGGTTAAGAGCCTCCGAGAAGAAGCATCCAAAAGAGACATGTCCTTCTGGGACCTGATCTGTGGTATCGCTCAAGGCAAGACTCGCTCTACCACAAAGCTGAATGCACCTGCGGAGAAAGGTCTGGCGTCATTCGTGAATGTCATTCTCAGTGGACGAAGGAAGTTGGAGGTCGCTGAGGACGAGCAGATATCTCTGGTCGGACTGATCAATCTGGTCGCAAAGAAGATTGACCTTCAGACATACCTCAAGAACAAGTATGAGAACGAATACGAAGCCAAATGGTCGAACGTGGAGGAGCTGATGGCACAAGCCGCTGATGCTTCTGACCCTGAGAGACTCAAAGCTTTGATGGAAGAGGACACTCTGCCAGCTGTCGACGACCTGGACCAGAGATCTACCGGCAACGAGGATGCTCTGTCTATCTTCCTGGCCAATATCGCACTGACAGCTACAGCGGAAACCAAGACTGAAGAAGGTACGGAGCCAGTACCACAGGTCACCATCTCGACCATCCACTCCGCCAAAGGTCTTGAGTGGCCTGTTGTCTTCCTCCCAGCTTGCTACGAGGGTTCCATACCTCACTCCAGGTCAGACGACAACGATGAGGAGCGGAGACTGCTCTATGTCGGCATGACCAGAGCTCAAGCAATGCTCTATCTTAGCTGTCCGATCAAGGACACCCAGAAGCAAGAGACGACCATGTCCTCCTTCCTCACTCAACCTGGCGTACAACTTTACTTCGAGGAGCATGGTCCTTCGATGTCTCTTGCCACTGCCAAAGGTCTTGCGACAACACTGCGAAGAGAACAGCCTAACCTGTCTGGGTTCAATGAAGGCAAGCAAGGGTTGGATCGTGACGAAGACAACTACTGGCCTCTCAATGGCGAAGAGGCTCCTGAGGAGCGAGCAAAATGGGACTATGGCAAGGCTGCTAACCCGGTGGCAGCTTTTGGCGCTTCGCGACCTGCATCATGGGTACCAGCATCGGCAGTGACAACGCAGCAGCAGCAGGGTTTCTCCACAGCATCGGCAATGATGAGCGCAGGCTTGGGCACTGTGAAGGACGACTTCAACGCTGCGTATGATGATCTCCTGGAAAAGGATCGGCTGAAAGCCATAGACAAGAAGCGACTTGAAGCAACAAAGAACAGCGACACGGACGTACCAAAGGGCAGAAAACGACAGATCGAGGGACAAGGCAGCATCTCAACCTTCTTCGCGAAGCGTAGACCACCGTCGATGAAGGCAGAGAGTAGCGGCGAACACTTCACAATGCCCTTGGCTACTCACACCAGTCGAAGCGACCCTTTGCGAGACATTTCAAACCTCGACCGGCGTCAGCTATCAGATCCACTACCATCGAAGCCAGCGCTGGCTGGGTTGCACAAACCTCGCATCGCGCCTCTACGTCGTGCTCCGTCATCACACGCAGCGCTGCCGAACAAAGGCTACATGTTCCTTTCCAGCTCACCGCAAAAGCCCGAGGACGAAGAGAACGACCCAGAACCAATATCCGAAGAGCCCGACCCGGAGGATGAGGTCGCGCAGCCGCAGTTCAAGCCTGCCTCGACCTTCCACACCACATCGCTGCAAACGCTACAGCAACAGCCTGCGGCTCGTGGGAGGCGATATGGCGTCAAGCCTAGCATTAACGGTTGGGCCAACAGAGCGAGGAAGTAAGCTTTCATGGCTCACTCGCCGATATGTAGTACTTGGAGAATAGCTTGTGAGCTGATGAGCTACGACGTTACGAAACTTCAGCACATCTAGATACTTGCTAAAAAGCCAGTGATGAAATATACATTACAAGAAATTGATCTCCAACGTAAGGCAGCTGCTCAACAATCCCAGTCACAATCCATAACGCCACGCTAAAGCCATTTATTCGATATGATCAAGGCACAACCAACCACCTCCCCAACCTCCCCACGCCCACGACCCCCTTCCTCGCCATGTTGAACACCACAACAATAAACCAGATCCACCACATAATCCCCAGCACCAACCACTCCAGCACCTTGAACCCCGCTTGCCTCAACAGCCTAAACTGCCGTCTCCGTCGCCTGACCATCGTGTCCACAGCTTCGTCCACTCGTTTAGTCTGCTGCGGCTGCTTGGTTGTGAGCTCGACGATGAAAGCGTCTGCTTCGTCGGAGGCCTCGTGGACGTGTTTCGTGAGTTGGTCGGAAGCTTTTTGCTGTAGCTCGTCGAGGCGAGATGTAAGGCCGCGAGCGGTCACGTTTTGGAAGGCCGCGAGGGCGGATTCGAAGGTGGAGAAAGTGGTGGTGAGGTGGGTGGACAGCATGCGGGAGGCCACCAGAGCTTCGTCTTTCAATGGGACAGGCTCCATGGTCTGGCCGGCTGTTTGTGCGGCTTTCACTAGTTCGGGATGGGGTTGGTCGCGCGGACGGTTGGCGAGACGTTGAATCTCGCGTGCCTTGATGCCGGAGCATAGCAGGAGAGCGCGCACGCCGGCGATGTCTCGAGCTGTAATCTTGCGGTTGGCTGGTTGGAGTGGCTGCGCCTGGTCGTAGATACTCCAGTGTCGTTGCCCTGGCGAGCGTGAGATTGTCCTTGACGAAGATGGCGGAGCGTCTAGAGCCAGGTCGCCGTAGCTTTTGCGTGGTGTGGTATCAAATCTGATAGTCGTGTTTGGGGCTGCCGCGCCGTGTGCATCATCTTCTTCAGGAATATTGATGCGTGGTGGGGTTTGCCGCTGGCCTTTGCCAGTATCGTTCTGAGCACCCTTGAAGCGCTCGAATGGATTCGTATCAGCTGTGATAGGTGTACCAGGCACCACACCGCGCCTTCCTCGTGCAGAAGACGTGAAGGATGGCAGTTGGTACTTCTGACTCGCTCTGTTCTTGTCCAAAGACGCACGTGGACTGACATCAGTCGAGTCGCCTGGCGAATCGGCCATCCTCCACTTGCTCGTATAGCCATTAGCTGCTTCGCCGTCCTCAACATCAGACACGTCCGAAGCTGCTCTGTACTGATCCAACCCCGAGCCAGCATCCAGCTTATCCTTATTCCGGAAGCGTTCGCCACGAACAAGAGTCCCAATACGATCACGGCCACCTTTCAGAAATCGTCCAACCGACGAGCCAGGTTCCTTTACAGACGAGAAAGTGCTGGTCGTGGCACTCGTCTCCTGCCGATGCAAGCTGTTCACACTATCGCCAGTCTTGTGTCGTTTGAACTCCATCGGTCGTTCAGTCTCGTGGCTCTGCTTCGGCCTCCACTGATCACCACTCATAATGGGCGAGAGGTTCGTGGGAGAAGCAGCGGCAAAGTCGTGCTGTTCAACCATATTTCGATCTTTGCTCAAAGATCTGAAGCTTCCAGGTCTGGATCCTGTAGGCCGTATTGCGTCAAAAGAGCGGCGTCCTTCCGTTCCAGCTGACTTGTCCAGACTCACACTGGATGTCGCCTTCTGTGGGTACGACGTAGAGGGCCGCTCGGCCATAGCCACATCCTGATCAGTAGAATTGACCCTGCCGTCAGCAGACTTCGTTCGCCTGTGGAGATCTCGCGGCACGTCCAGGGAATCGCGTCCACTGCTTCGACCTGCCGTCTCCTGATACGACTCATCTGTGCTCATCCTCGGAAACGGCATCGGCTTCGCCTCCCAATGATCCGGCGACACCAGGTCCGGCGAAGATAGCTCACCATGCTCATCCTTCGCGATCAGCTCTTGCATATGTCGCTCAAGCGGTCCGATGTTCTCGAATCCCTCTCGACTCCGCAGCCGACCATCGGTAGTCGAGCCGCTGCTTACACTTGAAGAGCGAGACATCACCTTCGCATGCCTCCGTGGACGCTCGCTCGTGCGGTTCTTTAGCGGCATCAGTAGCTTACGTCGTCGCGAATGTTTGCCGCCATCTCCAAAGTCTTCGGTGTCGACACCTGCAGCTTGATGATCCTCTCTGCCACGATGCAACTCCACGCTAATCCTAGGCGTGTCAATGCTCCGGCGCTCGATGTCCGGGAAGATGGTGTTGCCATGTCTGTTCTCGATATAAGCCTTATTGTCACCCTTTTCCGTCCAGTAAGTATCAGCGAGTAGCTCAGTAGGTTCGATCGTCCAGGAGTTCTCCGGCCGTGTTATGACGGAGCCGACGGTATCAGTCCTTCGATGACCAGATGCACCCTGCTGTGTGCCTCCACGGCTGCTATCGTCATCGCCTTCGAATCGTGGTACTCGAGCTGCGTCGGCATCAGCTCTATAGTGCGGGTGGTCAGTCGCCGACTCCACTTCATCGATCCATTTCTTTACATTGTCAGGATCTGCCCAGCTGTCTGGCGGAGTAGGAAAAGGTCGTTTCTCTCGGATCCTGATGCGTCGATTCCTCAGAGCTTGAATGGGATTGTACTCGCGTCCGAGTTCGTGCTTGTCGTCTCCAGAAGAAGTCATACGGCGGATCAATGGGTAAGCCGAGCCAGGCTGGTTCTTCGACTCGAACGTGAAGTTGCCTGGCGCCGATGCATCAGGTTTCAGAGGCGGCAGGTGTTGAAGTAGCCGTCGGTGCTCGCTAGCCAGCTCAAAGTACTTCCGCGCCTTTTCCGCGCGAGACAGAGTAGCTGGCGAGAACGTATACATGACATTGTCCGGTCCAGGGCTCGAAACAATAAGCACATCACCCGATCCCGTCTCCGCGCTGATCCTGTTGGGTGAATACGAGTCTCTCGCAGCGTTATCACTCAACCGACTCGACCTCTTCCGTGCCGTCGAAGTCTTGCGCACAGTCCCATAGTTCGAAATCGGCATCGAAACGACTCGATTTGGCGACGGCAGCGGCACCTGCAGCGTACTGCTGACATTCCTCTTCCTGCTCTCGCTCAAGTTCAACGCCATCTGCACCAACTGCGCCGGATCCATGGTCTGCGGCCGCGACGACTGTCGCTCCCTCTGCCCATCTACCTCCGTACCCCCATCCCACGACACCTCTCGTGCCAACGGCGAGCCTCTCAACGAATACTCGCCAGATCGCACACTCTGCGCCGGCTGCCGTCTCTTATCCACACGTAGCTGTCCGTCCTGCGCCTTCCTCTTGCCATGCACATCTTGCCCACCCTTTGGCGACCCATTCGCGAACACGGACTCGAGTAGAAAACCACCAGATCTCCGCGCCTTATGCCCGAGACTGCCATTCGAGTGACCCTCGCCCTCAGGTCTCCTCCGTCGCTCTTCCGGCGTCACAGGTTCCGCATGCTGTTGCTCCCTCTCCTCTCTTAAACCCAAACTCCTAAGACTCCCCTTCCCCGAACTCCTCGACTCCGCCTGCGAGCTCGACTCTGCCTGTCTTCCGTCGGCCACACTCGCAAATCCGACATCTAGCGCATTCGATGACGCCGGGTAGGTACCATTGTCACCATTGCTTGACATGGCCTGCGCAAAGGAGTTCGGTTGATCACCAGACTGGAAACCTGGAAAGCTGCTGATGTCGCATCATGGACATCAGCAACAATGCATTGATAAGTAGAGGAGTTAACTCCGAATGGCCCGATCGTAACTTTGAGGTTGGAGGTGCACGGGTTGGCGCGTGTACAATTACGAATCAGGGTCTTGCTCCAAAAAATACGTGCTCAACGCCAATCACAATGAGGCATTCGTTACTCCATACATGACGGTATTTGCAGAGGTGTTGGAGGACAGGTACGTATCTAGATGGGTACGAATGACGCCGTAACGGTGTCTTCATCACGTGAACATACAATACGAGTTCATGCTGCGGACAACGAAACTGCGGCTCAATACGTACGCGGATGTGGCAACGATCACGGACATATGTGAGCAGGATCCCAAGATAATGCCAGTCCGCCATTATGCCTTACGCTAGGCGGCAGGAGGTAAATTTACAAAGCCATGTGGCTCGCGTCGGGGAAGCCAAGAACAGTACTCGCTAGAAGTGTATGCCTCCTTGGGGTCCGGTCAGATCAGCAAAGAGGAGAACCCATGCATCCCATCGTAACCATGTCGTCCTTTTCGTTCGTTCGCACCATCTACCAACTTCCTGTACCACCTTCCTTTCAATAGCAACTTCCACCATGATGAGTTGCTTCCGCCTACAACTCCTCATCTTCCGCTACTTCTCCATCTCGGCTCAGATATCTCCGAACATATTTCGATGGTCGGACATTCCGATGGCGTGCGGTGGGTGAACCCTACGCACCTTCATCGTCGTCACCGACGCGGATGGCACCCTCGTTGCCAAGACCCTGGGACCAGAAGCCGCCAATGTCGACGTTGGTCTCTGGAATGCTGGCGTGGGTAAAGAGCAACCAGGCACCGAACACTGGCTTTGCGAGAATGTCAAGCACAGCGTAGGCGATGATCTCCTCGTTGACGTCCATATTGCGGGAGCCGTCGGCAATGCCCCAGATGCTGAGATTTCAATCAGTATTTTTTTCTGAACAGAGAGCCAGCAGCTCATGTCTGTGGGAGGTGTGAAGAAACTTACATTGGGTAGACAGTCCAGATGATGAGCGTGAAGCCACCAATCGCAGCGAAGAAGTTGGCGACCTTGCCGCCCTTCTGGGAGACAGAGTTGCGGCCGTGGTAGACGAGCTGCCAGATGACAACGAGGTAGGCAATGCAGGCAATGGCGTACCAGCCCCACTTCTGGGAGGTGCCCTCAGAGCCGAAGGCAGCGAAGAGACCGGTCAAGATCATGATGATATCGGCAACGATGGCAATGAGGATGGCCCCGCCGTTCATGCCAGCGAGGAGGCACAGATCGAGGAGCAGGAGCGGGGTGGTGACGGACCAGTCGACGTAGCGGGCCCAGTAGACCTGGCGGTAGATGTCCTTCTGGGTGTCTGGAACGTGCTTATGCTGCTCCTTGACGACGACGTGGTGGTAGCTGATGCCGTGGCCGCTGGCCATGGCGAAGTAGGACAGAGCGGCGAAGGTGACGATGAGAGTAGTGATGATGTGGTAGAGGCGGTTTTTCTGAAGTATCTGTGAGCAGGTGTCTTTGATTGTTTTCTGTGAAGAAACTCACCATTGGGACGCTCCACGACATGCCGACGAAGACGATCATGGCGACCAGCATAACCACGAAGACGACCCTGTTGCATGTCAGTAAGCTGAGCAGTCTCATGCAGGTGTGAAGATACGTACCATAGGGTCCTCTGACCAGTCTCATCGGCCTCCTGGTACTCTGGCAGAGTTGGCACCACTGTAGGGAGCGAGGTGTGGGTTGCGGTGTGCTTCGCGACGGACGCGAACGCCTGTACGGGGTCGACGATCATGATGTCGGTGTTACTGGTGTGTTTACTGGTGGATGAGGAGGAGGATGTTTGATGAAAAGGGAGGAAGGTGGTTAAGAGAAGGAATGGAGGACGTCAGAGGCAGCGTGAGGAGAAGGCAGCAGGAAAGCTCTGTGCTCCCGACCAAGCTTGCTGAGAGCTTCGGGCGGGGCAGTCGCGCCCGTGACAACGAGCAGCCAATCAAGTCAATCAATAAAACCACTCCTCGACGCTGCACACCTCATTCAACAGGCATGCCAGATTCTGCTGCGGGCTGCGTCCAGGCTCGCTCCCAGCGTAACCGCAAAGCGTATCGGCGGTTCGTGGTGGCGCCGTCCTGCTGCACGCAAGATCCAGCTCTCCCCACGCCAAGCGGTCACATGCAGCAGTGATCGTACAGCTTGCTGCAGCCTTCTGCGGAGGAGCAACACAAGTCCTCGCGTACCTCACGATCTCGACCTCACCTCACTTCTCCTCGCTATCGAGAGTCTCTTTATCCGACACCTCGAGCTGCAATGCACTGTATCGATATCAATCCTCGGCTCGACTTTGTCTTCAGGCGTTGGGGCCGTTGAGCCGTCACCATGCCGTCAGCGTGCATAAGTTCAATGGCGCCTATCAAAACCTTGGTGTCCTCTTCCGCCATCAAGGTTTCTTTTCAATACAAGCGGCAGGCACAACCACGGCGTGCATGGGCCCTTGAAAACTCGGTATCACAGGCATATCGAGAAAGCTCAATTCGTTTTGATGTCGGGACCCGCTGCAGTACCTGGTCAAGTCGCTTGAGCAATTAATACCCCCCCCCCACCTTCTGGTGTGCCTCGCTACGAGCGTTGGTGTTTCAACAACACCTCCACAGAACCTCCCAGCCACGAGGAGAACGAAAAGCATGACCTTTCAGCATATGAAGCTCGAGATGATCAAGATGATGGACGTCCTTCCTCGATGTGGCACGGGTAGGTATACACATACCATTCTGCCACTACTACATCTCTTCAGTACTCGAGTACATTCACTCGCCTTTCCTGGAGATTCACCACACATGAGTGCTCGATACTGCATGAGTCAAACAAAGACTGGTTAGGAGGAGCAACACTGTTGATTTGCATATCTTTGATTTCTTCTTCCATATCTCACTCGAAATGATACAAAATAGCTCATCCGGACTTGCTTCGCTTCGAAATGCGCACCTCCAGACCTTCCTGCACAACGAAGAACGTCGAATGATATTTCAAATCCTCCTCGGGCCTCAGCAGCTCGAACTCATAATCGCGGAACAGCAGAGGTAAGGTTTTGTTCATCTCCAGAAGAGCCAGGTTCTTGCCGATGCAAAGATGGCTGCCACCACCGAACTGGACGTACTGTCAGTGACCATCGAAAAAATGCAGGAGACCATGACTCCGGCTTACCTGGAACATGAACCTCTCCATATTCTTCGCATCTCCCTCAAACCATCTTTCAGGCCTATACACCTTTGGATCATTGCCGAAGATCGACGTATCTCTATGCAACACCCATCCATTGAGTGCCAACACTGTCCCACCTGGGAAACGCACACCATCGATCTCCGTGCCCTCTGCTGGCACCAAGCGAGTGATGTTCAGGCCCACAGCAGGGCGGAGACGCATCGCTTCCTTCAAGCATGCCTGGAAGTATGGCAAGGCTTGCACTTCGCTCCATTGCGGGTATTCAGACAACTTGCCGGACGCACTAGCTTCGTCGATCTCCTGCTTCAGCTTGGTGTAGATGGCCTGGTCGCGGAGGACAGACCAGCAGAAAGACTGCATAGTCGAAGCCGTGGAGTCAGAACCGGCGAAGCTGGTACAATCTGTCAGCCTCACGCATCTGGTCTGAAGAGTAGAGTAACACTCACATCGCACCATGCGCCACAGCAAAAACATCCCCCTCCCTAAACTGCTCCGGCGCCTTCTCATGCGCCGCAAACAACTCGCTCAACAAATCCTTCCTCTCCAACTCCTTCCTCCCAACCTTCTTCCGCTTCTCCATCTCCTCCACCGCCATCCTCGTAATCAAGAAATTACTCGTACTCAACGCCGGCACATACTTCCACAACGGATTCCTGCGAAACGCAAAATCCCACTCGGGAATCTGTCCAATAATCCCATCGTACCACTGCATATCATCAATCGTCTTAATCGCCTTCTCAAGATCATACCCCGCTTCCAGGAACCCAAACTTCCGCGAAAAAGCTATCTCGCCTAGGACGTCGAACGCGTAGTAATGCAAATAATTTCCTAGATTGCAATACCCATCTCTGCTTTCGCACATTACATCGAACTTGTCCGCGAGCATCCGCTCCGTGTCCTCGATGTAACTCGCCATCTGGTGCATCGTCGCCATGCTATAAGGATTACTCGCATACCGCTTCTTAACCGCGTGCACGGCTTCGCGGGTCTCGGTGAAGATGTCGGGATTTTCTGGGGGCGGGAAGACCCCGTAGAAGGCTGTTTTGTGAAAGCCTTTGCCGGCGGCGAGGACTTCGCGGGCGGCGTGGGGGGAGCTGAGGGAGAGTTCGTTGGGGGCGATGCGGACGATGGGGCCGTGGAGTTCGTGGAGGAGGATGTGGTCGGTTTCGGTGTGGCCGTTGTAGGTGGACCAGACTGGGGAGGCGTTAATCGTGGGAAGGTGAGGGGGGGATGGGGAGAAGCGTACCTTTCCATGCTCGGCTGCCGGAGGCGAGGAAGGGGCCGGGGTACTTGCGGAGGGGGGAGGAGTATTTGTAGTAGAGGAAGCGGAGTAAGAGGGCGGCGGGGATGATGAGAAACCAGTAGTTGCGGAGGGCTTTGATGAGGTGGACGACGGCGGAGTCGGGGACTTCTGCCTTGAGGATGGCCATGTTGAGATGGCGGATTGATTCGCGGGTTGACCTTCACGGCGTGTATGGAAGAGAGGAGGATGAGAAACGTCGCGACCGCCTTACATTAATTTACTTAACTTGCGTACCCATTGACTACAGGTACCGCCGACAGTGTCTTTGGGGTTTGTGTTCATCGGCAGTTGGAATGAGTGAGCCGCGACAGAACCGCAAAAGAACCGTCGTCAAGCCATGGATATACCCAAAAGTGGTAATGGAAACCCCCCGTTCCGAACAATGATTGGGCCTGGCTCGCCTGGGCACAGCAATATGAGGCGCACCGGCGATTGATTCTTTCGTGGAGTCGAAGTGGAGAATGCCTGCGATGCCGCTCAATGCCGCTGCAGGTAAAACTTAGCCTCTTCGGCAAAACCGATTTCAATGTACCTTAATTATCACATGTTGGTGAGTGCACAATCAAGTCATCTGGCCAACTGCCCACCCCAGCAAACCGTGCAAGTAGCGTTGCCTTGGCAATTTCAAACTCCACCCGCATCGTTGACACTTCCTCATCGTCGGCACCAACGAGAAGTACAGTCACATCTTTGGCAGACTGCTCATCCATCACGACGAAGTACTCGTAATCGAACTCCGACCCCGTCTCTCGCCGGATGTCATGGAGAATGTCGTGGCACTCCGATGCATTCTTCCCTTTGAACGGCGAGGCGACAACGTCCTCGTGGACGGGGAGGTTCTCTGGGTCTGTGTACTTTTGTTCGCGGCTCCGTACGACGATCAACATGAAGTCATATGGCCTCGAGTTCGGAGCGTTGTATGTCTTGGTAAGGAAGGTATTGAGAAGCTGTGTAGATATGTGGTTAGAGTTGGAGTACAATGCGATTAGACCAGAGTTGGAGAATGTTGCGATTTTGTCTCTTACTTCTCCCGACATGTCGACTGTGCAGCAAACAGCGAATACCATGGCAGTAGATGGTGCACGCTGATAGGGCAGTTGCAATGATACAGAGGATGGGGAGGTATTTCTACAAAGGTAGTTGGAGTTGGAGAAAGAAGGGAGTGACCGTTGCACGTGAAGCTTCACAGGCTGCAGGCTAGAAGATCTGTACACGAACGCCAACAAGCCTCAGTTATAGAACCTGGCGGTGTTTGCAACAGGGAGCTGTATCTCAACAGATTCAACGACCCGAGGATGTTCTTTGCGGGGGGAAACCCGTCGAAAGATCCAGCAACGTTGACGATATCGGAGCGACTCGTCTATACTGCTGACCTTTTACAACACATCTCTGCATCACTTGTAGCAAAGCCATAGTAATCTTCATTCAGGATTGATTAGAACGTCGAGCTATAGCTCCGCTGCGGTCTTTGGTTTCTGAGACGAGGCCGGCATTATGGGCACTACTGAAGGACCACCCGATGCCACATATGGGTTTATCGGTTTAGGAAATATGGGCTTCGGCATGGCAAAGAATGTCCGACAGAAGATTCCATCCTCCTCCAAACTCATCGTTTGCGATCTCAACAAGGCTGCACGAGACGAGTTCTGTAAGACGGTCGAAGGAACGATCGAAACGGCCGGAACCCCAATAGAAGTTGCAGAGAAATGTGTATGTATGTGTGCTAGCAGAAGCATCAACCTTACTTGTCTGTCCGCTAGAAACTCGAGGGGATTATAGTGCTGATTGAACGGTGCAGGACATCATCATCTCATCCCTTCCAAACGCAAAGGCAGTAAAGATCGTCTACCTGGACTCTTCGACCGGTCTTCTGGCAGGCTGTACGTCGGACTCTAAGAAGCTCTTCCTGGAAGCATCGACTATCGAAGCCAGTGCATCACTGGAAGTCCTCAAGGCCGTTAAAGCAGCAGTACCATCGGCTGAGTTCCTAGATGCTCCAGTATCCGGAGGTATCCCACCAGCTCATGCAGGCACACTAACGTTCATGGTCGGTGGGCCTGAAGATGTTTTCGAGAAGGCGAAACCGATTATGGCGACCATGGGCAAAGCTGAGAACTTGATCCTTTGTGGAGGACCAGGTGCTGGTCTGGCGACGAAGCAGATCAACAACTATATCGCGTATTGCAGTTATGTTGCGTTGTGCGAAGGCATGAACACCGGCCTCAAGTTCGGACTTGACCCTAAGACTCTCAACAGTAAGATATATATCTGTAACATCGTACTGTGATGAGTGGGTGCTGATTCTCTTGACAGATGTCATCAACGCAAGCAGCGGGCAATGTTGGAACTCGCTCCACATGAACCCTGTGAAAGGTGTCTTACCGAACTCCTCAGCCTCTCGCGACTTCAAAGGTGGATTCAAAACTGAGCTTGCGCAAGGCGTCACCCGACAGATGACGAAGCTGATGAAGGAAGTTGGAGCGACATCAATGTTTGGCCCGGTCATGGACGACATCTGGAGTCGGGCTGTGGAGTCGCCGTTGTGTAAAGAGCAGGAGTCGAGGAGTATCTGGCGGTTGTTCGCGGATGATGACGGTAAATCGTTGGGTAAAGTCAAGATAGAATAGATGGATAGCGCTGAAGTATGTCAGAGTCAGCAGCTGACAAAGTCAAGAGGCCGATGTGCCGTTCTGTTGCTTTCGAAAATGCTGCGAGTAGTCGTAGTTCAAGTTGTTGCCGGACTTGTGTATCTGCTGTGCAAGCTCTGGATCACTTTCCGCTCGCTTCAGCATCTTCAAAAATTCATCGGTCTCCATGACCTTCTCCAGGTCTTGGTCGAATAGCCTTCGAATGTTGCCACTCGAGATAGGGTTGATGATGTCGTGATACTTCTGCCTCTGCACATCGGACCAGGTGGTGAAGATACTGTCATCGGTATCACCCTTGTACATGCCCTCGAGACATTGAACGAGACCCGCAATGTCTGCAATGCCACCTGTCAAGCCCATGCCGCCGAATGGATTGCACAAGTGTGCTGCATCGGCTGCCAGTAGTACTCTATTGACTCTCATAGAGTCGACGCATCGCTGATGTACCCGGTATGGCGACTTGTTAAGCACGCGATACTGATCGGGCTTTGGATTGCCAGGAAGAATCTTCTCAAACTTCATTTCCTGCCGTTGCATGAGCTCTTCGTTCGACAGGCCTGGAAGTTCGCCGTAAGAAACCCGCCAAACATTTTTCTTCGGGTCTGAGTGCGGAGCGATGCGTGCCGCCATGAAGAAATGCTCAGGATGGATGATGAAGTTTGAGTCTTCCCAGTCGAATTGATCTAGATCGATCTCGATCTTTGACAAGCACTGAAGTCAGCGATGACAACTTTGAGTAGCAGAGCTTCATGGTGCCAACTCACGTTCGTAGCCACAATTTGCTCCTCCCAGGAGAAGCCAGGGAATTTCCTGGACCCAAACACCAGTCTGCGTACGGTTGAGTTGCCGCCATCGGTTCCGACGATGTAGTCGGCCGAGTACTCCTTCGTCTGGCCATTCTCCTCAACTTCGACTACCGCATGATCATCTTCCGATGCTAGGCCACTCTTGATGGCTGTGACTTTGCTGCCCCCTCTAATGCTGATGCTGGCCCGTGACTTGAGCTCACGTTCAAGCAGCCCGCACATCTCACCTACTGCATAGACTGTGATGAAATCTCCCGCCAGTCCTTCCTGATGGTTGACGGTCCAGTCGATCCCAGCAAGTCGGGTACCGTCCAGCTTTCTCCAGCAGACGTTGTTGGGAACATAGCCATCTCGCCTTATCTCTGGCAAGATGCCCACTTTTCGGAACAGCTGGATGGCCGGAGTCCCATAATTTGTGGCCCGTGGAGCCGTGTTCAGACTCTCAGCCGCGTCCAGTATCGTTATATCTGGCCTTGGGTCTAGATCTGCAAGACACAAAGCCAGGAGTAGGCCAGAGGGTCCCGCTCCAACAATCACGACCGATTTGAATCCAAGAGATTGAGCTTGTTCCATGGTAAAGAGATGGGCGAGCCGCAGCACCCTCGCGAGATGTGCATAGAGAACTCATATCGAATATTGGGCGACTGGTCACGGCCATCGGCAGTTCGTCTCAGTGACCACTGCCACCAAATACCGTACCGTCTGCAAGCGGTTGCGGAGTGTATGCGGCAGGGCGGATGCATCCAGCCAGCCCTGAAGGGTTGTCACGGACCGTGTGGAGATATTGGAGATGAGACGACGTTTGAGATGGAGAAGTGCACGTGACAAAGGAAGGAAAACAGAAATCGAACTTGCCTGCATGGCTTCAGCTTCTCAAAAATCTGCTCAACAAAAGCAACACGCTCTCGCTTGGAGATCCCACAGGATGTCCCATTAACATGAAGAAGCAGGACACATAGCCATATATCAAGCTTCTACGAGGCCATTAGAACGCAAGCTGGACTATCGATATTACGATCAGTCGCGCCGTGTTGAAGATCAAGCACGCACGAAAAACAGGCATATCTGGACCGTAACAATGTGAGATCCAGGTAGCTGGGTACGGGCCGAGCATCCTCAGCATGGGCAGGGCAGACAGGATGCACATGTTCCCTGTTTGCACCACCAAGACTTCCGCTCAAACAGATCTAGCGGACGGGTACCTGCTTCGGTGTCTAGATCGCTGAGAGTCTCAGAGTTCGCCATTGCCAACGCTCTTGGTCTACGTCACAGTCAATCGATCATTTACCGTAATGTTTCAGCAATCGTACTCGTTCGCTGGCATGTCCGTCTAAATTGGTTGGGCCGAAAGGGCTGGGCGAGCCAGACTCCAGAGGCAAGATAGGAGCGAAGCTAATGTGCCCACGCGAGCTGTCATTTCGAAGCGGAGAAGGCGACGCCAGTCACTCGGACTCGTGCGTACTGCAGCTCGAATGCAACTAGCATTTCCTCCCAAGCCGTCTGGTGATCACTGGAAGACCTGCCATTCACATATGCCCTCGAGAACAGGCCTGTGGAGCTGGAAAACCTCCCTCCGCCCGTCCGCAACGAAGCAATGTGCGCTCGCCATAGATCAGAATCTCCAGTTCGTTTTGATGGAAGTACCTGGTAGGCGATCACGGCAACCTGCAGCTGTTGATGGCAACGGCGAAGCCGTCATCCGGCGGAACTGGCCGAGCGAACACGCCAGACCCACACTAACAGCCAGGGACTTACGAGATGTGAGTAGGTACCGACGGAGAAAGCTCGAGTTCTGACAGCTGCCGATCCGGTTCAGTCATACCGACAGCTATCGTCACCGATGCGTGAGCAGGCCGGAGAAGAAGCGTCCTCCCACCTTGACATCCGAACGCCGTTTCATGAAGGTTGGAGCTCATCGTCGGTCCACTTGCCGAAGTTGCATGAAATTCCTGGGAAGTTTCTGGGAGTATCGCTCATTGACACTCAAACGCTCTCGTTCGCCGTGTTTCTTGCGATGTGGCAAGGTGAGACACATATTAGAGGCCGCCGACTGCCCCTCTGTGGCAGAGGTCCAACGTTGTCTGTCTTGTAATATTGCATTGGTGGTGGCTTGTTCTTCGAATCGTTGCTCTCGTTTTGTACTCTGGTGGCTACAACCCGTCCTTTTGCTTGCGTCATATCCTAATACAGTCGTTCCGACCGCTATACTGCACATATCAATCAATATTTGGGCGGTGTGTTCTTCGGTGTATGCACCTCCTGCATACCTCTGCGTCGATCGGCCTCCGCTTGGGACTCTGCTGCGTTCTCTTGCATCTCTACAAATACAGCCTCTTGTAAGTGACATGGCTCTGTATGCATACCGATCTCAGCTGAGAATGGACTGGCATAGTCGCTCAAGCCCTCAAGGCTTGTTTGAGTCCGAGACATCATCGTTAAGCGATTCTCCGCACATAACAAGTCGTCTGTTCTCCAGGTCTCTCATCGTCTGGTTCACCGCCCCGAACGAACCCAAGGAACTGCTGCTTCGATCCGCATAGTTCGCGTCATAGGACATTGCATCGTGGTCGGTCTGGACGCAGACAGGCCCCATCGTGATGTGGCCTCTCACAATGTCGGTGAATGGGCGAACAGTGAATTCAGATGGCTCCTTCCCGTCTTTCCTTCACGCGCACGTGGATGGACACCAAAACCTCTTCTTCGATCCACACCGAGGCCTTTTATCGAATCGCTTCGCACCACCACGAGAATCACCCCAACTCTTCTCCATTATGGACGGCCGTGCCAGTACACCTGCGGCATCGGTCGGTCATCGTCTGTACGGAAGCGAGCCGACCATCTTCCATCACCCACACTATCCACATCGTCGCTTCTCCGAACATCCTTCCGTCGGTGTCGATCCTCGCACCATTCTCAACCACGACCACTACTTCTCCAACCCGCTTGCCAGCTCCAAGGTCGAATCCGCTCAGCCATTGCTCCAGCAAGCAATGCCGGCGCCACTCGCTCACGCCTACTATCCTTTTCGACCCTCGGAGCCATCAACTACAATCCTCCCTGCCATACCAGCTCCAACCAAGATCGACACATCTCCACCGCTTCCCACTCCAACGGTACTTGTAGGTGAGGTCGACCAGACCAAGTACGAGCCGGTCGACTACGAAGAGTGGTTGAAAGCACCCACAGATTACACTGCCTCGCCGCCGGAAAGTGCAAACTCACCCACCGACGAAGGTCCGAGCACGCCTCCAGACTTCCAGTACGTCGATCCAGGCTTGCGTCGTGATTCGGCACACGACCACTCTGAGGTACCTTACCTTCACGCCTTCACTCCAAACTCTTTCCAAGCAGCTCTGGAGAAGATCTTTCCGGAACGACACGATCGCATCTCGGATACGCCCGGCCCCTTCCATCTACCTGGCGGCTACTACTCGACTCCGGCATTGGCTCATGCGTCAAACCACATCGCGCCAGCACACAGCGCAACCAACCGCTTTGGACCAGCTACGGCCAGCGCGTCGCCAGAAGAGATTGTACATCCGGTGTACATCCACCGCCCAGCATCGACCTACTCAACATCGTCAGTCTCGGCGGACCAGACATCTGTCGACGGCCAGTCCCCAGCACCGACTCTAGCTCCAGCTTCGGCACCTGACCATGCCGCCGAGCACAACGAGCGCAACGAGTTGCTTCTCGAGTTGCGCAACCACGGTCACTCGTACAAGGAAATCAAACGCATGGGCCGTTTCCGCGAGGCAGAGTCTACTCTCCGTGGTCGTGTGCGCATGTTGACGAAGGAGAAGTGGGAGCGCGTGAGGAAGCCGGAGTGGAAGAACGCAGATGTCGCTTTGCTTCGCCGTGCCGTCAAGCACTACCGCCAAGAGGGTGTCGGAGATCCTTCCGCTCGCAGAGGTACGAAGAAGATTCCATGGAAGAAGGTCGGGGAGTGGATGCAGGAGCATGGCAGCAGCTACACCTTCGCTCCGGCGACTTGTGCGAAGAAGTGGGCGGACACGACGTCCTGAAGGCACGCTGTTGATTGGGTATCATGCTCGGCTGTGAGTCTCGAAGTCTCAGCGCTTTGCCAGAGTGTATAATCGGTATGATTTGGCTGGCATATGCATAGCGTGGCAGAGAAGCATGCACGGCGTAATTGTATCAGCTGTGTGCATGGGTTCGGATGACTGTCAGCGAAACTGCAGACTGTAAGATAGAATTGTATCGAAGCGACAGTTGATAATGGCTTCACCTAAGCTCACCACCACTTCTCACACAGTACACGTTCTGGATTCATGCCCTGTTGCGAGGACAAGAAGTCAACGAACTCGTCTGTCATCGCCGGATGTCCGCAGACATAGCAGAGGGTAGTCGAACGTCCAGCTCCATCTTTCGCGTAATCCTCGTACCCATCAATCGCCTTCACAAGTACTGTCTTGTCCATTCTATTGGCGAAAGTGCTATTGGGCATCCGTCCATGCTCAATGCGACCTTCTTCGCCCGTTCCTGTCAAGAACAACTTCAGAGTGACATTTGGATCTGCTTCGATTGCCACGAGATCCATCAGTCGGGTGAGAAACAGTATTCGGTGCGGATCCATTTCAGCATCCGCTTTAGTCCCATAGAGTATGTGTATTTCTCTTGGGCGAGATGAACGAGATCTGATCAAATGTGCGAATATCGAGATCAATGGGTTGATTCCAACACCACCTGCGATGAGCACAAGACGTGTTATCCGCGTCACATCCACGTTTGGGGGAGGCCAAATGAAGCTTCCACCAACACGAACTGCGATTTGTTTTCCCAGTATGCTCTCCGTCGGCTGCCACAGCCATTGTGCAGGCGGGTTGAGGCTCTTCTGGACCGCAAGTTCAATGTGGCCTGGACCATGGCTGCTAGGTTTTGCCTCGACTGGCGCCGATGTGATCGTGAAACCACCTGCCTTTGGCAGACCAGGTATGAAGGTATCGACCCATTGTCCGGCCGAGAACTTCACTGGCGATATGTTAGTGTGATACTCGCCACTGCGACGCGGACGGAGCGAAGCCGACCTTGATTGTGTGTCCAGGGTGGACTGGACTAAATCTGAACAACCGTATAGTATCGTTGACTTGTCGGATATGGGAAAGAACCACTGGCTCGAGGCTATTCTCTCGAGGCTCTGCTGCAGTCCTATCTTCATGAGGAAGTGAAGCTCGCACGGTAGCCATTCGCCTGAATGAGAGCGTTGATAGATAAAGATTTGTACGAAGCAAATATGGATTTGCTCTGCGATGAAGAAACATTTGGACGTTCTAGTATCGTGCTCCAAAATAGAAGAGGCCATCAATGATGATGGTGAGGGAGAAGGACCGCGGCTTGGCCTGTGCCAATTTCCCTTCCGAAGCTCATTACATTCTCCCATTCTTTTCTACTGTATCACCGTATGTCCTGATACTCCGATGACCGTATACCAGATGGACGGCCATGGGCAGCTCAAATTCCATGTGGACTGATCATCCGCGATGTTGGCGATACATCATCCCACACATCCTAGCATTGTTCAGCCCCGCTGCAGGAACAGAACGGCACAGCCTCACTTAGGCGGCGAGGCATTGCTGCGTCGAGTCCTCGCAGACCACGAAACGTAGACACTTTCTTACATTTTAAAGTCTTTGCCTTGCAGCGTCAGTGTCTTTCGAGGCCATTGCATATTCTTCAGGCCAGATGTGTGCATCGGAGTTGAGCATGGAGCCCACACTCTCCAGAATTAACTCCTGGTCAACGAACAGAACCTTGATCGGCAGTGACAATGGCAGAGACTCGCTTACTTATTCGTCCATAGAAGGCACTGCTGGTCAGGCACCATTTGTACAGACGTTCGACAACAGACAATGGGTCGACCTGGACATCCTCTCCCCAAAGGCTGTCAAGGACCTCCGGCGGCAGTACAACATATCTCCTGGTGATGATACTCCTGGTACGCTTGCCAGAGGAGCGGCGAAGCTCAAGGCCTGGATTCGACTAAGCAAACTTGGCGTTGATGTTCGTTTACGGCATAAGGTCAGCGCTGAGCGAGACGAGGTGAACATTTACCACCTGAAGCCGCACCGCACTGAATTCGCCCAGGACGAGAAGTGGCCTTTGGTTGCAGAATTAGACGGCACCGCCTTGGAGGCAGTCGCAGAGCTGGAAGAGCCATTGCCGGAATTCCCTGATACTTCGAGACCTTCGGAGTTAGGCGAAACCGCGGAAGTATCCAGACCATCAACAGATAGCACGTTCATCGAGCCTCTACCCAGGTATGAGCCAAGGAGCGCTCCAGTGGTGTACTCTACTCGTAGCAATACCACCGTTCGGGATGTTTCACCGGAGAGGCTCTCCGTAACGGGACCTGTTCATGAACGTTCATACTCTCAGGACAGACCTGACGGCGACCCTACCACCGACACAGCATCGATTGTGGTTGCGGAACCTGACTTGGGAGACGGTCAAGACACAACCGACTCGAAGGAGCCTGTGCAAGCCTACTCGAAGCTCAATCAGAGTCCGGCTGAGCCTCGACCGACCCAGTATCAGCACCTGTCAGAGCAGCAAATCCAGGACATTGTGGCTATTCTGCAGAAGACATTCACCGACCCCGTCGCCAGAGGTGAGGAGAACATCGGGTCCGGGGCTCGAAAGCAAGGTCCAGCCGACCGACTTCATGTGACCGCTGTTGAGTCGTACGAGACGGAAACAGACGCGGAAGCGCCTGTAGTCCGGAAGACGACCGCCCTAGAGCAAAAGGGCAAGAGGTCTGTCGTTAAATCGATCAAGCGGAGGAAGAGCAGTTCCACCGCACGTTCTCCGTTGACTTCTAAGCCCTCGAATGTCCTCGACGATGAGGACCGTCCTACTCAAGAATTTCTGCGGAAGCCCACACTTCCAAAACGTCTGCCTGCGAGCGCTGGTGCAGAAGCTATCTGGCAGTCGCTCCTTCGGATACAGGCGAAAATATTAGGACCAGAGCATCCAATGACATATCAAGCTAGGTCTGATCTGGCTCATAGTAGGGCGAACAGCCATGCCCACGGTATACAAGATCTTGGGACTTTGCGCAAAAGCCGAGATCTAGCTGTACAGACCTTGGGTATGGTACATCCGTGGGTTGCTGCGTTCTGTGAAGATCTCGACCGGCTCGAGGACCTGACTGACAGCGGAACAGAGGTCGAGGGTGCTGCATTGAACCCAAGGCACGCTGCTGATACAATACGCATCGAGAACAAGCCGCTCGCCAGTGTGGGCGATGCAGAACAATCCGTACCCGGGACTGAACAGGATGGTCCACCAGACTGTTCTTCACCTGTCTCAGGGGACGTCAAAATTGAATTGCCAAAGCTCGATATGGATTTGCTACCTTCCAGGACCGACACTTCGCCGATTACGCAGTCTGGGAATGCCATCTGGAATGTACGTCAACAACCTCACCAATCACAAAGCGGATACATAGTGCTATCAGGCATCGTCTTCGAAGGACTTACTAATACTATAATACAATCGGCGCAATGGTTGCAGCGTAACTACGGCCCAGAGCAACCTGTGCAGCCAGGCAAGGTTCGAGTACGATGGACTTGTCCTTGCGGCGAGCAATTGCACGATGACTTCGTCGAAATACGGCAGGGAGCGGCTCGCGAGCTGGAGGCCTACCTCAACAGGCCGCGGACGAGGATTGGAGGTGGTAACACACCCACCAGTCCATCGAGTTCGAATGGTACTGGCAGCTTCATGGGCAGCTCCGTTGGTGGCACTGCATCATCGACAACTTCTTGGTCGAGCTATGGATCACAAGTACCGAGCTTTCCTGGCAATGGTAGTGGCACAAAACCTCCACAGGGCGCTGCAGGCGTAAGTCTCCTACACCACCCAAGACAATCGATGCTCTTGCTGAATACAGACCACATCTAGTCATACCTCAATCCTGGATACACTCCATTAACAGAGTCACCGTGGCTCCCAATATGTGCCAACGAAGACCGCTACACACCTAAGCTTACCCACCTCGACATGGGCCCTCAGATCCGATCAGACAAGGATCTCGCACTCTCATTACGGCACCACTACTTCGAGGTCAACAAGAAGTGGTGGCGATCGTTACGCATACGCGGCTTAACGACAATCGAATTCGTGCAGTTCGAAGTGCATCAAAATCGATTCGCAGATATACGAAAATGTCCGGATGTCCCTCCATTATCTACTAGCGACTACAGCTTCGAGCCGGGAGATCTCCTGCCGCCTGTCGGTAGCCAGTATTTGCTTCATCTATTCAAGCATCCAGGCGACTACGATGGCGAGCGGATCACGTACTTACGGTCACCGAAGAGGAACGGCCGACTTAAGCTCGGTCAAGGGTGGGGAATCAATCTGGTGGAAGGGTTTCTTGCAGATAGAGTCTGGATGGCTCTGAGGTATGCGTTGCATCACTCCGGCATTTGGTCTGACCAAAGAGCTAATGGTCTTGCTGCAGCACTTTTTTCACTCTCGCAAGTCTTGCCTTTGTTATAGCCTGGGCAGCCGAAAAGCACGATGTACAGGGAGCCTCTGGCGTTGCGGCTTGGATAGTCGCGCTGTCTGTACTGGCCGTGGGATGGTTACAAGCGTTTCTTGGATAAGTCCCATCCTCTGTACATACCTTGTATATCCGCGATATCGCCGCTTCTGATACATTGCGTGCTGGCGGAAGCAACTTTACTAAGCAGAACGCCCCAGCTGAAGGGTCGTTTTGAGAGCGGATAAATAGAGCTTCATGTCTGACAAGCAAGTCCGACTTCGCTGGTGAGCTGTACATAGACTGCGAAAAGTGTACCACAACAACTAATAGTAAAGCAGCCTGGATTCACAGAGAATAATTGAGCCGCGGCCGCCAGCTACGAGACTAGGTAAACTGTTCTAGCAAGAGACCGCTCATCCAGCGTCAATGGGTTCAACGACACCGCCATTGGCTACCGTCGGCATCCTGTCGATCGGTGATATGGGGGTTGGAGTCGCTCGACTCTTGATAGCGAATAACTTCCGAGTCATCACAAACGCATCCGACAGAAGGTAAAGTCCTCCCTAACGATCGTCAACCTCGAGAACATCCACTTAACACCTCACCAGTCAATCAACCCAAGACCGAGCAAGGAACAACAACATCCACCTCGTCCCCACCGACCTCGACCTCGCCACCCAAAGCGACTACATCATCTCCATAGTCCCACCCCGCGACGCCATCGCCACCGCTGAACGCATCATCACCGCCTCCACCTCCCCTTCCTTTGCCCAACGGGACGGAACACTCTACTACCTCGACCTCAACGCCACCTCCCCCAAAACCGCCCGCCACATCGACGCCCTCTTCTCCGCCTCCTTTCCAGAGATAAAATACATCGACGGCGGCATCATCGGCGCCCCGCCAGCCCTCAAATCGGAAACCGGTACATGGTACCGCCCCTCCATCCCCGTCTCAGGCCCGGAGCCGGTGTCGCGCAGCCATCCAGCAGGCCGCGAACTCGCCCTCGCGCTCAATATCAAGCACGTAAACTCCACCCTCGGCTCCGCCACCGGCCTAAAAATGTGCTTCGCCAGCCTCTCCAAGGGATTCACGGCTCTCGCGATCCAAAGCTTCACCACGGCCTATAATCTCGACGTCCTCGACGAGCTCAAAGCTCATATGGCGGAGTTCAACCCCGCAGGTCTGCAAAATGCAGAAAGGAGTTTACCCGGGATGTGTCCGAAGGCGTATCGGTGGGTACACGAGATGCAGGAGATTGCGGAGACGTTTGAGGAGGACGGGGGTTTCGAGAGGCAGGAAAGTAGTTTTAGGAGTATTCCTGAGGTGTATGAATTTGTGGCGAATGGGACTGTGCTTGGGGAGGAGAAGACGGAGGGGAGGGGGAGGGGGAAGACGGCGGAGGAGGTGGCGAAGTTTGTGAGTGAGGGGACGAAGGCGAGGAAGGTGAAGGTGGAGTGAGGAGGGGGAGGAACCGAAGCTGGTGGATTTCTAGGTGTAAGCCTTCTTGGTGGCTATAGATGACGCATTAGCGATCGCTGTCCAATGCCTTCTCATCCTGCATACAAAGGAGATGCTGTAGTGGGTATCATCCAAATCAAACGCACGAACACACTCGCCCTCCCAGCTCTCAACCACCACCCGCCACCACCAACTCATTCCTCAGCTCATCGCACGTCTGCTCGAACCCGCCCATGATATCTTGACACTGACTCGCACCCCACCGCTGCTGAACTCTGTCGCTCCACCCACTTTTCTGCAGCTCATCCCTCGCCACATCCGCCCGCTCACGCTCCCGTCTCAGCTCCGCAACCACGTGCTGGCTGTCCCTCAGCAGCCGAGAAGCATCATTAGTGGCGTGCTTGACCTCCTGCAACGTATCCGTGAGCTGCGAGAGGGTGCCGATTACATTGTCCGTCTCGCGGACGAGTTTTTGCAGACCTTGCAACGGCGCAGGGTCTGGGAGTGGGAGATCTTTGAGCAGAGCTTCGATTAGAGGTGCGGTCTCTTCCAGTATGATGGGGTCCAGTGGCATAGTGTACAACGCGAGTGGGGAGTACAGACTTGTCGCCAGAGCCTGCAGAGTCTTGCTCTGGATTGTGACGTAGGATGTTATGCTGTTCGTCGAAGTGTTCATCCGCTGCACTCCAGTCTCGAGGCTGGACTGATTCCCGAGATCTTGTAGTAGGCCGACGACTCGTGGGATTAATGGGTCCTCGGATGTGCCTGCGTAGGATGCCATGCGCGCGATGCTGTTGATCAGGTCTTCGAGGTCTGACGATAGCCGCCACTCCGACCGTTCTTTGGCCTCGTCGGGCGGTTTCTCAACTTTCGAGAAAGGTTTCGAGAAGTTCCTTTGGCTCGATGAAGGCCGTTGGTTCTCGTACGACACATCTATCCCTGAGTCTCTCGCCCCGTCGACTGCTGAAGGTCCATCGTCTTCCTCTCCATCACCGTTTGGTGCCGCTTCTGCCACATCCTCCTCTCCCTCCTCATCATCTAGCAAGTCCAACTCATCCGCCAGATTCCCCATTCCTCCCCCACCTCCGCCTCCGTCCGGCGAGAAGTCGTTCGAGTACTGCGATCCATTCGAGAAGCGATGCCGGCTCGACCGCACAGACGTCGGACTCCGGTCGTGGTTCGAGGAGAAGCTGCTGGTTCGTCTGCTGAGCTGGTTGCGAAATGTGCTTGTTGGGGAAGTTTCGATGGGTGAGGTGTATTGCCTTGTAGGTGTGATCGGAGGGGAGGAAGTCGTGTCCATGGTCGCGGCTCGATATGACCAAGGGACTGGATGCGACAGGTGTGCTGCTTTTGTTGCGCGCAGCCAGCAGGTCTCAGGAGGCTATGCACATGCGCCAATGTCGCAGCTTCACCACGCTCGAGCCTCTTGTCTCTCAATCCGTGGTCGAAGGGCGAGACAGAACATTTGTGACTATGTAATTGTCGAGTTGAAAGTAATACGTCAAGCTTGTTCAAACAGTCGCATCAACATTCAAACAGCACGCGCAAGAAAGTCGATGCACGTTGACCCTGGGATGCGTTGGCGGCTGGAGCGAGCCGCTAGCCGCAGATCCGACCAGCCATGCCAAGGCTGTCGTATGCGAGTTGAAATGTCTCTTTTACTTCTTTACTTTACTCTTTGACTTCCTTATTTGCTGTACTGGTAGGTGTCCGCCGTCGGAATGACGCAGGACGGACTCCGGGCTTGTATCAAGCACAAACCGGTTCATGCTCCTAATGCCCAGCACACGTAGAACTCATGGCTTAATGTTGCCACGGGAATTGTGTGTGAGAGCCCTGTTTGCACTTTACTGCTTGGGCACCGAGGGTACCTGATCCTATCCTGGTCCACGACATCCTCTGGAGTTTCCGAGAGGACATGGAGACTGCCATAATCGCTGCGAGTGCTGACCTTCGATCTGGGGCCGCCTCATTCGTCTCTGTTATGTCAACTGGAAGACACGAATGTGTATAGCAGTGTCTGAACAAGTCGAAGCCTCAAAACATACACCTCACTGTTCAAACACCATCACGTGACGCCAAGCGCCGGAAGCGTCTCCGATGAATTCACTTTCACATGGGTCCCCGCTTCGCGCCCTTCGCACGCAAGGGATAGAAATGGTGCAATCGTTCCCACTAGACCATAACGAGCATTCTAGAAGTAAGAATGAGAAATCAACCCCACCTACTTGATTAGTAAAGTGTCCAAAGTTTGAATTTCGTGATCGCAAGCCACCGACAACCTCTTACAACTCTATACACTCCAACACCATCATCAACACACCCACCAACACACACTCACCATGTCTCTCCGCCTCGGGTACACCGCGCCGAACTTCGATGCCGACACAACAAATGGCCGTAAGTAAAGCGGGTATAGCCCATCTCTAAGACGTAGACTAATCACGTTCCGACAGCGATAAACTTCCACGACTTCATCGGCGAGAGCTGGTGCATCCTCTTCTCGCACCCAGAAGACTACACCCCCGTCTGCACGACCGAACTCGGCGCATTCGCGAAGCTCGAGCCGGAATTCGCGAAGCGGAATGTCAAGCTCATCGGTTTGAGCGCGAATACGATTGAGAGCCATGGCGGGTGGATCAAGGATATCGATGAGATCTCGGGGAGCAAGCTGAAGTTCCCGATTATTGGGGATAAGGAGAGGAAGGTGGCGTTGATGTATGATATGTAAGTGGGAAGAAACAAAAACTCTTGCTGAAGTGATGGGAGGGTTTGAGGAAGCGTGGGCTGATTACATTGGTGATGTGACAGGATCGACCACCAGGACGCCACGAACGTGAACGAGAAGGGCATCGCTTTCACCATCCGATCTGTCTTCATCATCGATCCTAAGAAGGTTATCCGCACGATCCTGTCATACCCGGCTAGCACTGGACGCAACACTGCGGAGGTGCTGCGTATTGTCGACTCGCTGCAGACTGGCGACAAGCACAAGGTTACTACGCCGATCAACTGGCTGCCCGGTGATGATGTGATCGTGCACCCAAGCGTGAAGTCACCAGACGCCGAGAAGCTCTTCCCACGGATGACGGTGGTCAAGCCATACCTGCGGTTCACACCACTTCCGGTAAGCATTCCGAACAGCCCATATCGAACGGGCGACTGCTAACACACGAATAGCGGGACCAGACCAGCGCGGCTGTTTGACTCGAGTGGACCTATCGGCAAACATGGGAGGCGGAATGGGGCAGGTCGATCGATTTGGAAACGACGTTGCAAAGCGCGCTCCCTTGATTACCTTACCTGAACTACGGCATAGAGCTTTCGGGGTAGGCTTCATTCGAACGTAGTTTAGCTGTATTGGCTTTACTGCCTTCAAAATCACGAGATATCTTCGAACGCCCGTACTACTGCAGCAGCGACTGGGCTGTATGTCACGATTCTGTTGTGCCCTGTCGTGCTTGTTAGCTGTGCTTCGACATCACGAGGTGAGACTACAAGCTCATACCTCCGTGCCCAACGATCTCGAACCTCAGATCTGGCCTTCCGTCTCTCCTTAGTTCCACTAGCCCCTCGCCATCGCTACACTTCTCGCCCTCCCCCAGCATTCTCCTGCATATCGTCTCCGTCTGTCTGTACGTGATATCCATATCATCAATCGCATGCACGATCTGCACCGAGCCCATTCTTCGGCCTCCAGCGCTGGTCAATAGTTCCGTCCGCGAAGCGAAAGCATCGTAGTAAGCCCGCAAGCGATCAGCAGTCGGCCACTTGTCCACCATGTTGTCCGTCAGCAGCCTCGACAGCCATGGGAACGGACGTAGTGGTAGGAGTAGTGGTACGAGACCGCCCATGCGGTATGTCAACATTAACGACGGAAGGTTGGAGAAAGGGGCGACAAGTATGATGCCCGCGAATGCAGTTGGCTGAGTGATAAGATCAGCATTGGCCAGTAACGATGCCTCCTCAGCACCTCCGAGCCGGCCAGGGTGTAGCGAGTTATTCGGATCTGCGAATTCAAGAGCCACAGCGCTCGCCACCGCGGTTCCGAGACTCTGGCCTATTAACAGAATACGCTCGGGTGGGATGTTGGCGATGTGCAGGACATAGTTGAGGAGTGCTACGCCGTCTGTGATGAGACCGGCTTCTGTAGGAGAGCCAGAACTATGGCCGTAGCCTCTGTAGTCTATCGTGAAGACGTGCGTGTGCGGCTGCGTGGTCAAGCGATGCATGGTATCCGTGCGCCATCCTTGAGCTAGGTGGCCTGCGTTGCCGTGGACTTCTGGTTGAGGGCTTCATTAGCGGCAACGACATGGATAGATGGAAAGGGGAGTGGGAGAAGTACAGCTAATGACCACCCTGGCCTTAGGATCTTTCGTCAGTAGCTTGAACGGTGTCGTGACCGCGAAGTCGTTGACTGGTGCACCAGGTCGATCTTCGAGCCGCAGCTTCTGTTCGTTCCGAGTATAGACGTCTACGGGAAGAACGTGCCATGCATACAGCGTTTCGCCATCTAGAGTCCGGATGTTGAGGGGCGTAACCTGGTTCTTGCAGAAGCCGAACTGCTCGGCTGAGTTAATGTTGTGGTAGAAGAGTGTATTGAATTTGTTGGCGTATAAGGCGCTGCAGGATGTTAGTACTGGCTAGACGAGACACGTGTGGTAGAGAAGAGGGAATTACAATCGTTGTAAGAGCGGTGTCATCAGCGCTCCAAGAATGAGTGCATAGCCAGCGACAGTAGCAGCCGCTGTTATAGCCACTTTGCTTAGGACGTTGGGCATTTCTGCGATGAGTCAAGTAGATGGCGACGGATGGAGCAATAGTCGTTGAGGCAGAAGGGTAGTTCTGTACAGCAATGCCCTCTCAGCGCGCGTACCACCTGCTCAGCCTTCACAATCGTATCGTGGCAACAAGACCGCCATCGAGACAGTTGTCATTTCGTGATGAGGCAGTTGATTGAAGTACATGTACATGTACATGATGGAACAACAGTTGGAAGAGTCTTGAGATCTGCCTTTCACATGACAGCATCTGATTGGTCGAGACTTTCGAGGGAAGTGAAACTCGAACACGCGACCTGCCATCTTTCGCGGAGACACATCTCCACGACCTGGACCAACAACACGGCACGAGTGTGATGTGCGCACGATAAGACTGGCATTGCGCGATCGACATGGCGCAAGCAGCATCACCCACGACTGGAACGAAGAGAGGTCCCGGGCGACCTGCGAAAGGTGCTGAGCCAGCGCTCAAGAGGATCAGAACATCCATCTCGCTGCAACAGTCACCCCTCTCGTCTGGCATACTATCGCCTGCGGGAGCCACACCCACTTCCGACAGACGATCGAACAAGCTCCCACACAAGATCTCCGACACTCGACCACTACCTACGCTCCCCGAACCCCAATCTGCGTCCCTCTCCGCCTCCGACCACCAGAGTATCGCCTCGTCAGCCGTACTACAGACCTCACTAGACCGCTCGCGCGCGAAGTGGATCAACGATGGCATCCTCGAGAGATACTGGGTGAAGCCAGAAGCTGGCAAGCACGCTCGACCACCCCCGCCCAACAACCCCGAACTCAAGTTGCAGAAACACAAAGGTCCCTGTAGAATACGAATCGAACCGCATATCTTTGAGGTGGAGTTGTACGTGGAGGAGAAAGCGAAGCCACCACCAGTGAAGCAGTATGTGCCGCCTGCGAGCGCGTACGGTCAGCCGTATCGACCTGGACCGCAGCAGGCGTACGGAGGGCAACAAAATCAGTACTACCAGAACCGGACGCTGCCGCCTATACAGCAGCCCTCGCCGCACGTACATTCTCCCGCGACTGGAAGGTCACCTGCTCCGTCGGCAACACAAAGCCCGCAGCCTCCTGCTGTGTCAAGAGCACAGCAGCCTACCGCATCATCATCACCACAGCCAGCACAGGCAGACAAGAAAGCCTCGTCAGATCCTGTTATTACCATGCTGGCGACGCGCGCTTCGTCTGATCCAGAGCTCAAAGGCCTGATGAAAGAGGTGGCTACTGGCAATGCCTCGGCGGCACAGCTCAAGATCTTCCAGAACCACATTGATGAACTCACAAAAGTCATCGCGGAGAAGAAGAAGAAGGATGAAGAAGATGAAGCCGCCGCGCAAGCTGCTAAGGAACGTGAGCAGCAGAGCGACATGATTCAATATGATGGTTCGAACGATACACCACAAGCCCAGACGACATTTCAACGACCTGGTCAGCCATACCAGCAAGCTCCATATCAAGCTCAGCAACCAACTTGGCAAGCTCCGACTCGGCCTACACCGCCGGCTCCAACCACGCAACCCGTGATACTGGCCTTCACCACCCCAGGCGCAACGGAAGATCGCTTCCTTTTCCCTCAGAATGCCATCCTTGAGTCGCTGTCACCGCAACACCTCCTAGCCAGCTTCATAATCACACGCCGCGGCTCCCAAGCGGCCGATTCCACTGGTCTGGACCCAGAGACCGAGTACTGGCAGTCCATCACACTAATGGTTGAGGTCGCCTACAACCGCGAGCACCTAATCGAGTGCGTGAAGAAATGGGTCAAACCAGCAGATGAAGTCCGCAAGTGGATGGAAGAAACCATGAAGCGTTGCACCCGAGCGCCAGAAAGCCATCTAGCATTGCGTCTACCGATAAAAGGTAGTAAAGAGGCCGCGGAGCCGGAGGAGGTGCTCGGGGAGAGTGGCGAGGAGTCGGTAGCGGCGGTTTTGGCGACGGCGGGGCAGAAGAAGAAGCCTAACATCAAGTATGTGAAGAAGGCGCCGAAGAAGGAAGATGCTGGTGGGGCGAAAAAGGGTGGTATTGATGGTGCTACTACCGCTACGTCTGGCGCAAGTGCTGCTCCGACGGCGGTGGGTGGGCAGGTCGATGGGGCTGCGGGGGAGGTTGGTGAGGGTAAGGTTGGTGAGCAGGAGACTACTGAGACCGGACGGCCTAGGAGAGCTGTTAGGAAAAGTGTTAGGATTAGTGAGGGATAGCCGTGAGAAATTTTGGATACCGTAACTATGCTACGATTCTTCTACAGCTACAACAGCTGTTCGGTTTTTCTGTTCCATGAAACCTGATATACCAGCGCTGGAGACCTACAATACGTTCAATTGACAATGTTTGGATCGTTTGTGGTCCGTGCAAGCCGTCTCCTACGCACATGTAGACACATTCTCTTAGCAAAATCGTCATCTGTCCGACCGTCGACGATCGGGCGATGATTCTCTCGGCTTTAGCTCGGCTCAATTCATGCAGCTAATATATATCTTTGTCAAATTCTTGCCATCCAATCACGGTCGTAAGTTGCACTCAATAGCTTCGAGTCCGTTCAACTTCTTACAGTATTTACAGGTGTGGCCCAATGGCAAGGCGCTTGACTACGAATCAAGAGATTCCAGGTTCGACCCCTGGCACGATCACACTCTTTTGCCTATCTTGATAACAATACTGTACATTTTTTGGCGTTGTTGTTGCACCTCTAGATCGTTTTGAACGATTTGAGCTATATTTGATTGATTTTGGTTGGATTCGGCTTTGCCAAGGCATATGGCTTGGCGGACGATCGAGCACCTTCACACAAATTTTTGGTCTTCTACACACGAGCTCTGACATCCTCGTCCTCGAGAAGATGTTTCCAGGTCAGACTTATGTCAAGCTACTCGTGTTCCTGACAATAGCCTCTTGAACGATGTCAACGTCACTATGTGCGTTCGCTCATATTCCAGAGGTTCCTCGAGGCAAAATTGTTGTTCTAGCATACCTAACGAGGACTTTGTATGTGGTCTAAGAATGACAGAAGACGTAAAGTACGGCCGAAACATCAAGCCATGTATGCTTCTACTGCACGGCGGCGAGAGCTGTCAGGCGCCACGAACTGCCCCATTGAACTTCAGTAATGGAGTAATGGCTGACAAATCGATCTTACTTCTGTTCTGCCATGACGAGTGACAAGACCGCAACTTCGGATGAGAACGACGGATTCGTTTAAGAGACCACTACCTGGATCTTGTGTGCTGACCAACTAAACGAAGCTCTTTTGGACATACCACACCGGAGGGTGGGAACAAAATTGAACAACAACCTGGAAATCATCGAAAGTACCGAAAGAACAACGATTACCAAAACCACAATGGCCTCCCTACCAACCGCAGCGGAAATCTTAAAACGCTTCTATGATGCTGAATCAGTCTACATGGCTGCTCCATCCGGCGAGCGCGACTTCGCAGGCGGCATGGGCAAAGTACTCTCGCCAAAAGTTGAGATTCACCAGTCCCCCGACCTGCCGTACTCCCAATCGCTCTACGAAGGCCACGAAGGCTTTATCAAGTGGAGCGAGGAGATGGCTGGCTTCTTCGACAAACTCGAAGTCACGGATCCCCAGGTCTTCGAGCGGGAAGGCGCGGATGAGGTTGTGGTGAGCAGTGTGTTGAAGTTGCGGACGAGGAATGGTGGGAAGGAGTGGGAGGCGCCGCTGCTGCAGACTATTGGGGTTGATAGGGAGAAAGGATGGTTGCTGTTCATCAGGCCGTTTTACTGGAATGTTGGGGGATTGAAGGAGGTGGTCGGGAAGTAGGACGCTGCTGCTGGACGGGTCAAACATATGGCTGTGGCCGTTGACGAGGCAAGCAATGTCAGGTATTTGGCTTGATAGCTTAGCAGGGCGACACCTTCTTACCTACGTTCTCATCCGACTGCCCTCTCCAAACGTGTGGCGTCCGGCAGATTCATTTGCCGAATCCAAGCTCGAAGCGGAAGCACTGCTTTACCGACTTCATCTCCACTCTGTCTCCTATGGGTTTGTAAAGTTGGAGAAACGAATATCTTGAGCTGTCACGATGGCCTCGAAGCTATTGTCGATACTGTAGAACCAAATACCAGATCCCCGAAACTGCTCTGCCACTACATCCGAGGCCGCTCTGATGGAGTCATTTGAATACAGTGGTGCCCACCCAAACCGTGTGGTATTTGGCAGTGGCAGTATTAAAAAGCTACCAGATGAAGTCAAGCGATTGAACAAATCAGCTCCATTACTGCTATCGACACCACAACAAGCGGACCAAGTGAAACAACTAGACACGATGCTCAAAGAAGGCTCCATCACCCCTGTTGGCCTTTACTCGAACGCTACTATGCATACACCCACGCATATCACGGACGAAGCACTCAATCATGCCAAAGACAGCGGCGCAGATTGCGTCATCTCCTTTGGCGGTGGCAGTACTATTGGCCTTGGGAAGGCGATCAGCATACGGACTGGATTGAAGCATATCTGTATTCCAACTACTTACGCTGGAAGCGAGATGACGCCTATCCTGGGCGAGACTGCAGACGGCAAGAAAACGACGAGGAGCGATAAGAAGATCTTACCCGGAACCACAATCTACGATGTCGATTTTACGATGACCTTACCAGCGGCTTTGAGCGCCACGAGCGGAGTCAATGCGATTGCGCATGCAGGTAAGCGGAGGTGTGCTTGAGTCCTTACGATCATCTGTTAACGATTTATTAGTGGAAGCACTCTATGCCAAGAACACGAATCCGGTCATAAATCTACTTGCCTTGGAAGGAACCAAGGCGCTCGCTGAATCGCTCCCAATCATTGTCAATAACCCTCAGGACGTGGATGCTCGGTTAAAAGCGCAGTATGGTAAGCGACATCGAGCATGAGCGTTCTACATGTGAAATACCACTGACGGAGCTGTCCCTCTCTCTTCAGGCGCCTGGCTCTGTGCTATGTGCTTGGGATCTGTTGGCATGAGCCTGCACCACAAACTATGTCACACCCTCGGTGGCTCTTTCAACCTGCCTCACGCGGAGACACATACCATCGTTCTTCCACATGCGATAGCCTACAATGCTCCAAAGATACCAGAAACTATGCGAAAGCTCGCCGAAGTATTGCCTGAGAGCGACGGAGACGCTATCAAGGGGCTTAATGTGCTTCTGACGAAGTTGAAGGTCAAGCGAGGACTGCAGGAGTTCGGTATGAAAGAAGAAGACGTGGACAAAGCAGCGGAAATCGCTGTCTCAAGTCCCTACTATAATCCGCGAGAGATCGAGAAGGAGCCGCTACGGGAGACCATCAGAAGATGTTGGGCTGGCGAAGAGGCGAAGGCAGACTTGTAAATCGAATTCGTGCAACAAGCAACTTGCTGGCGACGACCATTTCGACTCGTAGCATGGCGAGACGACGCCTTAACATTACCTTCCTGCCAGGAAGCTCATCGTGTGAATACACCAAACTTTCTAATTCAACTTTGGTATATCCGAATTTGCTGCAAGCTTCTCGGTCCTTACTCCAGCCTAGTCACTTCAGCTCAAATTACAACGGCCGAACACAGAAGGAATCATGCCCCGCAAACATCTCATAAGAGACGCGGCAGAGTCGGCAGACGTACATGAAATGCGATCCGAAAGATCGACAGAAGCGTGAGGAGGTCTCACAAGGCCAGGACTTCCAACTGTCACTGCTAGACCCGAGTGATCGTAAGGTACATCCTACATGGAAGGTGAGAGTCGTTGCTCTTACGATTCATCCTGTGGAGTTCTTGACCGGTACCATTGAAATTTGGAACGAAAGATGCCAGGTCTCATCAGTGACTCCCTACCCTCGACTCAGCTCAATGTCAAGCCGTTGCACCCTACCTTTGGCGCGGAAGTTGAAGGCGTCGACCTCCAGCATCTGTCCGACGATGACTTCCAAGAGATTCTTGCCTTGATGGCGAAGGTATGACCAAGATCGATGAACCTGATCTTCACCTCCAGCACAAGCTGAAATAGTCTCAAGTACGGCTTCCTCGTCTTCCGCAGCACCGGCCTAGACGACGCGGCTCATGTCGACTTCTCTCGCCGCTTCGGCGATTTGGACGATATTCGACCGTATATGACTGGCGGGCGAAAGCCGCGCTACGACTATTACCAGCTGTTCGATGCTGGAAACGTCGATGGCGAAGGCAACGTACAGAGCGTCGACAGTCCGAGACACCACTACGGGCGAGGCAATAGCCTCTTCCACATAGATAGCTCATTCAACCCACGGCGAGCCAGCTATTCGCTTCTCCGTGCTGCGATCCTGCCACCACCGAATACTGGTGGTAATACTGAGTTCGCGGACTCGAGAACGGCGTTTGAAAAGTTGCCAGAGGAGCTGAAGGCACGACTGATCAAAGAGGATTATGTCGGCGTGCATTCGCTGCACCATAGTCGGAAGCGCGGGTCTCCAGAGTATTTCGCCGACCTTAACCCGTTGGACTATAATATGCATCGCCACAGAATTGTGCAACACCACGAGCCTTCTGGAAGGACGAATCTGTAAATCGGATCTCATATGAGGCATATCGAAAGTCTACCGGAGATGGAGAGTTGGTCGTTGATGTGGTCTTTGATGGGTTGGCCGACTAGGCCTGAAAACACTGTTAGTGTCGAGTGGAAAGGTGAAGGAGATTTGATCATCTGGTGAGCCTGGCTCCGGAGCCGCAGGTGTCTGATTTACAGGAAGCTCATATTGCTTGTGATTCTCAGGGATAACACCGCAGTCTATCACCGAGCAGCTGGGGGTAGCTTCGAGGGCAAGTTCGTGAGGGTGAGTCGGCAGGAGAAAGTACGGCTTCTCAACCTGAAGGAAATCTCTGATGTCTTCTGCAGGACCTCCGTCGGACGACCGTCCATGATGACAGCAGTACTGCCTGGGGTCTGAATGAGAAAGCGGATACCAGACCAGGATTCAACAGCAACGGTAGGATGTCCTTGACTGACACGCGAGGCTGGCCGTGCTGACTCAATTGTAGGAAAGGAAAAGATCTCACTGGGAGATTAGGGCGAGCAGAGAGTAGCAACGAATCCTGTCCTGCCATTGCCAACGGAGTCGTATTGGGATATGCGTGGCAAGACATCTTGGTGTCTTAAGCAGCAGCATGCACATTTGCATGTCGGCTAATATGTGCTTCCATATAAGTACAACGATGGCCAGCTCGCCTCTATGTAAGGGGGGACCTATGTATAAAGTGAGCACCCGCAAAAGTCGTATGCATGCTCTACGCGGCATGTGATTACCTCTATCCACGCCAGTAGTATTTTGCTGCCCAGAGTATCCGCTGGAAACGACCGACCATGCTTCGAGGTAGGTATTGACGCTCACGGACGTTGCACTTCAGTCCTGATGCAACGCCATCTCCTCCATAGCATTGACAGCAGCGTCCAGCTCCCTTATTCTATGGCTAACCCTCTGCTTCACCTCGTCCGCAAGAGTGGTGTCCGGGCCCTCTAGTACACTTTTGTACGTCTCCTGCAGCTTGTTCAACTCCTCTCTCGCGGCTTTGCGATCCTCCTCCGCATACACAGACATCTTCTCCGTCTCCTCCATTGCGATCTCGAACTCATCCTGCGCGGTGGCGAACAACTCTGTGATCTCTTCTATCTTCTCGTCTGCTACAGACTTCGAGGATAGCCATCGGACGGTTTGGTGTGGGACGTGTGATGCTGAGCGAATAGTATTAATTCGTTGGTTCCGGATGGTCTGCGAAGGTCGTGATGTAGTACTAAGACTCCGTGAAGCGGTTGGCAGTGATCGCGAGAGTCGCATGATGCGTAGCGCCAGATTTCTCGATACCATGATGTTGTTGTGATGATGTAGGACAATTACATGTGGTCTGGTCTCAGGTGAGGTTGTTGGACCCTTGTTCGCTTTCGGCTTTTCCACCATCACCGAAACAACCTCACCCAGCACTCGCATATCAACATACAGCCTCCGCATCTACACTCTGGAAAGTCGGCCCATCAGCATCAGGAATGCACACTTGATAGGCTACAATGCTGGCTTCTACTCGAACAAGCCTGCCGTCCGCTGGAAGTACACCACCACCTACAATCTTACACTTCGCCACATACAACTGTGCACCCAAACTCAGGAGGTCATGTCCTACTGGAGCATCACCGTTGCGCTCCTTTCGATAACGTTCTTAGTCTACCGACATCCGTTGAAGATGTTGAGTTATTTGCCACCATGGCTTCGAGGTGGAGCACCCACAAACCAGCAAGTGCCTCCTGATAGTCGGGGAGGGGAGAGCCAAGTGAAGGTGCAGGTTGAGGGTCCCGAAGACGATGATGTACACTCGGAGACGACGCCCAAGGCCACTGCAACGGCATACAATACCAACGTACCAACTTTGTCCTTAGACGGACCAGACCATGATCACAAATCCAGCACACCTCAGGCCAGCCCAAAGCCAGTTTCGCCACCCAGCACGACGAAACCCGTCTCGTCATCCAGACCGGCGGCTACCCTTCAGCCTTCAATGAAATACTCAAGCCCAGCAACACTCATGCCACCGCCGTCACGACCATCTATGGCACCACCGCCTAGTCCAGCTTCCAGTCTCCGCGTGCCCTCAAACGGTCCGGTGCCCAATCGTGGTATTCCGTCCAACAGCCAGCAACGGGTAAGCAGTGGCAACAGTCTTGCTTCCACCGCTACACTGTCAGCCCCCAACCCCCGTGGGAAAGTCCTTCTCGGTCCAGGCCACTCACCCATGGATTGGGCTGCGCTAATACGCAAGTCGAACCTCAGCGGGGTCAGCACTTTCCAAAGGGTGACACCCAGTATGCTCAAGTCGATGAGCGGACGCAAAGGCAAACCTGCGTGGAGCAGCTGGCAGGGCAAGGTGTACAATATTACACCTTATCTTGATTTTCATCCTGGTGGCAGAAACGAATTGATGAAAGCGGCTGGGAGAGATGGGACGAACTTGTTTATGGAGGTGCATCCGTGGGTCAATTGGGAGAACATGTTGGGCTCTTGCATGGTTGGGGTTCTGGTGCCGGAAGGGGCGGGCAATGGTGGATCGGAGTTGGAGGAGATGGACTAGAGTCATGTGTATCTGAGAGGCGGCGCATGAAGTGGCACTACAGGCTGGTTATGGCATAGACGATAGACGATATATACCCATGGCGTTGGAATTGGTTCGGGGAGGCACTGTATGCTGTGTTCGATGCAGACCATAGAGGTTCGAATTGGGATAGATTCCGACGGTACACGTATGTGTCTCCAAAACAGCCGATCTCGGCCATCTCGACGCCATCGCGAAGAAACACATTCAGAGACTTGCCTTCATGGTGCATAGCCGTGCCTTTCTCTCCTGAATTTCCGGCGTGTGATTGGCTGGCGCGATACCAGATTGGGCGAGCGGCTTCCACTTCTGCGGTGCACACGAATCGGCCCTTCGCGTGTTGACTTTAGTATACACTCACGCTTTGACTTCAATCACACAAGCAATTGATGGGCCGATCATCTCGGAGAATTTCCTTCTCCTCGTCCGCCCATTTCGTGTCATATCCTGCCTAGAGTCTGAACATCGTGGCGGAAGGAGCCAACAGCGAGTGAAGGCGCTCTAAGAAAGGTGAGTTCCTGCGAAATATGATTGACAGAATCCCGTGTGAAGGGTTCTCCGAAACAAGATAAAATGTGATGTCTCGATGTCGCGCGCTGTGAAATGTTCCAGCTCGATCCCATTCAGGGAGACTTGCTGACCCACGAGTAGCGAGCAGCATGTTTTCACAAACTAAGAAACTTGAGGTCGTGGATCTGACTTTGAGTGACGATGATGGACCTGCCAAATCATCTGGAAAGTCGCGAAGGAGCGCACAGGCCGGTCTTGGTGCGTCTAGAAAGCAAAGCAGCAAGCACGGCCGACCTGCACCCAACAAAGATAACAAAGGCTCATCGAGTGCTCGCAATGGAATCTCTGACTTAGGGACACCAGCTGAAGCTAGCACCAAGGGCTCTGGTAGCAAACCGCGACACGTGAATGGCGGGGAGACAACAACTCCTAGCCGCCATGGTGCTCAGTCCTCCTCACAGGATCTCAAGCCCGCGCATCCCACGCCGTTGAAGACACCTTTCGATAGAGCGCCAAGGCCATACGCCCAGAGCAGCACGGAAAATCCTCCGGAGAAGGGGCCGGCTGCTCAGACTCCTTCAAAGATGAATGAACAGCATTCAAGAAAGCGTCCCCTTGACAACGATGGATCTCACAGGGACGACATGCCCGCAAAGAGGTCAAAAGTCGATGCCAACTCTGGGACTTTGAACAAAGAGACAGCGGAGTGGTCGGTATATCTGCTACAGAGAGCTCGGACGATGACATCTGCCGCTCAGAAGGCGAAATCTGCCTCTCAGACCATCGATCTAACATCGCCACCTCCAGCTCCGTTTGGAGGCTCTCCTGGAGCGGTCTCCAGCGAACTGAATCGCAAAGCGACACATGGCACCTCGAAGGCAGTATCGGCGAGTGAGAAGGGGAGCGTAGCAAGGGGAAGCTCGAATGGGCACACGAGACCTTCGAGCTCTCTGCCTGCACGGCCGAAATCGCCAATCACCAGTAAGCGAATGGCAACGATGAAAGACCAGGCTGCCGACAAAATCGCCGAAGACCGCTCTAGTGGCGTGCCGATGCATTTACCTACAAAACCGCGGCCAAGTCTCGTACCGTATTCATCCTCCAGCGTCGGTTTTGGGAGTGGGTTTGCATCGAATCCACCATCCCCCGAGAAGACAACACCGCTTGCCGCACCGACCGAGGGCAGAACAAGAAGTAGTACTACTGCTCCACACCCTGCAAGTCCAAGCAAAGTGGCACAGAGCGGCAGCAGGAACGCAGCAGGCGCCAGTACTAGTTCTAGCAATGTACTTGGTGTCGATGATCGGCTGGACAAGTCAAGACCCACGGATAGCGATAGAAGCAATGCTGCGACTGCCACCGAAGCTCGTGCCCGCTCAGGTGAGCAGCGGCGTGGCGGCTCCCCAGAGCGGGTTTTAGCTCCAACCGCAGATGGCGCCCCACAAACACCTGTCCAACAGGCTGGTCGCGCGGAGAGTTCAAACCACGAGGGCCCGGTCACGTCTTCCTCGCCATCGAAGTCAGCCGCTCAGCATGTTCCCGAGAATACTTTGTCACTTGCCGAGGAAGCTGATCTACAGCTACGCACGGAGGCTATGGGAGAGGCTGAGCCTGAACTGGCTAAGCCGTCTCCCGCTTTCGCCGTGCCAACGTTTGCAGCATCTGCGACGCAGAAGTCTATCTACGGAAACCTCCCACTTACTAGCCAGGTGGAAAAGGTGCTTGGGAAGTACCTCGAGGAGATGCGAGGTGACAACGAACATTGGGCCAACAACTTTCTCCAACGTGCTCGACTAACGAAAGAGGACGGCCACACGCAGGACCAGTCCATTCACCCAGTCTCGTTTGCAGCCATGAAGCCGAAAAAGCTCTCACCTCAACAGAAGAAAAGTGTGCTTGGCGAGCACGAGCGATTGTGGAAGGTTGAGAAGATTGGTCCTACCGGGAAGCCTCTTGGGGTGACACCTCTGACCACGCGATATACTAAGTTCCATACGGAGACGCGAGACGTGCCAAACTATGCGCACTACGCCAGCATCAAGCACAACATCCTCGCGCCAAACGTCACCAACCTCCACTGCTGGCCGTACTTTAGCGATGATTTCGAGATGGCACAAGCCGAGAACTTGCATGACGAATACAACCTCGACATTGAAGTACGAGAGGAGAGGTTGCTGCTTCTGCTCCAGGCGCAGAAGTACGAAACCTATGTCGAGAGTACTTTGCAAGACCTTGAATGCTCTTGGGCGGATCTGCTTCGTTATTTGATAGAGGAACAGGCGAAGAGAGAAGATAGCTGGAAAGCGAGGCATCCTACACAGAAGCAACAGGAAGATGAGGCTACGAGGCGAAAGATCGAGAACCTTTGGGCGGAAAGTCCACGATCAAAAGCAATCCTTGCCGCTCTGCCGCAAACAACACCAGAAAAGAGAGCACGAGTGGAAGTGCTGTGCGAGAACTTTCAAAAGATGGCCAAGTTCAGTATCTGGCATGTCGCTCGGAGGAGTGCAGAAGCAGATTCTCACACCCAGGCAGAGGGCACGAAGGATGTTGTCACGGACCTGACATGCAGAGTATGCCTTCGAACCAGCTGTCTTTTCCATGGTGAGCTTAGAGAGCGACCAGAGGACGATAGCGACTCAAAGGGCAGCATCACCAAACATGAGATCTTGGTGATCGACATCGTGAACCCACCGAAGGCCAACGATCGCACGCGGGTGGCGTTCCCTCCGACTCTGCCGGAATCTTCAGTCTCAACACTCGACTTCAGAGCGAAGACGCAGAAAAAGTCTTCTCTGTATTGGCGTAGCCCACAGCTGTGGAAGGAACTTGATCAGCTGGAACCGTTTTATCCATGCCATCATCCTGGAAGTTCGTGTGAGGATGTGCAATGCAGTTGTCATACCCAATGTCGACCTTGCGAGAAAACCTGTACATGCAGTCCACAGTGCAGTCGGCGCTTCCAAGGCTGCTCCTGTGCAAAGAAGGGTTCCAAGTGCTATAACGACAGCGACTGCGCCTGCCACTACAATGGTCGTGAGTGCGACCCGGATCTCTGCGGCACTTGCGGAGTATGTGAGGTCGTCGATCCTGTCAACAGGTACAATGACGGCGTCCTAGTGAGCGGGTGTCGAAACGGCAGTATCCAGCGTGGCGTACCCAAGCATACCTTACTCGGCGACAGTGGTGTCCATGGCCTTGGCTTGTGGGCCTGTGAGGACATCCGAGAACACGAGTTTGTGGGAGAGTACAAAGGCGAAATCATCACGAAAAAGGAGGCTGACCGCCGTGGTGCTGTCTACGAACATCAAAAGCTGAGCTACCTGTTCACTCTTAACGCCACCCAAGAGATAGACAGCACCTACTTCGGCAACAAGATCCGTTTTATCAACCATGCCAGCGCTCACAAGGCCAACCTCTACCCGAGGATCATCATGGTCAACGCAGTTCATCGCATAGCTTTGTATGCTAACCGCAACATCAAGTCCGGTGAGGAGCTGCTATTTGACTATGGGCCAAAATTCCCAGATGAGCAGCTCGGCGGCAAGAAGTCAAAGTCTGAGAAATCCGCACCACATGTCCGCAATGCGAACCTCATCCAAGGTTTCAAGGACGTCGAGGAGAGCGAAGACGCGGTAGGCAACCTCAGGACAAAGGCTGTCAACCGTCTCGTCGTTGCCAAGGGCAAAGCGAAGGGTGGCAAGGGTGGTACGCGAGCACGAGGTGGGTTTTCCTCTGGGAGAGGGCCTCAACACGCCAATCGAGCCGATGAGTCTCTCTCCGACGACCACTTCGCAGATCCGGCACAGCGCCTACAGGCGTTCAATACATCTGACGATGGGCCGCTGCACGATCCCATGGAGATGGACGACGATGATGATTACCAGGACGACCCAGAGGAACATGGCTCGAGTGAGATTTCCGAGGAGAGCGATGAGGAATAGCACTCTTCTCGCCGTTCCAGGCGTCCTCGATACGGTCCGATCGAGCCCGTTGAGCGCACGGGAGGGATTCATCACGGTGGAGAAGCTCGCGGTGAGTCGGAAGTCTCAGACGAGGAGGAGAAAGTCTGGAATGGTAGACGCCAGAAGTAGATGTCTTCTCACGGATAGCGATATGGCCACCGTGTCGAGATCCGGTCCTACGGTAGCATTTCGAGAATTCAGGTCCATTGCGAACACCTTTTGCAACTGCAACACATGCTTATGCTTGGCAGCAATCCTCCTCCCTGCTGCTTGGCTTCAGCTCCGCGCTCCGCGGACTGCATGGACCCACCCCAGCTTCCTGATTTGGACAGGACGTTCGTCAAAACCCTGCGGAAGCACATCCGTGGAAGATGTTGTTGGGCTGATGATAGCCACCTTCGTCTCCACGGGTCGATCTGGTCGTTTGTTCCTTGCTGCAGCCGCCAATGGCCATGACTGTACAACCGGGAGGCTCATCTCGTTCGGCATCGTAGCTCGTTGTACCGTGATGACCTGAACAGCTAGAGACTAAGCTAAGCCTGCCCGTGGACTACGATGGTCTTGTTGTACGTGGAACATCGCTATCGAGACCAGGTCGTCGCTTCCTCTTCTTGAGCGTTCGTCGCATAGCCACGAGCTGGGACGATAGACAATTGCGCGATGCGAGTCAAGCTAACTGACGATCTGTGCAAGGCAGGCAGCCGTTGTGGTAGGCCTAGTATATATGGTCTTGCTATTACCGTTCTATCCCGCTCCGTACTTAACTTCAGCTTCATCCGCTCTACTTTCTGGTTTCTTTCATAAAATACAGCTTCTCACCACCGAGATGAGCGATTCGGACGACATCCGCAGCGAATATGCTTGCCCTACTGTGCCTGGGCAGCACAACTCGGAGTATGAGCGTGGTAGTGCTCACAGAATCCTGTATGCGAGAAGGAATTAAACGTCTGGAATTGAATGCTGACCTTTTCGCAGATACATCACCGCGATAGGATGCATGGTCCTCACCATACTCATAAGCCTGGGCCTTACAATGCAGCACCTCCGACGCTATCGTGTGGCTAAAGAACAGCGTCATATCGTTAAAGTGGTCTTCACACCAGTCGCCTTCACCATCATCGCAGTAGCTGCAATGTCCAACTACCACGTTGCACCATACATTGCGCCTCTGGGCGAGCTCTACGCTGCCTTCGCCCTGGTAGCACTGTTCCTTCTCTATATCCAATTCGCAGCACCTGGTGCTGACTTCGGCGAAGATATGTTCGTCGCCCTGGTCAAAGCTGTGGAGAAGGGCCGGAAGCGAGACAAGGCTACTTGGCCGATGACTACTTGGGTAGCAGTGTTCCAGCTCCCTGTCGCCGAGCTCATTTGTCTCGTCGTGGAAATAGCTACCGAAGCTACTGGACGGTTCTGCCCTAGCTCGATGAGACCACGATTCGGCAACTTCTGGGTGACGTTGATCAGGACGGTTGCTGTGATCACCTGCTTCGTATCGATCATCCACTTCTATGGAAGAATGAGGAGCTTGATGAAAGTCCGTCGCGCGGTTACGAAGCTCTTCACGCTGAAGGGGGTCGTCTTCATCGGCCTCATACAGAACGTGAGCACATTTGTTTTCCTTGGCTGTGAGAACGTGCTGACATGATACAGTTAGTATTTACTACCCTTCTTACCCAAGAGGTACTTGTGCCTGACGACCGACTGACTGTATGTTCTGTTAATTGCTCACCTCTTTTGCGATCTCCAAGGTACTGATATTTCACATAGTACGGCGATTGGACCTTCGGTGTGCCAGGCGCATTGCTGTGCGCAGAGATGGTCATCTTCAGCCTTGTGAACTGGTATGCGTTCTCCTCAAGCGAATACTCGTCGAAGGTTCGACGGCAAGAACAACCTCGCAACTTCTTCGCCGCCATCATCGATGCCATGAACCCTTTAGATCTGTTCTTAGGCATCATACGCATCGTCGGACTTTGCGGAGCTGCAAGAAGGGCGCCACGACCACCCGGTCCACGCCAGCAACGCTACCAGAACTTGCCGAGCGACTGGTCAGGTGCACCGCAAGAGGTATCTGCTCTGCGTGGCCAACAGGAAGCAGCGGAACCTTCTTACGATCACCACGAAATGTATACACCAGCACCAGCATATTCTGCTGACGATGAGGCACATCTCATTCCGGGAAGGAGGAGTCCTGACGTGGAGTCTCCTCCGCCACAGCGGTAGTGGCAGTGAAGTGAGAGTGGATCCGACGGCCTGCTCACTACTCCTGATGAATGAGAAAGGTTGTGGTGCAACAATAATCTGCTGGGTGGGAAGCTCAGGTCTGCTGTACATTACCAAGCAGCTTGAGGATAATGATCTGTCTCGGGAGGAGCAGGGAAACCGAGCTTTGGAAGCGGTAGGCGGGTATGCATGTTAGTATCAGTCTCAACATCTGACGGGTTTTCCCATCAGTTGCATATATACGTGTACAATGTATGTAGTCGAAGGACGTCGGTTATTCGAACGGAGCAGACCGGCATAAGAGCAGGACGTCATTCCGAGAACTCGGCGCCGAAGCCCGAATAGGCAGGAGCATCATTATTATGAAGCTCGAACAGCTCTCAATCCAACCATACTTCGTGACTTCATAGCCACAGGATGGTATAAAGCCTTTGTTCTCTCCACATCGTCGCCACCATGAAGAAAGCACTATTCTCCACGCTCTCTGCCCGACCTGCTATCCGCTCACACATCACATACACCAACCATCCGAGAATAATAAGTCGAGCCGCCATGTCTACAAGCTCGAACAGCCCTCCTACGCTAAAGGATCAGTCCCTGTTCAAGCAGCAGGCGTATGTCAATGGACAATGGATCGACGCGAAGTCGGGCAAGACGTTCGCGATCACGAACCCAGCCAATGGCAAGGAGATTGGGAAGATGCCTGAGATGAACAAGGATGATACCCAAAATGCTATTGACGCGGCTGCAAAAGCGTTCATATCGTTCAGGAAGACGACGGGGAGGGAGAGGGCCAGGATGTTGCGGAAGTGGTACCAGCTGATGATGGACAATATCGACGATCTGGCTAAGCTCATTACATGGGAGAACGGCAAACCATTGGCGGATGCCAAAGGCGAGGTCACATATGCGGCGAACTTTTTCGAGTGGTTTAGCGAAGAGGCGCCGAGGAATTACGGAGAGACTATACCAGCCAGTGTGGCCGGCAATCGGGTGTTTACCACGAAGGAGCCTGTTGGTGTAGCTGGCTTGATCACACCGTAAGTCCTTCGTCCTGCCTTGACGGGCGGCGAGAACGTACTGATATATGGGACTAGATGGAACTTCCCAGCAGCCATGATCACCCGCAAGATCGGTCCTGCACTAGCGGCAGGGTGTACAGTCGTGGCGAAATCTCCTGGCGAGACACCTTTTACCGCTGCTGCTCTGGCCGAGTTAGCACACCGCGCTGGCATCCCTCCTGGTGTTGTGAACGTAGTCACCGCACTAGACAATACCGCCGAAGTTGGTGAAGCCCTCACATCGTCCGATACCGTCCGCAAAGTCTCCTTCACTGGCTCAACACGAGTCGGCAAGATCCTTATGAAGCAATCGTCCGACACGCTCAAGAAGCTCTCGTTCGAGCTCGGTGGCAATGCTCCCTTCATCGTGTTCGACGATGCAGACCTTGACGTTGCCGTTAACGGTGCCATTGCGTCCAAGTTCCGCGGATCAGGCCAGACCTGTGTCTGCGCGAACAGGATATACGTACAAGAAGGTATCTACGACAAGTTCGCCAAAGCCTTTACCGAGAAGGTCCAAAACTTCAAGGTCGGCCCTGGCGACCAGGAAGGCGTGACTCACGGCCCACTCATCCACGATCGTGCTGTTAGCAAGGCGAAGTCTCATGTCGACGATGCTGTGAAGCAAGGTGGCAAAGTCCTTGTCGGTGGGCAGGAGATGCCAGATCTTGGTCCCAACTTCTTCCAACCTACTGTCATCCGGGACATGAACGCCGACATGGCACTGGCGCACGAAGAGACATTCGGTCCAGTCGCCGGTCTCTTCCCGTTCAAGTCGGAGGCCGACGTTGTGGCTTTGGCGAACGACACTGAAGTTGGCCTCGCTGGATACTTCTTCAGCAAGGACATTCAGCGGTGTTATAGAGTTGCGGAAGCGATCCAAACAGGCATGATTGGGATTAACACGGGATTGATCTCGGACCCTGCGACGCCGTTTGGTGGTGTTAAGCACTCAGGCTTCGGACGGGAAGGCAGCAGTCATGGAATCGACGAGTATCAGATCATCAAGACTGTCACCATGGGTGGAATGGCAGGAGAATTGCAGTCTTGATACTTCCAGGGCGGAGCACAATCAATGTACAGCTATCACGAGGCATGAAAACACGCTGAGACTATAGCCAATGCGCAACATCTCGTTGTATATCTATGTACATCAAACAAGCGCGAGCCTGCGCGCGAGTTATCTGCATACTAGAGTACCACAGCCACCACGAAGCCGGCCTTGACCAAGGTTGCAGTGTCGGAACATGCCCTCAATCTTGGACTCCCGGGTAGCTCGGCTGTACTATAAGTCGATGGCTTCTTCGAGATCACATCTATGCCTGTCATCCACATCGTGCTCGGCGCCGTGCTCGGTAGGTTTATTCGCATTGACAGGGTCGGCGAAAGTCGTCGTCAGTCAGGGGTGCGAAGGTCGATGATAGTGGCTCTTCTCGGGCTTCGGTGGCAGTTTCGTCGGTGCAGGCCATCCATGCCTCCAGGGCGGCGGGCAATCTCGATCGTTGAACTGTGAGACCAGATAATGCTCATGTGTCTAAGCTAGCATCGAAGATATGTATTGTGGGTTTGGCCGTGTAGAAAGTGGTTGGAGAGCCATTCTTGGCCTTGGTCGTGTACGGCACAGCCGCAACACCCTCGGGACAGGTGCAGACGTCGGATGCGGTGAAAGTGTGATGCGAAGTAGTTGTCGTGGCTCGACCGTTGGGACCATTCGTTACGAAGACTTGGGCGTATGTTGCAGCTATTGTCAAGGTCAGCATGCGCCCTCTCGCATATATGACGAGGGAGACGAACCTGGCTGCGTGACAATAGTACACGCTGACGGTGTCGGTTTTGCGAGAGCATGGTGTGGAAGACGTCCAGCGGGCTGTGGGAGACAGAAGGCAGAGCCTGCCAGAGCAATGAAGAGGAGGATACTGCGTGCCATTGTCTCCGGGACTTGGGCGTAGTATAATATGAACGCGAAAAGTAGGACGAAAAACTTGCTGTGCTCACGTCGCTCGCGATGGCGGTAGAGTTATACTTATATGTATGCTATAAGGGCGCGCGTCTCGCACGCGTACTTCGACCGCCACATGTCAGCATAGGACACAGCACGCAATTAGTCTAGTGTACACTCGGGATATTTGAAGGAAGTAGTCACAGTAGTCGTTCGTCGACTGCTCCCCTAAAGAAGCCACGACATCGAAGATCTTGGGCGAAGGATTAGAGTTCGCTCAAAAGGATCGTCCTGAAACCGCCGTGTTGGATTTGGAGGAAGAGTGCTCATTTGCTATACAGATAGCAATGGAATCATTGAAATAGACCCGAGCATTGTTGCGAAGTCCATACTGCCATTCGCTGGAATGTAGGGCATTGCAAGGTCGAGTATGGCTCAGGTACGAGGGACCGGTGGAGGTCCAAATGCAGTTCAGGTTACGCATCGAAGAGTTGTTGGAGCGCAGTCATCTTGTCGTGTCGCCTCGTGAGCTCTATCTCGACCCGTCTGTGGTTCATGGTCTCCTCCGCGGCCTCGAAGGCAAATCTGAAACGATCGTGTTCCTATTGTTGTAATATTGGAGTGCTAAAATCTGCAACGCCTGCAAGATATCGAGATAGAAGTCAAAACTAGGGCACGCCTCCCGTTCTCGGAGCTCGGCAAGCGATGTGAATGTTCACGTCCCCGTTGGAGTGCTCCAACACATGCTCATCTAGGATCGGAGGCGATTTCATGTCGCGTTATGTAACCTCTCGCGCTCTACGGCTCCAGCCGTTCATCTGCACACGATGTTGCCTTCATCAAGTGATCGATGCAGTACCGCGACGCGCATTCTCCTCGAGCCGGAACACAAGACGAGGAGCCGATAGCAACCTCCTTGAAGTCCTCGAAAGCAGAGGTCTTGTCAATCAGATCGCCGGCGATCGCAATGCTCTGAAAAGACTACTGCAGAAGAAACGACTCAGCTTCTACGCCGGCATCGATCCAACAGCAACCTCCCTCCACCTCGGGCACCTCCTCCCGTTGATGGTGCTCTTCTGGAGCGCCCTACATGGCCACACCGCGGTTTCGCTTGTTGGGGGAGCAACGGCGAGGGTGGGTGACCCCAGTGGCAGGCTCACTTCGCGCCAGAGCACGGCCGGTGATGTGCAGAGGAAGAACTTCGAGAGCATGTTCAAGCAGGTTGGAAGTCTGTGGGAGACGTCTTTACTGTATGCGCAGCGCCACGGCTATACAGAGCGAGAGACGGGCGAGCATAGGTTGCTGGACAACGCACAATGGCTAGACAAGCTAAATGTGCTCGACTTCCTGAAAATGCTGGGCAATGGGATGAGATTGGGTACGATGCTTGGACGGGACACGTGAGTGAGTTCCAACATCGATACATTATAAGTTCGAGGTGTTTTAGCTGACACACATATCGATAGAGTCAAGAACAAGATGGAAAAAGGCGACGGCATGTCCTTCGCCGAATTCACATATCCCCTCCTCCAAGGCTGGGACTGGTGGCATATGTACTCTACGATGGACGTCCAGATACAGGTTGGCGGCAGCGATCAGTATGGGAACATCGTCGCTGGGATGGACGCGGTCAAGTACATCGCCCAGAACCAGGAACTGAACCACAAGCGCCCGGCGTGGCTAGACGATCAGGGCCGGCTGCGAGACGAACATGCGCCAATGGGTCTGACGGTTCCCCTCTTGACCACAGCCTCCGGGGAGAAGTTTGGCAAGAGTGCTGGAAACGCAGTTTGGCTGGATCGAAGCATGACTTCACCTTTTGATTTGTATGGGGTGAGTTGTATCGTGTACGTCTTGGAACCAGATGCATGAAGCTAACATGTCACACAGTTTCTCCTCCGCTCAGCAGACGCAGACGTAGAGCGCTACCTAAAGCTCTTCACATTCGTTCCGCTGGAAGCGATCTCACGCGTCGTAGAGGAGCACTCAGCCGATCCAGGCAAGCGAAACGCGCAACACCTCCTCGCCCACGAGGTCTTGACCCTAGTCCATGGCGAAGAGACCGCCACGCAGACGCAGCAGGAGCATCATGCCATGCGCAACCCTATCTCAGCCCAATCTTCTGGTGCAGAAGGTGATAGTATCAGTCTACCCTCATCTGAAGTCATCGGTCGGTCGTGGGCTCGGGTTCTGGCTGCTGCAGGTCTTGCGGCGTCGCGGTCCGAGGCTACGAGGATGATAAGTAGTGGTGCGCTGTACGTGGCATCGGATCGCAGTGATGGGGAGGGGAAGCAGTTGCATTTCACTCAGATTAAAGACCCGAGGAAGGCTGTGGAAGCGCGATTGCTCATCGATGGCAGGTTGTTAGTCAGGACTGGCAAGTGGAAGGTCAAGACCATAGTTGTGGTCGATAAAAAAGGCCCATGAAAGGCCGCACAATGCACTCTTGAAGGCTTAGACTGCCACAGACTACACCCGTTGTTGTTGGCTGAAGCATTGTGTCGAATTGTTTAAATTGCGGTGTCCCGCTACTCTACGAGCGCAGGATATCTGCCGCTGCCCCAACGCCGATGTGCGCATGCAGCGAACAAGTATCAGAGGATGTTCTCAGCCTCAGCATTTCCTTCACTTCCTCGCCTGCTCTCGCTGTAAGCATCTAGAACTTGCCGAACTGCTTGACAGCCTTCCCCGTACGTGGCAGCACACGCAGCACGTTGAAGCGCACCTAGAATACACAAATTAGTTCACATTACACCAAGCGCCCCAGACACCTCCGCAGTGTACTCGACTTACAGTCTTGCTCAACGGCCGGCACTGTCCCACAGTCACCCTGTCGCCCTCCTCCACACGGAACGCGGGGCTGACGTGCGCCGACAGGTTGTTGTGTCGCTTCTCGTAACGGGAGTACTTCGGGATGAAGTGGAGGTATTCGCGGCGGACGACGATGGTGCGGTGCATCTTGGTGCTGACGACGGTGCCTGTGAGGATACGGCCGCGAATGGAGACCAGGCCAGTGAAGGGGCACTTCTTGTCTGTGAACCAGTATTAGCACATGTCCATTCCATCTCCCCACCGCGCCAATTATCTCCGAGTTTCTCGAGCCACGTTGACCGCCATATGTCGGATTGGTGAGAACATACCAATGTAGTGTCCGACGATCGCATTCTTCGGTGTCCTGAAGCCCAGTCCGACGTCCTTGTACCATCTCCTGCCGCCCTTGCCGACCTTGGTCGATTTTGTGAGGCTGGAGCCCTTCTTGTGGTTGAGGAAGACGTGAGGCTGCTTCTGGTAGGCGCGCTCGCTCTGGACTGCCAATTCGGTGGCCATGATTGCAGTGATGGGCAATCAAGTGTGTTGGTGGAGGAGTCGTGTGCCGTCGGCGATGAGGTCGTTATTCGATGTGGTGCTTGCCAGAATTTTGGGTGCGAGTGCCAAGGCCGGAACTTTGCGAGACACGGCAAGTCAGCCGAGTTTGTTTGGATCTGTTGATGGCAAGAGCGCCCCGCAACCGACTTCATCCCGAGAATTCATTACTTTGTAGCATTGGTATAACGACGACACCGCCATTTACACGATCATGGCGGCTGCGGAAGACAAGGAGAATGTCGCGCCTTTTACTTCCTGCGATCCGCTGCAGAGGAAGACCGGCAGCTCATCGCCAAAGAAGCCTGCTGCCAGGAAGGGACGAAGTAAGAGTATTGGACCCGGAGGACTCGAAGAAGCAGAGGGCCTGAAGCAGGATAAGCAAGAAGCAAAGAATAGACGAAAGTCTACCTATGTTCCCGCGACCAAATCGATTCTGGCAGGCGAGGAGGAAAAGAAGGCACGGCAAGCAGCGCGTCGCAAGACTCTGGCCGATCGACGCGTATCTTTCGCTCCGGAGGCGACATTGCACACCTGGGATACTGTTGAGTACATGCGCGATCAGACCACTTCGACAGAATCATCAGACGCCACGCGACGCGCTTCCAACTTCACACGATCGTCTGGTGGCGGCTCCCCGTTCAAAGGATCTTCGAACGTGAACTCGGATCCACCTTCTACGCCACCCGAGCAGGAAGATGAAGCGGCTGTCATCCCCGTTTCACCGGCGCATCAACGCGACTTACACCAGAAGAAGCTGAGACGAAGTTCCGGTGCTTCTTCCCAAGCCGATTCTAGCCCAAGCGAAGGTTCCTCTCCTGGCGGCGTCGGTGGGAGTAGTGATGGGTCTGAGAGCGGCGATGAGGACGAAATGCTCATGTCTGACGATGACACTGGTACTGCGATGAGCCTGGATATGGGCGAACTTACAAGTCAGTCCAACTCGGGAAGCGAATTTAGCACAGCATCGGTCAGTAGTCTGGACGCCCGCCTTAGACTGGCAGCGGAACAGGCGGGCACTCGCGGCATTGAATACGACGAGTACGGTGATGCATCTATGGAACTTGCTGGAGAAGAAGTCACGAATGCATTCAAGCCTTGGGTGAACCAACAAGGTGAAGCCGCACACCGGCTTCCTGGATCCGCCTCTCTGGACCAGGAAAATGTGAATCCGTTCTCGCCCGCTTTCAAGGCTCAGCTGGTCTCGGGCAGGGTGAGTCGGCCGTCTACGGTCATGGAAGAGGACACGGGAGACCTAAGCATGGACGTTACGCGAGCTGTGGGTGGCATCCTTGGGAGGCCCGAGCAGGTGCAAGATTCGCCAAGCTCTCATTTCGGCGACGGTACGATGGAGTTAACGCAAGCCGTTGGCAAACTACGAAGCGTTCAAACTGCGCCATCTTCAGCTGTAACAGGTCAGAAACGACGAAGGTCGACAGCCGAGACCGGATCGCCTGGTGTGACAGCCCCTGCTAGCCAGGCAAAGCGTCGACGTTCGTCTATTGCGCGCTCATCCATGGGAGATGACACCATGGACCTCACCATGGCGATTGGTGGTATTCAGGCCCAAGCCTCGCCCGCCAAGCCGGAACGTCGTAAGAGTGCTGCCAGGCGGCGCTCATCTGGAGTTGCGTCCGAACCAGATGATGGGACCATGGATCTGACGCAGGCCGTGGGCAGCATCAAGCGCGCCACCAAAGTGGAGCATACAGCATCAAGCTTTGACGAGAACGAGGAACTCACTATGGAGCTTACCACTGTGTTGGGTGGTATCAAGGCAGAAGAAAGAGCAGCCAGCAATGATCGCCCAGTCACACCACAGACATCTCAATCGCCAATCAGGAACGCGGCGAACACTACACCCAAAGATCAAGAACGTTTCATAGACGTGCCCGACAGTGGACCGAAGAAGCTCTTGACGCCGATGTTTCAGAAGCAGGTTTTGCACTCACCAGCAAAGCACTCTTCTGGTGGAAAGACTGTCACCTCAGCATCTCGAAGGGTCCGCACCCGAGCAAGCGTCGCGTTCGCTGCGTCTCCGGTTGTGGCCAGAGCAGAAACCGTACCAGATATTACTGCCAGCAAGACTACCACACCAAACTCGTCCCCTCCAAAGGGAACCACTTCTGTGATGGACGATCCCAGGTCTCTGGTACGTGCGACTCCAAATAAAAGCCCAGCTCGAGACCAAACTACACCAAGCAGCACTCTGCGTCAGCTACTGGACCAGCAACTGCAAGATGCTGAGCCCTCGCCATCTGCACTCAAGGTCCTGCGCAGCTCTCCGTTGAAGGCGGTGGCGACACCAGACAAGCCTGAGGAGAGCTCTCAAGACGGACGCAGACTGGCCGACAATATCAAGCTACTCTCTACGCCTCGAAAAGAGGTATTGAAGAGCCTCACGCCGAGAAAGCAAACTCGCTCTCAGGAGCAAAGCCCACCAAAGGTCGCTACGCCTCGCCCAAGGCAGACTCCGCGAGCTGCGACTGTTGCTCAGAAATCTCCTACAAGGCAGCTGAACGATGATCTTGAGAGACTACGAGAGAGCGACGAGCAGGCGGAGAAAGTGCAACTACAAAAGTTCCTTGATCTGGCTGGGATTCGATTCATGGAGCTCACTACCACCAAACGCCGTATGACCACCGCCACAACGCCGTCTAAAGCCCGTAAGATGGGTGAGATCGAGGATGAGCAAGACGTCTCGCTGGAGTCCGGCGTAGTTGCAGGTGCCTGCACGGTGCCAGAGTTGGAAATGTACGAGCACGCTTGTCACGAGCTGAAAAGGTACATCTCGGACGGCAAGCGAGTTATCAAAGAACTGGAGGTCGAGACAGCGAAGTCCACTCCGCCATTGCTACAGGCATATATGGCTGCTGGATCCAATAGGAAAGGCGTCTTGGATTCGCAGATGCGTGAGATGAAGACACAAGCACGACTGCGGAGCAAGGAGATGTGGTACGCGTGGCGTGGGCAGCTGCTGGACGATTTAATGAGAGGCTTGCAAGGCATTGGTGAAGGCCTGATCGGAGACGATGAGAGTCTGGGCCATGCTGAAACAATACTGGCCGACACCGTACCGGCACTGGCACAGCAGTATGTCGCCCTCAAGGATGAAGCGGCGCAGCTGGAGGAGGAAAGCGCTGCTACCAACGAGGAAGAGAGGGAGGAACTGGAGCAGGCGAGAGAGCGACTACTGGGTGTCAATGACGAGGTCGACGAGAAGCGCAGAATCCTCGAGGACTTGCAAAAGCAGATGGGCGAACAGGAGACCATGGCAAATGACTTGGAAGAGAATCGTGCAGAGTTCGCAGCCGCGATTCAAGAGGCCGAGAGGGTCAAGGAGAGCTGCAGGAGCGTCTCGACCGATGAGATCGCAGTGCTGAAGGGTGAGTCCCATCATCCCATATCGTGCCATCCACGAGAACAGCCTTTGCTAACAACCACCCACAGACTCCGTCCAATCCCTCGAACGCTCGCACGGCTACTCCATCCTCTCCGCCTCCTCCTCGCCAACCACAATCACCATGTCCTACCGCTCGCAGCTCAAACTCTTCTTCCACCCCCTGGCGTTCTCCCAACCTGACAACGCAGCCACCGGCCTCTCGCGACCCAACGCCTCCATCAGCCTCCACTACACCGGATCCGCCCCTCTTACGACAACCCTCCGCTTCTTCCTCCAACTCCTGCAAGCTTCCCTGCAAGCGCTCCCGCAATGCGAGACCCGGATCCCCGACCTCCTAAACCTCGTCAGCAGCGGATGGGACACCGCGCTCACGGTCGCGGAAGCGGAGCGCAGATTGAATTTGGAGGCGATGACGGAGGCGCGGATTGTGTCTGATGAGCGGCTTTGTGTGGCGTCGACTCTTTTGCTTGTCAAGGCGAGGTCGAAGGTTAGGGTGGCTTTTGAGGTTTCTGCTGCTGTTGGCGGAGCCGGCAAGGATGGTGGGTTGGCGTTGAGTACCACTGTTGAGCCGAGGGTGGAGACGGTGTATGGGGAGGCGTACAACGAGAAGAAGATGACGGAGTTTGTTGCGAAAGAGGTTGGGGGTGGGTTTGAGGGGTGGGAGGGGGTGGTGAGGGAGTTGAGGGAGAAGCTTGTTGCGAGGGGGGTTAAGGGGGTGAGGAAGTGATGGGATGGCATTTGTACTTTGGGAGCGTGCTGGGATGATGACTTGATACCCCCTGTGCAGTAACTTGGTGGCTGTCAAGTAGGACTTTCTATCATTCTCATCAGAGTTCTTGAAGCTCACTGCTGTGAAATTACCAAAGACGATGGCGTTCCCGACTGCGTTGAGACAAATCGAAGCAAGAGATCCGTGCAGATCAGCGTGTGATACTGTTTGGTAGAACCATCTTTCGATAAGCTACCACTTGTGTCAACAGCTCGAAACAAACCATCATGAGCGAGGTGAGGTATACATCCATGGTCGCCCTTCCTCTCAGCCAATATTCGCCTGAACGCCTCACCCTGTGAAGCCAAATCGCCACCACGCAATCAGCGACCAGCTATACGCCAAGTGCCATCTCAACTCGACCATGCAGCCCGTCACATTGTTCGTTTCTCCCGTTCACCATCCCTAGTGCATGTTGACACCCTCAGTTCGTCCAAGTACGGTGTTCGTCACCTCCTCCGCTCAAAATACCCACTGGCGCTCATGATGGCCACGCTCTGGTCCATGATGGTCTCGCCGACCCAGAGGTAGTTGTCGACCCATGTGCGGAAGGAGGGGGTCTCGCTGAAGGTGTCGGGCTTGATGCTGGGGCTGGGGGGTTATTAAGATCAATACACACTACACGACTAGAAGGAGTTGACGGAGCATGGAGGAAGAGGGAAGGAGAAGAGGATGGTGGGGCTCGCTACGCTCGTCGGGAGACTTACGTGAGACCGGTGGAGCGCTTGACGCCGGCGAGGAAGGCGGAGAGGAGGACGGCGTCGAAGGTGTAGTGGAAGAGGCGGCCGAGGACCATTGTTGTGGTGGTGATGGGCGCGATGCGCCGGGTTGTGGGAGTCGCGCAGCGGGTGATAGGCGGGGCAACACTGAACTAACTCGAGGTCGTGTCCTTCCGAGATATGCGCTGTGGGAGTACTGCTGTTTGCGATGATGGCGGGCAGCGGGAATGAGGTTCGTCCTGCCGGTGGTGCTTGATCGGGTTGATCTAACGGGTGCTGCCGGCGCTAGAGATCTTATCGCGAGCAGGGGTCTAAAGTCTATTGGACGCGATGAGCTCGAAGTCACTCGAGTAACAATCAACTGTCAGTGGTAGAGGTCCCAAGCGACTGATTAGACGACGTACGAGATCTTCGAGGTAACAGTAAGTGATAATTCGCTTTTAGCGCTGCTATCTTGGGAGTGGGATGCACGTGGGAAGCTCGTTGAGATTCGATGGTGGGGCTGCGGTCTGAACGGCGCTCACAAAATATTCCACAATCCAACCTTTCACCGACTCGACCATTTTTCATATCAGCACCACAAACTCTTCCTCGATTCACCTCAAGAACTCCCTCGGACAGGCAACTGTCTACTCCCATCGCTCCTTCTGTGCCTCATCGCACGCACCTTCCCAGAAAAGTAGGACCGAAGGCAGAGCACTCACAGTCGAGCTGAGCTTCACAGCAACCCAACAACTTCGACAACACACGTCAATAGGTCTTCAAAATGGGTGACGCATACGCTCACCAAGAGTACGGCAAGACTCGCACGCAATGGATTGCCAACCTCAACACCGAGTACACGCCTGCTCGTGTCTTCCGCCGCACCAGCATCATTTGCACCATTGGTAGGTTGGGAACGACTTTTCACATGATAGAGCTGCAAGATCGCTTCTTGAGAGACTTGCTAACATATGTGGTGTCTGCAGGCCCCAAGACCAACTCGGCGGAGAAGATCAACATGCTCCGCAAAGCCGGCTGCAATGTCGTCCGCATGAACTTCTCCCACGGCAGCTACGAGTACCACCAGTCTGTCATTGACAACGCCCGCCAGGCCGAGAAAGAGATGGCTGGTCGCCCAGTCGCCATTGCCCTCGATACCAAGGGTCCTGAGATCCGTACAGGCAACACTCCCGGCGACGAGGACATCCCCATCAGCGCCGGCAGCGAGATCAACATCACCACCGACGACAAGTATGCCACCGCCAGCGACAACAAGAACATGTATGTCGACTACAAGAACATCACCAAGGTCATTGAGAAGGGTCGCACCATCTACGTCGACGATGGTGTCCTCGCTTTCGAAGTCCTCGAGGTCGTGGACGACAAGACTCTCCGCTGCAGGGCAGTCAACAACGGCAAGATCTCCTCCAAGAAGGGTGTCAACCTTCCCAAGACTGATGTCGATCTCCCCGCGCTCAGCGAGAAGGACCAGGCCGATCTGAAGTTCGGTGTCAAGAACAAGGTCGATATGGTCTTCGCTTCGTTCATCCGCAGGAGGGAGGACATTGAGCACATTCGCGACGTCCTCGGCCCAGATGGCAAAGACATCCAGATCATCGCCAAGATCGAGAATCAGCAGGGTGTTAACAACTTCGACGAGATTCTCAAGGCCACCGACGGTGTCATGGTTGCGCGTGGTGATCTAGGTATCGAGATCCCACCGGCGCAGGTCTTCATCGCACAGAAGATGATGATCACCAAGTGCAACATCGCAGGCAAGCCTGTGATCTGCGCCACGCAGATGTTGGAGAGCATGACCTACAACCCACGTCCAACCCGCGCCGAAGTCAGCGATGTTGGCAACGCGGTTCTGGACGGTGCCGACTGCGTGATGTTGAGCGGCGAGACAGCCAAGGGCAACTACCCCAAGGAGGCAGTCACGATGATGCACGAGACCTGCTTGCTGGCCGAGGTCGCCATCCCCTACGTCAACGCCTTCGACGAGCTCCGGCAACTCGCCCCACGCCCTGTCCCAACCACCGAGACCTGCGCCATGGCAGCCGTAAGCTCAAGCTTGGAGCAGAACGCCGGCGCCATCCTCGTCCTCACCACCAGGTAAATACAACCACCCCTCCTCCCTTTCCCACCCTTCACTAACACGCTTCTCCCCCACAGCGGCAACTCCGCCCGCCTCATCTCCAAATACCGCCCCGTCTGCCCCATCATCATGGTCACGCGCAACGCCCGCGCCTCCCGCAACGCCCACCTCTACCGCGGCGTCTACCCCTTCCTCTACCCCGAAGCCAAGCCCGACTTCAAGGGCGTCCCGTGGCAGGAGGACGTCGACAAGAGGCTGAAGTGGGGCATCAAGAACGCCATCGAGCTCGGTATTCTGAAGAAGGGCGATGCGGTGATCTGTGTGCAGGGGTGGCGGGGCGGGATGGGGCATACGAATACGATGCGCATGGTGCCGGCGGAGGAGGATTTGGGGTTGGATCAGGATGCTTAGGTGAGTTTGACTATACTATCCTCCCTTTGCGTGCTTGTTGCTATGTGGGAGGCGGTGGCGGCAGCGGTATCAGTCTCGGGTCGCTGGACGGCAGATAGTTATGCGGGCGTCCATGGGCTCGGCTCCTGTCGTGGTTCACGGATCCGAGAAGGCACTTCAAGAGAAACCTCGCAATCGCGTGCCCCCTCCCCCAACCCACCTTTACTAACCTCCGCCTTTCGCTCACAGGAAGCTGACAACGCTTTAAGTGGCAAAGCCGGCAACATCCCCGCCGCCGCCGCCGACGCCGCTATCGCTACCGCTGATTTCGCTCCCGACGCCGTCGTCGGCGGCACTCTGCGCAAGGACTCGAAGTGCTCGTCTTTCTGTTCCGGCGGCCATCCTGGCGGCGAGCTCGGTGGTGATGATGGTCCGCTGCCGCTGCTGGACGCGCGCTGGTTCCATGGGGGGGTGAGTGGGGGTTTTCCTTAGCTTTCTTCTACTCAACACAAAGCTTGCGCTTCGCCACGCTGCGATGGGTTGTGTGAGGTGGTGGGGATTACAGGCAGGCTGGCAGGGCGTTAAGGGTGGTAATGTGCATGGGATGGGATATGGTGAGATGGAAAGAAAGTAGATATGCGAAATGATACCACTGGTTCTATGTTGAGCACACATGTTTGTTCACTCTTAATATCGGGGTAATTGGTGCTAGAGGGTATGCATGGTGACAGACAACATTAGTCCGTACGACAACGGGGTTGATGCCGTCCTCATGCTGGCGTATTTGCTTGGCCTGCCTGAGCTTGCTATCTTTCTGCCCTCGTCCGTTGTGCATGATATGGACACGATGCGTGCCATTGTAGGCACTTCAATCCTTGATCGATCCTGGAGGTCAACCTCGAGAGGCGGTCACGGCCTGCAGGTCGCGCGGCAGAGCTCTGACTGCCCTTTCCTAGCTGCAGACGAAGACGTAGTTCGGACATTGACGTCTGAGTCGTCTTGGTCATGGCCGTGGTGCTTCACTTGTCCCTGAGCGCAGATCTGTCTGCGAATTTGAGCGTTTCTTCAACTCAAATCAAGCTCCAAGTTCGTTCAGTACCCGTTTGTCAGTCGCTCGAGCCGAAGCTTGTCAAGTGCGATCGAGCTTTGAATAATGACACCGTGACATATCCGGAGCACAATTTGTAGCTTGCGGATGCTCATCGGTATGAGAGCTTGTCACCGCGTGTGGCGGTTGGAGCTGTTAGTCACCCATTGCTCCCAGGACTTTCGTTTTGCGTTGCTGACGGAGTACCCATCGTCGTCCAGATCTCCATTCAGCATATGTTGGTCGTGATTCGGTCCGTTACTGAAAGGCGGCGCTTCCGCGGTTGTAGGAGAGTCGAGATTTGGAAAGTCGGTCGCATTGTCCTCAGGCTCGTGCTCATTGTCCGTATCAAGCATTGAGTCGGTGTCGTCGGAGTCGTAGTGCAGGTGTGTGTGCCCGTTGTGTAAGCCGTTTGTGATTGCGTGGTGCCTGTTCGTGTTATTGCCGGTGCCGCTTGGTCCAGCGACCACAATATCTTCATCGTCGTCAGTATCACTATCGCTCAGTGCCCAGGGCTGGTCTTCCGGAACCTCGGCACCACCAGTGTCCATTTCTCCAAATTGTGGCACGTAGCCTATCCGCCGGAGGCTGACCCACTGCAGGCGGCTCATAGAGTCTTTCAGACTTCGCAGAACATCTTTCCACATACTGCCCTCCTTCAGATGCACATCCCGTAGTCGGAGTCCCCTCAGCTTGTCGCGGTGACGGAGTGCCAGATTGATGATCTCGTCAGCCGTCAGGTCCCACCCAGCCACGCCGAGCGCGACAAGCTTAATACTCCGGTTAGCCCAGTTGCTATCGCGTACACGCACTCATCTTTTGGTAGAGTACGTACGTTGTCCCATGTCACATCGTGAAACACCGCCTCAAGTGGCAAGCTTACGGGTCGACTCCTAGGAAACCCAATATGCACTGCCTGCATGTTCTTTGCACTCGTAAACACTTTGTTGAAAAGCTCAGACAGCTCATTCATCTCCTCGCCCAGCTCATTGCCCTCGTCGAAAACGAGAGTAAGACAAGTCAAACGCGCCGCCAGTATGGACAGCGAAGGCTGTGTGCGCAATGCGAGGAAATCGACACTTTCCACGCTTTCCACAGGCAGATAAAGACGTGACCATGGCACATCTGCAGCAAGTAAGGCGGCGCCGATCGTCCTGGAGCCGTGTATGATAGCGGGCGCCCAGTAGTGGTTGATAAACTCCCTGACACTGCCGTGGATTTGAACGTACTCTCGGAACCGCCGATCTTCTTCTTCAGCTACAGGCAGCAACTTGACCGACTGCAAAGACTTGAAACTTCCGAAAGCTGTCTTTAGTATCCGCACATCTTCTTTAGACCGAATGATCTTGGTTTGCTCGGTTGCCTTGCGCTGTAGGGTGGTCACATTAGCTCGGATGGCGCCCTCCTGGGTACCCACTGCACGCCAGTCTTCTCCTGCGGGATAATCAGTGTCCGCAGTATAATCAAGCGGAGTAATAGCTCACCACCGGAATAAAAGTATGGCATCAAATAGCTGAACTTCTTGACATGGCGTGCCAAGTGGCTCCAGCCAGCGAACGTCTCCAGTCTCTCAAGCCCATCTTTCGAGAACCTCACTTTGACAAGCGTGAAGAGCAGAGGTGCTCCGACTTCCGCGAAGCGTCGACACACACCTCTGAACCTCCCGATGTCTTTTACCGAGTCTGAAGACGGTGGCGGGATCTCAAGGCTCTCCACCGATATGAAGCGGCGATCGTCGATAGGAACCGTCCTCTCTGAGTCGGGCTCAATCTGGTCGAGTATATGTCGGAGTAGCTCGTTGGACAGCCGGAGTATTGGAGGATCGTATACCATTGTAGCGAGCTGGTGGACCTATATTTCAGTATGCGGGGAAATAGTCGGCAACCATCTTCGGGGTGTAAGCTTGAGGAGAGGAAGCGCTACACTGGCACTTGTGATGTTGGATCCGCGATAGAAGCCCATGTGGCAAAGAGGGACAGTACGCACAGTAGACTAACAAAGCTTCAACCGACCTTTAGAGCCTCGAGCGGCCAGCGTGTCTGCCAGTCAGCCCGGGACGTCATCGCCAAGTGGGTAACTCGTCGCAACCGGCCTATACAAGTGTTTGCAAGAGACCAGCGCAGAAGCAGGACGCACTGTCGGGGCCAATGGGACGAGAGGCCGGTCACACAGCATGTCAGGTGACCAACTGGCGATGTTACGATCCGAACCGGCAAACGGACGGCAGCTTCCCTGGAGTGGGCAGTCCAGTGTGGAAAGCAATGTGTCCTGCATGCGTGAGGGTGGAGTCTTCCCTGCTCGCAAGGACAGGCAAGCTGCAGGTTGAGCTGGACCGCGTTATTAGCTGCAGCCCATGAACCTCTCCGTCGACCAGTAATGCTCAGCGACTCGTACGTTAGCGACCACGTCCACGAAGTTGCAGCAGAGCTGTACGGATTGCAAAGCCGTGATGCTGACCTCTTTTTTTCTTGATGAAATAAGGAAGATGTGTTGTCGAGAGTCACTCATAGACAAGACCGAACAGTGGCAACGAGGCAGGTGCGGTCAAGGAGACGACGCTTGGCATCCACTTTTGACTTCACCTCCTCACCGCAAGAGACACATTCACAGCCACACTTCTCATAATACTTCACTGGTGACGAATCAAATCTGTATGAACGCGCCATTGGGGATCGTTGGGATTGACTCCGAGCAATTACGGTCGAGGCTCCCAGCGAGCAGTTGCAGGACGCTTTGACTCAGTCTGTGTAACCTTTGGGCAACAACAGACTTGTTATCAGTGGCTCTAGAGATCTGCATTCAAGCCTAAAGACTACTCTGTCTTTTCTTCGCCAATTTTTCGCGGATCGCAGTACTCGATAGCTTGTTCTCGAAGCCCTCCTTCACTTTCTCGCCACTGTCATCATCATCAGCATCAAGGACATCCACTTCAAACACCTCCAATGGCTTCCAACCCTTCTCAGCACGCTTATCATTGACCGCCTTCCCACCCGCTCTGGTCTCAGCCGAGATGATCAGCGCTGAGATCTGCTCTTCCGTTATGGTAGGCCCGAAAGGATCCTGGATCTCCGTGCACTTCACAATCAATCCGCTTGGGTAAGATACGTCCATTGACTTGCCATTCGGGCCAGGATCGTCTCGAGTGGACACATGCCGCTGTCCGGGCGAGGCTGGTGGCGCAAAGTCAACGATAGCATCGACAAAGGTCATGACAGACCTGTAGCGGTCTTCCCAACTCTCCAGTACTTCCGCATGCTTCTTGTTCTTCAAGAGTTGATCGCCAGTAATGCCTATGGTCGCCGTATGCTCCTTGCCAGCGCCGTCTGCAGCTCTATCTGCGGCAAATACTGTCATGGTCAACAATAGCTTGTGACCTATGTGAATATGATCGAACGTTCCGCCGACTGCAACATGTGGGTGCGGTTCCGAAGACCTTTCATTCGTTGCATTCGCCGCCTCGCTACCACCATCGCCGAGGCTGCCACTATTGTCGTTGGTGTTGTTGAGGACAGGTCCGCTTCGTACTCTGGATACTGATTCGCCACGCCCTTTGGCAGCAATAAACGCTTTTACCATAGCCTCACCGCTCTCTGATTCGACGCCGAAAGCATACCGCCATTGTCTGCCCGACCGTGCAAGGGTCTGCATGCTGATGATAGGGCCATATGGCACTTCGTCTGCAGATGGTTCGTCGTTCCCATCTTCCGGCGACCATGAAACCGGCAGAATTCGAACGTCGACGCCGTCATGGTCCTCGACATTGATGCCGTCGTTGGCGGCCACGGTGCAGATGAGCTTATAGACTGCTGCCAATAGAGACTGAGTCCCATTATAGAGAGCTGCCCGTGGCGTCCGCTGTTGGTCCACTAGATGCGGGCATGCTAACGTGATCTCGAGCACTGCTGCTTTTGATGACTCTGATGAATGAGTGGCAACTTCTTGGAGTACCTGGCTAATGGTATCTCCGTACGCAGCTTTCAGCGTCCCTGCTTCGGGTGGTGACGGAGCTGGCGAGAGGAGCAACAGATATCGTGGTGGATCGCTGGATGCCATGGTAATCATCAACAACAGGCATCCATTGGTACATTAGGAGGGTCGATTTACTAAAGTGTAGAATGTAACTGGTCGAAGTGAATGTGGTGTTGTTGCCCTCGTTGCTTTGGGGCCTCGGTTTGTGTTTGTTTTGCCTCAGGCATCAAGGACGAAGATGTTCGTAACTTAAGTACGAAGATGTTATTTAGTCCGAAGAATAATGTCGTTTTATGGCTGGGCTAGATCGATGTTCTGTGGAAGTCCTGAGCTCTCGCGGCTAGCCATAGTGCCGTCGATAGGTTGTCCAGAAGTGTAGCAGCGTATCGACGAGTTGGCGTCGTGGAGAAGCTTTTTGAGTCTGCCACTTCTTCTGCTCGGTAGCTTGCTACCTTGTTGCTTTGTTTGCAGTCATATGTTCTCGATATGTGAGGCAACAATACTTCCAGCTCTCTTTCTACACCCACAGAAGCCTGTTGGAATGTCTTGGAAACGAGTCATCCCGCGAATGTCATGGTCGCGTGACAGTCTGTAGCCATCTCACCACATTCCTCGAAACGGAACGATGGACAGGTATGAGCCTGTCACACAGATAGAGGTATTCACATACGCTTACTATGGCGGACATCAGGTCAATGTTCTCCCGAGCCTCCTCCCACAAATATGGCCACCTGTCGAAGTCCAGCCACGAACTCCCGCGATGGAGTACTCATTCACCTATGGCTGCGTCCACCATTCCTCCGCCTATAGTCGAGAGTACCTATACGCTACCGCAAAGACCTGCTGCTCGATCGGCTGTCGTCAACAAACCTACTTCTACACCACTCCAGGACCGGCAAAGCGAGCTCGAGGCAGATCTACAGTTCCTGCTAGATGCACAAGCGGATGGGCTATTGGGTGGGCTCGAGTCTGGCCTGTTTGATGATCGCACGTCCACAGGCAGCACAACGCCAACAACTCAGAGTGTACGAAGTGCTTCGGCCAGACACAGAGAGAAGCCTGCACGACGCAAAACTGGCGTTAGGAGCGCTAGGAAAGGGATCTACAACTCGATCCTGGCGCTGGCTGCGGTAAAGTCGGAGGAGATCGACGAGATCGATGAGGATGTTCACTCAAGAGACGAAACGATCGGAAAGATCGAGGGCTGGCAGCAAAAGAAGCTGGGGTTGCGTGATGCGTCTGAGAATCTTGGGTCGAATGAGGACACCGTCCGGAGTCAAAGACTACGTCAGGAAGCCGATGTCCTTCAACAAGAGATCAACCATGTCGAGCTACAGCTTGCGGACATGAAGTCACGTCAGAGGAAGCTGCTCAGAGAGGTGGCGGCTGCCGAGAACGCAGTTCAGGCGAAGATGGCGTCGTACACCTCGAGTCTTCGGCTGTTGGAGGAAGAGGTATTGAATTATCTTTCATCGAAACCTTCCGAAGCAATTCTACGTACCAGTTCAGGGGTGGAGTCTGCTGCAGTGTGGCGGCTACCTCCTAAGCGTCGGACGCTCGATATGGCCAAACAATACTGGACTGATGACCGAGAGGCCACACAACAGCGACGTGAGCGCGTGCGGTACGAGAAGTCTGCTTTAGACGATGGAGCACTGATGTGGAAAGATGTCGTAACTCAAGTCACCGAGTTCGAGCGCATGCTGCAACACGACATGGCCAACTGGGCGAACGGGCACTCGACTAAGGAGACCGCAGAGAACATCTCGCCTTCAGAAGGAACCCAGCGATGTAGTGCGGAGGTGTTGGACAGGATGTCCGGTGTCATCTCTGCGTTGGAGGAGGATTTGAAGGTGGCGAAGGAGCGCAATTGGAATCTGCTGATCGCTGCCATCGGTGCTGAGATCGATGCACTCAGGCAAGGCAGGCAGCTCCTTGGAGGCGATAGTCCTCCAGACCCACCCGACCAGCATGCAGTGGAATCACAAAGTGACCCATCCGGCGGCGAGACAGAGGCGTTGGAGCAAAGCTTTGCCACCGCAAGGAGGCGTGCGAGCAACGGGGCGGCACCGGAAGATGAGGACCCAGACCCTGAGCTCCTTTTTTCCAAGCACGACCTAGATTCGGAGTAGACCCTCCTGCTCTACGCCGTAGAGTAGCGATTGTCACGAAATGCTGAAACATTCATTCATCGACAGCCATGAACCATGTCTCGATCTTTTTCTGCAACTCTCGCATCACACCTGGCTCGTGCCAGAAATGCCCAGCTCCCGCAATCTCCTCCCACGAGAAGCTCGACTTCGACGCTGACGAGAACTTTCTCGCCCATGCCTTCAGCCGCCTGCTCGCGGTGAAGACGTCAGAAGAGCCAAACAGCGCTAAAGTAGGAGTATCCAGGAAGCAATCTCCAGCATGACGATCGGCCTCCGTGCTCTTCCGAAAGGCGAAAAACATTGACGGTGCTCCTGGAGGGCACAGCATTTGCGTCAAAGGCAATAGCACAGGCGAGATGATTAGGTACCTTGTAATGATGTTGGGTTTGCCCAACGATGTCGGCGTTGTTGAGGCACTGTAAGTCTTCTCAGCCTGGACCACGGTCTTCATCGATACACTGGCTCCTTTAACATGAGCTCTGATCCGTCTTGGAGCCTCAATACTTTTGCGAACAATGTCTGTGCTGCGTCTGGAGTCCCGGCTTCGTCTTCTAGTCGACGGATCGGTCTCTTCTCCGCCAACCGTGATCGGCGAAGCTCCCATACGCTTCGAAGGACTTGTTGCTGCATCATCAGGCTTGAGTTGACGTCCTCGTGGGCTTGAAGGACTTTGCGCCTCTTCGATAGTAGTCTTGGTCTGCTGAGCCAGAGTCTTAGCGCGCAACAATATCTCAGCCGCGGCGGTGCCAATCGCAGCGCAGGCGAAGCGTTGGACAATGCTTTCAACTGGTGGGAGACGAGCAAGTATGAGAGAGCCGTAAGAGTACCCCCCGAGTACAAGGCCTAGAGGACCAGTCAAAGCGATTGAAGTAGCGGTGTTGTCGATCTCGACTTGAGTACGAATAGGCTGTAGTTGGTTCGGACGAGTGATAGTCTTAAGTGCATCAAGGTAGTGTATCAGGAAGCCAGCGAAAGATGTATAGTCGTCTTGCTCGGGTCTTCCTGACCATGTAGTACGTCCTTCTGAGCCTGCCGCGCCACTATATATCAAGTCAGCCTTGTAAATCGCGAGGGAAACCTATACGGTAAGATACCGGAAGTTGAAGGTTCCCACGACATAACCTTGGCTCAGTAACGTTTCCGTGACTGCAAGGACTACATTATCATCGAAGGAACCCCCAAGCGGAGCACTGAAAAGAGTTAGCAGGTATCTCGAACCTGTGGACCAGCTTGTAAATTTCTCAAAGCACCGCGTGGTGTTCGATGTTGTCTCGGAGAGGATTTCCCCCATCGAACGTACTATGGATGTGCGATGATGGCTCCCCAGATGAGCGAGGTGTTGTGCTCCGTTGATCGCACTCGTGACCCAAGGTCGCTCGGATGGTATACTCGACACTGCAAGGGCAGGTCATCGGCTATCGAGGGGATCGTGAATGAATAGTGCGGCTCTGGTTCGGACATGGTCATCTGAAGGTCTCATGTTGAGCATCTAGGTTAGTCTGGAGTCGCTATTCTCCGGCAGCAATTGTTGTTCATGGTATTAATGGTCGACATGTGTCGATTTAGGTCGAAGATGCGCGCAGGAGAATTTGAGGTTCGTGCTTGCTTGGTGGCAAGCAAGACTCTCACTTCCGTCGTTACCTACATGTATACATGAATACAGCACGAGTGCACAGTCCAAAAAAAACCAGAGTGCATGTCCAGTGCTGAACCTGGTCATGTTATGCACAGCATAGCTAAAACAGTGATAGTACAAGGCGCTTCATAGAAGCTTAGTGGCCAACTCCTCCTGCACTATCCGCCAAAGCGATGGGTAGAGAGGTTCTCCGAGACAGCATCACGCGCCAAGTAGCGCTCTGCGACCTTCCAAGCTCAATGACAAAGTCCGAGACACTTGCTGAGCCTTTCACCCATCGCTTTGCGGCCAGGCCATGGCGACAGCGAACACTCCAGTCAGCTCCAATGCGAAGAATCTCTCCTAGCGACCGACGAATCCTCTTACAATACCGCCAACGCGACAATGCCAGCGCCCACAGCCCGAACAGCCCCAACCCACGACCTCCCAGTTGCCTCAGCGACACCACCAGTACTGACTGGCGTGGGAGTGGGCGTGGAAGTAGTCTTCTTGTCCTGGGCCTTCTTCGTCTTCGACTCGTCTGTCGTCTTAGCCTTGGGTGTTGCGGTGACCTCGACGGCCTGATAAGAAATATCGCTCGCGGCGACTACGGCAGTAGTCTGTTGAATCTGCCCACCCCCATGAGCGTTCTGGCTACATGTTACGGGAGTGTTTGTCAGAGGGCAGTCGATGACCACAGTTCTATGGCATATTAGTATAACGTAGCCTGAATGCGACAGGTTCGGGAGGCTCAACGTACCCTGAGGCGGAGCCTGAGGTCGAGCTCGTCCATCTGACCAGATCCGTGCCTTCAGTCAAGGTCAACTTGGGAGAGATAGCGCAGTCTGGCTGAGCTGTTGGGCAATGGAGTACGTATGTCGTCCGGTTGTTGCCCCAGTCCTGAGCGGAGAATTAGCATCCGTTGAAGTATTAAGCCAAGATCGTTCGTGTACTCACCTTTCCCACGATGGACGCGAGCGGAACTCCAGAGATTGTCTTATATGGAATCTGCAGAATTATATTAGCATTGTACAATGATTATTACGTCCGCTCGTTCCCGGTATCCCGGTCATTGTGCCGCTCGTCGCGTCCTCCTGAGCACAAGTGCTACATGACATCTTGGAGGTCATCTTTCCCAAGGCTTTCGGAAATCCATTGCAATTGTTCGTTCGAAAGACGCGTAGCAAACTTACCCATAAGCTCCGAGTTCCAGTACCCCCTTCGAAGTTGATCTGCTGCGACACCACGAAGCCCACCAGAGCCATCAACGAAACGATTGACTGCAGCATATTGCTCTCTGGCAGTTCTCAAGATGAAGCGCCTGCGATAATGATGGACTCTGACTATGCTAATAATCGAATGCAGAAGTGTTGTTTCTTGGTCTCGGATGCCACGGATCCGAGCACACGTTTTGCGCTAGGGAACGTGCATCGGAAGGAAGCGGCGACCCTTGGTGCCGGATATAAGTTGTTACGAAAAGAACGAGACGAGACGGTTCACATGGTACAAAAGCCTCCAGCAATCGAGGCTACCAGAACAATGCTATAACTATAATATTGGCTACTGATCAACCCGAGAACGCCACGCTTACTTCACAGACAATGCCAGAACCATTCCTGGCGTTGGCTTTTCGGCCCAATGTACACCAGATGCTCATGCCACAACTCGACATCACGACGTGCAACTCAACTCATATTTTAATGCCCCAGACCCCTCTACCAGCGCTGACACCAAGCCAGTCTCCACCCTGGCCAGTGAGTGCACTCTGCGGCGCCCACGACACATTCGCGACCTCGTACTCGCAGCGCCAACTCGCGGATGGACCTTTGCCCTGCACCTCGGCGCCTGGCGCAGCAGCACCATTGCCATTCACAGCAGGGACTACTGTTTGGTTGCTCGAATTTAGGAGGTCCCATACGAGCACTAAGCTGTCGTCTGCGCCAGACGCGAGCATACCTCTCCGACTTGGGTTCCACTCGATGGTATTGAGACTTGCTTGATGTCCACGAAGCTCCAACAGAGCTGCGCCAGGTTGCCGGACGTCCAGTATTCGGATGAGATTGCTATCTGAGGCGAAGGTCGCGAGAAGGTGTGCATCGTGTGGTGACGCTGCTAGTCGGAGTAGTGGTGGTGCGGGTAGTCCTGGCGTTTTCGAGGGCGAGGATGAACTTGGTGATGATGCTATACTCAATGTCAGCATAAGTCTCTCAGTAGACCGTCCAGCTTGCTTACCTTTATCTGCCTTCTCTGCAGGCTCGTAGATGATAGTCGAGTGCTCCAGACTTCTCAAGTCGAACATCCGCACGCTGCCATCTGCCCCGCAAGACACGAAAACATCCACTGATCCAGCGCAGAACCGCACATCAAAGACCTCCTTATCGTGCGCAATGAGCTGTGTCTTCGCCGTTAGAGTGGGAATGTCCCATATAGTACAAGTGGTGTCAATTGACGAAGTGATGATCAGTTTTGGCGACAAGGTATTCCAGTCCAGCGAAGTCAATGGCGCGGTATGCTCAGGTGTCTTGCTGTTGGACAGCAGCGCCAGAGGTTGTAGCTTCTGCGGTGGCTGATCTCTGGTATTTGCTGTCGCACTTCGGTTGATGTTGCTAGTATGAACCGCCGATGCTTGCTGCGGTAGACTCCATAACCGCAGGTGATCACCGCTCGTTGCTAATAGATCGGTACTCTGTTTCTGAGAGCTAGGAGGCTCCCATAATATCCTCGTCACCGGGTAGGCGCATGTAGCCTCTGCCACTTTGGTATACTCCAGACCATACGGCGCTCCTCCAGGCGAAGTGACCTCTTGAGGTGTGATATGTGTGTCTAATATCTGAATGAAGTTGTGTGGATCCTCCAGATAGCTTCCTACCGCCATTTTTCCTGCCCCACTGCCTCCGCCCAATACAGGCCACTTGCACCAGTCATACGCGTATGTCGCAAATGGCGCGAGGTAGTTCGAATTGGTAGGCGCGTCAGAGTAGTTGAGCAGTGTTGTGGTACCAGCCGCTCCATCGTTGGCATCGGAGACTGCTCGCGAGCGGATATCGGTAAGGTTTAGAGGACTGTGTGAAGGGCCAGCGGGTGTGTGAGTATGCGAGAGGTTGTACGCTTTGGGGTTGGACGTGACTGGCGTTTGGGTGGGTGTTTGGTTGAAAGGTATGTATCGTTGAGCGGAGTCCATGCCTGTTGGACTGCTTCTCGAGTGACTATGCAGGGTGCCCGATCGAGATGGCGATTGCGTATACTGCTGCGCATTGGTCTGGATTTGCATGGTGGGTACTGTATTGGGGGCGGAGTAGGTGGAGGAAGGAATTGGTCGTTGCGCTCCTCCAGCGGGTTGGAGAGCGCCTGGAACGCTAGACAGACCAGCGTTGGAGGGGACTACGCCGAGTGCTGAAGACTGAGCGTGTTGTGGTGTAGCTTGCTGAACATTGAATGCTGGCCCTGCGGAGTACGGTGGCTGGTCGTATGGCTGCGGTTGCTGTTGAGGTGTGTATGTATGCTGCAAAGGTGGCGCGTTCGAGGGTATCCGAAAGTCTTCCGACTGCCGTTGTGTGTGTGTCCGTCGTGGTGTGTTGAAGGGCTGTTCGTTGGTTGCGGGTGCAGAAATTGGCGGCGCCGTTGACGGGTCGAGGCCGAGTCTATTTGAGTGTAGAGAGTTGGCCATATCGCCTTGGCCTTGTCCGCTTCTTCCGTACGCTATCGAGTCATTGGGACTTGCGAAGGTGTCTGTTCCAGCAGCGGTCTGTCCAGAGGCTGTGGTGAAGATTGTCACGGTCAGTATGCGCCGTGGCTTGACAGTCAATAGCCCTACCTAGTTGGATGTTCGGCGTTCCTATGGCTCCTGCCCCGGCACTCTGCGCGATGCCTGCAGCTAGGTTTGGTATGTTTTGATTGTGGCGATGAGAGTGAAATGGCATTCTGGAAGGTAGCGAGGCACCACCAATGTGCGACGTGAAGTTCCAACAGTCTTCTACGAAATGTTCCACAGCATCGCTCACTCAGCACCACCTGCAGGCCTCCGAAACACGAGCAGCGCATGGACCCTGCAGCGAGGCTAAGATATTCACTCCGACTTCAGCCTCTTTCTTCAACCACACTCATCATACCGATTGTGATCCTGCTCCATGCAGCATGAAACCCACCAGTTACCGGTGACCGCGGTAGCTTTCTCTGGCCAAGACGACATCCTGCTCACCGGAGAAGGCAATTATCTATGTGCTTACGACAGCGGGGACAAGAAATTGCTGGCGAAGCAGCTCACCTTTCGAGCACAGGCAATACATGGCATCATCCTGTGCGAGGACTCTCCTTCCACCGGAGTGATCTGGGGTGGCTTCCTGACTCGACGATTTCATCTGGACCGAAGCGGCTCGGGTTTTAGCATCACTCTTGGGGAAGTCTTCAGCACCGACGACTGGATCTTGGACGCTGCATTGGATCCAGGCTCGTCTGTGCTGGCGCTGCTCACGGCTCACAATGCTCTATGGATCAGTATACCTCATACTGACGACGATAATGGCCTCCACGATCGTCTTGTCCCAGGGTCTAATTGTATCTTATACTCCGCACATATCAGATGGCTAAGTGATTCTTCCTGCCTCATTGCCTCTGGCACTGCATTTGGAGATATCATCGTTTGGTCTACTGCCCCCACTCAATCTTCAGGCAAGTGGTCCGCCCAAAGTCAGATTCACTACACTTTTCCTGCTCATGCCGGCTCCATATTCGGAGTGCAGATCTCTCCTTGGGTGCATTTTCCGAGTTCCAAGAACAAGAAGATAGTATTGGCAAGCTGTAGTGATGACCGAAACATCAAGCTGTGGGACATATCTGATTTGTCGGCTGCGAGTCCTGGGCTCGCTCAAGTCGTACACGAGACTGGGTTCAGCACGACGCCAGGCGGAAGCGGAAACGCGTCCCCTCCTCTCTTGGCCAGGACTATGGGCCATATCTCTCGCATATGGCACGTCCGGTTTGGCATCAACGGTACCGCTACCACGCTGAACTCACTCCTGTCGTTCGGAGAAGATGCTTCTTCCATTACATGGAGCTTGACCGCTGCTTCTAAGCCTACAACACTGCCGTACGTCCTTAACGAAGATCATGTTGTGGCCGCTCACGCTGGAAAGAACATATGGGCCGTCGATATCACTGCCGACGGTGCGGTTGCAACTGGAGGTGCTGACGGTGCTATGGCGCTATCGCCTAGTCCTGAACCGATTCGAGAATCCGAAATACCTCGAGCTCTACTTGGACCCGGTGGTGACAGCTTCAAAGCATATGGTTTCGTGGGTCGCAATGCTCTCCTTGCCACAACGGAGCAAGGACGTGTAGCCTTACTCGACCTGTCATCTGCCGAAAGTACAGCAAGCACGATCATCGCGGAGCCTCTACCGGAACTTCGCGGGTACTCGGTCGTGGAATGTACAGCTGGATTGGCGTTCATAGCGGGTACTAATGGCAACCTCTACTCCTACGTGCACGGATGCAGGCAATTATACAAGGTCACGGAGCTCACAGGAAAGGCGGCCGGGCTGTTCGCTGCTCATCGCGCTTCTGGTGGATTTGCTCTGCTTGTTACCAGTGTGGTCCAGCACTCAGCCCTTCTGCTGTTGTTGCCTGATATCAGCGCGGCCAACGAAGAAAGACTTCCTTCCACACAGCTCGCTCTTGCGCTTCCAGCGGGCTTCACTGTCACCAGCTTTGCTACGGTTACGGTCAAAGGTGTTAGCTATTCCATTCTTGGCGCCAGAAATGGTTACATTGCGCTATTCTCATTTGACGGGAACCAGTCCGACACGGTTCGATTGGTCCTCATCCGCGAGTCGGTGCACGGCAAGGAAGCAGTAACGGCCCTACACTGCGTGCCGACTGATTTCGAAGATGAGCACACCTACACCGTCTCCACTGGACGCGACGGCACCTTGGCCATCCATCGCTTGTCCATAGCCTGCGATAGTGTGGAGCTATACCTCGTGCATCAGCTCACGCTTCCGTTTGGGCCCAACATAGAAGCCATATACCTTACACCGTCAGGTGGTCTCTGGGTCTGGGGTTTCAAGAGCAAACACTTCACGGTTTACGATGTCGTTGCCCAGCGCGAGATCATGAGCGTAGACTGTGGTGGCGCTCACCGGAACTGTGCCTTCCAGCCATCTGAAGGTGGCGGTACGTTCATCTGGACGAAAGCGTCCAAGGTCTACCGAATGACCCAGACAGCCCTGCCATATGAGCTACTGAATAGTGGCGGTCATGGAAGAGAGATCAAATCTGTTGCCGTGACCACCCTCGATCGTGGCCGGCAGATTGTCGCCACCGGTGCCGAAGACACTAATATCAAGCTATGGGAGACTGTTGTGGAGAGCGGATTCAAGTGTTTGCACACACTTCGCAAGCATAACACCGGCATTCAGCACCTCCAATGGTCCACTGATGGGACCTATCTGGTCTCCAGTGGCGGCTTCGAGGAGTTCTACGTGTGGAAGATCAGCTCTGGCCTACCGTACATCGATCTTGGCGTGATATGCGAGTCAAAGCATCCTCGTAGTGGATCCTCGGATTTGCGTATCATGGGCTTCGATCTACCGGAGTCTCTTGCAGGCAGCTTCGAGATCAGCATGGCATACTCGGACTCGACGCTCAAATGCTGGCGATATATGGACAAGTCATGGCAACTTCTAGCCTCCGCAGACTACCTGACTGCGTGCTTGATGGACGTCAAATCCGCCCACGGTGATGGGACCGCCGTATTGACGACTGCAACAGACGGGAACATCGTGCGCTGGGTAAGCTCGGACGGACAGCAAGACCGACAACTACAATGGATCTCGAGGCACAAAATACACCAGAACGCCATCCACGCAGTGACATCCATTAATCTCACCGATGGGTCACGCCTACTAATGACCGGAGGCGACGACAACGCCATCGCCTTCTCGCGGATAAGCGAAGAAGTCAAGACTTTGCTTATTCCGCGTGCACACGCGGCAGCTGTCACAGGACTCGCGATCGTTCCGATTGATGAAGCGAAGTTCTGGCTTGTGTCAACGGGGATAGATCAACGGGTGAAGCTATGGGAAGTCAAGGTCAACATTGCTAAGGCTGGTGTCGAAGGGATTGAGGTCAAGATGTTGCAAGATGTCTTCACTGCCGTAGCCGACGTTTCGGGGCTTGAGGTGTGTAAGCTAGAGGGTGGAGCTTTGGGTGTGCTTGTCTGCGGAGTCGGGATGTATCTGTGGGGGGTGCCGGAAGAGTAAGGCTGACCGTAATCGCGGCCGATCGAGTTTGCATTCACCTTGAGTCACCGTTGTGAAGACGGTTGCATTGGCCAACTCTTAGACTAGACTTTTTAATGAACAACAGCTGCTAGCGGTCCTGGAGATTGATTGATTATCTATGCAGACGCGGCATTGGTGCCATTCGAGGTCAATTTGACGTCGACCTATACCGGCCGCTACTTGATCTGGAGGCCCCGGAGGTGAAGAACAACGCGGCTTGGTGACGAAGTCGTGCCCGCTTCAGTACCGCAGCGACACACGAAGGCATGGCACTGGGTATTGAGTACGACGCAGACATTAGGTCTTCTCGGATTACGTTTGCTTGCGACCGGTATCGCCACTGGGAGATTTCGCGAGGTAAGCATCAATGAACGGTTCAAGTGAGGGACGTGGGCAGCAGCCTGGCTTGGTGGAGCCATGCTTGACCGCCTTGTTATGGATCAATACTTCTTCTGTCCGTCTCAACAAATTTATCTTACCGATGGAGCTCACGTAGACTCCACAGAGCTCTCCAGCTTGTGTAACCGGATTCGGTCGTTTGGACTGCTCACACCTTTACCATGGTTTCCTGGTCGGAGTATGGGTTGATCAGCGTTGATCAATCAACGCAGCCGCGTGGCCGCCGTAAGCAAAGTGGCAAACGTTTCTACGAGTTGGTTCTCGTTGAACATCGTCGAGGCGTATGCAAAGGCATACACGTAGTCTGTAACAACGGAAACTCGTTGCATAGCCGGTTAGATATATACGATCGTCGATATACTGTGAAGAGCCATAGTTCGCAGGTGGAGTCAATGGGTGTCGGCTAGTCGGACCTCACTCGGAAAATGGAGAGAGTTTTGAATGTGCTGCTCCACACTTCAAAATTGCGAATCGTGGCTGGCTTTTGATATCCGCAAGCCGCCAAGGCGATCAGACATTGATGAAGACGTTCAGAACAACGTAATTAACAAGCAAGGCGAAAGCGAGAGTCGCAACTAGTGCTTCCTTGTGGATAGTGAGAGGCAAAACAAGTTGTTCTTGTAGTCCGCGTGCGGACGTTGGGGCTAGTTCTTTCCCAGGCTGACGACGCTCTTTCCTCCAACGTGGACGCGTCGAAGACGCTAGCACACTTTCGGACGGCCGCGCAAGCCGTATGGAAGGGACGACTCCTCACAAGACCAATTACTACTACCAACCCACCGCCTGCCTCAACGATACCGCACGACTACACAATTGCTGCTTTATCTCTGTGAGCGATCTCGACGACTGTTGCGACTGTGAGCGCCTGCGACAGCCGAAGCACTCGAGAGGAAGGGAAGGCGGCTTGTGGCAGGCTGTGCTGGGAGGCTGCGCCAGCTTTCGCAACTTCAAGATCGATCGCACTCCATCTTCAACCTTTTCACACTCACCTACACTAACCGCCGACCTAAATCGCACGGCAAGAGCAATCATGGCGGACAACAACGATCGAGGGAGAATACCTCGGCGGAAACCCGTACCGAAACGGGAGCCGGCGTTGCAGACACAGCAGCAGCCATTGCCCGAGACCTGGGCCGCAGACCTGACGCAACAGTTCAGACGAACACTTTCCACCAAGCGCATGAATGCATTGAGCAGCCGACCGGGCTCACAACGACGTCGTGTTATCGTCGATCAGCAACAACCGCCTTCTCAAACACCACCACACGCCACCGACGCATCGAGTCCGACTCCACCACCTCTACCCTCGAGAAATGCACCACAGCCACCCCAACAACCACCAGACGAACCACCCCTTCCACCCCCACCTTCATACTCATCACTCAAGTACCTGCCAATCGTGCCCACACCACCAACCGACCAGAAGTCTCTCCGCTTCCGAAATATGCTTCTGTCATTATCCGCTACACCTTTACATTGGGAGAATCCTGGACTACTAGACGAAGCTCTTGGAGCTGTTCCGCTCGAGCGTATATACAACGAAGCGCAAGAAGAATCGGATCTCTTTGAAGCAGAAGCTCAATCCCTTGGACCAAACACGAAAGCAGCGTGGGGTTATCAAGACTGTGTCATCCGTGCATTGTTGAAGTGGTTCAAGCGCGATTTTTTCGAATGGGTCAACAACCCGAGGTGTTCTACCTGCCTATCACCGACAATCGCTCATGGTATGGCACATCCACTACCAGACGAGTCAGCCCGGGGCGCCAATCGAGTCGAGCTGTACAAGTGTGCCAACGCACAATGCATGTCTTTCGAGCGATTTGCGAGGTATAACGACGCTTTCGTCTTGTTACAGACAAGGAAGGGTCGATGCGGAGAGTGGGCGAACTGCTTCAGCATGCTTTGCCGAGCCATGGGTGGCCGAGTCAGATGGCTATGGAACGCTGAAGATCATGTGTGGACGGAGGTGTACAGCGTTCACCGCAAACGCTGGGTCCACGTCGACTGCTGCGAAGAGGCGTGGGATGCACCACTCCTCTACGCTAAAGGTATGTTTCACCCCTCCAACTTACATTGCGCGCAGCTGCTAACGATACGCATAGGATGGGGCAAGAAGATGTCTTACGTTCTCGCATTTGGCGCCGATGGTTGCGCCGATGTTACTCGTCGCTATGTACGCGACCAAGTGGAGCACACGCTACCACGCAACCGCTGTCCCGAAGGCGTAATAGTGCACATTGTCCAAGAGATCAATTCTCTCCGGCGTCGTGATATGGACAAGAAGCAACGCTTCCAGCTCAACGCCGAAGACATGAAGGAGGACGCCGAGTTTCGCAAGAACATCATCGAAGCTCTTGCGTACAACATCGGTCGCCTGTCACCTGGTGGCGAAGACGAAAAGGGAGGTCGAAGAAACGACCGTGGTGACCCCGACGCACAGAAGGCTGCCGAAGGCCGGTCGTCAGGGTCGCGAGAGTGGGTCCGCCGGCGGGGCGAGGGTGGGCCTAATAACGACGGTCCGCCAGGTCCTGATCAGAATCGGGACCAGCGACAGCAGTAGAGTGAACTGCATACACGGACGGAGCGACATACCATCGCACCGCGATCTAGCACTGGCGCTCTGGCTCAGGCACGACATTCCGGGACGACAAATTTATTTCTACACACAACATTTTCCGGCATTACTTTACTCTACTCGGGCTGCCTAAAAGGCAAGCATCTTTCCTATGTCACTGGGGACGGAAGGCTGGCGTTCTGCAATACCACTTATCGACTCGCGGCGCTCGGGCCTGCATTGGAGATGTGTCTGACTTGACGATGCTACTGCTCGCACGATGCGAGCCTTTGGGTTATGGGTTATGGGTCTCATTTGGCGAGGAGTTCCTGCTGGTTAGCTGCCGGCTTTGGCGTTTCTTAGTAGTGTTCAATGTCTGTACGGGCTGCGTCAGACCATGGAGATGTTGCATTGTTGAACGGTCGCACGAGATGGGAAGATACCTTGTTGGCATTTAGCGGTAGAGAGTTGGTGACGAAGGGTGAAATGCTATCACGTGAAACAATCAAAACTGGTGCCTGATCTCAAACCTGGCCTGTGTTCTAACTCCTTCAATCGCTTGGAACCGCGCTGATCCTCGAGCCGGAGTACGTATATGCCGAGATATCTCAATTGCTTAAGAGCTTGCATACCGCTTTTCTACTATGGGCACGAGCACGTGCACTAGGTGCCGAGACACATTAGGGAAGCGAGACACGACCTACAGCAACCTTTCATCAGCATTTGCAACCATTTCCTATTTGCGTCAACGTACAATCAGACCGTGAATCACTGGACTGTACCATGTTAGTTCATGCCATCAAGGGATGTTCAGGCAACACTATATGTACCCTGTACCCAGGAAGGCGCGAGTCAGGCGAGTCAATCCATTCCTTTATTCTCCAGCTCAGCGCGGAACGAAAAAGCTAGACCACTTTACTATAGGTGCTAGAATGTGCAAGAAAGTATGATACGCGTCGCATGGTATAAAGCTCATTGCCTGCCACTTGACGGTCACTTGCTCCTCATCGAGTATTCTACCAGTAAGTTGCACGGCACAACGACATTCGCAGATATGCAGTCTATACTTTCGCTGCTTCTCCTTTTCCTCGCCAACACAACTACTGGGTACCTGACCCCAGACCCGCCCGGCAAATACAATGTCACCTTGACGACTGGGCCACTTATCGACTATGCTCGCAATGGCCGAGCATTGATGCTGTCGGTCTTCCAACCTTCGACATGCGCATCGACTGTGCCTGTTCGGTGAGTCAAACTGATGAGTACAAGGGTACTCCGAGACAGCATCAAGCGCCGTATAGTGCTCTGAGGCCTTCCAGCGCAGCTCCCATATCAGAGACAACTCGCTGACCCTTCTACCTCAGGTACATGCCCAAGAAGACGGCCGAATTTCAGGGCCCATTCATTCAAGCGATCTACAACACAACCCTCAACCTCACACCCCTCTTCCTGGAGGCTCAGCTGCCAGTATGTTCGGGCCACTCAGGCAGCTGCTCAGATGACCACCCCATCCTGCTCTTCTCCCCTGCCTACAGCATTCCTCGCGTCTACTACAGCGTGCTCGCTTCCGCCATCGCTAGCAACGGCTTCATCGTCATCACTATCGATAACCCCGGAATCGCTGATATCATCACCTATCCTGATGGCCACGCAGTCTATAACAACGACACTGAACAGAGCCTAACCTACATAAAGACGCAAATACCCATTGTTGCCACCGACGCATCCTTTGTAATCGACCAGCTTAGCAACGCGACCGCTATGGCCAAGCTGCTCCCTCACCGTGGGCCCCGGCCATTTCCGACCGATCGCGTGGCCATGATGGGCCACTCCCTAGGCGGCGTCGCCTCCGTGATTGCGGCTGGCCAGGACTCCCGCATTCGCGGCGCGATCAATTGGGACGCCACGTTCATCCAACTACCGCCCAAATCAGGTGTTTCCCAGCCAGTGCTACTCATGAGCCACGGAATGGCCGATTACAGCTGGCCGGAGGCATGGCCGCGGCTCAAGGGACCGAAGCTCTGGGTCAATATTGCGAACACGACGCACGCGACCTTTACGGACGTTCCCATACTATTACAGGCGGCTGGGCAGGACCTGGCGGCAACCGCTGATCTGCTGGGTGCGATCGCGCCGACGGAGATGCTGCGGATTCTGGTGGCGTATACGACCGCTTGGATGGATGGGGTGTTCGCGGGCAAGATAGGCGGGCCCTTGCTGGAGAGCCACCAGCCGAGCAAGTTTCCAGAGGCGACTATTATCAAGACAGGCAACTTTTGAGACGATGAGAGACGTTTCGTGGGTAGGCACAACTTACTATCTTTGATGACTTGCGGGCGAGTTGTGCAGAAACCCTCAGCCTTCGAGACAGTACATGTACACTTTTCCGCTATCCAGAGGTAGCTATTGGGCCTGATCAGAACGGTATCGATGTACATGCTACTGTGTTACCGCAGCATCCCCTAGGCTTGTCTGCTTGATTAGGAGAATGAGTGACACTACCCAGCGCCGAAGTCCGAGACCTGCTGATTTTGCAGCGAAACTTCTCCGCATGTATTACCGTATACTCTGGTGGTGGGAACCACCCCGATACGACAAGGCCATACCGGAATAAGATTACGTTGAAATCGAGGGGATTTATACCCGGCTTCTCGCCTAAGGAACAAGATTGTAATCAAAAGCCAATCGATTTCAATCAATTCAATTACCTCTAGTATAAGACCATCTTCGAATAAGACTACGTCAGAATATAAAGGATTGATACCCGAGAGCTAGTAAGACCATGGTCTCCACCGCCAGAATTTACGGTAATTCTACTTAGCACATAAGGCTGCACGCGGCCGACAGAAAAAGCAACCGCTAGAACTAGCCACTTACGAGCTCTTTCATGTCACCAGCGAACCAACGCTAGTAATGTATATCTGCGGTGGGTGTTCAATAGCACTACAACGTTAACAACATGCCACAATAACTTGACATCCAAGACAGCCTAATAATAATAAATGCAAAGATCCTCGAGAGCCCTGCACGTGCACGAGACGCATCTGGCTAAGCCCAACTAGGCAGCAGCTTAAAAGTAGACGGCACGTTTGCCTCTTTGCCAAAGAATCCCATAGTTCGTCCCTTGCGTTGGTCTGTAGATAAATCGTAAATATTGTCAGTCACTTACCATGTCAGCGCTAAAACCAGCAGGCTCAAAACGACCCAGAGGCAAATATTCCCGTTTAATATGCCTTGGTTGTCGCGAAAGGCGTATTCGGTGCGAGTTACCGAGCGAAGTTGAAATACCCCCGGGAGAGCTTCGGACGGTCCAGACGCCTTGCTACCGATGCAAAAGATTGGGCGTGCCATGTCGAGTCCGTCAGACTATCCTAGGTCGATCAAGTACTACTACAGCAGATTTCCAGCCCGCAAGGACGGGTGACATCGGTTCGGGCATCATCATTGAGCTTCCTTCACGGACAGTGGTACGCACTCAGCCAGTTACTGTACCGGACGAAACACAGCCGGTGAACAGCTCTGTCATCCGGCGGACCAGGTTGCGCTCTTCGAAAGATCGGCCAGCGAGTCAGAGAGATCCCACGCTGGGGAATGGTCATACGTTGCTGGTTCACACACCCCAGTCGACCGAAAACGTCCTCATTGTCCGCGCGGTCGATACGCTTCGGCGCGAGTACGTAGAAGAAGAATGGTTCCGACATCTGGCACCCCATATCGGACACACAGAGGCTCTGGATCTGTCTGTGAAAGCCATTATCGCAGCTTGCGCTTACTCCAGAGGCGTACCGAGACTTACTTCTGGCGACTGCTATCAAGCCCTGGCGCTCGCCCTCGATGCTGTGCATGCGAACATGAAGCAGTCGCATGTTGAGCCGAACGATGACATGCTTGCTTCGACGGCGCTGCTGGCTCCTTTTGAGGGCGTGATAAAGAAGGATGGTATTCCAACGCGTCCACATGTCGAAGGGTTAGCTGCAATCCTGGTAGCAAGACCTGCAACATATCCAGTCACCCAGCTTGCGAGAGAGATCCTTGACTTCTACGCCTGCGAATCTGCTATCACGGCATGTATCCGGGGTACACCCTCGCCCTTCGAGAGCATTCATCGAGCGTACTTCGCCAATGATAGGATAGGGTACAGCGACAGTGATCGAGCCCAGCTCAAGGCTCTTAGCAACGAGCTCTATATTCGCATCCCACGGCTCGTGATGCTCGTTCGCTCGCTGCGACTCCAACGGTCTCCGCAGAACCAGCTGCTCCTGGATGCGCTTAGGCTTATAAAGTCACTTCTGAGACTGCAAGATATTCAAGCTGAGAGGCGACTAATGCGGAACATCAAAGGTCACCCCTCTAGTGATCCTGATGCTACCTCGCCCCTCGGCCAGAGCCTGCATTTTGCTTCTGTCAAGGATTTCGAGGCACTCGCATATTACTGGCAAAGTCGCCTGACTCTGCTCAGACTTGAATGGCGCCTCCACGACTTGTTCGTGTCACGTGACGTACAAAGCGACGGTACAAATAAGCCAGAAGGTCCCTACCGGCCAAGTTTTGGGCCAAGATCCAATGAGATGTTCCGGCTTATGAAGAACATCTTGATGTGTTCAGAATATGCTGAAACGTTACGGCTTGTCAAGCATGCGCATCTGTTTGCCTACGCAATGGTAGTTGTGTGGGGTGTGACGATGGATGCTCCAGCGGACCTCGGCCATGCTCAGGACGAAGAAGGCACAGGTCCTTTGTCTGATCTGTTGTTACGCAGGGTCAACAGAGCACTGGCAGCAAAGCCAGCTCTTACCCTTGAAGACATGAACGAGGCGGCAGATGTGTTCGCTGGGGGACAGTCGGATGGTAAATTTGCAGAGCTCTATAGGTGACGAAGTACCTAAGAGGCTGGTTCGCTCTGAGCACCTCTACTTTGTGACTACATCTGAGCTAAATACTCCTTAGTCGCAGCAATCGCATCATACCCATACAGCCACTGCAAGTACGGCTCACTCGGGAAGCGAGCATGCATATCCGCTTTCTCCTTTCGCCGCGAGCGTCGCTCTTCCTCCGGCAGCGAGAGATCTGCGTCGTAGGCCTTAGTCGCCCCAGCAAGCATTTGGTTACGGGCTGATACCTCGTCTTCGCTGCTTGCGCCCAGGAATGCCACGCCTTCGTGACAAGCCTCTTGCATTCTCCGGACTCGCGGCTGGCGGATGTCCTCGAAAGCTTTAGTGGCTGCCGAGACTGGCTTGTTGGTGCGAGAGGCCCAGTCGAGGCACTCGGCTAGGCAGGCCGCGTCCTCGAGTGATGAATTACCACCGCTGGCTGCCTTTGGATGGGGTAGTTGGTTAGTCATGAAACGGGGTCTGCTAGCAGGCACGGTAGACTTACATGCGGCAGCATTGCATGCCAGGCATCACCGATCACCATCACCCTACCATTCTCGCTTCGGCACGTCTCAAGCGGAGGCAATTCGGCTTGCCTCCACTTCACACACGTGTCGATGTTTCGCAGCAGCTCAACAACCTCGGGGCCGAAATCCGCAAACTCTGCTCTTGCGACATCCGGATCCCCTTTTGCTCCCCAGCGACCTAGTGGGACGTCGGCAGACGAAGTTGGTCCGATGACAACGTCGTACTGTCGATGCGGAGGCAGCGGCCAGCTAAGCACGTATCGGCCTGGCCCAAAGAAGCAGTACTCGTCGCCGGAGTCCAGCAGCCACTCAAGCTTGGGATTACCGCGCATCTTATCCTTCGGCACGGTGCAACGGTAACAGCCCGAGCCTCGAGCAAGCGGCTCTACGTCTGCCACAGCTGGGATAGAACGTCGAACAGCAGAGGCAATCCCGTCTGCGCCAATTATGAGATCTGCACCCATCTGCGTCCCGTCTTTCAGGATCACAGTGCTGTTCTCGACATCAATACGTTCGGGCTCGGCGTCGAACAGGATCTTAGCACCGCTTGCTTCAGCGGCATCTGCAAGGGTGTCCTGTAAATCTCGTCGATTTATGTTCCAGACATCCTCGCCATAACCAATGAGACTTGCTTTATTGTGGTTGTGAGGGAGATGTCCAAGCATCTGAGCACTCATGCCATCGCGGAAGTCAAGAAAGCCGTTCTTTGTGACGACCTTCTCGAACGCCTTCTGCAAGCCCCAGGCTTTGCAAGGACGGACGCCGTTTGCCGTGATTCCAATACTGGCTCCGAATTCATTGAGCGCTGGCTTTGCCTCCAAGACAGTTGCTGAGTGGCCTTTTTGTGCTATGGCTGTCGCTGCGGCAAGGCCGGCGATTCCTGATGACACATTGTCAGCATAAATTGTTAGTTATGCTACCGGGCCGAAGTCTATACCTGCGCCCACAATTGTCACGGATAGTTGAGTGTGCTGCTGGCTGTCGATCGAACCCATCTTTGCTATGGAGAAGAAATATGCCAGAGGTGACTGACTCTGCCTTACCTTCTCACTGTTCAGTATATATACGTCGTAACTCATGCTGACGAAACAGACTTTGGCCGGTTCGGCGCTGCACCAACCCAGTTTCGTCAACCCTACAATCCTTCGAAAGCTTGTACTGCAGATCACTGGACTGCTCTCGAGAAATGGCCCCATCGTGTACCGGCTCCAACACTTGTGTTTGAACAGTTGTCATCGAGATAGCTGTGGACTCGCTCCATCCTACGTTCAAAACATCGACACTTGATGTTGCATATTGAACTGTCTCCCTCCACTAAGTGGCCATACGGACATAGCCAAGCATGGACGTTCGCAGGAGCTCTTCCTCCTCGATCCTGTCCTTTTACTTCTACAACTCTTCCATGTCCCACCGAGCATCTACATACCGACCGCTGAGCCAGGAGGCTCGTCCAGTCGACAGGTACACGCACGTTCCCGCACCCAGTTCGGCTGCGATGTTGTTAGCAGCTTCGAGAAGATGGGCGAGTTCTTGACGGACCTGCATCGGTAAAGTACGGCTTCATCCATTCCGGTGGTCCCGACCTTGTGATGTCCGTATCTGGGATTCCTCCTGAATGAAACGCAATGCATTGCACGCCGCGGTCCTTGTTCTCCGACGAAACGAACTCCCTCAAAATGTTGACCGCTGCTTTCGAGGTAGCATAGGCCGAGAACGTGGGGATGGTATTGAACGAGTCCTCAGTCGAGGTATTGATGATGGCCGATGGACTGGTCGAAGTGCGAGCGCGGAGGAAAGCCCGAGTCATAAGGTAGGTGCCTTTAACGTTCACCTCCTGTACGCGTTGTGAGCATTAGACGATAAGAGTACTGGCTGGTTCTTACGTGAGTCGTCCACCACTTATCGACGTCACCTTCCTCGACCGGATTACATTGCAGGCTTACGCCAGCGTTGTTCACGAGCACGTCGATCTCTGTACCCAGCTATGACGTCGGATTCAGTATACTTATCCAGCAGGCCGGCTTTGACCTGCTCCAGGACATGCAGCCTACGACCTAAGATGATGACGGTCCTCGCAGACGCCTGCACAAACGCTTCTGCGATGGCCTGTACACTGTTAGCAGGCGTGCCATATGGCAGTCGGGTAGGACTACCAACTGATCTTGCCTATGCCAGTGCCTGCTCTCGTGACAGCGACGACTCGATCTTTTGCCGCGCCTTGAAGTCCTTGGGTGGACGAGATGAATGGATAGACATTGTTGTGTATTGGCTGAACGATCTGGAACTCGGCCATGGCAGGTTCGATTCTTTTGGTCAGGTGCGACACGCAAGTTGTGTTATTCGATGTTGATTCAGTTGTGATATTGAACACCGACAGGCCCTCTTATAGATTCATCAGTCCCCATCGTGGGATTTCGGTGCAGCAACTACGCCTATCGCCGAGCATAACCTCACAAACGTGGTACAGCAGTAGTCGACGCTGCAAAGTTGCAGGCTCGGTCTTGAGAGCCGTGCAGGATCATGCATGTTGTCCAGCGAAGAGCCGATCGCAAGTGAGATGTCCGCTCGGTGGTGGAGTACTAAACAACCATCATCGTACGGCTGTTCTCATTGAAGGATGTCAGCATTCGATCTTGTGCATACGTTGAAACCTTCGGCTGGTTCGCGGGTGGCATCACTGTAGTGCGCAAGACTCTCGTGGTCGGCATCTGTTTCGGCGGCCGCATGCAGCCTTACGTGGCCAGTATGTAGATGCAGCCACAGGGGAGAGTTAGAGATCTCCAGCATTGCGACCTTTCCCGAAATGGAGTGAGGAATCTCCAGTGCCCTGTAGACGGTAGACTACGGATACATGTATAATGATTAAGTCGAACTCCAGGCGCATTGGCAGAACCATAACCTGCGCCACAAGCTCGGCCTTGCTTGTCAGCAGTCAGCAGTACTAATAATAGGCATATTCCAAGAGGAGAGACCTTGTCACTCCCTTCGATCTCGAGCTTCTGCTGGCCCCGAGAAGCATCTGTCAATTGCCTGATGCTCTGTTGACGATTGCCTGACATGATGCTCACTCGACAGTCATGTGTGCTGAAGGCTTCGCAGAGGCGCAAGCGTAGACGACGTGTACCCGCGCGTCCTCAGCTGGCTCATAGACCACCGCGCCGAGAGCGCTTTCTGCCGCACAAGATCGGCAATCAGCTATTCTGCGTATCTCCTGAAGAGGCAGGAGTGCGAAAACACATGGTTCACCATATGAAGACTAGGAAGACATCGCAGGATGGTATTTCGAGAAATAAATGAGGTGTAAGAACTAAGAACGAACTACTAAGAATATAGGCCTTGGTCGGCCCTCCGCGAGGCGATTTTCGTATCAGCCAAGAGTTTGAGCGTCAGGGCTGAGTTCATGGCGTGTCCAGGGTGTTGGCTGTGCCAATGATTCTTTATATTACTTGCTGCATGCTCTCCTCATTATTGTAGCCACGAATTCGCATACACATCTCCAGCATATATCATCACTTGACCATAGCAACAACAACGACACCATGGGCAAAGGAGGTAAGCACCATCGAGATAGGCTCCAGGCCATTGAGCTACCGCTAACAACATCTGTCTACAGGACGTATCGCGTGCATTGCCACACCCTGGCTCCTCACGGTCGCCAGCTTGATCTGCATAATAATTATTGAGATCGCGGGTTGGAATAAATCGCTATTATCCGACTACTACTTCCTCAAGGCCAACTTCACAGGCTTGGATGTCGCAAGAGCGACGGGTCTAGCGAACACAACCACCCTCACAACCGCGTTAGAGCAAGCAAACAAGAAGAACCTCCTCGACGACATCTACGAAGTACATCTGTGGAACTACTGCACGGAAAACGAAGATGGCTCAAAAGTGGAATGCTCCTCGAGGCACGCAAACTTCTATTTTGACTTGATCAACATCTGGGGCCTCAATGTCTCCGCGCCCGTCTCCTCAGCCCGCCCGAGTTCGCAGAACGATCCTTTCTCGAACGCTGTAGACAACCTGCAGAACAAGACCGAGACGTTCGAGCGGGACTTGCTAGGCAATGCAGGGGAGAAGGCATACAGCGCATACAAGAAGGTCGCGAAGGCTATGTTCATCCTCTACGCCGTGGCATTCTGGACTGAGCTCGCCACACTCGCGCTCTCGCTCTTCGCCATCTGCAGCAGATGGGGCAGCCTGTTCACCTGGCTCTTCTCCTTCGTGTCCTCGCTCCTCACACTCGCAGCTGTGGGGACCACAACCGGAGTTTATCTGGGCCTTCTTGGAGGTCTGCGAGGCATTCTCGACCCGTACGGCGTCAAGCTGCAGTTCGGTTCGAAAGCGTTCATCGTAGCGTGGCTGGGCGTGGTGTTCTCGTTGGCAGCAACGATGTTCTGGCTCTTCAGCATCTGCTGCTGCTCCGGCGCTAGCAACCCACACCACAAGAACAACAAAGGCGGTCTATGGAACGCCGAGCCCAAAGGGCAAGGGTACGGCGACTACCGCGGTCGCGGCAAGGGTGTGAAGGTGGAGAAGACAGGTGGCTACGAGCGGGTCGCCGGCCCTTTCCTGGGCCACGACAACCAGCATGGCGATCAGGTGCCGTTGCAGAGCTACCCGCAGCAGCAGACGGGGTACACCCAAGGTGCATATGAGCCGTTCAGGCACGCGTAGAGAATTTGCGATGGTGATCTCTCGGTGATATGCGCGTTCAGGCGAAGTACAGCGACGGCGTTGATGACTTTTGGATAGCTACGATACCATATGGCACGGCTGCTTTGTATGGATATTTGCATATAGATCATGACAAGCATGTCTCAGTCCTGACTACTCGCTGTCTTCACGTCCCACAACGGCCGTTCGACAATGACCACTTCGAGAGGCTTGTCGACGTCGCTTGGGTCTCCCTCCAAAGGAACCATGCCCAGTATTGACCGGTATTTGAAGGTGCACCACCACCTCCGGTCCCTCTGCTGGCCTTCAACGTCACCGTTGGTCTCTACTGTGTTGTCGCCCTCGCTTTCGATTCTGTCAAGATGAGTATCTGCGATGTCGTCGTCATCGTCGTCGTCATCTTCTGTGTTATCGCCACGCTTTGTGTCACGGCCGTTGAGTTCCAGCTTGGTGACCACACCACCTTCGTACCGTTTGACAACACCTCTGCTACCAGCTTCCCTCTCCGTTTCCTGGATCTTGCCACCAGCACCACTCTCAAGCCTTTGGCGCTTGCGAGCGTCGCCATGCTCATCCCCACCCTTAGGCTTCCGCCGTTTCTTGATCAGTGTCTGAGCGTGTTTCTTGTCCACTAGATCTCCACCAACATTCAGCATATAAACAAACGAGCTCCCATACACCCACAGCCTCTCCTTCGTCTCGCTGACGTCCCATACAGCACCCATTACGCGGTCTCTGATCTGTGCAAAGTGCTGTGGTAGGGCTGACGAAGGATTCTTTCGACTCCAGTCGCTCAACCGGCCACCCAAGACATCCAACTCGAACATTTGGTGCTTCGAAGTCATCACGAAAAGTCTATGCTGATCGTGTGGTAGTTCGTGGGAGTGTGCGTGAGGGTTGCTTCGTGTCGTGTGGACGCCCGGATTGCCATTGACCAGCCCATTCTTGCTGTCAGGCGCGCGCTGCGGTCGGAAGGTTAAGACCAAGGGCTGGGCTTCAAGCTTTGGCAGCAGGTGACCGGCCGGGTTGTCCGTCCAATGCTGACCGTAAAATATAGGTGTCGAGTCGTCGTCGTCAGAGCTGTCCGAGCTCGAGTCCGAGTCAGATCCGGCATCCGAAGAGCCCTTCTGTGACTGTTTCTCTGCAATGTCGATAGCGAGAGCGGTGGCATCTTCGTGCCCCTCGAGTACCCAAGAGTCCAGATACCCTGCCCGATCGCTTGCTACCAAAACGGAGCCGTCGGCTGCAAAAGCAAGCTGGGTGATCGTGCTGTCAAAATCTTTCAACGCAGTCCTGTCTAGTGTGCGATGTGGGCGGTCCAGCTCCACGACCCTCGACAGAACATGCAATTGCTTTGGTCTGTCCGGGACGCTGGCTATGCGGGCCACATGGACTTCCGACTCTGGTGATATAGCAGCCAGCCATTTGCCATTGTCAGAGAACTTCAACAGATGGGCGCCGCTTTTGGCAAGTGTTGTTGGCAAAGACAGCTTCCTGACGCCGAGAGTCTCGCTCTCTGCACGCTTCTGAAGTTGGAACAGCTTGACTTCTTCGTTTGTCCCGGCAGCCAATAGCTTGCCATCCGCGGAAATGGAAGCGCAGCGGATGCTGGTCTTGGTGTCCAGATTGATCCTCGCCACCAGTTTCCGAGGGCTCTGCTGATCGTCTGGTGCTGAGTCGCCAGTGTGCTTCGTGAGCCTCCAGATGAATACAGACTTTTCCCACCAGCTAACCAGCAGTCTCGCCTTTGCCGCGCTCGCTACGGGCGGGCTCTGTGGCAGTGTTGGTAGTGCACGCATGTTTTCCTTTCCGTATTCCCTGAGAGGCGTAACCATCGGAACAGCATCACCTCCTCCAGAAACAACCATACTCATGGCTTTGCTATCGAATCCGGCCATAGCCTTCACCTCACCACTGTGCACTCGTCTGTGGGCAATTTTCGACCATTGTTTCCGCCCATTGTCGTTGTTGGTTTGCTTGAAAATCGTTATCTTGCCGTTGATGCTTCCAGACACCACTGTCCTGCCATCGTTACTAGCGACAAGGTCCAAGCAATCTGAGTCGTGACCAGCGATCCGTTGGAGCATAGAATATGTCTTGCCATCCCAGAATTTGACCTCTCCGTTCGAATCGCCAGACACAATGTCACCATTTGGAAGACACTGGACCTGCCAGACAAGACCTGTCTTTGGCGCACCTGGCACACTCACCCCCAAGCTCATTGCTCTGAGCATGGACCCATTTCTTGTGTCGTAGATTCGAATCATGCTGTCCGCAAACCCAGCAACCACACGGTCCCGATTCTGGTAGGTAATGCACATGCATCGTGCCTTTTTGCCAGCGACACGCGCTAGAAAGCGCTTGAATTGGAGATCATTGTCCGATGTCGAGAGCAGTACAAGAGTTCCATCGCCACATCCAGCGATCAGGTCTTGAGATTGAACCTCCTCCTTCGAGTCCTGGTGCTGTATCCCTCTTGGTTGTGCGGCAAGACACCATACCTCGCTGAAGTTTCCGGTCGACTGTCGTTTTGGCCTTCCAGCTGCAAGATCCCACTCGGTGACTGATGCCGAAGACGCAATGCTGAATAGCCGCTGCTGACCAGGTATGAGCTGCCCAGCACCATCCTTCTCATCCGGATCTTGTGTCCATGCAAGACCATCGATGTTTGTGCCATTGCCTAGGAACACAGCTTCTTGCACCCATAATCCACGCTGAGGGTTCCATATCTCTACATTACCGTTCGCTCGCCCAACTGCGAGTTTTAGCGACGGTAGTGGTCCATTGTATCCGCTGTCACTTTTTCTCGAGAAGGCGAGTGCGCTGATCGCTGAAGCCGGATACAGCACAAACCGCGCTCGGTGGACGTCCATCTGATGCAACAGTATTCTTGTGGCGATTACATTGCCGTGCTGGAGGTAGTGAAAGAACAAATCTTGACCCAAGTCCCAGAGTCTCGCATCTTCAAAAATTCTCGAGCGCGATCGGCAGCTGCATATCCGGGCCGAGGCGACGTGCTCCGAGCCGTGAGCTAATCGGATGCAGCCGAGAACAGAATCCCTGCTTCCGGAACAACAGTGGAAGAGACTCCTGGGCACAGCATATCGATGAAACCTGGCAGACAAGCAGTGAGCGATGTTGTACAACGCTCGAGCTGCATAGTGCTCAAGCACGATTTGGGGGTGGCACGTGAGTGGTTGAAAGGACGCACATGGTTGTCAAACGTATATATTCGAACACGGGGGTATCTGGGTCGCTGATGAAAGCAACTTCGCTAATAGCTACACGCTGGAAACCATGGATTTGCTCCTTCGATTGATGTGCCATTGTTGCTCTCTTCGATGAGAGCTGACAGGCCTCCGTCCCATCCTCCTCCTTCATTCTGAGCTTGGTAAGTGATGCTGATGCTTTTGATTTCCTTCCCATTCCCAGTCCCATCTTCCTTCATCCTACACGCATCGCTGAACCGCAGGATGTTGTGGTACATATTGAAATTGTTTCAACGCTTGCAATGCTATGCTGGAAAAGGATGTTGCTGTCGACTTCGACGAACAATGCGCACCATTCGGCCCACTGTCGTCGGCGAGACCGTGCTAGTGTGACTGCTCGAGGTCACAGCTCGTTCACGAGACAAATTGTGGCTGCTGTACGTATTGTGGTGCGTAGTGCATTTGTCGTTGTTGGTGCTGTGCGCTCGGTGGCGGCGTTGAGGTGTTCGGCACTCCCGGGTAAAGACTTGTATTGTACGTATTTGTGCCACAGTGGAACTTGTCGGGTGTGATCGGGGGAGTGAGGACGCCCGCAGGGTACGCAGGGAAGCCTGGCTTTTGAGGCGTCTGGGGATACGACACGCCGGCGGCGATCTTGATGTAGTCGAGTTTGTGAAGCTCGCTGACCGGGGTCTCGTTGATGCGGGCGGCGACGGCCATCTGTTGTGCGAGAAAGAGTTCGACTCTCTGAGATACCGACGACAGGTGCGGTGCTGCGTACTTGCGGTACAGTGCTTGCGAGGGGTGGGTCAGATGGCTGGAGAGGTTGCGGACGACATTGTCATCAATCTCAGCACCCCATGAGCCGAGGGGCGCCTGAGCGCGGTTGAGCATGCACCTCGCAAGTCCCAAACATGCGCGTGCCATGACGGAAGGACGAACCGAGATGAATTCTTTGTAGTACAAGGCGAGCTCGGTCAGGTACAGTGCCATATGCTCAGCCTCTGGATCGAAGGCGACGTCCAGGATAGCGAGGTCCAGGAAGCAGGTGACCGGCGGGTGACCGACAATCCAGTTCAAGGTCTGCAGAACATGCCACTCCATCTGGGTGAACATGTCGTCGTCGTAAAGCGAGCAGCACATGGACTTGAGCTCCCTAATGGTGGGCACACGCTCCTTGCGGTCTCCGTACTTCGCTGCGATCAGGAGAGCGGCACAGCCTACGAGTTGGTAGTGTCTCTTATACACGACTCGACGCGAGCAGTAGCGATCCAGAAGATTGACCGCGAGGTGCAGTGTTTCCGGCAGCAGTCCGAAGGCGTGATGAGCTTCCAGAAGGAAATCGAGCAGATACGGTCTCATGTACCACTGAATCTCCGTCTGGATCTCGATGGAGGAGATGTCGGGCATGGTCTCGTGCTGTATGTTGAGTTAGTCACGTGTCTCGAAATGATAATGCAGTGTAAGTGACTCACCTCCATGAACAACATGTGGTCCAAGACGTCCTCCTGATACTCATTGGCGGTCCCAGCGGAGAGTTCGTCAGCGATTGCCTTCTGGTGGAACTCGCCAAGGCGCCTCTGCCTCTCGCGGTGCGCAGCTGCTCTCGCGTAGGCGCCATCGTCGTCGTCGTGGTTCTCAACGAAGTAGGACTCGCAGAAGCCGTAGGAGGGGATTTGAGTCTCGGCCTGTGGCTGGGCCTGGGGCTGGGCCTGGGGCTGGGGCTGGAAGTCCATGATTGTGTGTGTGTTGTTGTGGTGCAATTGTAAAGAGAGCGGGTCAGGTCTCCGGGATTGACAGATGCCAGCGTTGTGGTGAGTAGATATTAGTAGTGAGTGTCGGGTTCCGGAGTGAACTCGATTAATGAATGTGAAGTCCTTCGAATAGACAAGTAAAGGATCGTCAATTAGTTGGTGATGCAAGAGAACGAATGGTCCAGAATTTCTTGCGGCCGGAAACAGGTCGAGTGAAGTCTGTTATAGACAATTCTTCGAATAGCACCTGATTGGTAGAACACTCGATTAGCCTTCTGTCGCGTGCGTTGTTGTCCAAAGCAAAGATGATGTAAGGCTTGCAAATGAACGACTGCATACCTTGGGAATTAGATTACAGTGTCGTGTGTACTGAGGCCTGTGTACGCGAGTGTTCGATGAGCAAATGCTCCTTGCAAGCCGCGGATGCGAGACCGATTGGGCGTGAAGGCTCGGCAGATTGGACTGTCGTCACGCTAGTATGCCGTGCAGTTTGCAGAGAACGAGCTAACGTCCCCGCCGTTGCTGGTGCAGTCGGTAGGTTCCGAGAAATCGGTCGTCTCTCAGGGGATCCCTTGAGAAAGCTGGGGAATGTTCAGCACTTTTCTCCGACATGGTGTCATATCAGGCAAGGGAGCCGGTATGGGATTGGTACCTTGATGGTTGCTCGAGTCGTTGTCTCGTGGTGAAGGCGAACAGAAGATTGTCTTGTTGGTGGACACTTTGCGGTACAGATGGCAAGAACGCTCAGGGCTACACAGAAAGAATGTCAGCGTTGTGAACAATCAGAAAATGCAGTACAAGCGTGAGGCTTGTGGCAACGGCTGGCGTCCTGGCGGCCGGTATTCAGTGAGCCAGTCTAGTGCTGTCCAGTGAATCGACGTGTTGGAAAGCAATCTTGCGTGGAATCCGCTATGGCCTCCGGGAACTCGGTGGAATGCAGTCTGAGGTTCCAGCGTAGACCCATCCAGAAGCAGGAGCTTGACAAGTGATTGAACAATGCGGTGTGAACAGCGTTGGTAGAATGCTTTTCAGAGTGAAGTGTGTGTAGAGTGAAAATCCTGAAGTCTGAATTTGCGGTGGAAGTGGTGAGGTCGTGAGGAGTGACGTTGGCGATAGTTGCTAGTCGCAACTGCCTCATGCAGCAGTGGTCGACGGGCCAATGAGGTCAATGTGCTGGCATATGTGACCGATGTGGAAGGAGCGATGGAGTACGTCGGCTGTTCTCGATCTTCGTGACCATCGTCTTGATTCTTCAATCCATCCATTACATCCCGTCGTGGTATCTCCTTTTACGTGCCGTTGGAATGCAGGAATGCCAAACCGACCGAGTCCAGAATTTCATTGCCAGTCTTCTTTCGTTCCATCTCCCGTAATGTGCAATTACACCGATCTGCTCCCAAGTTTTCTTACCTTTTTAAAAACAACAGCAACGATGTGTTCGGACACGCTGACGGTAGATACGCGGTACAGTTGGATAGAGTCTCGGGGGGGTAGGGGTTCGGTAAGGAGGTCGTGGGTCCGGTCGAGATACTCTACGATCAACGAAGAGGAGAGTTCGACGGAGTGAAGGCGGGTGCCTGGGAGTGTGAAGGATCGAGGACGACCGAGTGAATCTGGAAGGACTTCACGTTGGTCACGATACCTTCTCCGGGAGCGAGGAAACGACGCTGGAGCCAAGACTTGGTCCAGGGGAGAGGATTGCTGGAGGCAGGAGAGACTTGCAAAGACCTTTTCGGCTTTGGCAAATGCTACTCCTGTTTATTCAAAGCTCCATAGCAATGGGGAGGTAGTGGTGGAGGAGAGGAGGACACACGAAGAGGAGAAGCACCAGAAGGGTGAAGTTTCGAAAGACACGTCCAGCACAGCTTGGCTGGTCTGGTGCATCCTAGGGACGGCACACCGTCAACGCTAAGATGCCTCTGCGCTAGCTTCGACTGGGAGGACCCATGCACATCATTTGGCATACGCTCCTCACACAGCACTGACGAGCCGGCTGCGATACGTTCCACCGCTATCATTATCCAGGAATTATAACGCGGGCGCCTTCGCGTGTCAGCTTGAAGCTGCGCTGCTGCGTTCCTGCCGATCCAACCCGGGATTGCAATCTGGAGCTATCCCCAGTCTGGAGTGTTTCCAATCTGGTCGTGCGATCTATTCTCACATTCACGGTGCAAATTCTGTACCACTGTCTCTCCTTATTCCACACTGAATGTGCCAGTCTCGTGGCAGGGGGTTCATAAACGTGCCTCATGCTCGCTACGTGGTGTCTCGACGTGGCAGAGCTGGAACAGAAAGAGTCCCACAAGTCCACCGAGACGCCGCAGCGAATCAAGTCTCGGGAGAGGTCTCAAGTCCACATGCAGCTAAGGCTGCCGCGAAAGCCTGAAGGCCAGTGGAGCAACGCACAAGAACGATCTATCCTTGCACCATGCTGCAGGCTTTCGCTTCTTGTGCAGGACAAGGTCCCCCGAGGATTCGGGATACCATCTCACATGCGTCTGGTCCACTTGCAGTGATATGCGAGCTTTTAAGCTGCGCTACAGAGTTCGAGACGCGTTTTGCAGCTTTAAAGCCGCCGTGGAGGCGCTCTGCATTGACAATGTAATGCATCTCATTATTTGTGCCTAGGCCATTGGCACCAGAGCGACTTCTTAAGCGCCTTTACCAATGACCGGATATTCAAGAAGGGTATCTGCATACTTCTGCAGGATACGTCAAGTTACAGCTTCACGAGTCGCGGCGACTTCCATCCGCATTGCCTGCTGCATGCACATCGCCGTCTATCCGGTCTTCTCACCGTCGCTCCAACACGCACAGCAGAAGCCTTCTGTTACACTTTACCGTGCTTCCAATATACCATCTTCCTTCGGTCTGACCTGGCGGTATGCAGCGAAGCGGGCTTGAAACATCGAGTCTCGGTTCAATGTCTGGTTCCGATGGGCCCCATATGCCTTAACTTGCAGCCAACCGGACTGTCAGGTGTCTCCCTTGCGCGAAGCGCCGTATATAGATCTGAGTGACCTCCGACCGACGTTGAGCTGACCGCAGTCGGCGATTGTGCAATTTGTAGGCTATGGGGCCAGTAAGGAAATTTCGACGTTGTGTTCCACGCTTTGGTGCTCTCAGACCTCAGCCTAGTCTCTGCGGCGCGGCTACAACGGCGGGAGTGCGCCATCACGAACAAGACAAGCACTACTCTACCTACACGCGTCTCGCGTGCTGTGGGTCAGAAGACGATGACGTTCATGGTTTCTCATATGCAACATTTTATCGATCTACAACAGATTGACGAATCCTTTCTCGCACCTTGCTGGACTTGCTGGAGGAGCAATCCGAACCCCTTCAACACCATCTCTGGGTTTCGTCAACAGTTGAGGACGGTCCTGAGGGGTTCTGCATCATCGAACGGGTTAAATCTTATGCTGCGGCAGTGACCTGATCAAGCTACTGGTTGATCTGCGTGGACCGAGATCCTCCGCCGGGAGCATCGCAATATTGTGTCACTTCTTGTTTGAGGGTTAGCCTTGCACTCTCACCACCAAATCACGGCTATGCGACCTCTCCAGCAAACACAACGCGTCCGGTACACTCTTATCGCTCCTTCGCAATCGCTTGGAATCGTCACATCGAACCAAGGAGAGTGGCTGATAGTCGTTCGTGGCGCCTTAAGCTCAGATTACGCTTCCTCTACTGTGCCTCACCGGCCCCTCCAGCGCATCTCCTCACGCTATCCTCTTCTCTGCTATTGCAACGATACCTTAGGTCCTCGCCTATAAAGTCCTGCAGCAGTGACGGCCTAACACTCCACTCGCTACCACCGCTCCGGAACTCTCTTCGCGAGCACACGATTCCTTTACCGGCGTTGACCGGTGACCAGGTCTGAAGCGAGTCAATATACCTGATGCTGCCCCAAACTGAGCTCGACACCCGTACTACATGCAGTAGCCAACACGATACCTCTTCACTCGTCGTTCCTGGCACGCCGTTCTTCCTTCCGGCCCGAAGTCAATGTATGTCTGACTTTCACAAAGGTGGGACTGTCGCGTGCCCCGCCAAATCAATTTAAAGCGCGACTTGGTTAAGTTTGAGACGCGTGAGCAAAAGGCAAATTTAGCTCAAGCGTATGCGCAAGCCACATGCGTGAGGAAGAGGTTATCTTGCGTGGTGGGCTTCGGCTTTCCTGCTTCTCGTTCCGCTGCCCAGTATCGTCCTGGCCAAGGAGGTCTAATATTCCGTCAGTGCCGCGTTGTACCTGTATCTGTTTTTATGTCTTCTTCCAAGCGAGCGAGCTCGTGATGGTTGGATGATGCTCCAAGGATTCAGTGACCTGATCTTACGTTTTATACAAGGGAAGGCCAATCTGACTATGGGCTGTAACTCGATGTGGACATTGGGGAATACGAGATGAAGGGCTGGACGGCGGTAAACTCCTAGTCATGAGAATATGAGCTCGACTACGCAAAGAATGCTTTCTTGGCCCTCTTCTCGCCATCTCCAGCACCAAGACCTTTCACCTGTCTGCCTCGTTTCCTCTTTGCAGTATTCGACGGCATAGGGCTCAACACCCTCGTCGGTATCTGATCGCTTGGGTTGTCGTTCGTGGTCTTGACGATCTCCTTGATCGTTTGTCTAGATAAGCAACCATCAATATGCTCATTGAATGCCTTCTCATCAGCAGGCTGAGGGATGGAACAGATGGGACACATCCACTGTTCGATGGCCGGCCGCGAGAGTTGCTCTGCTTCTTCGGCCTTTGCGTGCTCTTCTTCCAAGACAGATCTCCATGCAAAGCCGTTGCCATACCGCCGGTAGTCGGATGGTGCACCGTCTGGGTTGTAGCCCAACGAGGCCTCCTTGTCAGTTGCATCGATTTCCTGTGACAGCTGCTCGAGTTCGGCTTCCTCGTCAAGTCGCTCCTGTCTGGCTGCATCTTCGAACTCGTCATCAGGCCAGATCTGCCAGCCTTCTTCGTCAACGTTCGCGAGAGCCGCTCCGTCACCGGAAGCTTCGCGAGCAATCCCGGTGGCCTGCTGCCTTGCCCGGCCAAAGAAGTCGACCTCGCCTTTCTTCATGCTGACAAGATGCGTGCATCTAAGACCCATCAGCCTTAACTTCATGCCCGGAATCTCCTTCTCCAGCTTAGCAAACATCGGGAGACTGTAGTTATACAGATCGTCGGCAGTATACACAGCTTTTGGCGGCTGCGCCTGCCTGCTGAAGACCTCGTACGTGTGTAATTTGATCTTCAGGACCAGCGTGCGGCCCTTGAACTGCGTACGCTCTAGATCCTTTGCAAGCTCATCTGCGGTCCAGCGTAGCTTGTCTCGGAAATCCTTAGGATCGCTCATGTCATGAAAAGTGCTCTCGGTACCGACACTCTTCCTTTCGAACTCCTCAGCGGGACGAACAATCGTCTTTCCTAGGCCTAGGTAGATACCCATCAGAAATTGAAAGGCTTTCTCTCCGAAAAGACGCTGCAGGTAGTGCCGTTGCGGGTATAGATCGCCGCACGTCTTGATACCAATAGCGTCGAGCTCTCGTTCGAACACGCGGCCAACACCATTGACTTTACGTGTTGGTAAGTCTCGCATGAACGCAAGGATAGTCGCTCTGTCCGCAGGAATCTTGAACTGGCCATTCGGCTTGTTCTTGTTGCTGCATATCTTCGCCAGCTTCGCGTTAGCAGCCATTCCAGCTGAGACTGTGATCTTGCACTCCTCGTGGACTTGGGCCCGCAGCTGCGAGACAGCGTCTTCCGGTTCGAGATCGTGCTCTTTGCAGTACTCCGTGATGTTCAGGTACGCCTCGTCCATGCTTGCGGATTCGAAGCGTGGATCATACTGCTCCAGGACGGCGCGGACCTCCTTCGCTTTGGCCGTGTACTTATCGAAGTTGAGTGGTAGACGGATAAGCTCCGGACACAGCTTCTGCGCCACGAAGCCAGCCATACCGCTCCTACATCCGAACTTGCGTGCGTGGTAGTTGCAAGTCGTCAAGACACCCATGCCCACCGCAAATGGAAGATCCTTCAATTCCGGCCTATCCAGCTCCTCCACTGCCGCGTAGAAAGCGTCACAATCTACGTGCACCACCACCTGAGTGAGGTCGCGGCCATATTCTAGCTCAGCGATGTACTCATCGGCTTTCTTTAATTCATTCTTCAGACCACCCTGCTCCTCCACCCTCTGAAGCTCTCGTTTCTTGAGCAGTATGCGATTAATCTTGGCTGTGAGCGTCTTGTCCTTGGCTTCTTCATTGTTGAAGAACTTGCTGCCTTTGGAGGCATTATAGATGACCTCTGACACCTTTTTCTGGTCCACGCCGTTTTGGCCAGACTTCGTGAGCGACGGCCCCAACAGCGAGTACTTCAATGTATGGTGTTGACTGATCGAAGGGGCCGCATTTCCTGTCGCTGCCAGCGAGAGCTCCACCTGCTTTGCATCCCCGGTCTCTTCCTCTGCCATCTCGACATCCTGTGCTAAGAACTGTGTTGCTATCGAGAGCGAGTCGTCGATGACGAGCGGAAACGCGAAAACGCGATGCCACGTGATTTGATCGGGCCGTTTTGATCCGCTGCAGGGATGGGCCCTGGGTGAAAGCATCACCATGCTTAACAAGGACGTCAACAACAGCCACTGAACCCCCGACATCGACCGTATACCTTACGACACCCAGGATTACCTTCGCTGCCACGCTCTGAGTTGGAAAGGGGGAAGCGACTGCAGCAAATAAACCTGAGGCGGATAATCGGATCGCAAAAGCAACGTACATATGGAAAGCGGCGCTGGCCATCGCTGTAGTAAGAACCTGGTCTACCACTATTCTTGAAGCGTTTTGAAGCGTAGCAAGTGGCGAGGGGGATCGTCCGACATCAATATACAGACATGCGCGGACGATAACACCAATGTCAACCGAGCGACCCAGCAATCGCCCGCTGAAGCCATCTGTTGCGCCAGCGAGTCGCAACGCACGAACACCCATTGCGCCGCGACTCGCCGCGACCAACAATGCCACAATATCTTCGAAAGACTCGACGGCGCGGTCTACCCCGACATTGAAGCAAGATCAACTCACGCCAAGAGTCAAGGAGACGACGACACCTATCCACAATGCGATCGCGAATGGCAATGTCACGCCCCGATCCTCGGCGAGATTGTCCAGAGTCGATAGCAACAATTCCTCTCCTTCCCTCGCAGACAGTACACCAACTGCGCCGCGGCCGAAGTCTGCATTCATTGTTGCGCAGGGCGGTAGTGGGAAGAGCGGACTAGGTATCAGCGCAGGTCTGCAGAACAAGACACCTACAGCTAGGCCGAAGAGCCTGGTCAGCGGCAAGGGCAATGGGATGCAGTCAGCTCCAGCTCTGATCAAGTCGCCTGGGGCCTCGCACGGAAGCGAACCGCTTTTCGACAACGACCGCTTCTTCCATGCTAGCGATGCGCCCAAGCAACTGGAGCCGACTGTGAAGAAGCCGGAACCGAAGAAAAGCGCGGCATTCTTCTACGCCGATGGTCAGAAAGAAACAGAGCCCGCGTCTCCGGTGCTGTCAGCAGTGTCTGAGCAGAGATCAACGGGCCCATGGATCAGAGCTGAGATGGTTGGCAGCCCACCAAAAAGTCCACCAATTCTCTCTCCGGCCCTCAGCTCTCTGTCGAGCATATCACCGTTTTTCGCACCCGCTACTTCACAAGGATCATCGCAACGACCATCCGCGCCGAGCAAGGAGAACATCCATCTGTCGTACCGCAAAGGAGTTTCACAGATCTTTGGTAACAAGCCAACTCCCAGTCCTCGTACCACTGCTTCGAGCGTAGACCTTGCTCCTGTCACACCTGGATTTGAGCGAACAATCAGCCAGGACTCATCATCTGGCTTCTTCCGCCACCACAAGTCGCCAAGCTTGTCATCGATAGACTCTACGAACTCACAGCGTTCACGGCGACGTTCTGCGACAAATGCAGATACCGAGCCTGGTGTTTCGCCACTTGCATTCGAGGTTAAGCCGGAGTCAGTCCCACGCGTGGCTCCGCCTCCCATTGAGTTACCTTCCATAGACACGTCGCTCGAGTTTACGGGTGCGCGATCGCCTCTGGATGGCGCCTTCAGTCCGACCAAAGCAATCGCGAACTTTGCAGCAGATGCTCGTAGAGAGCGTAAGGTGCTGGATCTTGAGATCTCGAATAGTTCGCTACTTGCCATCAACGCCAGTCTGGAACGAGAGATCCGAAAGCAAAAGAGTGAGCTCAAGCGGTTCCGTCGGCTTTCGCGTGCTGGCAGATTCTCGTTCGCGCCGGGCGAGGGTTCCGCAGCACGGCTCTCGGATGGTCTGTCTGTCGTTGGCGAGGAGGACGAAGACGACGAGGCCATGTTTGGTATGCCATCTGGCCTGTCTGAGTTCTACGACAACATGAGCGACGATGACGACCAAAGTCTTGCCAGCTCTAGCGAGCCGCTGAGCCCTTCGGCACAGTCGAATCGAGATCGATCTCGGTTGGAAAGGGATGAGAAGCACTTGCAACACGATCTCGCGAAGCACAAGGAGCTCCTCGTGCAAAGTCAGGCAATGAACCAGAGTATCAAGCGTTGCACGTCCGCTACAGAAGACATGATACGAGAAGGCAAAAAGGCGCTCGAATATCACGTACGAGTGTCGGACGTGAAGATGGGTGGTCGTGTACTGAGCGTCCATGCCGACGACGATCATCACACAGAGGAGATTGAAGTCGACGAGGGACCACACGACATCGACATAGACCAGGCCCAGGGTTTCCTCGATACCTGGTCTGGTGTTGGGAGACCGAGCGTTGAGAGCAGCGAGGGCGGCGATAGAGACTCCGGGATCGAGGCCGATCGACCACCTCCGCCGAGGTCGTTACCTTTTCGACAGAAAGTTGGCAGTATCGGTGATCTAGGTAGACCACCTGGACCACCCGAAGGCAGCAAGTCTTATGGATTTGGAGCGGCCACTGTGACATCGTAGCACGAGAAGCGGAGACCGATCCCGGAGCGGTGGAGACCTTGGAATAGTACTGGGTCGCGGTAGATTGAAGTGAGCATTGCATATGAGCGGAGCACCGTCGGTTTTTGGTTTAGAAGCAAAGATACCCATTTCGTTTGTAGCTTATTAGCTGGTTGTACTGGAACGGAAAGTCACCACTCGATTCTATTCCGGCCCCAGCCTCGGTTTCTCATTAATACTTGATCAGCAATGTCGTAGGTATATTATCGCTCCATGAAGTAATGCGAGCGATGGCGAGGTTGGGGGCCGAATTTCTGCTCGAGACTTCAAATATCCGTCTGACCGCACGACACGGATAACTTGCAGTCTCCAGCCGACCTGGACACCTTAATGGATGCTATCAACTCGATGAAGTATTAAGGTACCTTAGTAAAAGCCCATTGATCAGGCGCGACTGCTAGAGCAAATACACGGCGCACTTCACTACCCCAACCCTAAGGGCATCCCGACGACAGCAATACCACAGCAATGGACTTCAGCCCTCTACGACACTATATTGATCGATCCTTATTACGAGATGTCGTTTTCTGGACCGCGGCGCCCGTTTTAGCATACGCCGCCGTCAACAGCATCCTAAGCACGACTGCTCCACGCTCCATACCAAAGGTCCTCCCTTCGCCACGCAAATCCCTCCAACTCCTCAGTGCCCAAGACCTCGACTCCCTTCCCTACCCCCCGGACGCTCTCCCCGGTGCTCGCGATGTCGATACACCGTACGGCAACATCCGAGTTTACGAATGGGGTCCCGAGGACGGCCGGAAAGTCCTCTGCGTCCACGGGATTAGTACGCCTTGCATAGCGTTCGCCGGCATGGCGGAGCTGCTTGTTGAGAGGGGGTGTCGAGTTATGGTGTTCGATTTGTTTGGGAGAGGGTATAGCGATGCGCCTAATCCGGATTACTATCGGCAGGATATTGCGCTGTGGACGAGTCAGATCTTGCTGGTGCTGGCTTCGAGTAAGCTGGCGTGGACGGGGAGTGATCGGTTCTCGTTGATTGGGTATTCTATGGGTGGTGGGATTGGTGCGACCTTTACTGCCTATTTTCCGGATCTGGTGGAGAGCCTCGTTCTGATTGCGCCTGGAGGGCTGCTTCGGGCGAGCAGAATCAGTCGATCGAGTAAGTTGCTGTACGGGGGTCTACTACCGGATTTTCTGGTCAAGTATCTCGTTGGACAGCGTCTCCGAGGCAGCAGTGGGCCGCACGGTAGCTCAAACAAGCCCACCGCACCGGCCAGTATAGCGGAGTCAGAAGTACCTGCCGGCCACCCAGCGAACTCGAAAGACTCAGACGCGCCTATCTTTACCGGCAGACCAGGGATGTCGATCGCGAAGGCCGTAGCCTGGGAAACCGACTCTCATCCCGGATTCCTTCCATCCTTTATCTCGTCAATCAAGTACGCTCCCGTGAGCCATGAGCACGAGCAGTGGAGACGGCTTGGGAGACGCTGTGAAGCGAGACGAGCGTCTGCGGAGCCGGATAAGGTCTCTGGGTTGGATGAGGGAAAAGTGCTTCTGATATTTGGGAAGCAAGATCACGTTATTGTGGCCGACGAGACCGCCGAGGATGCAACGGCGGCGTTGGGAAGGGAGAACTTGAAAGTGGTCACCTTGGAGGGTGGGCACGATGTGCCTGTTGTGAATGCGAGGGGGTGCGTGGATGCGATATACGACTTTTGGGATGACAGTCCGGTTTGAGGGCGTATAAGAGATATACACAGCGCTGTTAGATGATCGCTGTTGCTAGATACAGATAGATCACGGACAGTAACGCAGGAGGATATGTACACTTCGATCGTACAATTGCCGCTGACTGACAACACTTCAAAGCCTTGCAACGAAACCGCTACTATCCATCTGGTTCAAGTCAGCTCGATATCCCTCAACAGCATCCTGGAAGCATGCACTCACCTTGACCAAATACTCCTTACTAATATCCTCCACCCTCACCACCCCCGCCAAACTCATACACAACCTAATCTCATCCGTAAACAGCTTCAACATCAGCTCCACCCCCTCCTGCCCCTTATACGCCAACCCCCACAACGCCGGCCGTCCCACCCACACGAAATCCGCCCCCAGCGCCATCGCCTTGAACACATCCGTCCCATGCCGTATCCCCCCATCAACATGCACCGGGATCTTGCCCCTCACGGCCTCTACAACCTCTGGCAGCGCATCTATCGTCGCTAACGCCCCGTTAAGCTGCCTGCCGCCGTGATTCGAGACCACGATCCCGTCGACGCCGTGGTGGACAGCGAGGATAGCGTCCTCGGCGGTCGCGATACCTTTGAGCCAGACTTGCATCTCGTCCCCGCACTCCTGCTTGAGCCAGCGGATATCTTTCTCCCAATTCAACGTTGGGTTCGCTGCATGAGAATGAAACGTGATCGGTCCGCTCGGCGGAACACGGTTTTCGCCATCGTTATACCCTGTCTGCGAGCCGCTCCTCTGCATCGTCGGTCTCACGGCACCTTCCTTCTCATCCGCCTCCGCAGGGATGCTATCCTGCTCCTCGGCGAAATTCCGGACCTTGAGGTGGGGAGGGAGCTTAAACTGATTCCTAATCTCCATATTCCTCCTCCCAAGAAACGGCGTGTCCACCGTCAAAAACACAGCCTTATATCCCGCCTCCTTCGCCCGCTGAATCAACTTAGCACTATGCGCCCTCTCCTCAAACAAATACAACTGCAACACCCTCGGATTCTCCCCACTAGCCTCCGCAACCTCCTCCAATGAATGCGTCGCGAAACTGCTCAACCCCATCGCCACCTTTGCTTTCTTACACGCCCGCGCGGTCCCTAGCTCCCCATCCGAGTGCGCGAGCCTCTGCATAGCTGTCGGGGCCACACCGAGCGGGATGCTGTTTTGATGGCCGAAGATGTTGACGGTAGAGTTTATGCGCGAGACGTCGCGGAGCACGCGGGGCCGGATGCGGTATTTGTTGTAGGCGTGCATGTTTTCGTGGAGGGTGGAGTTGGAGTCGGCGCCTTCGTTGTAGTAGTCGCGGGTTTGTTTGTCCATCATTGTGCGGGCGTGGGCTTCGAGTTCTTCGATGGTGAGGCAGTTGAGGTCGTGGGGGGTTGTGGTGGCCATGGTGGACGTTTGTGTGATGGGGGTGCTGGCGTACACCTTGGAGGGTAGGAGATGGAGATATGTGAGGAGATGGGATATTTCAGCGGCAAAGAGGAAGTAAGTATGTAGAGATAGGAGAAGGATATCTACCAAACACCCATTGATATCAAGGTATCAATGACGCGAAGAGGAGGCTCTGCGATAGAAAGGAAACATGGAGAGATGGATCGTGACGGCATATGCGTGGGGAAAGCTGGAGTTTGCGGAGGAGAAGTTTGGTATAGCCTATATCGACCTATACCATTGAACGTAGTGAAGTAGTTGTGGGTCTGCTCGATGGCAGTACCCAGCACATATTGTCGACAGAAGATAAGATACTTCAAATGTCCGAGAGCGTACAAAACCGTCAAGGCCATTGCTGGATGTTCTCCAATACAGATATCCGTCGACAATAATGGTCACATCAATCAGCCCCCAAACTCAGGTGCAGGGTGTGAGAAGAAGTGCTTTTCGATCTTTGTTGATACACGGTTTGCTGCTGCTCTATGATGATGCATGGTCCCTCCCATATGCACATGAAGCAAGCGCTATGCTCCCGCTCTCCGCGTTCCCATCGCAGTGCAGCAGCCGCGATATGCTCACGTTGATTCCGTTATGCTCCTTGAGAACGCCGCTTCCCATGCCGCTGAAAGTCCAAGCAACCGCCAGATATCCTTCTCCATGTCCGCTCGCTTGCTCGCTCGCCCGCCTGTCCGCCGCCGCCATGTCGCATAGTGCAGTGCAGGGCAAGGGAGTTTGTTTGATACGTACCAGAGAGATGAAGTGAATCACTTCTCAACGTCTTTCTTCTCCTGAGCTGGTAGAGCAGCAGCGACGCTCTTGGAAGAGCCGAAGCCGAAGATCCCGCTCGCTGGCTTTTCGACTGGCTTCCTATAACCACAAACACGGATATCAGTATACACAAACCAGGCAGGGGCATACTTAGCACCACTCACTTCAGCCTGCCGAACCCCAAGTCAAGATCCAGAATAATCTTCAACGCATTCCGGCTCCTCAAGAACGGCAGCGGGGACTTCGCATCCGGCAACCCAGGCACCGACATCCCCTCCGCCACCCCCTCAACCTTCCCTTCACCAGGCAACGGTAGCAGACCCTGTAACACCTCATACCCAGCAAGCGTGAACCCGAACTGCGGCGACGAACGCAAGATACGCGCTGGTCCGCCTTTGAAGAACGCACGGAACCCTTCCTCCTGCCAGACCTTCTTCGCCGCGTCGCGGAGCCCGTTGTACTGCGTCTCGCCTCTACGCGCCTCGACTTGTAGGCGGGTCTTGATGACATCGCAGGGTGTGGTGAGGTAAGCAGCCGGCATACCGGCGATGGCGCCTGCGGTCAGGAGTTGGAGGACACCGAGTTTCTTTGTGGGCGACTCGCCGAAGAAGTCGCGCTTCAAGTGGCTATAGCAAGGGAAGTAGATGGCGCTGAACGGGACGTCGCGGAGCAAGCACGCTGTGGCGCCTTTGTAGAGACCTGCTAACCCGAGGTTACGGACGATCCAGAGGGCGGTGCGCTTAGTGAATTCCTCGCCATCGCGGGAAGCGGCGCGGGCGGCTTCGCCTTGGATCTGGAGGCGGATCTTGACGATTTCGAGGGGGTTGGTGAAGATGACTTGGCAGGCGCCGGCGGAGCCACCGGCGAGGAGTTCGGCTTTGAAGTCGATGGCGCCGGTTTTGACGTCGGTGAATTTACCGCGGACCAGGTCGTTGACTGTGAGCTTGATGGCTTTCTCTGGTGCAACGCCGATCAGTTGTGGGAGCACACCACCGTAGAGACCACGCAGGCCTTCGTTGCGGAAGACTTTCTGGAAACAGTCGAGGCTGTTCTTGTATAGAAGCTGTCCGACTCTTGCTTTGCGCTGGTTCTGCATGCGCGTCTTGACCAGATCGATGGGGTAGACCATGAAAGCACCAAAGGCACCAGCGAGCGAACCGAGACCGAAATGATGGGCTGAGACCGCAAGATCGTGTACCCAGCTTTCAGATTCGGCATGTCTCCGCTGCGCATGGTTGGCGATGGCCTGCTGTGCTGATTGCTGGATGTTGACCTGAGCGTGCCACGAGGCGTCGAGTACGCGAGCAAAGTCTGCTAGGCCGAGACGTCCGGATGGCTGGTCCAGGGATGTGAAGTGGAAGAGGATGTCAGCCTCCATTGGCGTGAACATTGTGAAGCGGGTGATGCGTGCTGCTTCGTTGAGAAAGTCCACTCGCGTGATCTTATCATCTGGCGATTTGGCGATGGCGTTGCGGACCACGAGCTCCACCAGGTCCATCTCCCTAATGACGTTGAGGAAGGCACGCACGTTCGCATAGCTGATTTTCGAGCCCGAGCCGATGTTGCAGAGGGTCGGCAGATTCTGCAGAACATGGTCGGAGAGCTTGTGCGATGTGGTCTCCATGATGATGCGTTGGAAGTCCTGCGGCTCGATATACCCATCGTGGTTCTTGTCGTGGTGAAGGAACGCCTGACGCACCCTCTCACCTTGTAGACCGCGCAGCATTTGCGTGAATTGCGGGTATGTCATGGCGTGCCTGTGCTTCTTCCCACCGACATACAGCTTGGCCCAGTCACTATCCCAGTCAAACGGCATGCCGGTCTTGTTGCGCGCATACACCTCCTTGAAGTCGTCGAAGTCGACCAAGCCTGTCTCGGGGTCGGCGAAGAGGCGGAATGCTATCTCGTACTCGGCGTCGGGCTTCGCAAGCAGGTTGTTGAAGACGGTCCAGTCTTGGAGGGTGACTCGGTCCTCGCGGCGGCGGTCGGCGATCTGGAACAGCACGTTGTACTGCTCGCGCTTGATCTTGTGCTGTGTGGTTGTTGGCGCTGGAATCTCCTCCTCCTCCTCGCATAGTACGAAAGGAACGGGAACGAATATCTGCAGGGTGAGGATCACACGCATAAGAAAGGGAGTACTTACGTAGTCTTCCTCGACCGGCGCGATTGCGTTGACGAACTCGGTCTGGCCCATGTACTCCTCTCCGGTCTCTTCGTCTTGGACGGCATGCTTGCTGAACTCGGCGCGGATCTGAGTGGTCGCAGGCGCCTCGATCTCGCTGCCAATCAAGCTCTCTTTCACGCCTTGTGCGATGTCGCTGTCCTTGATGGTTTCCACAGCCTGCTCCGCGACCTCTGCCACCTTGTCGCTGACTGAAGCCATGATGGCTAGCTTGTGACACTGCAACTCTGCGAGCTATCGTCGGTGGTGTCGGGGTTTGTCAGGTGGGTCGGTCTGGGATCTTTTGACTACTGACAACGGCCAGGAGTCCGGAGTGGATTGTGGTGCACAGACGGAGTGCTCCACCCCAGGGAAGATTAGGGATGCGGTGGAGAGTGTGCAAGAAGAATTATCGAGGGGGATGGGGAGGTAGTCATTCGCGCAACATCACGTAGCGACAGCGAGAAGTGAAGATGCGTAGTGATGTGACAGGTGCAGGGGATTGTGAGAGCAGTGAAGGTCCCACGAAGCCCTATGAAAGCTGGTGTCCTCGAAGCTCCTTCTTCTCAAAATTAAGGTTATTCCCTGGCCGCCAAAAAAGCCAATGCCGGCGACTCGGGGGTTTCCAATTAGGAAGGTAAATCCGCCCACATGGCTTCACTACAGCTTTCACTCGAAATAACACCTTTACCGAACATAACGCAACTCGACAAATGTGAAGCACTCATCTCGCTCGAATAGCTCAGCGAGTGTCAACTTGAGCAATACCTCCTAGTTGCATACCTGTGGAGGCACGTTGATGTTAACCCTTCTGACCTTGACTCTCGAACTCAAGAACGAACCGAGAGGTCTTGAAAGTGGTTTCGAGGTGTTTGGTGGATTTTACGAACTCGGAGAACATCTAATCGAGTTTCTCAGAACCATCGAAAGTGAAAGTGCAGTTTTGAAGCGGAGAAGTTCGGGTCACGTGCTAATCTCGTCTGCAACACCAACGACGTCGAAATAAAGTTGATTTACATCGGAATAAGCTTGTGGAGAGATCGACGGCAGCTGGGGTGGAAGGACAGGCACGATGAATGGTACCTGAATGCCATTCCTACCGGCGGCAGTACTGATCAGAACTTGGGTGGGAGTCGGTGAAAATTGTGACGAAACAAGTCCTCTGTCTTTGGCGATCTCGAATATGCTATTTTCGAGATGGTAGAGCAACGTGTTGGTCGTGATGCTCTAGAGCAGTTTGGATGTTGGAAAGCGAGGCGCGCATTCAAAGATCGCGTTTGGGCTTGGCAAAACTTGGCATTATCAAAAGGCGTTCCCGGCTTTCGAGATCCCTGCCCGCCATTCTCGCATCCTCCCCCAGATCATCGTCCTGCTGCCTACGAGTGGCACATTCATCAAAGCAACATCTTGCTCGCACTTCTTCATCTTCCTAGCAAATTCGCTCGAGGTTCGCTTCCGCATCACGCGTTCACATCATCTCCGCTGCTTCAAGTCTTGGCGCGTCTCGAAGTGACTGAATCCGGCGCTTCATGCTACATTCTTGGTAAATCACTCGGGAACATCGCAGGATACATGCGGGAAGATATCGGGATCATCAGGCAGCGGTGAAGGCAGATCTTGGCATTAGGCAGGCGACGTTCACGGCACGTGAGAGAGCCGTGAGCTGTACGGATGGCAAGCAAGCGCAAGTTCGACATCTTTGACCCCAACAAGTCCGACTCCGACGACCTCGACTACGGTGCTCAATCCTCACCACCCCCTCGGTCGAAGCCTCGAGCTCAATCGCGCAAGTCGAAGAGTGCGACACGCAAGCCGGTGAAGCGTCGACGCGAGACTTATAACGATAGCGACGGCGAGATCGAGCCTGATAGCGAGGACGTCAGCGAGGAAGAGTCTTTTGGACAGCAGAGTGAAGAGGAGCAAGTGGTGGAGAAGAACCCACGGACTGGGAGAAGTGTGCGCTCGGTTGCGAAGAAGCCGGTGAAGTATGAGGAGCCGAGCGACGACGACATAGAAGCAGACGACAGCGACCGCCGCCCGAAACAGATACTGAATCTTGGACGCCGTGGACGAGCTCAGCCAGAGATCAAGAAGAAATCACTCATCGTAAAGCTCAAGATACCGAGTCTCGCCATGGAGGGTGCTGGACGCAGGAGTACACGCACGGGCAGCAGCAGGCCGACGACTAAGCGTGGATCGACGCCTCAAGCTCAAGGTGCAAGTGTGACGCGTAGGAGTAGTCGCATCTCGCACAGTGAGGACCAGCCACTGGTAGCGCTCACGGACTCTGGAAGGCATGAGCAGGTGACTCGAGGACCCTCGGCGACCCCAGAGCCACAACCGCTGCGACCAACGAGGGCCAGCAAAGGTCTTAAGAAGCCGCCGAGTGCTATCATGGAGGCGTCGCAGGAAGGCACAGATGCTGAGGCCGGCTTCGCTGAAGGTGAAGAGCTCACACCACAGCGCTTCCAAGGAGCGGGCGCTGCCGAGACAGAGGTGCAGCGTACTTCTCCGGGTGATGAGGAGGAGGAAGTCGAAGGGGACGAAATCAGGATGGAGATGGTGGACGAAGAAGAGGAGCAGGTTGTCCAGGAGTCTATGGACGACGAAGATGACGAGGCGCCAATTGCGCGAGGTGGCCGCAGCTTAAGGCAGCGCAAGAGGGCATCCACACCGCCAACATCTCAGCCATCAGGTCCAGCACGACGGTCTATGCGGCCCAGAAAGGCAGCTGGTGAGCCGAGCAGCGACTTCGAGCCCGAAGGCGATGGCGATGCCGACGTTGAGGAGGACGTTAGTGACTCCGACGCGCTACTGAAGCCGCCGCGTGCCGGCCGCAGTAGCAACGACGAAAGCACAGCTGGCAGCAGACGGTCTGGCCGTCGATCTGGTCGGTTGACTCGCAAGACAGCTTCGCAACGTAGCCAGTCGATGCGGCAGAAGTCTGATGAGGACAACGATGAGCTTGATCCCGAGGAGATTGCAGATGAGGCTGCAGATCTCGAGGAAGACCGCCGCCGCAATCGACGCGAAAGGAGACGGCCTGCTCGCAATACTGAAATTGCTTTTGAACCGAACCTGCGCAGTCGAGGCGCGAGGCCAGACTATCGTATCTTGCGACCGGAACTTTTGGCGCAGATGGAGGAAGAGGATGGACCTGCTATGCCTGCAGCAACGCCTTCACGTGGCAAGCGCACTGGTGGCGGCGGGACATATCGCAGCCTCTTCTCTACTTTTGGACCTTTTGGAGGTGCTGGCGGACCAACACCTGTCTTTGGTGGGCCAGATGGCCAAGGAGCGACTGCCGGTGTCGATTCCGACAGCAGCGACGATGAAGGCGGCGGCTTTAAGGGAGGCCAAGGTGTTGGTGGTGCTGTGGGTATGACTCCGACCTCTGCATTCCCAAGGCCTTTCAACTCGCTAAACTCCGAGCCTGTACAAGGACCTGGTGGCGGGCCACCTGGACTCGGCAAGGTGAAAGACAAGAAAGCGTTGGCTGATGCAGATCCGCTTGGAGTCGACACGAACGTTACTTTCGACGGCGTCGGTGGACTTGAGGACCACATCAACCAGCTCAAGGAGATGGTGGCATTGCCACTGCTGTACCCGGAGGTGTTCCAGCGTTTCCACGTCACTCCTCCTCGTGGTGTTTTGTTCCACGGTCCTCCTGGCACTGGTAAAACGCTTCTTGCTCGAGCTCTCGCCTCCAGTGTGAGCTCCCACGGCCAGAAAGTCACCTTCTACATGCGCAAGGGTGCAGATGCGCTCAGCAAATGGGTTGGCGAGGCCGAAAAGCAACTCCGTCTCTTGTTCGAGGAGGCCAGGAAGAACCAGCCCAGCATCATCTTCTTCGATGAAATCGATGGACTCGCGCCCGTCCGGTCTAGTAAGCAGGAGCAGATTCATGCCTCCATCGTCGCCACTCTTCTGGCATTGATGGACGGTATGGATGGCAGAGGGCAGGTCATCGTTATCGGAGCTACTAATCGCCCTGATTCTGTCGACCCTGCGCTACGCCGGCCAGGACGCTTCGACCGAGAGTTCTACTTCCCGCTTCCGGATGTCAAGGGTCGCCGCGCGATTATCGATATTCATACCAAAGGCTGGGAGCCAGAGCTGAAGCCTGAGTTCAAGGATCAGCTTTCTGAACTCACGCGCGGGTATGGTGGTGCTGATCTCCGAGCACTATGCACTGAGGCCGCTTTGAACGCTGTGCAAGGCACATATCCTCAGATCTACTCAAGCGATCAGAAGTTGCAGATCGACCCGACAAAGATCAAGGTTCTGGCCAAGGACTTCATGATCTCCGTCAACAAGATCGTGCCTTCTTCGGAGCGCTCGGCAGCTTCGGGTGCTTCAGCTCTGAAGAAAGACATTGAGCCACTGCTGCGCAAGCCTTTGCAAGATGTCGCGGCCCTGGTCGACAATGCGATCCCGAGGAAGCGCAAAGCAACTGCTCTGGAGGAGGCGATGTACGACGATCGGGACGATGATACTGGGTTCGAGCGCGAGAACATGCTACGGCAGTTTGAGTCCTCCCGTGTCTTCAGGCCGAGGTTGTTGATCAGAGGCGCGCCGGGAATGGGTCAGCAGTATCTTGGTGCTGCGCTATTGAGCAAGCTTGAGGGTCTGCATGTGCAGAACTTTGATATGGCGACGTTGATGAAGGACTCGACGAGGGTAAGTGACACATATTGTCTGATGACCTGTGGCGGAGCTAACCATTCCGCAGTCTCCAGAGGCAGCCATCGTGCAACAGTTCGAGGAGGTCAAGCGCCACAAGCCTGGTGTGATCTACATCCCGAACGTCGACATCTGGTACCGGACCTTGGGCGAGTCTGCGATCCGCACGTTTACAGGTCTGCTGCGAAGCATTCCGCCAACTGAGCCTATCTTGCTGCTTGGAGTCATGGAGAAGCCAATCGACGGCGAAGACAAGAGGACAAAAGCACAATACGACAAGATCGAAGCCAACATGCTTCGCGACCTCTTCGGCTACTCGTTGAGGAATCAGTACGACTTGACGCGACCAGATCAACCTGCCCGAGAGGAGTACTTCAACGCCGTCATCGAGTTCATTCGCAAGGCGCCTTCGGAGTTCCCATCACAGGAGAACAGAAAGCGCAGGAAGCTCGATGTGCTACCAGTGGCTGTTGCTGTCGAAACGCCGGTACTGGAGCCGACTAAAGCTGAGCAAAAGGCGCAGAAGAAGAAGGACCGTCAAACTTTGAACCTGCTCAAGCTTCAGATTCAGAACGTGATGGACCAGATCAAGCTCAGGCACAAGAAGTTCCGGAATCCGATCATTGAAGAGAGAGACATCGCCTACTTGTACGACGAGCAGAATCCGCAGGTACTGACGACGAACTTGAATGAAGAGCAGATGCAGCAACAGCAAGTCTTCCGCCCCTACGAACTTGACCGAGATGAGAAAGGCATTACTGGGCTGCGAGAAGTTGTTTCGAACCGGTTCTACTACAATCTCGAGACCGTGACGATTGAGAAGCGGTTGTCAAATGGCTACTACAAGCGACCGAAGGACTTCCTTGCGGACATCAAGCGCTTGGCTAAGGATGCGAGGACTTCTGGAGATCAGGACCGGACGCTGAAGGCGAACGAGATGCTCGCAAACGTCGAGGTCGACATGATGATGTTGGAATCGCAACACCCTGCGTTGGTCGCCGAGTGCGCAGTGGTTTATGAGCGTGAACTTGAGCGTGAGAGGAAGCTTGGTGCGAAGATCAGAGAGGCGGAGCGCAGGGGCGAGGAAGTGCCTACAGTCGTACCGAACGTGCCTCCGCAGCAGGTGTCGAAGACTACGACGGAGGACTCTGGACCTGTCGTGCTCGGGCAGCAGATTCCGGGTGTGCGACCGCCGCTCCATCCAGTCACGCCAAGTCGTCTCCACCCGATGTCGAATCCTTGGAGCACGACCAACGGCAGCCATCCTTCGCATCAGACCAACGGCTCGACTGTTCCTTCCCGGCCTCACGAAGACTCGGACATGCTGGATAGCCCCGACCTTCACGAGCAGAATAGCCAGCTGTACCAGCGCTCCGCCGCCTCCCCTGAGCAGGTCAATACTCAAGGCGAGCTCACGCAACGCAGCGCGCACACGCGAGTCTTGCAAGGGTCGCAAATCGACCAGTACCGGAACAGCGCATCTACGACCACATCCGGTCAGAAGACAAGCGACAAGTCTCGGTCTAGTGGACCGTACTCAGTCAACACGCAGCTCTCAAATGGTGCCCGCCCAGACGACCATCCGCGTTTCTCACAGCTTGCGGAGGCGAGGGGTGGGAGCCAGTTGCCGGATACGCAAGAGCAGAACTTCTCGAGCCAGCACTCGCAGAGTCAATCTTCACAGCAGATGCCTCCGCCCCAATCCCAAGGTGTCGGTGTCGGTCTCGGCCTCGGTCCCGCCTCCAACTCCGGCCTAAGCGAAACTGCAGCGCAAAAGCAATCCTCCATCAACGCCCTCCTCAATAACCCCGCCCCTGGCCCTGTTCCGGCTACCACCACCACCACCTCCCTCGCCCCAGCCAAGACCATCATCCTCGACGAAGCAGCCCTCCTCAGCTTCCACAAGGAACTCGTCGTCCGCTCCTCGGGCTTATCAGTCGAGCAACTCGAGCAAGTGAACGCGGGCATGATGGAGATGGTGTGGCAAGGAAGGGGGAACTGGAATCGAAACGGCGTGTTGCGGACTGTTATTGATGCTTTTAACGAGACTGTGCGGGACGTGGAGGCTGTGCAGCGGGTTATGGGGCCGAGTCAGGAGAGTCAGGTTGGGGATTTGGGCATGGAGGGGGAGGATGAGGGGGGGGAGTAGGACTCCGTTCTCGGTGAGCAAGACATTTTCGAAAGAGAGAGAGAGATTGAGGTATGATTTGGTGCTTGCGGTTGAAGGGTTGGGGGGTTGGGAGTGTAAGTGTACGATATGTGCAACAGCACGCTACGCTATGCTAGCCTCGCTTTCAGGGATAAGACAGCCGCGATGGATTCACGAACGAGTACCAGCAGTGCAGCATCATCGTCCCAGCCACGTCTTCAAATGTCCCACCCAGCTCTGCTCGCCATGGAGTCTTGGCTCCACTTTCATCGCTTCCTCCAGCGGCCTGCCGTGGTCTAGCATCTCGCAGCCCGAGAGATCTAGTTTCCAGTTTCCTTTTCCGGGTATGCGGACGTAGGCCATCCCGTCGCGGTAGAAGATGCGGCGGATGTCTTGTTTGGTTGTTTCCCAGAGGGATCGAGTCGTCTTCACGTCCGCGTCCTTCTCCGGCTCCGCCTTCACCTCTGCAACAACGGGCGCTTGCTCGTTCGCTATCGCCTCCTTGCTGTCCGCATCCACAGTCGCCTTCGGATTTGCGATCGGTTTCTCGGCGTACGCTGCCGTCCACGCCCCGGCCTCGTTCACGGGGATGGTGTTGTAGCTGAGGTCGTGACTCTGCACCTCCGAATCCAACGTCACGCCCTTCAACGGCGCCTCTATTACCACGCCCGCCCTCCGCGCGAAGGGGACGGGGTGGCGCATCTCGAATCGCAACCATACATTCCTTCCTGCCGTAGGCCCTCCCATCGTCTCCAGCGTCCCTGCGCTCGGCTGCGTGGTTAGACTAATCCGCCGTATCATTTTAAGCGGCGCCATATACGCCCTCGCAGACGCTAGCGCGTAACACAGTCCCACGAACAGCCAGATCGAGCGTAAATACCAGGGGACTTTCAGCTCCAGGCGCCCGGTTTCGATGTCTCCCGGGTCGGCGCGCGCGAGGAGGGTTTGTTGGTAGGTGGCGAAGATTGCGGCGGTGCCGAGGAGGAAGGAGGAGAGTTGGAGGGAGGTGTGGGAAGGGGCGCGGTAGAGCAGGAGGGTGGGGGTTTTGGAGAGCTGGCTGAAGATCTCGGCGCGGATGGGGGGTTTGGGTGCGAAGACTGGGGGACGAGGGGGGAGGTTTGTTGGTGGTGGACGGGAGGTTGGCGGTGGTGCGTTGGGAGGTGGTTTGCCGGTGGTGAGCTTGGGTCGGGGGGTGTGTGTTGGTTTGGAGGGTGGTTTTGTCTGGCGGACGAGGCGGGAGGGGGTGTTGCTGAAGGGTCGACGGGGGAGCCACTGGAGGATGGTGGACGATTGGGATGGCGAGGTGGTTATGATCGAGCTCCGGAGTGCGGGTGGGAGGCGGAGGAGGAGATCCAATGGTATAGCCATTCTGGCTGATGGCAGTTCCAATAGTCCTCTTGGAGGTAGACGTTGTCGTTGTAGTTATTCGATGTCCCTATGTATAGCTCATATCTTGAAAGCGGCATCTCGGGGGTGTAAACGTATATTCGGACCGCCGTAGCAACTCACCACAAGCTCCCATCAACCACTCACACCTCGTCGAGCTGCCATTGCATTTCTACATACCCTCTTTCACCGACATGGCGACCGTAGTTAACACCGCAAAGCTCTCAGCGCGCCTAGCAACCAGATATGCGCCCCGACACAGCGCCCGCAGACGTACACTCCATCCCAACCATTGACCATTCCCAAGACCATACTAACACCTCCCCCAGGCCTCCATATCTCCTCCCGCCAACGCGCAGCACAGAACTACACCATGCCCGCCCTCTCCCCCACCATGACCGAAGGCAACATCGCCGCCTGGCGAGTCAAGGAAGGCGACTCGTACACAGCGGGCGATGTCATCCTCGAGATCGAGACGGACAAAGCTACTATGGATGTCGAGGCGCAAGACGATGGGAAGCTCTTCAAGATCACCCAGCAGGATGGTGCAAAGGGCGTGAAAGTCGGGGCGCGGATAGCGGTCATGGCAGAGGAGGGAGACGATCTCAGTAGTATGGAGATGCCATCAGAAGCCACTAGCGAAGCGGCAAGCAGTGCACCACCCAGCCCTCCCAAAGAAGAGAAGAAGCCAGCCTCAGACCGCAAGACCTCCTCCCCCGTGCCCGAGAAGGAAGCAGAATCTACAGGCGGCAGCAGTGAAATCAGCACCGGCGTCTCAGAACCCAGTCACATGACAAAACCCTACGCCGAGTCCCCGCCCTCAAGCACAGCCTCCAGCAGCGCAAAGAAGCGCAACTACACCTTCCCCCTCTTCCCAGCCGTCCAGCAACTCCTCCACGAACACGGCGTCAGCGCCTCCGACACTGCCAAAATCCCTACCACCGGACCGAATGGGCGGTTGCTGAAGGGAGATGTGCTAGCGTACTTTGGGCAGATAAGCAAAGATTACCCTTCCGCGCTCTCAGACCGGATAACGAAGTTGGAGCATTTGGATACTAGGCATACTATGGCTGCGAAACCGACACAACCTGCACAAGCTGCTGCAGCGGCGCCGGAGATGCAGGTGCCGGTAGAGACGGAGATTGCTGTGCCGATTAGTTTGAGCGCGGTTATTGCGACGCAGAAACGGGTGAACGATACTTTGGGCATCTTCCTCCCCCTTTCAACTTTCATCGCGAGAGCGTCTGAACTCGCCAACGAATCCCTACCTGCGCGGAAACGCGTATCGCCTACCGCGGACGAGTTGTTCGACTCGGTCCTTGGGCTGGACAAAATCTCCAGCCCGAAACTCTCGCGGGGGAATTTCTCCCCTCAAATTACTGGCATCGACACAATGCCCCCCATGCCCGCGCGCAAGGCCAAGAAAGCTGATATCATCGATCTGCTTACGAAGAAGGGTGTAAGGAGTCAGGTTGGGGTTGGGAGGAGGGAAGTGGCGGCGGCTTTGGGCGTGAGTGCCGGGGATAATGTGTTTTCGGTGCTGGCGCGGGGTGGGGAGGAGGAGAGGGGGAGGAGGTACTTGGAGAGGTTGAAGATGGCGCTTGAGAGGGAGCCGGGGAGGTTGGTTTTGTAGGGAGGTGATGGGGGTGGACGAAGGGGTTGTGTATAGTATTTGCTGATCTTGTGTTTTTAGATAAATTCGGTATAGCGAAGGCGTTTTCGAAAGGAAGATGTTTGAGGCACTGATTCTGGATCAGGCGCTACCGAGCTGCGGGTTTGCTTACCGTTGGCATGGCTGAGTCGCTCGAGGCCATTCCGAGGACCCGTCCACGCCTCTTCTTGTTGCAGCGCGAGTCTACTAGAAGAATACGGCCCCTGCTCGTTCTGTACTGTACCTGGGTGAAACTCGGGCTTCGAACACCTCCTTACATGGTCGGGTCCTGACCAATCGATAGCGTGGAAGTGGAAGTGGAAGCGGATACGCGGATACGTTGACTCCTGGGGGATATCCACATGGCGGCCACGATGGGGCTCGATATTGGCACGTGATCCATCCTACATACGGCGAAACCTCGCCGGCTTGAAATCGAGGGATACCAGCCCCGAAGCTGGAGGAGGGCGAGGGCTAGAGTGTGTTTCCGTGGTGGAGGACGATGCGAGTTTGGGAAGGTGCACATCGAGCTGGAGATCGCACTCGGTAAGCGTCGGGGTCAGTCGCGCCAGCGTGGCGATGCGGTTGGCAAAGCTTTTATGCAAGGCTTCTGGCCAGCAACGGGCCGATGGTGCGATTGACGATGCCATCGGCCATGCTACTGAGGATGGTCTAGTGAGGCCGATATCGGGTGAGGGCGGTACGAGGTGTCGGCGGCCTGCTTCCGTGGACTACCTGCACCATACTCAGCGCTCCCGAGTCCTGGGCGGAGGTCGTCGACCTGCAATGGAGCCACTCATATGCGGTCGTGGATATCAGGAGGGCAGAGCCTGGCATCTGGATGTTTGGTCGAGGCTAAGCCATACCGTCTCCAAGAGTGTTGTCCAACGAACTCGGCGCTCGCCATAGGGCTATCGTGAGGGTTCCGACGTTTTGCGAACCCAACCGGTAAGTGAGAGGGCAGAGTCTGAACATCCTATCAAGGCCGCCTTCAGATGATCTCAGAGGCAGCCCTGTCTTCTGGGTTTGAGTGGGGTTTCGTGTCAGGCTATGTTCGGTGCAACTATGGGCGCAGACGGGCGAAGAGTTTTGGGGCGCTTTGCTGTACATGCGACGTGCTTGCATGTTCGTACTGGGTTTGCTTTGAGCGGTCTGCAATTATCGTAGCGTCGGGTTTGGAATGGCCAATGGTAGCTCTTCTTGACGAAGGGCATTCTTGGTATGTTCACGCAATTAAGGCTCGCAGTCAACAGTGGATGACCTGATCAGCTTCGATGGAATGTTCCAATGGCAACCCGAAGATCTGCTTACGCTTTACAGTAACGCCGAGGATTCGAGAGAAAAGATCACCCCGAGCGTCAATCGCTATCGCCAGCCTTGCAGGTCGCGGAAGCTCGGGCTGCCGACGCCTGTAAGGCTGCTCATGCAAAGATGCCTCGGGAGTCGACAGATCGCTATGCAGCTTCCCGGCAGCTTGAGCTTTCCACTTTCGGTACTGGCGGACCGTGGGTCAACCAAGGTCTGACTTCGGCCTTCAAGCAGTCAAGTTTCGCCGCCACACGTTACCCGGCGAAGCCAACCAGATCAGGCAGGTACGCGCTTCGTGGTGCTGTGCAGGTCACCGGATGAGTACCTCTGGCGGCAAGGTGTCATGCTGAACTACTGTCAGCCAACATCCTTCGAGAGGTCCAGGTACACCGCGTGCTTATGCGGAACCGAATCCGGGTGTGCTATCAAGGACGGCCTGTTGAAGACTTTCTGTGCCGCCCTGAACAACAGACTGAAACCAGGTTTGCAGCAGGGCGAGATCTCGTGCTACCAGTGTCGCAGATTGGTCCATTGCTTTGCCATCATGATACGTGTTTCTCCTGGTTGTTTGGCTTGGTTGCGCTCCTTCGTATCTGCTAGCGACGTTATCCGAATCAGCCTCGCATGCAGTCATCCGAGTGCAGACTGAGGTCATCGTAGGAGCGGGCTGTACAGTATCGTCACTATCGAGGGCGCTGCTACAGGCTGTCCAGAAAGGATAGTGCTTGTCGAGATAACTGTCGACGCCTTCATACTGCCCGGGCTAAGTATGCATCATTGAAACAAGTCTAAGGCGTAACCAAGGACTATGGCTTGAGCTATGCCAAATTGAGACTGCACCGGATCCGGTGGCGTGGTCGACCTGCAGCTTGCAGCATGCTCATCGACCTGCAGGGGGTGGATGCACGACGATCTACTCGCATGTGACTGCGCCCCCGCATGGCTTCTTTTCTTTCCGCGACCGCATAAATGCCGACGTGTCGTTGGAAAGGAAGGCAGCCTTTGCGACGAAGGCAACTTTTGAATGGGTCAAAGCCCGATCGTGGCTCAAATTGTATACCATCTTCGGCTGCGACCTAATATCCCTCATATGCAATTTTCTTTGTCCTCCCATCAAAAACTGCGGCGCTGCTGAGACTCTGCCACGTTTTGCCGCTTGCGACATTGCTGCATCGCTCTCGATGCCATGATTGGCTCCCACGGCGTACCGCAGCCTTCGCTTCTTCGCTTCTTATCGGGAAAAGTGTGTGTCTCGAAGGCTCCAAAGCCTGCATCGCATATGGTGGCACACTGGGTGGGTCAGGTAGCCATGTATCATCTACTTCATGCTGAGCCTATATGTCATTAGCAGACCGATCACGCCGGGCGTTCCAGCCTTGCAGCTGCATCAGATCTTATCTAGCGACGACGACGACACTCTCTGTTCGGACCTAACATAACGATCAACACAACGAACCAACATAACAAACTCGACACATCATCTTCGTCGACAGCAGACAACTTCGTGGTCACAGACCAGTGCTAGGTATATGAACGACAAATCGATCAACGTGCACAGAGTGCTGGCCGCCGGTGACCGTAGTCACTCGCAAGATGGTTTTAAGGCAAATGCCAACTTCAACTCAGAGTCGACCAACCTCTGGCAGCCCAAGCGGGTGCTGACACTGGATGGCAATGGATCTCAAGGACTGTTTTCGTTATACGTATTGGAGGCGCTGATGAACAAGGTGGAGCAAATAGAGAAGCAACTGTATCCACCAGCATCTTCGAGTGCTTCCTCGCCGCTGTGGAGGGTGGAGACTACTTTGTTGAGTGAGACCAGCGATCGAAGGAAGGAGGTGTGGCAGTCACCACCAAGGTCCTATCGTCCTTGCCATTATTTTGATTACATTACTGGCGCTAGTACTGGTGGAATGATTGCGGTTATGCTTGGTGTTAAGCGACTCACGGTTGCGGAGGCCATCAACCACGCAGAGAAGATCTTTGACGGGCTCGCGTCTCAGAAGCGGCGCAAGAACTCAAGGCTGCTTACAAGGAATCTCCAGAGAGCCCTCGAGGAGGACGTTTCTAGGTCAGCGCGGATCCCGTTTCTAAGATCGATGATGTTCTCTACAGGGCGAGAACAGCGACGGACGAATCGAGGGAATATTTTAGAGGGCGATACGTATGGTTGTCGAACGTAAGTGTACCCTCCCTCAACTCATACTGTAGGTTGTCTGACCAAAGCAGGATGGTTTTCACCACGCACAAGGCTTCGAGTGGCAACGAACCCTACTTGTTTCGCTCATACCGTGTGACTGGCCACTCCGTACTGAACGCCGAGACGCAGACCTGGGAAGCCCCCATAATTGATACCTGTCGTGCATCCCTGGCGTACCCCGGGTGTTTCAACAGCGTAGAAGTTGGTGATCTTGGGACCTTTCGGGATGCCGATGTTCTAGACATTGATCCTGCGCTCGAGACATACAACGAGCTGGAGCAGATCAATGGCCGCCAGGATGGCAATTTTCAATGCTTCCTCAGCATCGGGACCGGGGTATCGTGTTCTGGCAGCGAGAGGAACGGCAAGCTGAGTATGCGCTACAACGAGTATCCCACGCGAAGCATCCTAGAGCGCAACGCCCGCAAGCACAAGTTTCGTTACGAGCGGATCTGCTGGCTCGACGAAGTGGCACGGCCATCGAAGGACCTCTACTTCGCTGCCAACGTACGCCAGAACGCACGTGCATGTATGCCGAGACTGGAGCAGCGTTTGGAGACTTGGGCTCTAGAGTTGGTGCATTATCGACGGAATCGTGCGCAGACCATGAGGTGGGAGCTATATGTCTCCCTTCGCATAGCGTGTCCTTTCTGCTCGGAGAAACTAGAGAGAGACCACTTGATCAATCATTTGGGTAAGATGCATGCAGATGACGTGGGAAGATCGCAGCAAAGTAGGACCGTTTAGCTGGCAGTGTCGCGTCAACGAGATTACATTGTTCATTGTCTATACATAGCTAGCTCGGCATCGCTGAAAGGACCATAAACAACCATCTGCTTAATCACACCAACAGCGCGCAGCATGTTGTATCTAACACGCAAATTCTTCCAGGGCGTAATCGTAAACCCAGTTCCACTTTCGATCTCTCGGACACGATCCGGCAGGCGAATCGTTGGGTTCTTGGTCCGTGGCAGATAGAATACAATTGCATCACGATCTGGTAGAGGTTAGTGACCATGAGCGTGCGCAGCGACATGTATGAAGTGACTTACTTTGGACCCGAGATTTCTTCATCAGACGGACACTCTTTCCTTGTAAGTCGTATCTGAGAAGATACAGCCCTTCAAGTCGACCGGGCTGGCCAAGCACATAGGTGCCATTGTTTCCAGTTGTCCGAATGTACCAAATGGGTGAATGTGGGTTCGGAATCATCGCTGGCCGTGCGGAGACAGAGGCTCGGTGACTGTCGGATGTTCGGACTGAGGAACGAGCATCGACATCGGTGCCTTGGTCGATGACCTCTGGACCAGCGACGGGTGTCACACCATGATCTTTTCGCAACTGTGTATCTGCTAGGGGCAGGGTTGGTTGGACCGTATCTGGCGCCGCAACTGCCTCGTTGGTTCCAGTGTCAGTTGCAATCTGCAGCACTCTATCCGGACCAGAGGTGGACGCCACGGCTTCAGCATGACCGGAAGCTTCCGGGTGGTTCAGTATCCCAGTGCTGTCTTCCAATACCGGCATGACCGTAGACGGATGCTCTGACCCACCTGAAGGTGGTGGTCCCAAGTTGACATGATGGAGATCACTTCGGTCTTCGATGGTGCCAGATATAGCCTGCGCATCCCTCGACTCGTCAGTGTCATAGTAACGGATGACACTACTCTCACAACGCAAAGACTAACCTTGTAACCGTCCGCCAAATCAAGCTGTTCATCGTCAGGCGGGCTCATCTCGCCATGCGTCGACGTGCCTCTCGATTCGGGTATAGGGATGAGCGTAGGTCCTCCCTGTTCTGACTGCAAGTCATTGTGAGCACTGGTTGTCCGATGACCCTAGCATCTGTCGGACACTTACCTGTGCATAACAGTGCTCGCAATTGTTCTGGCAGAAACAGCTGAAGCACTCCCAAGCCTCATCGAGCACTCCACGAGCCCCAAGATCCGCTCTGAACATCATCATGATGTTGTCAAAGAACGCAGCGACCGCATTATCCACCGTGGTGTACTTGGCTAGAGCAGCCGGCGACGAAAAGCATTTGTACACCGATGTTTCCGGCGACATAGCTGCAAATTCCGTCTTCAGGTGGCTGATCCACGACTCGATATGGCCGTTGTTCAGAGATTCGTCGTAATCAACCTGATACTGTTTCCATCCCTCGATATGCTGCTCGCCGCACACGAGGTGCTTGCGTTGAGTGCTCATGGTCTCTCCCATTATGACTGTTGACATCTCGAGGAATACACAGGCGAGCGAGTGCACATCCCACTCCGGGCCCCGTTGCTTGTCTTGCTTTACATGTTCCGGAGCATATTTCTTCGTGTAAAATCTGACGGGTCGCGTGTTCGTGATATCGTGCTCTTGTGAGGTATGCTTCTTGGCAATGTCGAAGTCTGCACTCAAGGACCTGAGGCAGAATGAGCTGAAATGGGAATACTTGAGCGATAGCAACCGCCAGAAATCGAGTCTCGGGAGCGCAAAGCCAGCACCTGGGTCTTCGAAGGAGAATGAAAAGGCAAAAGCGACCGACATCGCGGAGCCTTCCAGTAGTGAATACCAAAAAGCAGATGACAGCGGCAAAAGCATGGCTGTCAAGACTGTAACACCATCCAGGCGCGAAGAGGCTTCTGTGCTAGGAAGTGTTCTTGCACGTCAGACAGAAACTGTTATCCAGAACAAGTACCCTCGTGGTCTGAATCGACTCAGATATCTCGCTGACGGCCTCGTTGTCGTCAGCAAGCAGCCCAAACGTTTCAAGTGGGCAGTCCAAGACGGGAAGAAGTTCAATAAAAAGCTAGCAAGGATCCAGCAACGAGTCCGCACGCTCGAAGAGATGCTTGGACATGACCAGATGACCATCCTCGTCAGAGGCATTAATGAATTCAAGCTCCATCTGCTCCAACTTACAACAGATGTATCCCAAATGAGGGCGTTGTGGCAATCGCAGTATAATCAGACACCGAGTCTCGACGGTAGCACGCTTGTTGACGGCCGTCCTGCTAGACACTCGGCACTTGTATCTTCAGACGCAGCTGAAGCTCGGTTCACCGCCTTCCTAAATGCTGCCATAGCTTTCAGTATTGAAGTTAATGAGCCTGGCACACCTGGCAAGCTCGAGCTTTCGCCGTCAGAAGTGGCAGCTTCTGGTGTCGTGGGGACTTCCAAGAACGAGAAGAATAGATGGGTAGAATGGAAGCGATACGATGTCGATGACGCCATCAAACGCACTCCTTCCGAAGATGATGTCGTTCGCGTCAAGCGCCTAGTCAGCCTACTCCTGGCCCAGAAGAAGCCTGTCGAGTTCTGCGTACCTCCGTGCTTGGGTTACTTCATTGACAAGCCAGAGAATCGACGTTTTGGCCTTGTATTCGAGCCGCCGGAGAATGCCAGTAGCCTGCCAACTTCGCTGCTTACGTCTTTTAAGACAAGAGGCATCTCCTTGGCAACCCGCATGAACATTGCGCAACAGCTCAGTCAGTGGCTGCTGTACATGCACGCGGTAAACTGGTTGCACAAAGGTATCAGAAGTGACAACGTCTGGTTTTTCCATGCCGGAGGACCCAAGGATTACCGACAGGCATACATCAGTGGATTTGACTATTCCAGAATGTCGAAAGGCGACCCGACAACCGCAGGACCATCAGCCACTGACGAGAGCTGGGCGTGGTATATTCATCCCGATTACCAAGGCTCCAGACGAGGTCTTGGGTTCCGCAAAACGTACGACATGTACAGTCTTGGAATCATTCTCATTGAGCTCGCCTTCTGGCAGCCGATGCCGGCCATTGTTGAGGATTCTCGAAAGCCAAAGATGGAGAGTGGAGCGGCCATCGGCCCCGAGAGTACCATGACCGCTATCCAGAAGTTGCGGGCGAGGCTACTCAGTGGCGAGATGGATGTACTCGAGCGCGTCCAGGAGTTGACGGGACCGAAGTATTACAGCGCCACCCGCGCTTGCTTAGAGGGCATGCTTTCGTTCGGTCTGGCGGAGGAGAACAACCAGGCCGAGCCAGCGGTCGGTGCGCACATTCAACGTGCATTCGTGGAGCAAGTCGTCGACTGCTTGCAAAGTATTGTCGTCTAGATTGATGAGGCCACGTGGCTGCATCAATCGGATCTCCATAGGCTGGGATCCCGTTCGCCAGGTATGCCGTAGTGAGTTCAGTTATCTTTCCGAGGTTGAGGTGTTAAGCCTCCACATCGAACGCTCCCCAATATTGTCGTCAGGTCGGGTGCCTGATGTTAAGTTATAGTGATGCGGGTGTAACCGGGAGAGCGTTCGAGGCACGGCCCTCAAAGCTTGTCTCGCGCGGTGTCTATATACGGAAGGAAATGTGTTTGGTATTCAATACGGGAACAGACGAAATACTCGCTATACCAGTGAATGCGATTTGTCTCGTGATGAAGTTGTACGTTCTAGGCCCAGCCTTCGACCTTCCAAGCATAGACGCAGAATGCATCGCCGCCGTTGCCTACCTCCGCTCCCAGCTCGACGGATGGAGCATTGTACCAGCCCACGACATATCCGTCCGCCTACCATACCTCATCACCAACGATAACAAGCACATCCACGGCTTCAACAACATCGCCCGCCACATCACCACTCTACCCAATAAGAAAACTCGACTAAACGACACGCAACGCGCCGATTCGGTCGCCCTCTCCTCCTTCCTCTCCACCCACGCCCAAACCCTCCTGGACATCTCCCTCTATGTTTCCTACGAGAACTATACCACCACCCGCTCCGCCTTCACAAAGATCCTCCCCTGGCACGCAAACTACATCGTCCCTCCCAAGCTCCGTGCCGCAGCCCGCAAACGAACCGAACATCTAGGCATATCAAGCATCGACGTCGAAGACGTGCACGAGGACCTCATGGACCGGCCACAGGGCTTCGACACGAGCGTGGGCAAGGAGAACAAGTTCGAAGCTGAAACGCAGAAACGTGCATCACTACTGCTTGGACGACGGGACACAGTCAGAGGACTGTTGAGGAAGGAAGGGAGGGGTGGAGCGTTGTTCAAATTGCACGCCTTGGCGGATAACTGTTTCGAGGTGCTGAGGGATATGCTTGGGGAGAAGGAGTGGTTCTTGGGGACGGAAGAGCCGATAGCGGTGGATTGTCTGGTTTATGGGTATTTGAGTTTGATGTTGTGGCCGAAGATGCCGCAGGATTGGTTGGGAAGGGTGTTGAGGAAGAAGTATCCCGGGTTGGTGAGGTGGGTGGAGGGGATGCACGAGCGGTTGGGGATGAAGACGGATGTTGAGGCTGTCATGGGGTTGGCGAGTTGTGGCAGTGAGGAGGGAATTATTGCACGGCGGCGCGAGAAAGGGATGGATCTTCCTTGGGAGCCACCTGCGCCAGCGCGGTTCGCCGACGTCACGACGATGATCGCACGAGATCTGTTTTCGCGGATACCGCTCCTTGCTCCGGGAACCACCACCATCACACCCAGCCCACAGAAGTCACACTTCTGGCGAACGTACTTCCCAACCATATTTCTCGCATCAGCTGTCTGCCTGGGATCGGTCGGCTACTATGCTCTTACAACCGGCCTGCTGGTTTTGCCTCGCGGGCAGGAAGTTCAGATCTTTGGTCGCAAAGGCTTCGCCGACTATGGACACCTTGGCGCGGCTTTGGCAGGTGTTAGTCTTCTCAGCCAGCAGGCGACACAGGCCAGACAGGCACATGGACGAGATGAACATCTGAACGTCGGGCCGGTGAAGGTCGAAGTCGAGGTCGAGAAGGAGGGTCTGCCCTAAACCGGCAAGAAAGACTGCTGCTCGAACAGTAGTTGTGCTCTGAACGGACACCGTACAGTACCCTTCGAGGCCTGGCACAGTCTGGAAACTACAACATCAAACGATCTCGGCTCTAAGCACTATTGCCGACCGATCAGAGCCGCATGGCCACCGCGAGTCATGTGTGGAGCTCCAGGATTCTCCAAACGCATCCCCATGGAGAAGCTCCACAGCTATTCGCTGCAGCACCGCACTCGGCACCAGGATTGACCCGCTAGCCGTCATATCACTTGAGTCGCGTCTCTCCGCTCAGTGCGAGTCTCAAAGGTTTCCACAATTTCGGAGACGATAAGAGGAACCACGAAACCGAGCATCATCAGGCTCATATCCGCGGTTCGGTACCTCGGTACGGCCAAGCTTTGATACAGATGGTAAGCTACAGCCATCGCAACTCTATAACTATGCCATAAAGCTTCACCATCGTGCAGTAAGCTCTCTCTACATCCGTCCTTTTTCCTTACTCTCCTCCCTCCCACTGCGTGATCCTCTGAACACGACCGCAGCCATGGCCACCACCAACATCCACAAACACACCTCCGGCGCCCGCCAATTCAACTGGATCAACCTCCTTACCATCATCGCCATGTCCTTCGGCAGTATGACCTACGGCTACAGCGCCTCCATAATCGCCACCACGCTCTCCCAACCCAGCTTCCTCACGTACTTCGACCTCGACACCCGCTCCGACGCGACTGCACTCATCAGCACCATGAACGGCATTTACCAAGTCGGCGGGTTCCTGGGTGTGTTCACTGTCTCCTGGTTCGCGGATAAATGGGGTCGTCGCGCTGCCATTGGAGTCTCGGCGCTGATTACATTGATCTCCGGGGCGTTATTGGCTGGCAGTGTCAATGTGGCGATGCTCATCGTGTTCCGTTTTTTCAGCGGCGCAGGAGCGTTCATGATCTTGTCTGCGGTACCGATTTGGATGAACGAGGTCACACCGCCGAGGAATCGGGGAATGTTGGTTGATATTCATGGCGCGGCGCTGTTGTTTGGGTATATGCTTGCCGCTTGGACGGGCTACAGCTTCTTCCATCTCGATTCGCCGAATGCTTGGAGGGCACCGTTGGGTAAGTGTCGCCAAACTCCATGCCTTTCTACTCGAAGGAGGCCTTCATGCTGACTCAATAGTACAGCCTTCCAGTGCCTCCCCGCTCTCATAGTAATGATCGGCCTCCCCTTCATGCCCGAATCTCCCCGCTTCCTCCTCATCAACGACCGCCACGACGAAGCAGCCAAGTGCCTCAATCGCCTTCACACCCGCGAGGAAGCCGCCATCGAGCTCGAGCAGATCTCACACCAAATGCATATCGACCGCACACTACCGTCCAGCTACTGGGCGCTGGTGACGAAGCCTTCGTACCGAAAGCGCACGCTGCTATGTCTGGGAACGACATGCGGGATCCAGTTCTCCGGGATTTTGGTTATCAACAATTATGGCCCGATTCTGTATGGAACTTTGGGCTACGATCCTGATCACCAGTTGGTACTGCTCGGAGGCTGGTTGACGCTGGCGTTTGGGTGTGGGGTGTTGTCGCTATTTCTGGTGGATCATTTTCCGAGGCCAAAATTGATTGGAGGTGGGATTGCTATGTGCAGTAAGTGCTACTCCCGCTACAGAACCTAGACTCAATACGAATGCTGATGGCATGTTAGTGGTGTGCCTCATCATCGAGTGCGCGCTGGTCAAGAACTTCGTCGGAACAACAAACACAGCTGCACTGTCTGCTGCGGTGGCCATGTTTTACGTCTACGTGATCTTCTACGAGCTTACGCTGGATGGGCTGCAGTTCGCGTATATTGGCGAGCTGTTCCCGACACATCTGCGGGCGAAAGGTGAGCTTGCGCTGTAGCTTCTGACCTCGAAAGAGCGGTATGTGCTAATCTGTGCGCGCAGGCATGAATATTGGTGTTGCGGGGATCTGCTTGATGAATATTATCTGGCTGCAAGCTGCACCGACGGCATTTGCCAATATCGGATGGAAGTTCTAGTGAGCCCGTTCGCGTGTTCATGAGTTGCAGATGCTGACTGTGGTAGCTTGTGCTTCATCATACCTGGCAGCTTAATGGCAGCGTTGATCTTCTTCACGTTTCCAGACACTTGGGGAGTGCCGCTGGAGGAAGTAGCAGCAATGTTTGGCGTGAGTAGAGGAAACCACGTTCATGGAACTCGACTGACGTATCTCTAGGACCACGACGAGATCTACGATGCTTCAAAGGATGAGAAGAACGAAACTCGACCTGACCACAGCGAGATCGTGTCGACGGACGAGAAATCAGCTGTTTGAACGTGGGTGCCACGAGGGGATGAACGATGCGTCAAACAGTTCGACGTAAGCTGCATCTGCCGCTCTGGACACGCATCGGGCAGTGTAGAGTATGTTTTAGCTCAAGCGAGCACGTTCGAGTCGTGGGACAAGCATTCAAGCAGTAGAAGCTCCACAATCACATGCGGGGCTGGATCTCACTTCGCATGGACGATCTCAAAGCGTGGTAAGCTTGATGATCCTTGTTCGTTAACGGCCGATGCTTGGTATCGGGACCGGCGAGTATCAGCTGTATGAACCGACGCACGGGTAACGAGAGAGTGAATCCCCAGCGGCCGAAGTTACCAAGAGGACTCTGCATTGTTGCAGCCGACTGTATACCTTCCGACGAGTTGAGCGAGTACATCGGCACCACACAGCATTGTCGAACTCACCATTGAATGGACCGAGCTCCTAAAAAGCCACCAATGCACCCTTGCAAGCCTTCCCCGCGAAATGGCGTTCGTACTCAGACCACAACGTCATCCTTCCCAGGTTCACATCGCCTGTCGATGCCAATGGGATCATATTCCGCCTTCAGATCGTGAGCTGGTTTCCAGCAACGATGTCACCCTGCGTGGTTCCGTCACGCGGGACGCCGATGATCGGTGCGCGTGGCCCATGGTAACAGGAGTCGTTCCGTACACTAGTCTGAATCTTATGTCGGCCTCGGAGAAGCTTTTAAGGTTGGTCGTGTGTTTTAAGTACGTCTTCTTATCCTCTTCTACAAGGCAAGAGGATCCATCGAGCATTGCTGAAGCCATCGCCTTGATCGTCCCTCGAAGCGAACGCCATCATGAAGAAGGACAATCGCTACTTCGGGTTGCGAGGAGGTAAGGACAAGATCAAGGAGCATTGTAGTTCCAAAAGCTAAGCTACCTTACCATGTTTAGGATGGCTGACCTTCTGGATTACGTGAGTCCTCTGCAAGTAACGATCTTGTTGCCACGACTTATACCGATAACAGGGTCGCCTGTGGGACTGACATGACGCTGTTTGGCTACGACCAGGGCGTGTTCGGAGGCGTGATCGTCACAGAGGACTTCCTTGATACCCTGGGCATAAAGGGCGATGCATCTACACAAGGGACGGTCACGGCGATATACGACATTGGCTGTTTCTTCGGCGCAATCGCAGCTTTCTTCCTTGGCGACTGGCTCGGCAGGAAGAAGTCAGTCCTCCTTGGTACCGTGGTCATGTCCATTGGCGCGCTTCTCCAGATTACGGCCTACTCTGTACCACATATGATTGTAGGTAGGATCGTTGCTGGCCTCGGGAACGGTATGAATACAGCTACGGCACCACCGTGGCAAGCGGAGACATCCAAAGCTGCATGGCGCGGAAAGCTAATCGTTATCGAACTGATTCTCAACATTGCCGGCTTCTCGCTCTCCAATTGGGTCACATTCGGGTTCTCGTACGTACCTGGAGGCGTTGCGTGGAGAGTACCTCTGGCACTGCAGTTCATCTTCATTGTCATCCTTTTCGCCACTGTGCCGTGGCTGCCAGAGTCGCCTCGATGGTTAGGTAAGTCTTTGGAAGCTCATCTCACAGCTGGATTTGTGCTCATATGTGTTCGCAGTGTCCAAGGGCAGGTTCGAGGAGGCTGAGCAAATTCTCGCGGACGTCGAAGGTTCTGAGATCGACGATCCGTATGTGCAGACGGAGCTCTCCGAGATCAAGTATGCTGCAAACTACGAGAAGGAGCACGCCGTACGAATCAGAGACTTGCTCCGTGGCAAGGTTGGATCAAATGACCCGTGTACACTTCGACGATTACTGCTGGGCATGGGCGAGTTGGAGACCAGCTGAGGATAGTCGATCCAGAGCGCTGACAGATATCGCAGGCGCCCAAGCAATGCAACAGTTGTCAGGTATCAACGTCACCAGCTACTACCTCCCGACTGTGCTCATCCAGTCCGTTGGCCTCACCAACAGAATGGCTCGACTACTCGCCGCCTGCAACAGCGTCTCGTACCTGCTTTTCTCGATGATAGGTATCCCGAATGTCGAGCGATGGGGTCGTCGAAAGATGATCATGTATGCTGCGGCAGGGCAGTGCTTCTGTTATTTGATAATAACAGTGCTCATTCGATACAGCGAGAAAAATGGTTATAGCGGGCAAGGACAGGTGGCGAGTGCTAGTGTGGCATTCTTCTTCCTCTACTATGTATTCTTCGGGATCGGGTTTCAGGGCGTGCCGTGGCTTTATGTGAGTACAGCCCGTCGGATCCCACCGATGGACTCGAAGACTGACTCTCGATCTAGCCAACGGAAGTCAATGGGCTCGCGATGCGGAACAAGGGTGCAGCTCTTGGTAAGCATTCGCGTGCAAATGAATCTTCAGTCCTCGAAAACACTACTGACCTCTGTCTCTCCAACTTAGGTACCGCCACGAACTGGATCTTCAACTTGTGAGAGCCTCCGAGAATTCCTTCTTCTGTCGATGTCATCGGCTAACGATCATTAGCATGGTCGTTGAGATCACACCCATCGGCATCAAGACTCTCAACTGGAAGTTTTATATCATCTGGACTGTGCTCAATGGTTCATTCGTGCCATTCACCTAGTAAGACACCGACCGGCTCCATCCAATCTCGTGTCCTGGCTGACTCAATGAATCATAGCTTTCTGTACCCAGAGACCGCTGGCCGTACGCTCGAAGACATCGACTCGTACTTCCGTGATCGACCAAGTCTGCTTGTGTTCAGAGACAAGGTATGTCTTCTCCCATGACTTCGGGGAAGCATTGACTGATGGGTTTCATCTCCTGTAGCGTGCGACTTCGTCGAAGAGACCAACCGAGTTCATCGAAAGAGAGGAGCAGGAAGTGCGGCGAAAGAGCTCAGTCAACGAGCGTGCCATGAGTTTGGCGCAGCAGCATCGAAGGTATAGTCTGATGAGCCAGGATAATCAGGGGCCGTTGGTGGACGAGACGGAGAAGAAGAGTACCAGTGAGGGCGAGCACAATGAGGTCTGAAGATTTGTGAGCAATACAGAGGCTGGTTTCTAGATGATTCGCCATGGTGATCATTAGGTCGTCATGTTGAGCTGTTTGTACAGTAATAATTCAAGGCATACTGCATGCACTGCCTTTTCTGCTATATCTCCCGCTAGCAATGCGTTACTTCAACGGAGTGACCGAGGCAAAGGTACACCATGTCGTCGCATCGTTGCTTTTAACGCCAGAACTTCGCCTCTGAGCCTTGCCACTTCGCCTTCGAGCTCGTGCACCCTGCTCCTGGTGGGAGAACAGACACTGCAATGTGGTACTTCCGCCTTCTGGTTCTCGTTCTCCTGGAATCCATCGTCATGCAGTATTCGAGTATCGCCCAGCTCTGCAACCTGTGATGGCGCGATCTTGCTAGCCTTCGCTTGAATCCAAGGACTCTTTGCATGTCCCGAGACCGTGTTCAGCGGCACTTCTCGTAGTGCTCGTTCTTGGTGCAGTGGTGAGCGACGCATCCGTTTTCGCGCACTGTGGTGGTGCTTTCGAGGTGACAGGGAGGATGACCGCGGGCATAGCGTTTGTATGTCTTTCGAAGAGGGCGATAGCGTACCATCTGGGCTGAGGTAGGTCTCGGCTGTGAACATCTCTTCATCTGTGGAGCCGTCGACCGCATACAGCTTTGTGGCCGGCTTGGACGAGCTTGCGGCAGGGACGGGCGGAGCTGTACTGGTAGTCCCTCCAGAGACCATTCGAGAGCGCGAGGTCTGCCGAGCTGGTGGTCGTTCAATCGGGCGTCGTCTTCGGTTCCGTTGAGGTTCCGTGGCGTGCTCGTTGTCGGATGTAAGCCAGATGTCATCATCTAATGAAGAGCCTTGATGGGAGTCTTCAGGCCAGCCCCGTTTACTGTGGACTTCCTCGTACGCTCGCATCGCATGCATTGAGTCTTGGTCAGTTTCTACGTGCGCGGTAGGTCGATGGAAGAGGTGCAACTTGCTCTTCTTCGGGACTGCATTGCGATGTCTGCCAGACGAGCCTGCGATACCGCTGCCTGCATGCGGGCCGCCTTGGTTCTTGGTCGGCTGAGTAGCACCCATCCTGCGTAAGTCTGCGAGGATCTTCGCATTGCTGTTGGCCGGTGCGTGTGATTGTGCTTGGAAGGTACTACTCCGGCTGGTGCCTCGCATAGACTTAAGCTTAGGCGTCGCACGGGCCAGAAGCGATGCTTGGGGTCTGCTTTGCGGCTCCTCGAGCCCGGTGCTATGGCTTGAGTCGGTAGAAGGGAATAGGCCCAGGTTCCGCGGCTTGGCTATAGCAGTATCGAGGCCCGCTGCAGCAGGCTCGGGGCTCTTCACGAAAGTCTGACTCGAGACTTTAGGTCGTGACCGCGGCGGGCTTGCCACTCGCTTGAGCTCGCCATCATCATTTATAGGTCCAACTGGTTTGACTGGTGAGAAGAGATCGAGATATTGGCCCTGGTTGGGTGGAGACTGTTGGTTGCCCCGTGGTAGCGGCGTATGACGTACTGTGCCTTCATCCATTTCATCTGGGTGAATGGCGAATTGTCTGGGCACCTGAGGAGTTGGTTGTGCGGGTGCTCTAGGCTTGCGTAGACCAGGTGGAAGGCCGACATGCTCGAAAGTTGTGTGTCTTCGCTTTTGCGTCACGGCTTCCTGGCGAGTATTGGAGTCGCCACCCGTTACCACGTGAGCTGTGCCCAAGTCTGCGCTGCTGATCTCGGGCAGAGGGTCAACTCCACGCGCTACTATGGTGTCCGAAATTGGCTTCGGTGACTTTCCTTGGACCCAGTCCACACTGATGACCTGATTACCGGGACCACGCAAGGACTTCTGCTCCAGTAGCAGACCTACTGAATCATAAATCTGAATCGTTCCGTCGACTCTCCCAACGGCGATCACATTATCAGCATGTACAGAGCTACTGGCAGCTCTTTTGTGCTTGCCAGAAGTGGTAGCTGGCTGATCTGATACAGTAGCCTTCCGTGGTAGCACAGACACTGAAGTGACAGGAGCATGTGCGTGCCACGTTCGAAGCACGTTGCCACGATCCGCAAAGTCGATCAGTCGGCATTTGCCGTCCCTGCCTACAGTGACCGCTCGCGATTTGTGGCCAGGCAGGAAGGCTGCATCTTCGACGCACATCGTCCGGTTACCATCCATCGTTGGCCGGTGAAGTTTAGCAAAGCGGCATATCTCGCCGCGGTTGACCCTCTCTTGATTCGAGAATGATCCAGTCTCCTTTCTCGCAATCTTCGTGGCATCAAACGCTGCGACCGTGCCATCTGTGAATGCCAGCAGGAAGATGTTTGGCCGCTCCGGATGGAACGCGACCACAGTTACAGGAGCAACTGATGCCCTCGACTCGATCAACACTGGAGCACTGTTGTGTGCAAGATCGCTCAAGTACACAGTCGGCGGTTTGTCGGACGCAGAGACCATCAAATGTCCAGTTGGTGATACAGCAAGAGCCACAGGTGGTGAAGCATGCGCTTTGCTGGGACTTAGCAATCGTGACTGCTCCGCAGAGTACTGCTGTATATCTGCCGTCAAGTTGGTGGACAAGAAGAGCGACTTTGCGTCCGAAGTGTATTCTAGATGTCGGACTTCATCGTCGTTCGCTTGGAGGCCCCAGCTCCTCTCCTGGCCTCGTTTCGTGTCGTGAAGCACTATAACGTGCTTGTCTGCTACAGCGAGCACACCTGAGCCATCGTTCGCTTCTCGAGCGGCGACGATCCCGTTCTTGCTAGTGCGAAAGATGGTATGTACTCCCGTGGCGTCCCAAGAGAATATGTGGCCTCGAGTGGTGATGAGCAAGTGCGCGTGGTCCGGAAACTGGAAGCTCTGCTGATGTATCGATGTTGGCGATGGCTGCACTTTAGTCACTTGTCGCGTTGATGGCATCTTTCTATCATCTACATCTTCATCATGCCTAAGATGTATCGTGAAGTCCGATTAAGCTCACAATGGTCGTCGCTCCAGCAACCAACTTCAAGAAGGATTTATCCGGAGCTCTCCAGAGATCTTGCACCAACGGGCTCTCCTCCAAGACCATCAAATGCCGACCAGAAGATATGGAGAAAATGCAGGTTTATGAGGTTTAACGACTATTTCCTTGTATTCGACTTTCCCTCAAAATGTCTACGGCGAGCATAGCAGAAGCGAATCAACCCTTTCCCGCTCATCCATTCTCAAAGAATCCTCTTCGTACACGAGACGATGTCGCGGCTGCATGTGCTTCATTCCTAGAACCTCTTGAGGCCGGGTTCTCGCCAGATTGTGCTCTCGTCAGAGTAGGCAGTACCGGGACAAGGTGTAAGTAGCGGACGGCCTTCCTGCAATCTCACTGTCACTTCCTACTTCCTCCCGAGGCATTGAAGAGAAGCACTACTCGAGCAGACCAATATGCTCATATCACGTTCGTCCATTCGACGAGACCGCCGCTTAAATCGAAGGTTTCGCCCGCCTCCTCTGGGGCTCGCTCCCCTCCTCGCTGGCAATGTCACCTACCCCAATGCTCACCTCTGGGTCAAGGGCCTCGTCTCTGGCACCGATTCTGGTGGACCGGAGTTCTGGGGCCAAATGCTCGACTCCGACCAACGAATGGTCGAGTCCTGCCCCATCGGCTTCACCCTCGCAATCGCCGGCGACCACTTCTGGGCCCCTCTCACGCAAGCCCAAAAGGACAACGTAGCATCCTGGATCGGCACCATGAACGACAAAGAAATGCCCAACACCAATTGGCTTTGGTTCCGCGTCTTCGCGAACCTCGGGCTTAAAGCTAACGGCGCTGCGTACTCCCATGAGCGGATTGAGGCCGATATGGTGCAGCTCGATACTTTCCATCGCGGCGACGGGTGGTCGAACGATGGACCGGAGGGGTACACGCAGATGGATTACTACTCCGGCAGCTTCGCGATCCAGTACCTGCAACTCCTGTACTCTCGCCTCGCCGCATCTTTCGACCCGGAACGATGCAAGGAGTATCAGCGCCGCGCGAAAGCGTATGCGTTGGACTTCGTGCACTACTCCGATCCGAATGGCCACTGCATCCCATTCGGCCGGTCTCTAACATACCGTTTCGCAACCATAGCCTTCTGGTCCGCCTTCGCGTTCGCCTCCGTGGACCCTCCCGCGCCGCTGACATGGGGCATAATCAAAGGACTCTTCCTACGAAACCTCCGCTGGTGGAACCGCAAGCATCACATCTTTCAGCCAAATGTGTGAGCAGATCCCTACAATATCTAATACACTCACTAACCTTTGTACCCTCCTATCTGGAGCATGCTCAACATCGGCTACACATACCCCAGCCCCTACCTAGCAGAAAACTACAACTCCCCCGGCTCCCCCTACTCGTGCATGCTCTCCTTCGCCTGCCTCGCCCTGGCCCCCACGCACCCCTTCTGGACCGCCGACCAGGCCCCCCACCCCTTTACGCAGACCCCGAGTCCCATCCCGAACATCAAGTACCTAAAACATCCAATGCACATCCTAATCCACCGCGCCGGCCACACCTTCCTATTATCCAGCGGCCAATCATGCCACTACCCCTTAAAAGCCACCCAAGCGAAATACGGGCACTTCGCTTACTCCGCTTCCTTCGGCTACAGCGTTCCAACTGGCGGTTACACGCTTGAGCAATTTGTGCCAGAGTCAGCGTTGGCGATGAGTGATGATGGGGGAGAGATCTGGAAGATGAGGAGGGAGGTGTTGCATGCGCAGTTCTTTGAAGCCGCTGCGGGCCCTGCGGGTAGGGTGAGGGGGTTGTATAGTGTGATGTACCCATGGAAAGATGTAGAGGTGCGGACTTGGTTGGTTCCGCCGCAGGAGGCGTGGCCGGCGTGGCATGTAAGGGTGCATCGGGTGATGACCGGGAGGGATGTGCAGACGGCGGAGGGGGGGTTTGCTATATTGGGGACGAGGGTGAGGGATGGGAGGGCTCTCGTGGCTATGACTGAGGATGAGCCGAACGAGGGGACGATCACAAACCCAGATTCCGCGGTTGTGGTCTCGAGAGCTGGAGCGTCTGGTATCGCGGACCTGGCTCCCAAAGACGTCAACGGTGGTCGGCATGGTGGTGTGTGCAACGTCGACGCCAACAGCAACCTCATCGAACCACGGACGCTTTTGCCGACTATGTACGCGGATCTGAAAGCCGGATCAACGACATGGCGCGTCACTGCTGTCTTTGCGGTGCCAGCAGAGCGCGAGGGGTGGGAGGAGTGTTGGAAAGAAGAGTGGGAGAAGAGGCCGAAGTTGGAAGGTTGGATGCAGGATTTGATGGAAGCGCAGTATGCGTGGGAGGAGAAGTGAACGTGATGTTTGTTTCTGCGATGTGCAGGCCAATAAACATGGGGTTTATTTAACATATAAGTACATATAGTGATGATACACGGATCCAGCTTCTGCTCATGCCGCGGCCTCTTTCATTCAGCTGCTCGAGATCGTAAGCTTAAACCCAAACTCGCGCTCCAACTTAGGAACAAGCAGTCCTTGAGGCCAGCTAAAGGCGATCATAGCCTCAGAGGGCTCTGTTGCATCCCGAAGCTTTTGTTCGGGAAAGTAGGTAAGCTCGACCGTTGGACGTGGGACATGATCGTCAGAGCTGCCTTTGGAGCTCTGCTGGAGCAGGCCGTTCAGGTGCTGTTGGATCTGCTCCTGGACACGCCCATAATGCTGGAGGCTCTTGCCTCTCGGAAGGTATGCGTAGCAATGTGATAGTTCTGGCGAGATCGTGGTTGGGACTGCGTTCGTGGTACTCTCCTCATACGGCGTGCGCTTCTCCTCTGCGAGAGGAGAGGGAGTGGCCGTCCCCCTGCTCGCAGGAGTTGGTGTGTAAGGCATTCCCTCCACTTGCGACGTGTTCTTTTCTTCTGCGAAAGGCACAGTACTAGCTGTCGTCCCACCCGCAACAGTGGACGCAGAAGGCGCTGCATTCCCTTCTGCCAACGGCGCCCTCTCCTCACGCGGCGTCCGCTTCTCTTCCGCGAAGGGAGAGGATTTGGCTGCCCGCCTGGTCGCAGTAACTGGTGCGTCAGTCATCTCCTTTACGTGAGGCGTCCGCTTCTCTTCTGTGAGTGGTGAGGGGCTAGCCACATTCTCGCTCGCAGTGCCTGGTGCGTGGGGCACTTCCTCCTCGCGCGCCACCACCCTCTCTTCCGCGAAGGGCGAAGGACTGACTGGCTTCCTAACTGTAGTAGCTGGCGCGTGTGGCACTTCCTCCACCTCTGGTGCCTGCTTGAGCAAGGGCCTAGCGGTGTTCGCAATTTCAGGCGCTGGTGCGTTCCCTACGGGTGGTACCGGTGTCCTCGATGTCCTGTTCGAAATCGCATACCCCACCTTCTCATCCCCCTTCCCCTTCTTCCCCTCCTCCCCAACAAGCGGTATCTGCTCCCACATCCGATCCCAGACCCCAGGCGCCCGACTCCGATCCATAACCTGCTGCCGACTAGCCCAATACCTCCCCATAAAAACCCTCGCCAACCAACTCTGCAACGTCTCCTTCTCAGAATCCCTAATTCTCTTCCACGCCGGCGGAATATGCTCCAGATTCGCCAAGCGAAACCTACTCAACTCCAACCGTCTCAAATCTCCCAGAAAAACCGTCTTGGTAGAGGGCCAGGGCATGAACCACATGCTCTTGATCTGGAGCCGTGTCTCGGGCGGTGGGCGGGCGGCCCATCGTAGGAGATCTTGCTTTGAGCGGCGGGCGGTGGAGGGGAGGATGACGTTGACGTGGTTGACGTAGCCGCCGAAGGCTGCGGTGCCGAGGAGGGGGACTATGGAGATTGTGATGACGGTGGGGAGCATCCACCAGGGCGCGCCGGGGTCGGTGGCGACGGAGGGGATGATGGAGCCGCCGTAGATGAAGGCGGCGATGGCGGCGACGCGGATGAAGCCGATGGAGAGGGTGGCTACGGCGCCGGAGTTGAAGATGTTGAGGTTTTCGGGGTAGGTGTGGCGGGTGTTGGTCGCTGTAGCATTGTCAGTATGAGGAAAGAACCGTGAGAAGTTTGTACGCACGTCGAGATCGGTATGGGAGGGTGCTAGTGCTTTGAGCACGTCTCGCGGCCCGTGTATGGCATTGAGGCAGTATACAGCTTGCTGCTACCGCAACTCGTTGCCTTGAAAGGCCGGATGGGCGTGTAACTTGAACATGTTTGAATGTCCTTAGACTCGAACATTGCCCGAAGGCGCGCAGCAAGGACATCACATCTTCAATGTTGAGCAGAAGAAGAACGATCGATCTAAGCCGAGAGTCGAGCTCATATTCGCCAATTGAGCTAGCTCAACGGCTGTTGCCGCCGCATGTGAAAGCTTCGGCAACCAATCTTTAAAATTACGACCTTGGAAGTCACGACCATAAACATCTTTCACACCTCCCACCAACCCGAAGATGTCGCTCGTCCGCGCCCGCAACGGCGCCAACGCTCCTCCGACCCGCGACGGCGACTTCGCCCAAGCACCCCAGAAAACGTCCACCAAAGGCAAAGTCCCCACCGGCTACGTCGAAGAAATCGCCATCTCCGAGCAGAGCTTCCGCACCCTCCACCGCGATGTCCAGTCCAAATCCTCCGCCGGCAGAAAACGAAAGCGAGAAACGAAGGGCGAAAGCGGGACGGTGTACGGCGCATCAGCCTACAAAGGACCATGGGCAAAGTACGAGGAGCAGAGGATTGATAGCGATAGTGGGGAGGAGGTGGAGGTCGAAGTAGAGGAGGGCGATGAGAGTGGGGAGGATGATGTGGTGGAGTACGAGGAAGACACTATTGTGCCTGTGCCAAAGAAGGGGACCTTAGCAGGGACAGGCTATGCAGAGGCAGACGCGGCCAAGGAAACGAGTGTATTCGAAGGATCACAGCAATACGATTACCAAGGACGGACATACATGCATGTACCGCAGGACCTGGATGTAGACCTCACAAGCGATTTCGAGAGTCTGAGTCTGAAATGCTACTACCCCAAAAAGCAGATCCACACCTTTACGCCCAATTTCAGCGGCAAGCCCGCGCACGAGAAGAGTATCACCGCCCTCAAATTCTTCCCGTCCTCAGGCCACTTATTACTATCCTCTGGAGCCGAAGGGAAAGTAAAAATCTGGGACATCTACCACGACCGCGAACTCCTCCGCACCTACGCCGGCCACACCAAATCCGTCGTCGACATCGACTTCACCCCCGACGGCACCAAATTCCTCTCCGCCTCCTACGACCGCCAGTGCAAAGTCTGGGACACGGAAACCGGCGCCTGTCTCGGGCGGTACAGCAGCGGCAGCACACCCCACGTTGTCCGCTGGAACCCGGACTCCCGCAGCGGAGTGGAGTTCCTGGCAGGGATGCACGATAATAAGATCGTGCAGTTTGATACTCGGATCCAGCCCGGCGGGGAAGGCGATAAGAAGAATCCCGTGCAGGAGTACGACCACCACCTCGGCCCGGTAAACACCATAACGTTCTGCGACGAAAATCGCCGCTTCATCACCACCTCCGACGATAAATCGCTACGCGCATGGGAGTGGAACATCCCCGTGCCCATCAAATTCATCGCCGAACCACACATGTTCCCCTTGACCTCCTCGGCCGTGCATCCCACCAAACCCGCCATTCTGCTCCAGAGTGCCGATAACACGATCCAAGTCTACAATACCGGCGAGAAGATCCGCCAAAACCGGAAGAAAGATTTCCGCGGACACAACGTCGCGGGTTATCGGGTGGGGATCGATGTGAGTCCGGATGGCGGGGTGGTTTGCAGTGGGGATAGCGCGGGGTGGGTGTGTTTCTGGGATTGGAAGACTTGTAAGTTGTGGCATAAGCTGAAGGCAGGGGAGGGGGGAAAGGCGGTGGTTAGTGTGGGGTGGCATCCGCGGGAGGGGAGTAGGGTGGTTACGGGGGATCTTGCTGGGATGATCAAGTACTGGGATTGATTGTGGACTGCGGTGGTGGCATATGTGCTCCGGTTGATCAAAAGGACGACTTCCGCTGATGATGATGAGGATTTTGCCTGTGGATGGCAGTCTGCTTGCGTCCAGCGGACAGCAGCTTACCCAAGAAACGAAAGAAGGTGTCACTCATTTTCATGCCAACCCTTTAGTTCTCACATACCGCGGACGCCAGGTCGATGAGCAGGACAAGTGGCAGATTCTCCACGAGCTCGATTACTCGACCCTAATGTTCGGCATAGTGTCGTCTCCAAGACGCTCTATGTTGCAATGGAATTTCGACTCGGCGTCATCCCCTTTGGGATTAGCTCGTGTCTGGCCTTCATTGCTCCTGCCTTTCCAACCTTGCAGACACTTGATACCCAACACGATCGTGGTGCTGGGGTAGCCACGACTCTGACTGCGACTAGGATATACAAAGTGCCATCCGCGTTCGACGTGCTGCGCGAGTCGTCTGATGGCCTGCTCCAGCCGCTCCACCCCTTGGAGTTGCGAGGCTGAGTTCATCAGGAGACAAGGCTGGTAATTCTGTCTTCTCTTCTTTGTTCCTTTCTTGTCATCTGGACCTGCTACTTGAGAGATGTTGCGGGCGAGGTACCAGAGGCTGTTCGCTCGGCGTCAACAGTCCGATGGGGTACTGGATCGGCGGCTGACACATAACAATGGAAACCTACGCGACAGCATCAAGGAAGTCGTCCAAGCTTGCGAGCAGCGCAAGAGTCAAGGCCCCGCAAAGGCGTCGCGATGCCATTATTGCTCTGGCTTGACCATAAGGACCTTGATCGAACCTGCCAAAAAAGAGTTCAGCGATCGTGAGAGGGCGCTCAGCTTCCCAGAAGTTGGATACTATCCGCACCACCAGTCCTTCGATGATCTAGAGAACTCAGCTCGTCAAGGCTGCGATTTCTGTGATCTAATCCTCAAGAGTTCCAGAACCCTTCCCGGCCCCGACATATCTGGTACCTATCCGGACGTTTGGCACTGCTGGGAGCGGCTGGACAGTGCTGCAATCAAGTACGATTCGATATACTCTGCGGCAGAAGCGAGAAATGCCGATGTCAGAATCGCACTCGCTTGTAGTTTCGAATACATGTACTCGAAAACAGCGATGGAAGAAGTCGCCATTCTTGACACTTTACATGTGCAATTCGGAGACCGTATTGGTTCTGAAGATCAACTCGGGCACTTTCTTGGAGGATCATTAAACTTTGAGCTATGTATTACTGTCGAGCGAGGTAAAGTGCCCCTAACAGCGCTTGCTTCAGTCTAGCCGACATACTCCAACGGTCAGATTCTGCATTAATCCTGGAGAATCATAACATCGGACGCTTCGCGCTGGGTTACAACCTCTCCTCGGATGACAACTTCTCGATTGCACAGGGATGGCTACGTCGCTGCCGTGCAGAGCATCCAGAATGTCGTCTGCGCAGTGAAGAGATACTACCAACTCGGGTAATTGACCTTGGCTCACTTGTGAGTCCATCACACAAGTCTCGTATCCTTACCACGAACGGCCAGAGGGCCCCTTATGTAGCTCTAAGTCATTGCTGGGGTACGGGTTTCCAATTGGAGCCTTGGACTCCCCTCACTAATAAGACCATAAAACTGTTCGAAAAGGAGCTACCTCACGAGCCGTTGCCTCTAAATTTTCAGCATGCGATGACTATTGCCAAGCGACTAGGATTTCGATATTTATGGATTGACTGTCTGTGTATTGTTCAAGATTCCAAGGAAGATTGGGCACGGGAAGCAAAACGCATGGGTACAGTTTATCGTAATGCTACGCTCACGATATTCGCTGCAGCTTCCGAGCATAGTCGAAGCGGTATCTTGCGAACCAATACCCACATCCCAGATTTGGGTACAAGGCACTTGCGGGTGTTCCCTGGAAGGGGCAAGGGCCGCCGGGCAGAGGAGGTGCATATAGGGACATCTATGTCTCGTCTCCACAACTTGAGGATGCTGGAATCAGAAGCTCCTCTCAACACGCGAGGCTGGGCGTTGCAGGAAACTATTCTCTCGCGTCGCCATCTCATCGTAAGTGCAGAGAGTTGTACTCCATCCTCGCAAGACCCCAACAACTTTTTGGTAATGGGACATCGACTGACTCTAGCCCTTCTATGTCGGTAGTATGGCCCTGAGCAGCTATATTGGAGGTGCGGTCAGGGCTGGGAGGCTGCGGACGGGGTTTCTCACCTAGGACCGAGCGTCACATTCCGCTTCGACTAGCTGAGAAAGTTGTGCCACTCCAACACGCTGGATCTATCCACAATATCTGAGGCCAACATCAACACCCTGTTGGACGAGTATCAGAACCTGCTCTTCCATTATGGCGCCCGCAAACTGAGCTATGACGCCGACAAGTTGCCGGCGCTCTCGGGGATCTGTGAACGCCTACATCTTTTACTGGGAGGGGAATTTCTAGCCGGCCTCTGGAGTGTCGATCTGTTGCGCGAACTAATGTGGAATGGCCGCAGGGATGATGGAGCTCACGCTTGCGCGCCATCATGGTCGTGGGCCGGTACTAGCATGTCAACGGTAGAGTTTTCAAGGGACTTGTCAGCTGTGGATCGATTCAGCCGATCCCCTCTTGATCTGCGAGTTCATGGACAAGATATCGAATTACTCAATTCAAGCAACCCATACGGAGAGGTCCTCTCGGGCCGCCTTGACGTGACTGGGTATACTTTACCTGCAATCTGCTTCCATCATTCTGCGAGCAACGATAACACACTCACCCGAGCCGTCTTAGGCACGGCATTTTGGGATCGAGAGTGGGTACAAGGGAAGAGTACAGATATGCGGGACGGTCAGCCGATCAGCACTCTCAAATTGTACTCCGGTGAGAGGACACGGTTGGACATGTTTACACCTCCATCATCGGATGGGCACACCGCGCTGGACGAGCAGAGGCTGTCGGACTTTAGCACGGAGTACATTGCTCTTTTAGTCCTGCTTCGACGTGGGTTCACAGGTGATACGTGCGCGTGGGGCTTGATAATACAGGCGGCGACCTCGCAGAGGGACGGAGACACGTATGAGAGAGTGGCAATGTTCGAGCTGACGCTGCGCGCTGACCATTCTGGCGACACGAACGAAAAATGGTTTCGAGCAATCTGGCAGTCTCGAACGATACGCCTCGTCTAGATGCCTGCTCAGCAACTGTGGCCGCACGAGATTCGAAGCTTCGGTGGGGATGGCAAGGCTCGAAGCACAATATTGCTCTGCTTGATCACTCGGCTTGGTAACGGTGTTTCCACTGTAGGACTATTAATCACATATCCGGTTGCTCCAAATGCTTCCGACTCACAATGTTTGATCGTTTGGCCATAGAGACCAATCTCGAGTCCGCAAATTGTATGTTCCAGCATCACGTGGCTGTCACATGCTGCCCCACCAAAGTATGTCATCGCGTGCCGCCTTGCTTTGATGCAGGTCCGAGCTCGAGCTGGGGTTGTGAAACCTAAGACAACGGCAGCAACGAACAAAGGGTTGTGACGACCGTTGTTTCAAACGTCAGCCTTGGATTCCGTTACTCTCTACACTCTAGCCACTCTCTTCTCGTTCGATTGCAATTGCAACCAACAACACCGACGCAACAACAAGACCTTGCAATCCCGACCCCGCTACCACACCAACATCACTACAACAATGGCCGACACCACCACCCAAGCCCCGGAAGTCGACACCTCCCCCATCGCCCCCACCCTCGACCGCCGCAACTCCCTCGAGAAAGCTCTCCAGCACCGTCCGGACGAACAGGACCTCAGGAACCGCCACATCCTGCTCGACACCACCGCTGCTCCAGCGCTTCAAGCCCGCCAGCAGGAGCTCGAGCGGCAGCGTATTACAGACAACCTGAAGAAGGGCTTGAGTAAGCGGCCCGAGAAGGAGGAGCTGGTGGAGAAGAATATTTTACCGGAAAGTGGTGTGGCGCCGGCGTTGCAGGAGAAGCAGAGGGAGTTGGAGAAGCATATGAGGAAGGACAGCTTGGAGAAGAAGATGGAGGCACGACCGGATAGGGGGGAGTTGGTCAAGGAGGGGATTCTGAAGGGTAAGCCTAGCTAGTTTTGTCCAACATGCTTCGCGTGTAGTTGTGCTGACGATGGTCGTAGAGAACGAAGAAGCGATTGCCGAATCGTGAAGGCTAGGACGAGATCAGGTTTGCGAGGGAGAAGCGTGATGAGATGTGTATGATACTCAGGCGTGAGTCTTCCGGATGATCAAAAGTTATAGGCGGCATTGAGTCTAGCTGTCAAAGATGAGGCAAAATCTATTGCTCTATCGCTCGCGATGTAGTCCACTACTTCTTGAGATAGTAAGCCAAATCAGCATCAGGCTCGTACTCCATCTTCACGCGACCATTGCCCATAAAGCGAAACCTATTCTTCGTCCGATACCTCACCTCGAAATCCTCCGCCCTCAGCGTCTCAATCATCTCCATATAACTCAACGCACTCCCCGCCCACACCGCCGTCACTTTCCCGTCCACCCGATGGTTCTTGTACCAGCTCTGGCAGCCTCCGCTCCAGACTAGCGTCTGCATGATCTCGTCTTGGTAGGCGTTGAGCTCGTCGACGACTTCTTGTTTCGGGGCGATGGAGTGGATGTCTTCGGTGGCGATCTTGAGGATCCAGGAGACCATGTATTCGGCGCTGAGGCCGAGGCCGGCCATTAGGGAGCCGTGTCCGACGGGGGCGTTGGCTAGATAAGAAAGGTCAGTGGGGCGGTAGGGGAAGGGAGGGTAGGGACGTACGGCCGGAGAACATGAAGAAGTTGGGAAAATGTGCCGCGCAGAGGGAGAGATAGGAGGTGGGTTCGTCTTTCCAGGCTTCAGCTAGTGTTAGGCCGTCTCGTCCGATGAAAGGCCAGGGAGGGCGGTGGTCAACTTGAAATCCCGTTGCGCAGACTATGGCGTCGACTTCGTGGAGGGTGCCGTCGCCGGTCCGGATGCCTTTTGCTTCGATGCCTTCGATTCTTTCGGTGACTAAACTTACGTTATCCCGTGTGAAGGCCTCAAGATATCCGGGTCCAGGAGTTGCTCTTCTGCAGCCAACTTCATAGTCTGGTGTCAGCTTGTTGGCCAACTCCTCATTGTCGCCCAGCTTCGCCCTCATCTGATCTGCTGTCGCCTTCTTGCCTGCTACCTGCGCCTTGGAGTCTTTGGTGAACATGTCGAAGGACCGGTTTGAGCCTGCCTGTATCTGCTTCCGATACCTCTTCAGCTCCTCCGGATCCTCGCGAAACTTTCTTTTCTCCTCTTCACTATAGTGATACTGCACTTCTCCTCCAATCATACTCGAGCCCAGCCCAGGAGTAATATACGTAGGCCGCCGTATAAAGTTAGTAACATGCTCCGCCTTCTCCACCACCTGCGGCATAATCTGTATCGCACTGCTCCCATTGCCTATCACCGCAATCCTCTTCCCGTCCCACTTGAATGCTTTATCCCAAACTGCCGAGTGACAAAGGTGTCCCTCATAGCCGTCAATCCCAGGTATATCCGGCCACCGCCACTGCGACAGAAACCCTATCGCACTAACCAGGATATCACACTCATCCTTCACCACCCCATCCTTATTCCTCACCTCCAACATCCACTTCCCTCTCTCCTCATCCCACTCCGCCCTCTCCACCTTATGCCCACACCTCACCCCCCGATCTAACTCCCACTTCTCCACCGTCCGCTTAAAGTACCGCCAGATCTCGTCCCCACCAGCATAAAATGCACTCCAATCCGGATTCGGCTCAAACGGAAACGTGTATATATGCGCCGGCACATCGCACGCCACCCCCGGGTACGTATTTACCAGCCACGTCCCTCCCAGATCCTCGTTCGCCTCATACATAACTAGCTCGGAGACTATCCCGCGGGCGATGAGGTCGTGCTCGTGGTGGATTTTGTAGGCGAGGTTCATGGCGGAGATGCCGGCGCCGATGGTGCAGATGCGGAGTTTGCGGGTGGGAGTGCGCATGGGTCTGCGGTAGAGGGGGATCCATTCTTTGGGGAGGGGTTGGTTGTAGCGGGTGAAGGGGGAGGGCGTGGGGCCGTTGGCTTGGTCGGGGTCGCCGGAGAGTTGGATTGTTGGGTCTTCGGCGAGCATGCCTGAGGAGGTGGAGGGGGCGCCGAAGTTCATGGTTGGTAACTCGTATGAGAGGCAAGTACCCCAAGTCCACAGTGAAGATGGTATGGCTCGAACGACCCAGCTGTGGTCTTTTGCTTGTAGAGGGAGGAGATCGATATGAATATGTATAGGCGTACTGTACACACTTACAGTACGACAGGAAGTACAGACGGTATAAGAGACACAGATGCGACCTACCTGCAGACAGCCAGCGTCATGAAGTCAACAGACGGAGTGTATTAGCCGAATGGTGTGAGGGGACGATCGTGGAGCACCGAGATCGCAGGCCACGAGCTCGTGTTGTCTCCGGAGCTGTAGACATCATTGTGGCTTCGCGGTCGCATCTTGTTGTTCGGATAGATGTGCTCGAGATGGTTGTATATTCTAAGAGATGAAGTTAAGTTGCATGTGATTGTCAGGAGCGGAGGTTGAAGTTCGGCCAGCGTTGCAGCCATGGCGTTGGCATTGTTGATCTCGTGCAACTTTTCGACTTCACATTTTTGTCAACCGAGTCAACACAGGCTTGCCAAGTGCATTGATTGCTGAACGACCGTCTACACAATGTCGACCTCACCGAAGCGCAAAAACGAAGAGCCAGCCAGCCTCGCCGACGATGTCTCGAAACGAGCCCGCATCGACGACAACAGCGACAACGACAAAGCAGAAGAAATCCCCTTCCTCAACCCCAATGCCGCCCCAGACTCCCACATCGATCACAAAGCTGCCATAAAATACTGGTCCTCCACCGAAGCCACCGTCAGCGGCGTGCTAGGCGGCTACCCGCAAGTCTCACGCATCGACCTGCAGGGCAGCAGTAACTTCCTCGCGAAGCTTCGCCGACAATCGAAACACTTTCCACAAGGCAAGAAGCTACAGAAGGCGGTGGACTGTGGAGCAGGTATCGGCAGGATCACAACGGGGTTTTTGAGTAAAGTCGCTAAGCAGGTGGATATTGTCGAGCCAGTGAAGAGTTTCACGGATCAGGTCAAAGACGGCGAGAACGTGGGCGAGATCTACAATGTCGGCCTAGAAGCCTGGAACCCACATAATGACGGTTTAGGGCCTTATGACCTGATATGGAACCAGTGGTGTCTCAGCCAGCTCACAGATATTCAGCTGGTGGAGTATCTCCAGCGGCTTCCGCCTGTGCTGAGTGAGGGGGGGTGGATTGTGGTGAAGGAAAATCTGAGCAATCATCATTTGAATGTGGACGTGTTCGATGAGACGGATAGTAGTGTTACGAGGACGGATAAGAAGTTCAGGCAGCTGTTTGAGGATGCTGGGATGAGGTTGGTGGCTATGGAGGTGCAGAGGGGGATGCCGCAGGGATTGTATGCTGTGAGGGCGTATGCGCTGCAGCCGAAGCAGGTGAAGGGGAAGAAGTGAGTGGGCCCGAACGATGTTCACGCGGTCATGCACAACACATGGATGGTGCGATCGAGGCGGGAGTGATCACAGCGAGACTGGTTGACAACAACATCGTCATGTCCACGCAGGACTACACGACCGACTATCGAGCAAAGCGGATCTGGGCCTACAGCATTCTGAGATCGTTGTGCCTCATGCATAAGATGTACTCTTCTCATGCTATGCACATCACGGCCTTAGTTAGGGATGTAATGACCACCCAAAGTGCAATGAAGTGAAGCTCGGCTACTAAAGACAGACCTTTAGCGAGGATAATGGAAGAGGATATGCACGATCTTGTCCACAGTTCTCGCCCAAGCGATCGCATCCCGCCTACTCTCGTAGAACTGCTTCTTGTCGTCTGTTCAATCTGATGTGAATTGTGGTTGGTTCGGCCACTCCCGAAGCACCGACCAGCTCAAAAGGGAAGTCGCCAACAGCAAAGGAGAAAGAGTGAACTTATGACAACTTCGTCAAAACCGCTGGCCGATCCTTCATCTGATGGCGACTGATGCTGGCAGTGGGCAGCCTCTCAGCGGTATAGAGGCTCCATCAGCCAGTATCATGCCGCCAGCGGAGAAGCCGAAGACAGTACGGACACGTCGACTGATCATCTTTGCGTTTTGGGCCGTGGTCGTTGCGTTCGGAGTGCCGCATTGGATACAGACGACCTCAATACATCGGTCCACTCTCCCACTCGAATCAATGAATGCCTGGGCTGAAGGAAGAGCGAGTAATCTTGCACCTTATGGAAGGAATTCTTGCTAATCACTCCTCCAGGCTTGCAAGCTCGAGTACCCGGTATATGTCCGACTAATTGTGGAATCTGACCCTACTCAGGCCGAGAGTCTTGCAGCGCAGGTCGAGGGTCTTCTCAGGGCCGACGATGGATTTGCCTTATACGATTTCCATGTCACTCCTGATGCTTCCAACGCCACAATAGCCTTTGATGCCTTACGAACTGTGCAGCATACCGATCCGGCAAGCCCAGAGCACAAAGAAAGTGCACTCACAGTGAATGTCAAGGCAGACTCGAGCGTGAAGTCGACTGAAACGACATTGTGGTCTTGGGTCCCGCTGCTCGAGGTTCGGCACAATCCAGGCGACGCAGAAGACACAGCGACTTTGGCCGTGTTCATATCGCAGGTTATACACAGAATCTTCACTGAGGAGCAGAACACCATCTCATACTTGTTAGAAGAAACGGCGTTCACATCTGGAAGACCGATTAAGCAGCCCTCGCCGGAGATTAAAGCGGAATTGGATGCGAAGAAAACGAGGGCTTTCAAATACGCATCGACTTATCATCTGACGTTCTCGTTATTTACATCTTCAGCTTTGCCGGCCTCCTGGGATGTTGAAGAGGCATTGGAGAGTACAATCCAGCCACTGATTAACCGGTTCTCTGGCATCAGCCACTTCACGGTCGATACCCAAGTGCAGCTCTACGCGTCTTTCTCTCCTTCCATTGCTGGCCCCCAATACGATGACACGAGTCGAGAGTGGCAATTGCAGAGGTCGGACCTGAGCGGCTTCATCAATGCGGCAGAGTGGCCTCTGAGTCCCGGCATTGGCGCTGGTCCAACTATCAACTTCGTGCTTTTTGTCCCTTCTCAAGATCAGAGCCCTCTTGTCATAGCAGAGAATGGCGGTAACAGCTGGCTTATACCGCAGTGGGGTGGCGTACAGATCCTGAATCCTGCTGGCAAGCAGCCTGACAAGCTGACTGCACATCACCTGGAACCTGTCATGCTCACATTTGCCGATCAGCTCTCGACTTTGCTTGGACTTCCATCATCTCCACCGTCACTTGCGCTCCGGATCCAGAGTCTGACGCGGGAACGAGCGACCTCAATCATCGTGTCTGCATCGTCAACCCTTGGTGCTCTCGCCAGACTCTCACTTAAGTTGAAGTCGATAGCGATACCGAAGTCGGTGGCAAATTCGGTTGACGAGACCCTTCACCACTTGGACCAAGCGTGCCGTGCTCTGCATGCAGGCCAGTTCCACAAGGCGCTGGAAAATGCGAGAACGGCTGAGGACGAGGCTGAAGAGGCTTTCTTCGAGCCTTCGATGGTTGGACAGGTGTACTTCCCGGATGAGCACAAGGTTGCAGTGTATGTGCCACTACTGGGGCCCATGGGTGTGCCGCTGGTCATGGTGTTGGTGAAGGAGCTACGAGCGTTCATCAAGAGGTTACGAGAGAAGAAGAGTCAAAAGGCGAAAGACGAGTGATCTCAGACGGTACTTTCATTTGCTTTAATCGACATTTCACCGCCAAATACAGATGGCGAAATGAGTACTCCTCCACGAAAAATATCCGGACGATGCCTCACCGGTACAGTGCAGCAAGTCTGGGTTGCAATTGTTGAAAGGGTGTGATCGAGGATCTTAACCTGCGTCGTCTCCACCCCGGTGCGCCGGATATTGGCGCTGCAGTACCTGCGGACGGTAGCAGGCTTTTGTTGCAACGCGGAAAGAACCGATACTCGATGCTGCGTTTCGCCTCTTCGAGTAACTCGGGAGTGTCGCCGTTGCAGTACTTGTCGACTGCAGATTCCCGAAGACGATGCAGGAGAACGAACAGACTAAGTCCTGTACCACTGTCTGGTTCTGCGGTCGAGAGAGGTCTGCCGCCAATGCAACGCTCGTGAGTCCAAGGCCCCCGGATGCGGATAGAAGAACAACAAGTGAGCATCGATTAGGGCTTGGCTGGTTTGGCGATCTCTTTCAAGAACTGCTCCAATCCTTCCTGGACCTCTTCGTAGCCCTGGGCATACAGTCCACCTTTCAAGAACTGCCAGTGACTTCTTGGCCGAGTTTTACTATATTTTTGGTGATACTTGGCATTCGGCGTGTGGATGCCACAACCGTACCGGTCGGTGTCGAAATCGTGCCAGTCCAGGTTGCTCGTCATGAAGCCTTTGAGGCGCATGTGCTTCTGGATATATCGCAGGACTTTGCACCACTCGGCATAGCTCTTGGCCGAGTTCATGTCGCGGTGGCCCAAAAGGGAGACGTCGTTGATGGTCAGCTTCCGAAGCGTCCTGCGGTGATGACGTAACAGTCTCAACAGCAACTTGGCCGGTATGCTTACGCTTGTCAATTCGAGGGATTGCAGTGAAGGCAAGTCGATCGCTCCGATCGCTGGAGTCACCAGTACTTCACCCGATCGATGTCTACCGTCTTTGATGTTCAGCGATTTGACTTTGGCCGCACACTCAGGAAGCCGGTCTTGTAGCCCAACAACAAGTTCGTCCAGGAGTCGAGCTGCGGAAAACGGGAAGTGTGCGGTATACTCGATGGCATCGGGAACGCTGTCGCGGAGTGGCTTGTATCCGAGTCTCGCTGTTGTCCGAGAAGCTAGACGGAAACATCGCAGATCGGCGGCGCTCTTGAGATCGTTTGCGATCATCTCTCCGATCTCTTCTGGTATGGTCGTGAGCAGATCGGGGCCTGCTTCCTGGATAGCTTGATTGTGGGCGGCAACGCGCGCAGCTTCGATCAGCTGCGGATCCGACAGAGCGGACATACGGGCAACCTTCCTGGATTGTGCCATGGTCCGGTCATGGTTCATGGTGGTCCGTTGAGGTTCGACGGACTTGCGTGCGGCTTCCATGACCGCAGATGTCGATGGTGCAGACTTGCGCGCCCCTATAGACGTTCCGATCTTGCGGGCAGGCATGGTTGATGGTTTGGTGCGGTGTTTGAAGGTGTTGCGAATGTTCGGATGTTCGAAGAGGCTTGAGTATTGGAAAGCGTCTTTGGAGCAGTCTGGTAGTGCTTAGATGATACGCCATCTCATCGGGGAGAAACCTTTCTTTATATAGGGGAGAAAGATCACCGTCTCGCAATACAGTTCAGATTACCTGTTCACGGTATGCGCTTTTGAGTTCAGAAAATGAAAACCCTACCAATGAAAATTATGCGTAAGCAGAAATGGAGATGATGGATTTTTCGATTCAGACAAACGTTGCTCTGACTCGACGCCTGCTCGTGCTTATGTGCTTTGCACATACATACGGTATCGCCCCATCGCGAGTATACGATTGTAGTTTTCTTGCTTGATGTGCAGACACTCGGCCTTTCGTGCTTACCGAGACAGATCCGCTATGGTTTCGGCATTCTGCAGGTCTGGTCCTCTTTCCTCGTTATACCACCGTTGCTGCTGACCGCGTACTATACACCTCTGAATCTTGGTCTTCTAGACAGAAAATCTATGTCGTTGCTGGAGTCCTGACTCGAGTTGCGACAGAGATGAGAGTTTGCGGGGCTGCGGCGGGACGGATCGCTCAAACCCTGCGTCCATCTGAACCTCATTCTAGAGGCGGCATCGGCATATTCGGCCTATTCGATCTCCATTACCTTCGGAAAAATTTGCTCTTCCTACTTCTCTACCTTCACTCTTCTTAGTCTATATCGGAATTGAAGCATTAGATCTGCAAACATGACAACACCTGCTCTTGATCAACTGCCTTTCACCATAGGCAACATCCCCTATGGTACCACACACATCAACCGGCATCGCAGACAACAGCTGACAAGTCGTTCAATCCAGGTGTAATCAGTACGAAGTCCGACAAGACTCCAAGGTGTGCAACAGCCATTGGCAACTCAGCTCTCGATCTAGCCAAGTATGCAAAGAATGGCAACTTGTCGAGCTTGGAGTCAGGACACAAGTTCTCTTTTGCTCAGATCTTCGCTGAGGTACCGTAGCTTCTGTCCAGAGCACGATGCAATCTATCCGTTGACTGAATGTTCCAGCCATATCTCAATACTTTCGCCGCATTGCCATGGGCGACCCGAAGGACAGTTCGGGACCAGATTCAGTCCGACCTAAAGGAAGGCAAGATTACTTCATCCTGCTTTGTACCACTTAAGGAGGTCGAGAACCATCTTCCGATGAAGATTGAGGGATACTCCGATTTCTATACTTCACTCGAGCATTGCCAGAATTGCTCCACTGGCATGAACAGGAATGGAGGTATTCCGAAGAACTGGTAGGCTCGAATACAGCATTCGACAGCACTGTTGAAACTGAAATGTATTACAGGTGGTACACTCCTTCAGTGTACAACGGCCGCCCTTCTTCAGTCGTCCCATCGCCGATAGACATCCATCGACCACAGAATGTGTCCTTTGAAGGGGCCATGGATTCGGAACCAATCTTTGGGTAAGCCTAGGCATTAGTTACTTTATGCTTCTCCAGCTCTGACACTGCACGAAGACCAACAAGACGAATGGATTACGAACTAGAGATGGGCTACTTTGTTAGCAGTCCAATACCCTACGGCAGTCCAATGCCGATAGAAGATGCCAAGGAACACATCTTCGGCTTCGTCTTGTTGAACGACTGGAGCGCAAGAGATCATCAGATGTTCGAGATGCGTCCGCTTGGTCCGTTTCATTCGAAAGGTTTCGGTATGTCTGTCTGATGAGAAGAAGCCCGTCAGCCCGTTAATGATGATGTTCTCCATTATAGGCACAAGCATTGGCAACTGGATCACGCCCTTGGAAGCTCTCGAGCCTTTCTCCTGCCCTCCAAACACGAAGCAGGATCCACCACCTTTCAAGCACTTGACCTGGCCCACACCAAACGACGCCGCGCTTGACGTGAAGCTTCGAATCAAGCTTATACGCGATGGAAAAGAGTCTGTTCTGGGCCACAGCAACCTCAAATACATGTATTGGACGCCATACCAGCAACTTACTCACCACGCTAGGTCGGGTTGTGGCATGAAGGCTGGTGACTTGATTGGTACGGGGACTATCTCCGGAAGCGGCACGAACGAGCAAGGCGAGAAGACAGAGCTTGGGTGTCTGTATGAGGCGACCCAGACGAAGACTCAAATCCTGCCAAAAGGTAGTGGACAGTATGAAGAAGGCTATTTGGAAGATGGAGATGAAATCGTCCTCGAGGGCTGGTGTGAAGATAAGAGCGGAAAAGTTGTGCTTGGATTTGGTGAGTGTAGAGGCCGTATTGTAGCTCCTTTGTAGATTCGATAGATAGAGACGGCTGCACTTATTTTATGCCTCACTTCTTGATCAAATTCTGATGCTCAAACATGTGGTTGCTGAAGAATGAAGTTGTGCGATACGGCTCACTGAGAGATTTTCACGCTAGTCCACTTACAAAAGTGCGGAGGTTGCACCTTCCCGCCTCGCAGCTTTTGCGCCCTCCTTAAGTTATCTCGCAACCTTCACACCCCTTCAACTCCACCTTGAGACTTGCTGAGACAAATATACGATGGCGCCACGCAAAGCCAGCAAGCCGATCAAACCAAATGCACACAAGTTCGATCCAGCAGAGCAACACCGCCCGGAGATAGAGGAGCGAACAGCAAATGGAGAGACGTGCGAGCAGATCGCAGCAGCCTTGCGCGCTCAGGGCACCGACATTACTAATAAGACCATCTCACGTCGGCGTGTAGAATGGGGGCTACGTAAACGTCCACCACACAAGTACGCGGGTATGAAGCATCCCAAAGCGCGCCAAAAGAACGGCGCACGGTCTGCTCACCAGCAAAATGCGCGGAAAGCGGATATCGCAGCCAGGACAGCGCGAGGCGAAACCGCTGAGCAGATTGCTGAAGCGATGACTGCGGATGGCATGCAACTCTTGAGAGGCCCGAGTACCATCTTGAGGCTGCAAACGTTTTGGGGTCTGATTCCGCCCGATGAAGATCGTGCGCGCGGCAGGTCTGCGGCTAAGCGACGGGATGATAGACAGAAGGAAGTGCGGGAGGTGGCGAAGGTCAGCCAACGCGAGAAGGAGAAGCAGGCCAACCGCGCTCAAAGGAGTGGGAACCTGCACTATCCTGCTGATTGCTCGTTCGGACCGAAGAAGAGGGCTAATGGCACGTTCGCGGAGGATGGCGACGATGAGGATGATGATGAAGGCATGAATGCCGACGTCGGCTTGATGGGTACCGTAGACGAAGTGTTTGGGACGCCGTATCCGAACGGCGTGCCGCAGCCAACTCAGGATGGGGTCAGTGTGGCTGCCGAGATTATGTCTGTGGACTTCTTGGTCGATCTTGCCAATAGCACACTGGGTGCTGCAAATCACCTCAAGGAGATGCTGTTGGCATACCAGTCTGGAGTCCCGATGGCCACTTCTCCGACGGCATCACCTCCAACTTTGGACGACCTCACCACGGCGAGGAGAAAGGTTAGAGAGGCTGCGGCCGTGATGCACGACCTCGCCGCTGAACCTACAGCCGGATAATGGCTAGCATTGATCTGCTCGATAATCACATCCTTGCGTCTAAGACTGGCTGCATCGCAAGGAGACCACCGAGTACAGTCATATCGACATTCGATCAAGATCGACTATTGCCACAGCCTCAGACCACAAAACTCTTTGACCTTCAAAGTTCCAACGACATGTCATTCTATTTCGACTTGAGAATACAGAGTCACAGGCTTCGATGGGTCGAAGTCCTCAAAGAGTTTCGCCCCATGTGGGCCTTGTGCGTTATTGACAAGAGTATCGACCCTCCAAATCAGTCGTCTGCAACAGGAGCGAGCGAACGCCCCATAGTGGAGCAAACAATACGGAGATGAGGCACCTGTGACTCAGCAAATGCCTAGTTCTAGTGGTATGTGCCAATCACTCTCGGGACCGTGGTCTTGGGCCTCTGTATACTAAATTACTGCTCAGTGGTGAGCTTAGAATGACAACTGTACCTGGCCTTCGTCCTAACGCTCATAGCTCGACCTAGGCAAATGTGTAGAGCTTGCAGCTTGCGGTCCGCATCTTCAACCTGGAGAAACGGCTAAATGCTGTCCAGCAGTCGATTGTTGCACTGAAAGGATGAAGCATACCCGATACAAACGTAAGTTAGACAGGTCGGTGTCTGTAACGAAGGGGGATGGCTCGGAGATGAGATGGATGTAATGATGTTGGTACAGTACAGGTGATCTATTTGTTTATGACTTTTGTTTCCCTGCCATTCCAATCCTTCTATCTCACAATTACTCACTGATGGGCCACCCGTATATCCTTGCTACCCGGTGCCATGTTCGTGGCTTTGAGTCTAGCCATTGAGCAAGCCCGCCAGCTGTGAGTTGGTCGGCAGCACTCGAAGCAAACAAACAAGACTCGACAATGTCAAACAAGCGGCCGAAGGGTTTATGTGAAGGAGCCTTGGTCTTCGAACACTAATTCTTCTTCCACAACAGCCACAACAGCCGTAACGATTCTCACAGTTCACAGCCGATTATCTCAGCATTAGCGATATCAGCACTAGCATCTGCTCTTTCGCTACCGCAGCATCAGCTTTCGATCGATCATTTGAGATATGTCAAGCCACAAAACCCGCGACAAGTCAGCAGACTCGAGTAGCTCTCCTGCACCCCCAAGCTATGCAGAATCGGAGCTTACAGAGGTCTCACTGGGAACACTGGCCGACCTTCCAGACGCCCTCTCCGCAGCAAAAGCAAGGCTGACTGACTTCCACTGCAAAAAGCATATCGTTCAGGATCTGAGTCCGTCTGAGCAGCTCAACCTGATGATCTTGATGCTGGCTGCTCGAGTTCACGATTTGGAGGAACAGCAAAGCGCTGCTCGGATCCAACAGTTGGAGGCTCGACTAGCCGCTGCAGACACGCAGAACTACATTCTATGGTATGCAGTTAAGCAATTGCAGGGTGTTTCGCCGCAATTCCAAGCACTACCACAGCTCGTATACGACAACGGGCTATGGAAAATGAGGTGATTCGAGAGCGCTCGGCTCCTTCCCCGGATTACGGCGGGGGGGGATCTACTCGGTATCGTGGTTGTTCCTTAACATTTGTTTTCCTGTATTCCATTCCTGAAGCCTAACACTTACTCGATTATGTTCATGTGTACCTGTTGTCGGTCTGATGACCCTCGGGCTTACCAATGGAGCAGACCCAGTAGATGTGAGTCGAAAGACAGAACCAAGAGAAACAAGAGCCAAAGTTGAAAAACAAGCATTTGCAGAACGTATATGAATGAATTGTGGCTCCCCAACCACCAGGATTCCTTAATTCAAATATCTACGTCCACATCCACATCTCAGTATCAGTGAAATCGATACGAGCGTTCCATTCCCTAACTTGAACAAGAACTCGCCTCACAGTTCGAGATATGCCGAGCGACAGGTCCCGCGATGAGTCTGGACATTCGAGCCACAGGCCCCACAGATCCCACAGGTCGCACAGGTTTCGCGATAAGTCTGAAGATTCAAGCCGTAGGCCCGGTGACGGGTCTAGGGATTTGAGTACTAGATCCGGCGGCAAGTCTGGAGAACCGAGCAGTAGATCTGGCGAAGGCCTAAAGACACGAGTAGTCCTCGAAAGGCTATCCCGACGAAGTATAAAGGCGGCTGGATAGGGACGCTCGAGGATCTACGTATCTTACCATTGCACCTATGCGCGAGGACAGAGGACTTTAAGTATTCCGAGATGCCTATATTCGGAAGATTGAGTGCGAACGGGCAGCTGAATCTGATGATTCTGATGCTCGCTCACCGAGTCCACAACGTCGAGCAGCGAGTAAGTGCTGCGCGAATCCAAGATCTAGAGGAACGACTAGTCGCTGCAGAGAAATCGATCGCGGTCCAGCAGGGTACAGACTCTACCTCGCAGGCTCCAGACGCAGACTCTGCTTCACGGGACCTAGATGCAGACTCTGCTTCACAGGCTCCAGAATAGTGCGGGCACGGACTATCGTAGCTAGCTTTGGGGGTGGGCATGAGGTAGGAGAGTTCTGCCTGGGAGTGTGGAAACGCTAAGTGCTTGCTTGCTCGCGGTTCCTGTTTGCCTATTGTCGAAGAAGTCTGCAGTAAGATTACCCGTCGATGGTTGCAAGGCCAGTTTTCCATACGATCAATCTTTGATCGAAACCACCACTCACTAACCACTCTTCACCATCCACCTCGTTCCGGTAACTTACGAGGCATCGCACTTTGGATCCCTCTTCGTGGCCTTTGAGACTTGTCTTGATTCTTCCGGTGCTCGCTTCAATGCCGCGAATCACACCGTCATCGCCGTTGACGAAGACGCCACTTCCATCTGGGCGCCAAACGACCGCCGGTGTCGAATATGCTGGAGTAAAGAAGGTCAATTGGACTTTATACACGAGAAACCGTACTTTCGTCAGTGCTTACCGGCCTGAGGAGCCATCGTGTTTGCGTGTATCTGTATCGCTGCTGCCTCCCGGTCTGCAATAGCTAGTGCCGCGCGAGCTTGTGTTGCCTGTGTCTCCGGAACAAGCGTATCGTCGAGTAGGGATCGCCTAACGAGAACCGGAGCTGCTGAAGGAGCCGGTGTTGTGAATGGAGGCACCAACAGGCGTACGATGAGAAGCTTCATGTGTGGTAGCGAATTGGTGGCCACAGCTAGCAAAGTAGGATCCGAAGGACAGGCGGCAAGAGCTGAAGGCGTAAATGCCACCCATGCGTTCGAATGAGGAGCCAAATTCTGCTTGCCGAGCATTCGAGGCTCGTTCTCTGTGGTGTAGAAGTACAGAAAGTTGGAGTCCGTCCTTGCGATGATCAGAATAGGTTCAAGACTGTCGGGATGTCGAACCAGCAGCATAGCTTCTGGCTTGGTCGGTAATATAATGGTGGCAACCGGCTCGCCGAACTTGAAGCTCGCATGGTCCGTAGACGTGTAGAAGTTGACCTTGCAGTCCCAACCGGCCGTCGCTATGATGTCGTGCTCGGACTCATGCAGGACAGCAGCCTTGACTATGTACTTTGAGTGGTCTCTACGCATGTCGATGATGTTGCCCTCGAGGTCGCTGGCAATTAGCTGGCCGGACATTGATGCTGTAATCAGAACCCGTTCGCGGAGCACAACACACGAAAGAATGGGCGAGTCGTGCAGTGTCGCTGTTGAACTTCGTAGTGTGCAAGCTGGGATGTCAAGGACATGCATACGCCTTGATGCTGAGGTAGCCAGGAGAACAGGGTGTGGTAATTGTCTATAGATCTCAGCGTAGCCGTTGACCGCAGTTCGCATAAGCTTACCCATGGCCAACGAAGAGAAGGTTCGCCTTTTGTGGTATGTCCTCGATCGGTACTGCTGTCGACGGGGCTAGGAGAGGTCAGGAATGTGTCAGAGACGGATCAATATGAAAACAGTACCAGGTTCGGTCCAGTCATGGACCTCATCTTCAGTAGCGAGTTTCTCAAACTGTACGCTCACATCGAAGGTCTTCTTCTCCTCCAGCAGCGTTTCCAGTGTCAGGTCCCCTTTACTGACGACTCCAGCGTCCTGAGGTAGCCCGGCTTCGGAGATGAAGGCATCATATGACTACTCAGGCCTTATCAATATGTCAGTCCGAGTGAAGACCTCGCATGGGAGTATATACCTGCTCATATCGATTAGTCTTCAAGAACCTCGCCACAATCAATGATGCAGAGTCGGCCGGAGGCATGTTCGCAATTGTGTCTACTTCCAGCTTCAATGTGCGAAGCTCGGAGGTCGGGTGCCTGACCTTCAGCTAAACCTGCATGGGCGGGCTGATGAAACGAGGATGGAATACAACGGCGTGGAGGAGTTCGAGAATAGCCTTCAGACTAGCTGTTTTTAGGTTTGAGCTAATCTTGTTGGGCAGGAGTCGGCGAAGTAGTTTGGCGGCTTGGGGTGGTTCGCAGCTGTGCAAGGCTACATATAGGGGGTGACACCTCCAGCATGAGCGTTTCCAGTGCTCTTGAGCCACTATGTCGCTTTCAGAGACAGAAACCAACATCGATGAACCCCAAGCCCTCGAGTCTTCTGACGGCGAAGGAGAACTGGAGACGTTGCCGACCAACGTTGGCCGAGATTTGAAGGGACGAGAATTGACGTTCAAGCACGCTACGAAGTTCCGAGTGGAAGTATGCATTCTTGAAGGCCAAAGTCAGCTGTACTTCGCGCAGATTTGCTCACTCGGCAAGAAACCTGACGTTATACTCCATTCTGGGCTCAAAGATGGCCCAGTGCTCGCAGCCGCACACTACCGCTGGGGTCGTGATGTGATCGTTGGGCTTGGACAAGACGAGCTGTCCATGACGTGGTACGCGTTCAAGCGATGCCATCCCTTTATCGAAAAGAGGGGATTCACCTTCGAATGGCAAGGCAGTAACTACCTGCTGCAGCGAGCAACATCATCAGATCACAAGGCGACTGGAGCAGGCCGATTTCTCCTGACGCATTTCAAGGTTGTTGAGGAAGCGACTGGCGAGCTTGTTGCTTTATATGTGAGCCAGCCAACTGGGAAGACGAAGGCCACCTTGAAGATGAAGGCTGGCATGAACGAGGAGTTGCAGCTCCTGTGTATTGTGGGTGTCGTCTCGTGGCGAGACAAGATTCGGAGACGGTAGTCGATGGTTGGATGGCTGGTACGGTCTTGAGTCTGCTATCGGAGCTCTGTGGTTCATGGATTTAATGTCGGAGGAGTGGAGATGAGAAGATTATGCCTAGGTATCAATTTGAGCGACTCTGCTTCTTCACTTTCTCGATCTCAGCGAGCAGGTCGTAGTCCATGATCGTCTTGAGGAAGAAAGCGCCGAAAAGCTTGACTATTCAACATGTTAGCCAAAACAGGGTCTAAACTGCCAATGATAGGCAGACAATTTCAAGAGACTTACGCATCGCCCATGTCATGCCGTACATCGCGAGCTCAATAACGTAGTTGAGATCGCGAGAAGAGTCTCCGGCTTTATTGCCCGCGTCCAGAACCTTCTCGACATGAGCCTTGCGCACCTTTATATATTGTGCAAAGGTGGTCCCAAGTGTCTTCAAATCGACTTCTTCCTTGTTCACCTCCGCAAGATTGAAGGCCAGCGGGTTTGCGAAGGCTTCCGCATCCTCGAGACACTGTGAGACACCCTGGCCGGAGGAAGAAGGCAGGGCCTGGAGCAAAGTACAGGTCATATGGTCAGTAATGTATCAGCGATTCGAAGGTTTCTATTCGTTATGCTTACGTGCGCCGCATCACCGATGAGAACTACGCGCTGGCCTACCCAGGTGGGTACTTTCGGCATCACAAAGGTAGGGATCTTAAGCGCAACTTCTGAGGCCTGGATGATTCTCAGGATCATCGGATCCCCCCACAACGAGTGACGTTTCTCGAGCTCCTGCTTGAGCTCAGCATTGTCTGGATTTGCCTTCGAGTCCTCCTGGGCCGATCTTGACCACCAGAAGGCGCTCTTGCCAGGCGGAAGTGTAGCTTCGCCTCTGATGTGCTTTTCGTTTGCGGAAATGTTGCCAGTTGTATACGGCGTGTAAGCAAAGAAGCCGTTCGGGCCGAATGTCATGACGGTCTGTCCATGAGCAGTTGGTCCGGTCTCTGCTGGAGGTGGCAGGTAGTCGGTTGATACCCACCCAGCCACAGTAAACAGTCCCCTAGGGCGGCAGTCAGGCATCCAATCCCATGACAAGCAGATACAAAACTGTTACCTGTACTCTGGAGGATATTTGTCACCAAGTACTGCACATCTCGCCTTGCTCCACACACCATCGGCGCCAACGACGAGGTCGTAGTTAAGGATTTCGCCGTTGTCTAACTCAATGATGGCCTGATCATTACCATCTTCGACCTTCAAGACCTTATGCTGCACGATGACAGAGGCCGGTATGCGTTCGTACAATGCAGCGACGAATACTTCCCGAAGCACCATCACACAACACTCGGGAGGAGCGCCTCGGAGGTCCGTGAAGGGCATCACACCCAGGCTCCAGCCGCGAGCGCTTTTCATCACGAACTTGGGGCTCGGGAAACCGTTCCGGAGGATCTGATCGTGCAGGGTTGGACTGAGGCGCCTGAGACTTGCCATCCCGTTACCTTTGCCACTTGGTAAGCACGGATACCGAACTCCAGATGTAGTGTGAGACTTACCTGCCAGGCCATAGCCACCACCACTCGATGGAATGTCGTCCGCACGCTCATTACCGAGTCGTGGGATGTCGTGCGGCTCGAAGATGGTGATGTCGAATGCATCCTTGAGACGTTCATCCTTAGCTAGCTGTTGCTCGAGGAACAAGTACGTGCTGAGGCCAGAAATGCCTCCGCCAACAATGGCGATTTTCATGATGGTCGCGAAGATGAGCTCTAGCGGGAATCTCGTACATACGTCGTTCAACTTATCCTATGCGTCTGCCTACATCGTAGGAGCGCGACCGAGATGTGACCGCCCTTCATCTTCAGATTAGCTCTGCTTGTACGACGCACAGTCATAGTGGTCAAGAGAGTAGGCAGTCGATACAAGACCAGTATGCCGAGTGAAGTGCAAGCCGAACGAACAAGCCAGTAGGTTCAAGCCCTGAACGCGAATGCGAGGTGCTAGCGTGAAGCTTATTCGACCAAGTGATTCTCAAGTCCTACCCTGGCTGCAGCTCACGCCACTTCACTCGAACTGCAACCAAGAGCGACGATGGTCAAGGTCGCTGGCGCAGTCGCCTTTATGTACATCCAGTGCACAGCAGCTGGACGGCTCGTCAGCCTGGACACATGCACATGCATGAGGTTGCGTCGGTGTGGCTCATCGTCAGAGATTGGGCTATTGGACTGGACGAGATGCCTGTACAATGCTCGGATGTCACAAGGAGTCGCCGAATCAAGGCACGGTATAAGTGAACGGCTTCGAAGCCCAAGAAGCTATTGCTGGATCTCTTATCGCGTTTTCCATCTTCCTTTCAACCCACAAAAGCAGATATCATGAACATAACAATCTTGGGCGCAGGTATTACGGGGCTCACCTCTAGCCTTGCTCTGCAAAATCATCTTCCCGAACCGAAACCTACCATCACGATATACGAGATCCGAGACACACCCTCGACAATAGGTGGTGCGGTCAATCTAACGCCGAAAGCCCTAAGATACTTGCACTACCTTGGGATCGATTCACGGCGCCTACGTGCTGAATGTAAGAGGATCGAACTCTTCGACCTCTATAGCGGAAGAAAGTACTCGGAGGTCGATTTCAGAGGAGCGGACGGGGATGGCATCGGCAAGGATGCTAGCAAGAGATTCTACTCCGCGAGGGTGCTCAGGCGAGACTTACAGGCCGCCTTGCTAGAAGCTGTTGAGAAGCAAGCAGATACCAGAACACAGATCGTATTGGGTAAGAAGGTGGAAAGGACTGAGGAGAGACGGGAGGAAGGGGATGTTCAGCTTACTTTCAACGATGGCGAGCGAGTTTCGTGCGACCTTCTCTTGGGCTGTGATGGTATACATTCGGCAACTCGCACACTTCTGATAGATCCGGATCGCCAGCCGACATATACCGGCATCTGTGTGTGTATGGCCACGGCACAACTCACACCGGAAATCAAGCTGAAGTGGGAGACCACCGGACTGGCAAGCTCTCGGAGAGGCAGCTTCATGGCAAGCTACTTCGAGCAGTCTAGGACTCAGCAATACATCGCAGCTGTCATGGAGATGAAGGAGGTTGCCAACCGCCAAGGATGGAAAGTGCGCGGCTCAGATCAGAGCGCTCTCAAGAATGACATCCTCAGCCGCTTCAAGTCCGCGTCGATGCCTGAGCTAGAGGATCTTGTTAGTGCAGCTGGAGAATGGAGTTCGTATCCGGTCCATATGTTGCCTCCTGGTGGAAAATGGTCTAGTCCGGGTGGTAGGGTGATTCTCTTGAGAGACAGTTTGCATGCCGTAAGTGGCCCACCCCGTCGACGCTAACGGTGTTATCTGACACATCAATCAGATGCCGCCACAAGGCGAGTCGACAGGTAACTGTATCGAGGACGCGGTACTGTTCAGCCGGGCGATCATGCAGCATAAGACCGGCAGCTTCTCAAAGGGTTTTAAAGCATCTGAGAAAGTTCGACGTCCGGCCGTTGATGCAGCCTATACACAAGCTGTACAACGATGGGAGACAGTAAAAGACAGTGGAGCATTCGTGTATCGATTTATGACCTTCCTCACACCTTGGTTCTTGTGGTGGACCGCGAAAGCTCGGGAGGAGGAGTTTGCAGCAGACTATTCTGATTACGACTTTGTTCTGTAATGTGCTGATGAGTACGAAGACCAACTACCTTACTTGCTCATCGATATCGGCAGTCCAGGACAGGGGCTCGTCGTTGTCTGGACGGACTCTGTCATGTAACGCTACATGTTCGCCGCCGACTCGCTAAATGATAGTTAACTCAGTTCGGAAGTCCACTCGTACTTTTGGAGCAGGCCCGTGGCTGCTATTTCGCACTTCACGCCGTTGCACACCCCCCGCTATACCTTTACGAGGTGTCGATCCAAAAGCTCCTTCACTTGGTCGAGCGGAAGACCCTCAATCTTCGTGCCATCCATCCCCACTGCCCCATCAGCTGATGCGACCATGCTATTCAGAATCGCTTCTTCCACCGCCTCTGCACAACCTGCAGACAGAAGGGCAAAAGGGTTAGCAAATGTCTAAGACAAGGTAGGGCTTTGCCCATGGGTTTGGTACCATAGAAGAATCGTTCAATTGACTCGTTCCTGACATTTTCGGTCGAGTAGGTCTCGATGACGCGCTTCTTCGCATCCTCACAGACCTCAGGGCCGTGAGGAGCGGTCGAAAGTGCAACAAAGATATCTCCAGACGAGTTGCGTCCCACACCGTACGAGCCGACCATAGACAGACCTACGGTGACATGCCGGGCCATGCGGTCGAGTTGATTTGTGGTAAGCGGTGCATCGGTAACGACCAAGACGATGATCGAGCCGTCCTTGGATTTATCAGTCGGTAAGTCTGCCTCTCCCTTCAAAATCTTGCCGACGGGGATCCCACCGACTGTGAGGTGCGGGCGGATGCCGTAGTTCGACTGGATGAGTGCAGCCACAGTGTAGCTTTTACCATCACCGCTGCCTGAGTCGACGACTCTACTCGAGGTTCCTGTGCCGCCCGTGAACATGTGACAAGTCATGCCTACGATGAAAGTGTAAGCGGTAATTCAACCAGCAGAACAATCAAACTCGTCGATGCTTACCAGATCCACCACCCTTCTGGCCTTCTTGTATTTCAGCACCGTCCTCCTTACACTTCAGGGTGTCGAAACATCGCTTGATGTCAGTCTTATCGACCCTGGTAGCAGACACATCGGCATTTATGATCCAATCACACGTCTCTCCTACTACAGGGGTGCCGTAATGTCTCCCAGTTGCGTCGAAATCCCAGCCGAACTCTTTATGCTTCTTGAGGACCCAGTCCCACGTCGCATCGAAGACACTTCCGAGGCTCAACGAGTTCGTGAAAGCAACGGGAGTGTTAGTGAAGCCCCAGTCGGCAATTTGGCGTGCACCAGTAAACTCTCCATTACCATTGAAACAGAACGTGCCAGCACGGCAGGGCTGATAGAAGTCCTAGATATCTGTTAAGCATCGCCACTCGACCGAGGAAGGACGAAAACCATACCTTTGGTGGTCGAGGCGAGATAACTGTTACACCTTTCGTGGCTGTTGATCCAGGCTGGAGATCCGTCGCAGTCGGAACGGTGACTTGCGATATGTGCAGTCCATCGATGTCTAGGATAGAGTTCTTCGGACCCGTCGGCAGGACGCCCGGACTGTAGCCAAGGTCTCGAATACGCATCCTCACGGTTTGCAGGTATGAGAGATAGAAAAGAAAACGGCGTGTCTGTCAAGATATAGGAAAAGTTTCGGGTCCGATCCTCCTCACCTTCAGAAGAATACTAGTGCCGCATACTGTGGACACTGGGTATTGACTCATCCGGCAGGGCTGTTCTTCTCTATCTCGCATGAAGCTCGAGCTTGAGCAAGCGGACACTTGATGGGATCAGTATCAAAGTGGACGCTCCCCGGTCTCGTGAAAATCCTGAGTTATACCCACCTTGCTCTAGGAGAAGAAGAGGACACGATGGTGTCGAGAGACTTTCGTGACGTGAAGACAGAAGTGGATCCTACATGTACCTGCCCAATCACAACCGACTTGCAGGTGTATTAGCATACCAGGACGGTCAGTATACAAAATTGGGGAGGCGCGCTGACTTTGCACTTCACTCATCGACATCCACACCTCTCGCGAACACCAACTCTCAGTGCATTGGAATTTGTGGCGCAGGTATGGGAAGGAGTCTGAAGCTCCAAGATCTGACCGCTTGATATGTGGCTTCCTTCAGTTTCACAAGACCACGGAATCGTTCGGTTGATGCATCTGTTGTTGACACTCGTCGCCAAAGGTTCGCTATGATTTACTGCAGACTAGAACGTTAGATTCTATGCAGCCAAGACAGCTTGCCCAACATCTTATCTCGTACCTGTAAAAGAAACACGGTACGTCTTCTTCATCTCAAAACATGTCCTACTGATCAATTCGCTAACATGAGCGGCCCACCCTATCAAGATTGTGCGCTTTGCGAGCTAGGTTTCACAGGCGAAGACGATGGGATTGAGTTTGGCACGAGATTAACGACATCTGCCAAACACAAGCCACACCATTCATTGCCTCTTACACCTGCTCAGGACGAAGAACGATAAGACAACTTCAAGCCACCACAAAGCATACCGATAAATCATCCCTGGCTCTCACGACACTCTCCGTCCGCTCTTCTCTTCTTCGATGGCATACCCGAGCTCCAACCTTGTCAATACGCAAGTCAACGAGATCTACGGCAATCCAAGGCATCCTATCGCGTTCTCCGTAGGAACCGGACGACCTGCGCACACTGGAGTGTTTTAAAACCCTTTGCGAAGCGTATATCTTTCGGGAAGGGGGAGGGTTCGCCATCGGATTAGTGCAAAACTATTCTCGTCAAACACTCGTCGCTCTTCTCGCGGATGTTGCTTAAGTGGCGTCAATCGACCAGTCGCACAACACTCGACTCGCTATCAATGAAGGATGGTGTGCGCGAACACGTCCTGTGTTCAACGACCACTTGATACTCGTCGGCCCCAAGAGTGATCCCGTTCACATAGCGAGTATGGACACATTAGCTGAAGCTCTCCGGGCCCTCGTGGCCAGCCCATCAGTCAAGAATAGACCTCGACAGATTCTGTTCCATTCCTGCGGCGACGGCAGCGCGACATTCTACAACAAGATCGAACTCTGGCTATCCGCAGGCATAGATACTAGTAGCGTAGAGTGGTCGAAAGCGTATGCCGCTGATCCGTTCGATGCCCTGATGAAGGCTGGTCGGGAAGAGGCGTATATCATGACGCAGCGAAGCACATATCTCGTCGCGAAGGATCGAGGTCTTGTGCCGGAAATTCGAGTATCTATCGAAGAAGATCCAGCGCTTGTTGTGCCGTGTTCTGTTGTAATGAACACAAAAGCAGCAGCACATAGTTCCGACGCCATATCCTCGGCGAGGCAGTTTGCGGAGTGGCTCAGCAGTGATCAACCACAGCAGATCATAGCAGCGTTTGGCAGAGATCTCAACTATTCAAGGCCCCCTGCTCTCGATTGCAACGGAGCCAGGTTTCGAAGTAGGCGAGCCACTGAAGGGCAGAGTATAACCATTTCATCGAAAGCAGCTGCCTTAGGACAGAGCCGAGAGGAAAGGAAAGAACATTAGAGATTTGGTGTTAATATATCCATTGAACTCTGCAAAGCCGAAATCTATATTGACACTCCGTGACAAGCACCTTGTGACGAGCGTGAGCCCGCGGCCGTGAGGCCATATGCGTCTTCAGTTCCACCCCCGCCCGCTATGCAAGTAAAGAGATCGTTATAGACATCTCTGCGCCTCGACAGATATAGACAGATTGTAGAGACAGAGAAAGAGGAGAGACATGCACATTCGTCATCGCATCAAGACGCTAGAACGCTCGCAAAGGAAACCGTAAATCGCCCAGTCATCAAAATATACCACCCAAAGGAGGTCCAGCCCGCTATGCAAGAAACAAAATCGAGAAGGGTATCATAGTATGGAAATAGTGTGTATGCATGTCAGACGCTGACGGTGCGCCGTCGCATCTGTGTCGGCTTCTGCGCATGACAGATCAGGAGCTTGAAGCTTGTGCCCTGTTTTTCGCACTCTCGTAATAGAGCGTGGTCGTTCCAGATGCTTGAGTTGTCGTTTGGGAACAGTGCCTTCTCGTAGCAGGTGGAGTACCACCACCGGCCGACTTTGGCGACCATTTTGGTTATGCTTTCGTCGTTGTTCTTGCCGGATTCGATTTGGCTAGACCGAGCATCTTCCAGCAGATCAGCAAAGGAGAACTCGTCTCCCTCGCGATCCTCTCGTCGCCAGATTGGCTTGCTCGAGCGGTGGGACGAGGAGCTGCTAATGTCTTGGCTTCGAGGGATGCGACCGGCAGCTGGAACGCCTACAATGCAGCGTTGAACATCTTCGAAGCCTCGGCGACCGATGAGACGGACGAGGACATCGCTCAGGTTTCGAAGACTGACGTTGCCGTCTTTCGCTTGCATTCTGGTCTTCAGTCCACGCACCGCCGATCTGGCCTTGGTACCCATATTCATCAGATCCAAATCCAGAACTGCTACTTCGAGGTACCCTCCGGGCCGCAGCACGCGCTTGCATTCGAATATGGCTGAGTGATAGGCATCGTCTGTTGTAGCTAGAGGAAACCTGAGGACCACTGCTGTGAAGAAACCTTTGGGAAACGGGAAGGCTCCGGAAATTGCATCAAGGTTGATGTGCCGATGGTTGTGTGGAGGCCGCTGATTGACTCCTGGCCAGGCCGAGCCGTTGGCGGGAGCAGGCCCAAGGTTATACACAGTCGCTGCTGGGTAGTTCAAAGCTACATAGAAGGACCAGTCAGAGCCGAGGCCATCGATAATCAGGATCTTCGGATCATCGGCAAGACGCATCTCGTTGTCAGCTGGACTGAAGAGCACACGCCCAAATGAAAGCCACTTGCTTGTCATCAAGGCGCCAAAGCGAAGATTTGCAGCAGCAGCATGATCATCACCATCCACTTCGGCGATGTCCAAAAGCTGTGTATCTCTGTTGAAGCGTACGCTTGGTGTTAAGCTTGATTGAGAGCTTCGAGCATTAGCCTCTGGCAACGATGCAGACCTAGAGTGCGCGGATGCGCGACTGTATCGAGACGATGTGGTGCTTCCACGTGCGCTAGGCAAATCCGTGCGGCTGCCATGAGCACTGTTTCGGTTGGGTCCGGGTATGCTTGATCGAGATGACTGGGCCAGACTGGGTCGTCGCGGACCCGAAACACTTGTATGGTTCTGCGTACCCAGGGTACTTGTGCTGCGATTGCCGTAGTGGTCGACAAATTCCGACAGCTGAGCTGGTGTTGTTAAGGGTGACATTGAAGGCTGCATGAAACGAGCGATCTGTTGTGGCACACTTAGCACTGTAGAGCTGGTTCCGGGCAGTGGCGGTAGAGGTAGCTGAGTCCGCGGTGGCTGACCCCAGGAGTACAAGTCTTGGGTCTGGGTATTGGCCGGCTCATAGAGCATGCTCGAATACTGGAAGGGTGCACCCAGAGACGACGCGGCGGACAGCGGAGTTCCGGGTGGCATGACGTCGTCCAACAAATCGTTATACTCGGTCCAAATATCTTCCATCTGTGGTGGCGAGGCGACCATGCTTGCTACCCAGCTTTGGTTTCCTGAGCTGCTCGAGTGAGACAAGTCGGAGTCTTTGCGAGGTGGGAACGCAAAGAACTCGCTGGCATGAATATCCATACTCGTGCGATTCGTGGACGTGCTCGTCGCATTGGTAGTCACACTACTCTTGTGCTCGCCTGAGATGCGGTTCGAGTTTGTACTGGTGCTGGAGACTGGCTGCGAGCCTCCTTCGATGGGGCTTGCCAGCTCCCGAATCTGGTTGTACAGCGATCCAGGAGGCTGAACAGTAGGTTTCGGCTGGGTGCGGCCGAAGGGCCGGGAGAACGAGTTGTCAGACAGCTTCCGATCACGATCTCGTTTCGAGATCACCTTCGGGATCCGGCCGACGGGTGAGAGTCGTGATTGTCGAGCAGGACTCTCCTCCTGAGGATCTGGAGTGTTCAAAGATTGCTGCACCATTTCCGGTGTGCGTACATCTCGGGAGGACTGAGCAGCTGTATTCGCAGGCGCTCGTTGCTGATCGACTGGGTAGTTCTGTTGCCGCAGCACAGAACCACTGTCGTGTACCAGTTCAGGCACTTTCGTGGGCTCCTGTCTGACCGTGATGGTAGGAAGCTTCGGGCGAGTTCGGAACTCAGAGTCTTTCGAGTACTCCGCCTGCGGTGGTGACGGAAGCAGACTGACATGTCGGCCCTCATAAGGAACCATCTTCGGCGGCATATTGCTCTCCGACATCGAGTCTTCTGGTGAAGTTTCGGTCTCTTGCATGATGCGCTGCACTTCCTCTAACCCCACCGGCTCAACAGGATCGAGCATAGCGTAATGTGCAAAGTTCTGCGCCGGCGGCTGGTGACGGGCTACGACTGGGTCTCTGGTTTCGTCTACAGCTCTTCCTTTGCCTTTGCTTCTCGGCGACGCTTGGGTGCGCTGGAAAAAGTTCCACCTGCGAGATGGCTTGGCCTCTGGTTCCGGCTCCTTCTTCGGTGATCGAAGCCACATGCCTTCCGTTCGCTGGGATGGGTCGTCCAGTGGTATAGTGCTGTCTGAGCGTGGGACGGCCGAGCCTTCGGCATCGTAGCTGTCCATTGATGAATCCTTGGAGGGTCGGCTGGTATCGATAGGAGCTGGCATGTTTACCCGTGAGTCTCGGTCGCCTTGTGATAGCCGTGTGAGCGAGCGTCGAGCGGCGAGAGTCGGATACCGCGCAAACACATCGTCTTGGCTGCTGTCTGAAGGCGCACGTGCGGTCGGATGCTGTCGCTTGGCCGGAGAACTGCCGGAACCGCTGTTAATTGCAGATGGTAGCAATTCTGGCTTGGCATAGCTTTCAAGCGACGAGGTCGGGCCACCTCGAGGCTGTGACTCGGACCCAGAAGCGGCCTTACTGACAGTGCTACCGGTACCGCGTAGCACGACCGGAGTCAAGCGCTCTCGAAGGAAGTCGTCCATATCAGAGCCGTCTTTGCTGGTGGTACTGTTCTTTCGTCCTTGAGACGGCCTTCTGGGCTGACTACTGGTGTTACTGTCTGTACTCGAGGACCGGAGGCCAGTGCTACTAGTGGTACTTCCACTTCGACCGCGGAACCCGTACCTGCCGTATCCTTCATGTCCTGTTCCGGCTACAGGCCCCTTCACCACTGGTCGCTTGGGCTTCTCGACTGGCTTCACACTGTCTGCTTTAGGCTTTCTTGAAAACAGTCCGAACCTTGGCGACTTGCTCGGACTGGGTGCTGGCCCGACAGCAGGAGAGTCTTTCCTCGTTAATTTGTGGCCTTCTGTGGTATGCGGCGGACCTCGCGCAAACGAGCGAGCAGCAGGCGGAGGCGAAATAGCAGAGTCTATTCGCGGCGACTCTTGTGGTTTGGGAGAAGCACCGAACCGAGACTTGAGTGGCGACATAGGGTTGTTCGTCTCTTGCGAAGGAGTTCGCTTATGGTAGGTGTTGTACACTTTCGAAAGATCGCTCTGAACAACTGGCGACGGACTGGTCATACCCGTTAGGACTGGAGTACCATCTCGACTCGGTCTGATGGGCGGTAAAGCCTTGTTCAGATTCATCGAAGGTGCCGGGTCGACATTGAGATGAGCAAGCTCTGGAGGTATCTGAACGGCCGGCCTTGTGTTTGAAGATGCTGAGAATTGCCGGGGTTTCTCTTTGACCAGATTGGCTTGTGAAGACGAGCGACGACCATCAGTGGTCTTTCCTGTTGGTGGAGCTGATGCCGGTTTGCGCGGTACGTCCTTCGATGCCGTTGCTGCTCGCCCACTTTGCCTGACTGTCGAGTTTGAGGACGATGTTGATGACTCGCGAACAGTGGGTAGCGCAAGTCGAGTCGTATCGACCTTGTCGTTCGAACGATACGTTGGCCCACCGTTGCATGTTGGACTCTGCTGTCGTAGTCGAGGCGTATTCGTTGATGTGACAACAGCAGGAGAATACGAAGATGTCGAGCTTAGTGTAGGGGCGTGACTAAAAGGTGAGTCCGCGTAGCGCGTAGATGGCGTCGCAGACTGTGCATAGCCGGGCACAGGCGGTGTGATATCTCTCATCACATACTGGTCTTCGGAGCTCAAATCCGGTAACAGCCGGTATTTGGGATCTGAAGCAACATATGCGCCATGGTGCACGTAGGAGGTTGTTTGTGGCAAGGAGATTCCTAGAACGGAGTCTTCGAAAGCCTCACTCAGATCATCATCCCGTGAATAGGTCGTGGTGAATTCTCGTTCGATCACGGAGTCCTCGGCCTTTTTCGAGGCGGCGTACCGCTCGATCGTGGAGGGTTTGCGCCGCAAAGCATTTGTTCGTGGACTATCGTACGTCGATCCAGATGAGCCCGAGACAAGCGATGGAGTGCGAGGGTCGAGCGGCAAACCATAGATAGGCCTGGTCCTTGACATCTCGGATGGCGCTGAAGATACTGTCCCTGAGGGCTGTGCAACCGGTACTCTTCTCAACGAAGTCGACGTTTGACGCACAGCGGGTCCGACGTTCGGAGCCTTTTCTATGCTGGGTGTACCACTTCCCGTCTTATCCAACGGTGTAATGCTTCTGCTCGTCCTCTTTCCCAACCGTGACACATCTTGCGTATTCTTGCTCTGCTTACTGTCCGTGTTCTCGACATGCGATTTCGCCGGGATGCGGCTGAGTCTCTTGCGCCCATCCTGAGAAGTTGTGCTCTCGTTGGAGGGCGGAGATCTAAAATGGGATCTGAAAGTTGCGGCCATCGCTGGTGTCGTGGAACACCACTGTCGCAACGGTCACCCGGCAAGCCGAGGATGTCTATACACAACGTCGGCCTCGGTAGGTCGTTCATTAGGACATGTGCTGTGTGTTCGTTCGAAATTCGTGCTCGTCGTGTTGTGTTGTTACGTCGGTCATTAATTAAAGATCGAGTCTACAATGAGAGTCGTCGTCAGCGTCCAGCGCTTTCTGACAGAGAGAACAAGAAAAGTTGATGTAACACAGGTACTGAATAACAAGCACCTTTGGGATTTTTGTTCAAGATTCCCCGTCGTGCACGCTTGCGCTGCTGGTTAGGTCTTGCAGGACGCTACCTCGAGATGCATGCACAGCCTCGAGATGCCGGAAGTACCGACGCTGTCTCTGAGGCTCTTAGCCACTGGTTCCTGCGTTTCGCCGACGCCGCAGATCGTCCAGCTTGATGCGCCACGCAAATCATGCGACCGTGAAACGTGTAAAGCGAAGATTGGGCAGTTTTTCTGAGACTGCGTTTCTAGCCGGGTTGGTCGCGCAAGATATCGAGGCGGCTGACGTGTGGGGAAGGGAAAACCGTTGGCGGCGGGCGAAAGAGTACCGTGGGACGCAACGGGGAGGCGAACCCTAACTGATCTTTAGCGCCCTCGGGCAAAAGATTGAGCTCTATCAAAGTCGTGACCGAGTCGTGGTCGGGGATACGAAAGAGATTGAAGGGAGTGAAGGAGAAGAAGCTTCGAAGACGATGAGTGTGAATAGATTGTTGTGAACGAGAGCGCGCTTTCGTTGCGCGTCCGGTTGGTAGCTGATGTCGTGCCGGAGCATGATCCCACGATATGATAGCTAGACCGCCCAAGCGCGGCGAGAAGCGCATCGTGCGGCCATATCTGTTTGACCATCATGGTTATTGCAGGCCGAAGACTTCGCAATAGGCTTGCGTACTGCACGATAGGGCCAGTGACAGAGAGTAGGTGGCGTTGGGGGGGTTCATTGGCTGATGCACCTCTAATGCACGTCGAAGCAAGGATCGCCGGGTGGGCCGTTCTCTGCAGGCTTCTTCTCCAACATTCGGATTTGGGCATACACCATGCGAAGCCGGAAGCTGACTTCCAACACCGGGCTGCCTGAACGCAAAGACGCAGTTTCAACATTGATGAGGCGTTGCTGAAGATGGTCTGAGGTCGAAGTCAATGCTGCTCAGGGTTGCGGGCCACGCCATGCGTCCGGCCCGATATGAGACAGCGGAGTGTCGAGTTGCTGAGAACCACTCAAGCTTGTCTCGACGCGATTGCGCTACAACAACCTCCACAACGGTGATACGGACCGCTCACGGCTCGTTGCCGTGGAGTTCATCGGGGAAGTCGTCCCGAACGGTAGATGAGATGTGGAAAGGATGTTGAACTTACACTGGCCTGACGTGGCGATTGGTCGTTTGCCAGATTTCACTGCTGACTGTAATACTCGGATCTGGCAATTCCAACGAGATGACTGTCGATCCAGATCGTAGTAGATATTGATGACCCAAGGCGGCGTCATGACCCTCAGTCTCCCAAGATGAAAGATTACGCGGCATCCGACCAGACCATCTCCTGGGTAGGAACCATCTCTCAAGCTCTCAAAGCCAAGATGAGTACTCCGTATCAATGGCGATCCTTTGCACACTACGCGATCTCGGTAAACATTATGGCAGCCGGCGGGCTCGGTGTGTGCCACGTATTCTCTAGTTGACCTGCTCGGAGCATCGAAGCCTTCGTCCGGATCTCGTGGAGAAGTCTTGCGCTCCGACAGGGAAAAGTATCCATGATGGCGAGGCGTGCGGTCCGGAACCCATAGCTCTGGCGCCCCGAGGCGTCCGCATCCCTGGTCTCGAACGTGCTACGCGCTCCGAATGGCCACGCAGGATCCGCGCACATGTGACTTAACGGCCGCCCGCATCCCTTCAAAGTCACGTGCTTGGTAGTGGTGGGTTGGCCATGCTCATTACTGGCCGCCTCGCCGTGATCGGTACAGTACTGGTCGACCTCACCTCCACTTCACTGTTCCAAGGTTGCGCTTGAGAACCTTCATACAGTGGACATGGGTAAGCGAAGGCGTTTCGTGAGGGATGCAACTTGCTCAATGCAGCGATATGAGGTATTGTCCATGCTGTTGTGGGTGTCGAGATCCTGCTCAACATGTTTGATTGAGCTCTTGTCGGCGCTGTCTCAACGATCGCTCTATGTCACTCGGGTTAAGACGTCAGAGAATGCGTGGACTTGCTTCCTGGAGCAGAGCGTGAAGCAGGCGAGCGTGCCACGATTATTCGTATTCTGATGGTTGTCAAGGATTGTGCTCAGCATGTTGAGCTCTCGTGGAAGCATGATCCAAGGCTGCTGCACGCAGCTCAAAACATTCCATTGCGATCCGACGCTTGCGTGGTTCTGGCAATACATTCTTGCCGAGCTTGTCCATGCGATATTCGACTTTTCCAGCATGCAGTTTATTGACCATGGCAAAGCTGTTAACACGCATATCCCGAAGGCTCCATCACAGCGAAATATTCAATCATTACCGTAGAGGTGCGCTGCCCAGTTCAGATCAGTCAGATCAATCAAAGTGTAGCTTCTCTGTACCAATCTCACGATCAGATCGCGGTGTTGGACGACCAGGTGCGTTTAGGGCATCAACAGTGGTGAAGTAAGGGCGGGAAGCTGAATCTGTAATGAGTGTCATGGATGTTGTAGAGAAGTCGTTGTGTGCACTCAACCATCTAGACGGTCGTAGTTGCCTTCATGCAGTTCATAGGTCTGTGCGAAACCTAAAACCCGACCTCACCTCAACCAAGAGCAAACCCGAGGATGCACAGCACCGCATACCGCGCAGGGTACCGAAAGACAACAGTAAGAGAGCAACAACCATGATGACCTCGCATAGTACAGTCTCACCAACCCATGGTATCTAGCGGACCCTTCCTCCAACAACCCTAAACCACACCCCTTAGAAGTCTACACAATAACCACAACGAGACACTCCTCCCACAAACCAACCTCTACCCTTCGTCGTTGATTCATTACCTCCGTCGCCTATCCCAAGCATTCCGCCTCCCCTTCCTCTTCGGCGCCTTCTTGGCTTTAGCCTCCCCACCGTTCACCCCAGTCCCAAGGTCCCCTCCCCCCTTCCCCTTGGCCGGCATCGCCTCCTCCAGCGGCGCCAACTCCGTAAGCGTATCCTCATCCATATCGCTCAGCTCCTCCGACATCTCCCTCAGCACCTCCCTCCCCGTGTACCGCTCCTCGTACACCGTCGTGCCGACGGGGTCGAAGGGGGTGAGGTACCAGGGTATGCCGCCGTTGGCGAAGAAATCGGAGGGGTCGGTTGGAGCGGCAGCGGCAGCGGCAGCAACGATAGTGGCACCGTTGACGGCGCCGCTAACTCCGGCTGACGCGGCCGGAGAAGTGGATTGGGGAGGCGACATGGGGGCTTTCCCGTTCGTGAGACCATTGGTAAGCGTAGGGCGTTTGCCGTTGGCGGCGGTGTGGGAAGAGGCACGACTGCCCGGCCGCTCGCTCGCAGGCGTGGACTTCTTGCGCGGCGAAGAGCGGAGCGAGACATCTTGCGCGACGATGTCGTCAGCAGCGTCCTCCACGGCCACGTCTGCATCGGCCATCTCCACGTCATCGGGCGACGCACCTGCGACTGCTTCTTCGTCCTCCGCTTCCGCATCCCCTAAAAGGTTCCTGTCGACGCCGTTCACATTGCTGGTGCTAGCGAACAACATACTCATCTCCTCCAACTTCCTCAACTCCTCCTCCACTTCCTTCCCTCTCAGCCCAGCTTCCCGCCTCGTCGCATCCTCCAAAGGCTCCTTAACCGCTTTGAGGATGCGCTTGGCGAGTTTCTTCGCTTCCTTCTGGTCTGCCGACAGGTCCGCGTGCTCGTCTGAGCCGGGCTTGCTCTGCGAGAGGCGGGTCGCGATGGTGTGGAGGTCGGTGGTTGGTGGCTCGTCCGAGGAGGGGGTAGTGAAGGGGTTCGAGAGGACGGTGGAGAGTTCGGAAGAGAAATCGGCGACCGAGGTGAAGTAGCGTTCGCGGAGTTTGGTGGCGAGGTCGTCGAGGCCTGGGCGGAAGAGGGCGGTTTTCTCGTCGAGCCTGTTATGATGTTAGTATCGGCTGTGGTCTTCGTGGTGAAATGGAGGTACTTACTTGCGTGCCTTCTGCAAGATCGGCTGTAGAAGCTTCGGAATAGGAAAGTAGACTGTATCCACCAACTCCTTCAAGATCTCGACCTCTTTCAGCCTCAACTCTTCTCTGTCCCGCGTCGCCTTGCACAGCTCAACAAGATGTTGCATATCATTCTGCAACAACTCCGCGAACTCAATGCGTCTGACAAGCCTTGGCCGACCTGCAGCGCCCATACCAGCGAAGTTCCTTCTCGTGATCTCCATGCTCGAGAAGCTTTCGAGTTGCAGCTGCAGCCGCTTCAGCAAAGCTGCACCACGTCTCGCCTCTCTCTTCAACGTCCAGTACCGGCAGACTCGCTCCACAAACTCCTTCCGCTTGCGGACAGTAAAGCGCGTCAGACTCGCTTCGACGGCGCCGAAAACCACAGCGGGCACTACAGGCGCTCCTGACGGAAGACGCCAGTACTGCTTAGGAGGCTGGTTCTTCCGCCGTTTCGTGACAGCAATCGTGTCATCTTCACCAGCCAGTCCACCATCCGGAGGTGGCGGCGCACCAAGCTCAAGCGCAGCGGTCTGACTATCTGCCCATCGGCGATCTTTCATCGCATGCCGGTACCATCGTTTGGCCTCTGCAACAGCAGTATCTGTGTCGTGGGTGCGTCGCCACTCCGGAGGAACGTGCTTATCGCAGAAAGCTTTTAAAGCCGTCGTGTCGAGTCCCTGCTGGTGTTGGCTCTTCATCTTAAGAAAGAGCTTGCCGCGACGAGCGCACGTGACGTGGAAGGCTTGGTAGCAGTTTTTATTGCCGCACTGGATGCAGGCGCCCATGCGTTGGTTGCAGATGTAGCAGTGTAGCTTCCATCTGCCCTTAGGCACTTTGTCGACGTCGGAGATCGGCTCCATGAAAGTCATGTTAGCAACGGTCACTTCCGGGATCCACAGAGCGCAGAGCAAATGGCTCCAGCGTAGGGTGCTAGTCTGCTTGAAAGCTCCATCGACATTCGGGCAGAATATGCAGGTGGGTGTGCCGCGGCCGATTTCTTTACACTTCCGGCAAAACCATTGGCCTTCCGGAATGAAGGGCACACCATAGCATTCTTGGTGAACTGCTAAGTCGCAGCCGTCGCAGAATATTATAGCGTTGGCGTTCTCGCAGTCGCCGTCGTCACAGATGGCGCATTTACTATCTGGCTCATCGCCCGGCGGGTTGGGATCGCCATTCACGGCTGCCTGCGAACTCGACCGTGGACGGTGAAGCTGGGCGTGCCGTGGTTGTGGTTTGGGTATGCGCTTCTCGAGGGCGTGGTATTCCTTCTCGATCTGTGTCATGGTGATCTCGAAGATTGCGGGTTTAATGGCGTCAACGCCTTCGGATTTGCGTTGCTCGTTGATGCCTTCCAACCATGCAACGTCCTGTTCGTCCATATCGTACTCTACTTTGCCGACCACTGGCGCTGATGTTAAGACCTCGGCTGGACTGTCGCTTTCGAGATGCAAGCTGACTTCTGCTTCGTCGTCCAGCTGCCCGCCTTCTGTCAAGCGAACAAGTACCTTTGGTGGCAGCTCGAAGCGGTCGCTCTCTTGATAGCCGACATTTGCCATGGTGCGGTCCACATAGTTCTTCTTGTTCTCTTGCTGGTTCTCTTCATACTGCAGAAAGTGGTTGTACTGCCTGAACGAAGGCTTGGGCAGGTTCAGTCGTTCCTTCGGGTTGTGTGTAGGAAGTGGTAGTATCCGTGGAGCTGGTGGCGAGCCCAAACCACTGAGCATCGACTCAGGCCTTCGCGGTGGTCGTCCTGGCTTCCTCTTTACAGGAGTAACAATGATCTCCTGGGCCTCGGGCGTGCCCTCTGCATCTCTCATCTCTGTATCTCCGTTCGTCATTGGCTTCAAATCCGCAAGCATGCTGTTAGCTCTTTGGAGTAGCTTCGGATCCTTCTTGCCTGTGCGACCATCGACTTCATCCGCAGAGTATATCGGCAGCGCCAGCTCGATCTCGAGATCCGGGTGGAAGTCCTCCCAACTCCTCTCCTCCCGCGGTTTATACCCATCGCTAGCCTGACTAGCAGCCGCAGCGGCGGCAGCACTACTGCTATACCGCGGTCGTGGCGTTGTTGGTTGCGGTGCGTACCTCTCCGGCCTCTCCCTCCGCGGGCGTGTCTGCATGGCCGACCGTGCGGTCACGGGCGTCTCTCCATCTTCTGCTGCAGCCTGGACTCCATTCTGTGAGGCCATCCTCATTGGTCGCGGCCTTGGTGCGGTAAGTGTGAGGCCTTCCGGCGCGCTTTCGATCCTGTGCACCTTCCCTTCGTTGTCCATGAACCTGCCCCCGCCGCCTGGCCCACCGGGGATGTACTTCCGCTTCTTCTGAGGAGGTTCGGTCGCGGCTTCCGCGATAGAGTGCGACCGGCGACCAGGCGTGCGAGTGCCGCGGGGGGGTGAAAGTGCCAGTGCTGCCATGATTTGAGGTGGGTGTGTGACTGTGAGACCTGTCTAGCCTGCGAGATTGCTTGCTTGGTTTCTCGCTTCCAGGTGGCGCATGTCGCGCGTTAGATCTGTCATGTGACTTCACACGTCAATACCTAGCATAAGGCCGTCACGCAGCTTCTTGGTGGTGTTGATGATGATTCCCGACGGCGGCTTCCTCAGCGGGCTCCTGGTGTCGCGCAGGGTCGCGCGCCAAGACATGCTACCTTACTAGTCGGCCTTCGAAACCTTCTTTCATCGTCGTTGCATTCAACTCTATTTCGTAGTATACTTCACTTCATATATTCGGAGATAGAGAGAGGGGTGCAAAACCATTGACGCGAGGAGAATAATATGAGCAAGTGATTTCGTACTTGATCGTGCAACAACCGTTACTTGACAAATATCACATGCACCCAAACCCCGTCTCCCAATCCCCATCTATCCCAACGAGTGACACGCAATCCGAAAACCACTCCGCAAAATCCCACGCCAATATCCTCACAGCCTCAAAGCCAACTCTACTCTTTCGACCCCACACGATCGAGAACACCCCAAATGCCACCCGCCGAGCACCGAGCACTCTGCCCGCTCTCAGCTCATCTAAAAGGCCTGGGCAATCAGATGAAAGGTCTGGGGACCGTCGTCCGAGATACCTCCATCGAATGTGCCCTTGAGCGCCTTGACGGAGAACTACACGGTAGGGAGAAGGGATAACTTAGCCAACGTCTCGAGCAGAAACCACGTGTCCCGTATCCGGTGCATTTCACTCACCCAGCAAACCGGCACCTTGAACTCGCCTGGCTGGCAAATCGCGGTCCTACGATGTTCAGTCAGCAGCGATACTCCACGCTCGGGCACTGCAAGCGTATATCAACAAACATACAAATCCGGCCGCCCAGCCGTGCCGCCCAATTCGGCGCAATCCACCGTCTGGCTCATATAGGTCTTGGTGTCGAAACTGAACTCCCCAGCAAGAGCATCGTGTTTATCCTTCGCCATCACCTTGTAATCGCAGCGATCCGTTGGGTCGGCGTCGCACGCCGTTGTGTCCGGGAAGTTCTGGTATCTGTGTGGAGTGGACTGTGAGCATGGGTGTGGTGGACGACGTTTCGGCAGCACTCACAGATTCAGACACAGACCCTGCTCCCAGACTGCGCCATAGGTACTGAATTTCTGGCAGGAGAGCTCGTCGCTCAGTTCGGCGTCGGCGACGACGGTCCAGAGGGCTTTGGCGAGCGCCATGTCGACGATGCGGCCGCGGAAGGCGGTGAACGCGGCGCGGAGGGTTTCGTTGAAGGTGGGGTCGGAGTCGCCGATTAGCATTTTCCCCTGCGAGGATATGGAGTGCTTAGCTGGTGTCGTTGACCTGGTGTGTGGTGGGCAGACTTACGTCGGAGTAATGGAGTGCGATGTCGTTGTCGCCGTGCGCCTGTACGCATATCAAACACGTCAGCCCATGTCTTCAATGCTCTCGAGCAGAGGTGGAGGTCTGTCTACTCACAGCGTAGGCGCCCCGGGATCCAGTCTGGCCTGTACGTAAAGAAGTACAGATGTCAGCAGAGCTTCAAGACGTTGGCAGGTCTCCAACGCAGGAGCTTACCTGGCAGCGAGGCGTAGGAGGCGCCGTTTCCCCGGCCAGCAGCCAGTCGACCCATGTTCTCCAAAAGCGAGCGCGAGCTGGAGAAAAGCTGCTTGAGTGCTGGCTCGAGGTCTCCACTGGTAATTTGACCCGGGTTCTAGCGAGAGGAGCGAACATCAGCACTTTTCTCGGCATCGAACTGGTGGAAGTTCGCTTGTGGTTTACCTCTCCGGGGCCGATGCCAATGGCGCCTGCAGATAGACGAGGAAGAGGGTTAGCAGATTGCTCGGACGGTGCAGCTAAATTCAATCGTACCAAATGTGCCTCCGATGAAATACTGATATGCAAGAGCGCGGTCAGTGGACGGCTAGAATTGGACTTGGTCGCAGTACACATACCGTGGCGCTGCCTACAGACAGAAGAACAAGAGGGTTAGCAGATGTCCTGTTTTGAGGGGCGGACAAGCAAGGTCCGTAACCCACCGAACGCGCCGAACGTGCTCCCGGCTGAAGTGATGAGCGAAGCGGTCTGCTGTTGGACATTGGCGATGATTCCGTCTTATCGTCGCCACACCTGCAGTATCACCCTTCTGCACCGCAAACCCTCTGGCTCCTTTGAGTGTCTTTATGACAGAAGCGCGTTAACTCGGCTCATGGCAACACTACTCCGTTTGCGTTGCTACTCACGCCGAGATACGCAGCTCTGCCCGATGATCCGGCGATAGCGGAGCTCAACAGCCCTCCGGCGCCTGCTATGCCTCCCTGTCTCCTCATCAGTATACAAGATGCGGTGGGTGGAAGGATGTACGGACTATGAAGTAAAATATAACTCCGAGAAGCGAGGCGATCGAGTCCAGACTATTCGAAGCTGGAGGCGCCGTAAAAACCTCTGCGATGCGGCTTAGGGACAATGAGTTCTCGATGGTCTCGTCCTGCAGAAACTCGTGTGAGACTAAGGGGGTAGGGTCAGCGAATGTCTTCCGTAACATGGTCGAGTGCGAAGAGTCTCTGAGTGACCGCATCAAATGCGGAGCACTATACGGCACTCTGAGAACCCTTTCACTCATTAATACTTACTATTAAGCTTCGAATGCATGCTGCGAAAACGAGCGGCGGTTAGCCAACGTCTCTGCGGTTGGTGTCATGGCCATCGTACTTACCCTAAAAGACCTTGAAGAGCCCCTAGAGTATAGAATAGAAAAGTCAGCGAATGTCTCCTATATCCCTTCGAATAACAAGCCAAGATTGCCGCGTTTGCACTCTTCGCCCCAGTGTTCGACTTACAGTAATGTTACCTACACCGACACAAGCAGCACCCGTCAGTCACTGTCTCAAACACCTCGCGGCTGCACAACATACCCAAAGCCGGCCTTAGCAAGGTCCTCGCACCTATGACAGTTTAGTACAACAGAGCAAAGCCGCAGGAAACATTGCCATGCTCACTGAACATTGGGATTGCACACTCCACCTGGTATGCCACAACCCGACAGGCCGTTGTTTCCCGCGTTAGGAGCCGCAGCTGTCATCACCTTGTCTGCCCAGCCGTCGTTGCTACTGAGGGAACCCACGAAGTTTCTCCGTGGAGCAAGCAGCACAACGTTAGCACATCATCGGTCACAATGCCAGCGGATACCGGTGCGACGTACGCAAGCCATGGTCCAACGGCTTTTGGGCCATTGCTTTCCCTAAGAACATAAGCGAACAGAGTTAGCAGTGTCTTGATTGTGGTGTCATCTATGCGGTCTTACCACAAGTCTACAACATCCCTACCATCTAGCAGATCCCGATCCTTGCAGTAGTATCTGGTCCAAACGTTAACCACAGTCTGGGTATCGTCGAAGTGGCTTGCCAAACTTACTGGACGTCTAAGTTGTTGAGGTCCCCTTCCGATCCTTTGGTCGGAAACTTCGTTGGGAAGGCATTCGTCGCAGAAGCCGCGGCGCCATTGTCCACTGGTTTGATTGAGGGAGCGTTCGTCAACGTGGAATTAGAAGCCACTTGGACTGAAGAGACACGCGTCGACATGGACTTAGAGGCCACTGGTTGACTAGAAGAGACATCCGTCGACGAGGATGCAGAAGCGACTGGTGGAATTGAAGAGCCATCCGTCGACGGGGATCCAGAAGCCACTGACGAAGAAGTCATCTAGCCATACGAGGCGTAAGTGTTCCCTAGTAGCGTTGCAGAGTAGTCCTCTGAGGAACTATCGAAGGTAGTAGCAGCGCTGGAGACGGACTGGGATTCCTGAGGGGCTGCGGACTGGATTCCTTGAGGGGCTACGGACTGGGAGTCCTGAGCTGCTGCGAATGGGCCTCCAGCTACGATGGTTAACAGGCCTAGCAAGGCCGCCACCGCTGATCGTGCCATGGTGGAAGGGCAAGAAGATTGATTTGGTGGACTGGAGACGCACTGGTGGAAGATATCGATGCGCAATGGCGGAATGGATGGCTTTGATGTCTGGGTCGAGGAAGCCCGAGTCTTTATGTAGCCCTTCGTCGCTTTCCCATGTGTTGCTGCCATGGCTAGATAGTCCATGATCTGCGTGGAAAACCGTTGTTACTTCGTCCGTCTTCGAACTACAAAACACTGGCGTCCTGAGCGTTGTTTTTGTGCTTGGCTGTCAGCGAGCGTAGGGCTGAAGCTGAACCGACGCCTCGCCCACTCTTGCAGTGGTACGGTCTCGAAGCCCGCATCCAAGGTTCATGGACGAAGGATCATCTCCCTTCTCGAGTTCGGTTCTTTTTCATTACCTGACTTACCAAGCATATGGGACGGTATCAGGGACGAGGTACCTTACATGGAACGCTGACCAACGCTCCCGGCGCAACAGTGTCTCTGGGCGTAAGCTGCTACTCGAAGTCTTGCCAGCTACCTTATCTATGTTGGCGGCTTTGAGCTACACCTTCAGGTGAGGTATACAAGCACGTGAGAAAGTATTGTCCGGTCACGGTCCAAATCGCGCTTGCCCAAAACACCCCCACTTAATCAACCCGACAGGACAACTTTCAGCCTTATAGACCATCGTTCCTGCATTATTGCTTCAACAACCCAACATACACTTCACCTCGAAGGTTGACTACTCCTTACACTGATAGAACTGAGCAGTGCACAATCTACACCACGACACTCGCCGCTTCATTACCACTTACTGTAAACTACTGCAGTCCGCTTCACTCCGTTGTCTCTCACTTCTCACAGCAAACGAACAATACATCACTTCGTTTGCTCCCTCACTTCTTACTGATCTTCTCCCTCTTCTTCCTACGACACTTCAATCTTTCTCTCTGTTCCCATCATCTCATATTGTACCTGGTACCTCCCACCCGGCTAGTGAATCACCTAACGGTCGGAGAGGTTCCACCATGAGGCTTCCCACATCGTAAGCACATCGTAATCAATGCGAAAGTACCTGCATGGGCGCCCTAAGACATCTCACGCCTACATCCGTCAACTTAAAATTCACCTCAACCATGTCAATTCACTTCCGCATACATCCCCACTGCCCTCTGCAAACCTCGAAAAGGCAAAGTCCAATTCCTCCACCCGCCAAGGCCATGCATTCACCCCACGCCATTGGCTGATCCCGTCGATCGAATGCCCTATCA